>FR989899.1:4594194-5849998 GCA_905404115.1 Pheosia gnoma | reverse complement strand
TGAGCAAACAGAAAGACAGATCGACTTATCTGCTCACACTTCGGACTTCACCGCTGCAACTCATTGATATCTAATTCTAGTTCATCTAGAACTAGTTCATCTACCTATATAGATAATTTTAATTACCTGGTCCAACGGCACCGGTGCTCGCGGTCGTGCAGACAGATGCCGTGCCTCTCATAACATTCGTTGAAGCCAGCGACGCACGTATTGGGAGACTTCGTGCGCCGTCGATTCATGTGGACCTGGTACATACAATATAGATTAGTACTTTATATATGCAGCGTACTAATAGTACTGGGTACTGTACTTAGTAGTCGTTCCAGAAAAAAAAGTGGCTCTACCATGGGAAAAATGAATAGATTAAAGGCTTAATTTATTTCGTTGTCTAATCGTAGGTAATTACGTCGGTTGGTATTTAATTAGCATAACTAAAGGGGCCTGACCTCCTGATCAAAATATCGTCGTCCTTGATATTGTCTCGATTCATTAGTAGGTAGATATAACTTCTATCAGTGGCGTATTTTATTTGGCGCCCTGGGCCTACAAGGTTTGCGGACCCATAAATTAACGCAAAATAGGTAACAAGTAAGCTCAAATCTGAGCGCGAGTAGCGGCAAGCCCCACGCGCCGCCCCGGTCATGTCGTATCATCGATTAAAAATATGTCAATGTTCAATATCTAACATACTTCTTTACAGCAGTTTATTTTAAATGGTCAAACAAATAATGCGTCTTGATTTTACGTGCACTTATATTTTTTTAGTATATTATATACTTTCAAGATAAAACCCTCGAAAAACTATTTTATAATTAGGTGCAGAAAGAAAAACGTCAGTCATATTTATATTCTATTCAAAGCTTTCAAAGATAAATATTCTACTCATACATAACTCCAGAAAATGTCTTTTAGAAAGTCGCCAAAAGCGATTTAACTTGACAAACTTTTCTATAAGTGAATAACTTTTTGAATTAAATTTTAGAAGCCCCAGTTAAAAAGTTAATTTAAATTTACATTCTCTCGCTGACGATGGTTTCTTAATTATACCTACTGAATACATAGTAGTTTATAGAAATTGTGGAGAAACGACGTCTGATTTTACACCTTAAACAACATACTATAAAATAGGTATTAGCTAATTACTTTGCAAGTGCAGCCCTGCCTGTAGAGAAGACGGAATCCTTTCCTTTGACGAGGAGTAACGTCACGCCACCTGCTGACGTAACCGCATAGTTGCACGTGAGCCTCTAAATGTACCACCCGACCTGTAATTGAAATTTAACTATTAAAGTGTGCTTACTTACATCAAAAATACATCCATTTCTTCTTCAGTTTTATTGGTAGATATTAAGTCCGTTTAAATCTTTGAGCACCTAACCTATCCAATAGTCGGAGGTTGAAATCTAGAAAAACAAGTCTATTGATGTATTTTTTATACAAATAAAGTTAAATTTTCCTTTGATCGAATTGCATCATATATACTTTAAGGACCCGGAATATTTTTTGCAATTATATATGATTTGGGACAAGTTAAATAATGGGGCCTACTGAGGCTGAGTTTCTGTCGCCTAAATTATGTTAATCTATCAACGTTTAATTTGCATGTAGACTTGTGTACATTTCATTTGCGTGTTCACTTACGTAGGCATACAGCCAGGCGCTCGCCAGCTCACTAATTCGGTTGCTAATTTACCTAAATGTTAACTCGTATGTTTATATAATGCATACCTAGGACGTGTACCTCACCACGTTTTCTATCCAACCTGTTTTCTCTTATATTCGCGGTTAATTTCAATACATTTATAGGTAGGTACTAATTTATTTAATTTATCCGCAGTCAAATGAAAATTCGTATAAGTAAATAATATAACAATGTTTTCTTGAACGGAGAACTTAGTCAGCATTCCGCATTAGGTATTGATCTCCAAACTGTGGATTTATATCGACTCGATACGTAAAGGGCCATATAATATGCATAAATACTGATAGGTATCAATTTCCCAAAAAAATGTTATACTCACTATTAAGGTTTTTTCTGAGCATAATATCCAGTTTTGTTTTATTGTTGTATGGGCTGGGATCGAATAAATCCAATGAAATGTTACTCACCTGTAATAACGTAGGTCTCTCGGGGCTGAAGGCTCACTCCACAAAGGGATTCCTGTGATGCTGTTAATAATCTCCCGGATTTTAGGGCCACCACTGCCTTCGGCGTCGCCTGTATAACCAAATATTTTGTTAAGCCTACCAAATAGTTTAGTTCTACATATATTATATTTAATATAAATATATAAGTAGCCCGTTCTTCTCCATAGGAACGGCATTCCGAACGGGTGGTAAAGCAGTAGCATAATTTTTTTGTAACTTGACGATTCATAAGTACTGTACAATAATGGTCTACGTGAATAAAAAATATTCTGATTCTGATTCTGATTCTAAGTAAGTAATTTTGAAATAAATTAACACACATGTTTATAAAACGTTTGCACCATGTCTTTAAAAAACTTACTTTGTATGTGTTTCGAATCTTCACTTTGTATGCGTCGTAAAAATCTTTTACTCGAAATGTTTTTTGTACTCTTCCAACGATCACTGAAAAGAAACCAAATTAATTAGGTGCTTATGACAGAATGCTGGAATGCCTCTTCATAGGTGTCCTTTGGTGAATTTATCTGTATTGACAACTATGCAGTATGGACATCACTAATGTATGTAGACATTCATATGGACTAAACGAATGCAGGTACTTTGGTGAATTTATCTGTATTGACAACTATGCAGTATGGACATCACTAATGTATGTAGACATTCATATGGACTAAACGAATGCAGGTACAATGACATTACTGGATAGTATATACACGACAAAGTCTTGAGGTTTGGTGGTTCAAACCCCCCCAAATCCTTAGAGAACCCACCGTTATATGCATAGGTACTAACGTAGAAGTGAACTCGAATCGTAATTGCTAAGTCAAAAGTCATCAACATTTATGGGGAAACTTATTTTGACAGTATGATAAAAATTATTTGCATTGGGCAAGCATCTGTTCCCTATTTTAGAAAAGTTAGTCTTTAAAGAAAAACTTAGGTTTTTTATCTTTAGGTAAGTAACATATTTTTAGGAATTATTCATATCTATTTAAAAACGCATTCTTGTATGCTTACCAAAATCGCTATTACAAAAGTGTGTCTGTGGATGTGCGGGTAGGCATGAGCAGGCAATGGCGTCGCGGCAACACGCCGCCACCAGCGCCAGCGCCAGCGCCAACCTCCTCGTCAGCATGCTATATCAAATGATCTGGGGACAAACACAACAGTTTGTTAGAAAACAGGTCCTAGAAGGCACCTACAGGGAAGCAGTCAACCGAGTTCCCTATCCTAGCTACGGGGTGAGACTACTAGAAAGTGTGTCAATTTCTTGCCGAATTTCTATAATCGCTATCCGCGCCTGGTATAATGTTATTGTACCATATAATTCTAATAATGATTTCAAAACCAAGGTTTAACATAGTAATTTGATTCCTCCTAAGTTAGGTAGCTTATGAATAAAGTCGAAATGTCTGCACAAATGTCAATATGTTATTGCTGGAATACGATTAATCAAGCAAATTAACTGATAAACATCAACGCATTGACATTAACAACCCGATATTTTGAATAGTAAAACTATAGAACGGTTGGTGTCATAGTAATCATTAACAATCCATCCCGAATATTACTACAATGTTTGGCGTAGCTCGCCTTTTTGCGGTATAAAATCATCTACACATCACTTCATGGGGCTTCCAACTGAGAGGGACAATGCTATAGGAAAATACAGTAAGTAATGTCTCGTTAAGCTGACAGTGTGTCTCATTTTGTCATATAGATTAATCAGTTCGAGCCGAATAAGAGTTTTGAACGTATTCAAATATCGATTGAGTGATCGAATATATGCTGCCAATTTCCGCTAGGGGCGCTGCTGCGAAATTTATGGAAAGTTTTAATGACTTGATCGGTGTTTGATGCTGTCATAACTCATACTAAGTCCCTCACCACCCCACCACACATAAAACCTGCAGAAACATTTTGGAAGTTTTAATAAGCCTAATTGAACATTTAATTTCCCCGTAATTTTCTACAAAATGTTTAAAGTTGCTTCAGCTCCAAATATAGGTAGAATTGCCGTTTGGCTCGGTTTGTCCCTCTGGGGTTGGTATGGTCAATGATAATATTTATAAATCAGTCCATTAATTATAGTTTGTTTACTCTGTCGGCTATTCACACAACATTTAATAATGCTAGGTTTAGGGACGTAACATTCGTGACTCCTGTTTATATTCCGCTGCAATGAATGATAGCTTTAAAGTTTATTTATAACGTGTTGATTTGTCCAATTTGTTAGTAAATTATCTAGCCCTTTGGCAACTGAACAAATCTGTCTCGCTAAACATTTTCATTACCCACATTGTATTGACCGATATTTCAATTAAATTAATAGATAGTTGTTTATGAAAGCATTTAAATCTTATATTGTAAGTGGTATAAGGCGTGCACTTTAAATTAATTAAGTTTGGTGGGGAACCCATCAATTTGTATCTCGGTCGCGGCGAGACGCGAGCATGTTACGGATAATTTATTAATGTTAACCACCTCCGGGCTACCGCGAGATGACGCTTGAGATGTGACCCATATTACATGCCAGCGTTGTTTTCGTTACATTGTTGTTCTATAACGTCGATAAACTTTTATTACCGCACCTCTATTTTTCGCGCGAGGCAAGAATAATAGTTGTTCGTCGTCGGCGTGCCATAACCTCTTGTTTATTATTTTACTTTTTATTAGAATCAAAAAAGTTCTTTTATCGTCGAGTTGAGCTTTGTTGCATGGATATTGTTACGGCAGAGAATCTCTTTTATGACTACTTTTATAATCGTTGATGTTAATCCGACGTGGATGCGTTATCCCACGAACGTTTATTGTACATTTAAAGGGGAACTTATCGTATTTCCAGATGTATACATGTTGCAACTTTAAAGCTATGCATTAAAGCGTATCTTGCGTCCTGTCGTTAAAGTGTTGCTACTAGCATTCTTTAAGCTCCACTCCCGTGAGTTCCAGAATGATTTTAAAACTGAGATAAAATGTAGCCTATATGTTATACTTCACATAAGGTAGTAAGGTATTTAGGAAATAATCGCACATTTAATCCAAATCCATCCTACTATTTTTGCGTGATGCCTAGTGAAACTTGCAAACTAACCCGCTTTCCATAATTAATAAAATTCCTTATTAGAATTTTCCTATTAAACATACGAAATCTTTATCTAATGAATGATATCTACTACGGACGTAGTCATAAAATTCAATAATAAGCATTTAATTGTATTAACTACGATTAAAAGTTAATTTATGTTCCATAATTTATTTCTATCAAAAGAAAGTAAACATTTCCGTTCGAGATGAAGATAACTGCTATAATAACTTGCATAATGCATTATTAGGCTTAGACGGGGAACAATAAGCCCGCTATTAGCTGACGCGGCGTGGGAGGAGACCGACGGAGCACTACGGAAATGCCTCAGCTTTTCTTCTTTTTCAACACGCGATCTAAGATTCAACTATCAACAAACACTTTTTTACCTTACGTTTCACATATTGAAAAAAAAAACAGCAATAATAACCAGCAATTCCTGAATATACAACAGGCCTATTTTGCTTCTTTAATTGATATCTTGGTAACTAAGTATTATACGTTATAAAAAATAAACGCGCTACACATTTGAAGATCCACTTTATCAGCTAATAACAGTATGTAAATTAAACTCTCCCGTACCCATATATTAGTGATAATGGATCTATAGCAATAATTAAAAAGATGATTTATACTACTTGTAAGTAATACAAATTAGAAGGTAATAAACTTTTATAGAAGTCATCTTGGGTGGAAATGTTTATTATGATTATAAAGATCAAACATCATGTTAAGGAAATACTTTTGTTTAAATTATAATAATATAATAAATTATTACCAGACATGCATATTGTGACTGGGAACGTAATCTACATTAATAATAAAGATTCCAAATGATTAAGTTATGTAAACTACTTACAATATAGACACGAGAGAGATGATTCGCGTCTCGCACTCCGTTTAGCGCCGAGCCGTCCTTACGATTGCGGTTTTATACAGTGTGTGTACCTTTTGTACCCCTACGATGAGTGAGCTATATACAACTTGCGTATACAGATTTCGGATAAAAATTACAATGCGGAAATTTTATGGGTGCATTCCCATAGTCGCGCCCGTGGTTCCGACCGCCCGGCCCGGTGCAACAATACCTCGTTTGTCAGGGTTCGTCGAGAAACCTGAGGTGAATGTTGACATATTATGTGTAGAGTTGTTTACTGGCGTCTAATACAAAGCCCGCTGTGTGTACGTTTGTTAAGGTATCGACATCCGATTATACGAATGCCCATGTAGAGCGCGTCTATTGCGCCGTATTGCTACCTTCTCGTTGTAAAGTGATACCCATTTCCAATTATATAATATTTCCTTACTAGCTCGCCATCCTGCCTCCAATAATATGCTCTTGGCCGCGATCAAGTTACTCTATCTTAGAGAATTTATGAAGTACCTATATATTAATAAACTTTTTCTCTTCGTGATACAATTTTGAATAACTATTATTCAATTCAATTAATTTTTTAGGTTAATTGACTCCACTGATCTTCGGTTATTTCCCAGCGTTATTGTGAAAAAGGAAACACGTATATATTTTTCAGTATTTTGACAATCTTCTCATGTATGAACCTGTCATTTGTCATTTGGCGTTATTGTTCTTCACATCTACCAAAGATGTGACTCGACCATGATTAAGATCGGTTCTTTGAACAATATTTTGCGATGACATCAAGCGTCACTTGTCACAAGTATTGAATTTATAATTTGAAATGAAACACTAGAGTCACGTTGTTTTTGTGTAGGTTTTTATGTGGTTGCTAACAAGTGTAAAAAACTCAGATCCGACAAGATTGACGAGCGTTTTTATAATCACTCGATATTTTACCGGTAGCAAGAACTGACAATTTGCATCAGATAAATTGGAACACGGTCCCTTTGCAGATAATAATACTTTATTCAGTATTGAGACATAAGGGTACATTTTTAAATAAATATTCATAATAATTTCTCAAAAAAATACAAAATAATATTTTTATAAAAATTGTGTTTCATATTGATTTCTTATATTTACGCGAATACTACACATTGAGTATCTTATTCTGGTGCAGATATGGGCTTTTTCTGATAATATAATGCCCAACAATATTTCAATCAATTTGCAACCTTTATTTTCAATGACATTCACTTAAGTATTATTAATAAAATGTTATCTTTTCCCATGAGCTATTAGTTATTTTCTATGTAAATATTTCTGTAACCTGTATTGTTAATTTTAATAGTAAATAAGTATTGATCTTGTAAATGAATAAAACTTAGTAATGTAACCTGCTTGTTTGCAATTAAAACGATACCGAAAAGCGTTCTGTTTACAAACAGAATATCGCTTTGGATATAAGGCTTGAAAACCTTTTCCAAAAATCGAATCATAATCTTGGAGATAACGAAATCGGTAATATACAGGTTGTAGGGGGTATAGTATTGAAAACTTTGGGTTAAGCTTACATTTAATGCCTATAATAAAATTATCAAAATCATTTATGTCGAAATACATGCGTTAAAAATGTTGTCGTTTTTGAGCGCGTAATGTATCGTAAACCCGCAATCATAACACAACGTTCCTTGCGATACCCGACTCGTGCGATTAACAAGCGCGCTCGAGCGTATCGAGTTTTAAATTACATTGCAGTTTAAGATTGAAATAAGTAGTTATATGTTTTTCTTGAATTTCAAATCATCAGACTTCTATTATGATTTCATACTAAAACAAATTGAAAAATACTAAAAAAATGCGTATCTTAAGTGACACTCTCTGTATAAGTTAAGTTTTTGTAATTTTGTATTCATTTTATGTGGTGGAACAATAAAGTGTTATCTATCTATCTATCTATCTTCATATTTTCGTTACGAAGCCTCTTACACTACGTTTTCCAGCGCGTTTACCTGGCCCAGTGTATATTTATAAATATATACGACATGCCGACATTCTGCGGTTTTCAGCCAACGCGTGATCTGAATTGCGGTCTACCGAAGTTAAATAGGATATTGAACAAGTTTCTTCACTTTAAATTCTGTGAGGTGTGCGGCTTATTTGTTTTCTATGAAGCATGTGTAATATTGTTAATTCTAGACATTACAATGTTTCAATTTAATTACTAATTAATTCATTGCTTATTATTCATAGCACTTTTCTGCATAAGTCAGGTTTTGGAAAAGAAACTAAATTTAAGTACTAAAAATAAAAGAAATAATATCGTTTTCAAAACTTATGAATTTGTTCACGCACACAAAAAAATAAAGAGCGTATACGTAATGTTTTTGTTTCCACGGGTATCCGATATTCCATTATACTGAACAATATATCCATCAAATGCGATTATTTGAGGTACGAATGCGACGAATGTTGAATATATTACGCAACAAACGCATCGTCGCCGGTCGTCAATCGCGCTTCATTATCGATCGTTAACGAACATTTTCGACTTCGCCGATCGCGTCACCACAACAACACACCACATAAATCCCCCGGTCAATCTTTTACTCAACTCATGACACTTCAATTACACTAGTAAACATGCCAATCAATCAGCGATTTGATCTAGTCATCAATCTTACTGTTTTGTATGCGGATGATTACGTCCCTCCTGTTTATATGCAGCCAATTATTGGTTTTTGAGGTCTTCGTAGAATTTATAACTGTGTAGATTTCATTTTAAATATAGCATATACGGTAAGCTTAACATGTTCTAAACTACATAGGTATATATAGGTGAGTACGTAGTACCTAAGGATTATAATAGAAGCAGCTAGTCGAGAAAAATATACAAAAAAGTGTGTAGATATTGAAGGACCTTGAAACCTGTTAACTTAGTGTTCGGCTTTTATCTTGATCGATATAAAATCCGTTCTGTATCGCAGTTTCTATGCACATGTAATCTTTGACCTTCCTACATTCCAATCACATTGTTTTTCATATCGAGATTGTACGCCGATATTTTGATATGTATTTGATGTTGATTAAATACATAAATATTTTAACTGCAGAGGTTAAAAAAAAAGTTGTGCAAACAAAAATAGGCATTATTTTAACATGCTTACCGGCTTCAGTACCTATGATATAATCAACGTACTAGTAGATAACACTAACATTGTTCATAACGTGTAGGATTTGAAACTGATTTGAAAAAGAATTACATTATCTACTTACGAATCTAATATAGTTCCTATTATTAAATTTATAATCTTTTCATCAGATAAATCACGAATCACAAACGTGACTCTCATTGTTATAAAATGGTTTATTTAAATTATGGTAATTGGATTGTTTGAGTCGTTTTTGTAAAGGTAAATAGAAAGTTAGGGCTTGTTTGGCAAAATTTTAATGGGTTGTTGCCAAAAAAAATAAGCCAAAAAATATTTGTATTACAACATTAAGTACCATCAATTTAGTGCCATGTTGTAAGTGATAGTAACTTACAAGTGTGTGTGAGATTTTTTTTAAGTAACTACCGATTGTCCTTGACGTTACATTATTCCAATATACTTATGAGACGGCGCCGATTGCGGGCCGATAACCAAACGGCTACATAATAACAACAATAATGGAGGATCAGCATTTCACCGAGTCGGTTCTCTTTGGCGGATATGCTGACAGCATTACACAGACCATGATGCATATTTTTCCCTCAAATGGTCGATGATAAAATTCTTCGTGTTGAAATGTGAATGTTAACAAAAGCTGAATTTTAAGCGTCTCGGGTGGAATACAAAGGTAAATATTTTTTCTGCTCAATCAACGTTGACTTGCACCATCACCGCTCAAAATAAAGCATGCAAACACATTAAATATTCCCAAAACATATAATATTCAGTAAGCACATTAACACAATTCTAAATTGTGATATTTTAGTAGCGATGGTTTATGTGGCGATGGCAAATTTTATTTTGTCATACTGGTGAAACCCAATGGGGTTACCCAATCGACAGAGTAGAAGGTTTAAAGGCCACAAAAAATAAAATATGGGCTGTAAGCCCGGGCAATGGTCATGGAATGATAATAATGTCATGAGAGCTCGAGTTGATAGTATGATGGATACGTGAATCCATAGCTTTCGCATTGCTTCGAAGAATATAGCTTCACATCGAAACACCCCACACTCGTCTATTATGGATACAAGAAGATTCCCAGAAAAAATCTTTTTCTCACCTGGCGTTGCGCATTGGAGTGAGACGGAAGGCACAATTAAATTAAAATTTACGTTTACTTAGTGTGCCGTAAAGTTCGTGCCATTGATGATCAATTACCTTGATATGTGATGTGTTTGTCATGAATATCCCAGCTGACGCGCATATGTACTTTATATTATAACGTACTTTGGTTGCACACATTAAACTGCCAGTGTATAGTTTAATGTAAGCGAGATATCATGACATTAAGCAAGAACAAAAGCAGGACAGATATAGGTTGCGCTGCGTTGTTTCGATGAAGCTAGAGTAAGCATATTGTGGTGCCATTTCCGGGCGTAAGAAACTTATCTACGTCTTTCTTAATAGACATCGATTGTTCGCGCATAATTGGCTATTTCCCCGTCTGCTATCCTATCGTACCGTATCCTATTCTGCTGTTCCAATGCACTTCGATCCGATCCCTCAAGTTTGAATCGTAATTATTACTAATCCAAACTTGAACCACCTTAAACATGGATGACCTTATCTTAATTATAATTACCCTAATAATTAAAAAATAATTAATTTTACATTTGACATAATGACCGTGTTTGACAAGTCTTGTATTTTTTATTTTAACATGTGGTGAATCAAAAGGGCGCATAAAGAAAAATATAAAGACTCGTAGTATTCCTTTCAAACCATGTCATAACATGCCGGCTCTGTCGCTGCCACCGAACTGTGTCACAAATGCGAAACTGTTTTAATCCGTATCATAAAAGATGTATTCCCATCAAAATGCTGAAAGCGATCTTGTGTCAGCCCACACAAGCCCACACAAACTGGAATTACCCGAGGAGCGACCACCCTTATTTATTCTCTTCAATGATATGAACGTATGGAGATGATCCGTGTGTAGTGAGAGCATTTGACTGTTTAGTTAAAACGTTTTTGTTTGTGTGAATGGTTACAGAAATCATTATCGAAGCAGGTATTTGTTCTGGACTACATTCCAAAAACAACGTAACAAACAAATTATAGCTCGAATGCAATGAAACGAGTTAAGATGGAGTTTGCACACCAATCAGAATATTATTCAAGTTATTCGTATGAATGTGAATTAACTACATAATTAAGACTGTAATAGATGGCGCCAGTTCATATAAAGCGCGCTACGAACGTTAATTACAGGGCATTTCACAACTAATTGAGTACTTTACCCCAAAAGTAAGAGATAATAGGCTTGATCCTTATTATCTCCATTCCACAATCTGTTACGGTAAGCTCATTGTATGAAAAGCCGCTTACAGGGAACATGGTCTTAAGCTCGTTCACAACAAATGTTTCTGAACCAACCCGTAAGTGGTCCGTAATCGTTGTGTAGGTGTGTGTAGACGCCACCTTTATGCTTTTATTTTTAAAACAAGGCATCTATTATGTTAAGTGGTAAAGTCAAATTTACATCGTTATGGCCCCTATACTTTGCTAACAAATGACTTGAGTAGGTACATATTAGTGTCGGTGAATATTCCTATGCAGTATTAAATACGACTTTGATCGTGTCCTAATGGATATTATCAATTTTATTGCATACACCATCTCTAAATATTGCTTTTATGCACACCTACGCATATGCGTTCAGTTATTATGTGGTCTAATGATTTTATTTGCTCGTTTTTAAACGATTTTCCAATTAAATTCTCTTTTGCTAAAATAAATTGTGAAGTCGTCACAACTTGGACGTTTAATGTAGTTGCGGTATTTATCATAAGACGGACGGTGTAGGTAGGTATGTATGACGGCGATGAATTTTGTCCTCGAGAAAGCTACGTTAACATTTTATATCGTGTGACTTTTAGGTTTAAACAATTGTTTTATATACAATGTTATAAATGAACACATTGCACACGAGCTTATTTGTAGAGCCTTAAGGTCTCAGCACACATATGGGATCGGAAAGGGATCGTAACCGTAACGCCTTTCGCCTCGCTGTCAACCAGGCGTCAACCTACCGTATGCACGTAACGAAAGCGTATCAGCAGCGCCTGTACGTCAACTCGGCTACGGCTAGGCGACACCGCGCTTACGCCTCGCCGCCCCCTGGCTGACCTGGTTGGACGAAGAGATGTGAGCTCGGGTACGGAGAGACGTAAGCTCGGGGACGGAGAAACGTAAGCGCGGGGACGATGAGCCGTAAGCGCGGGAATTCAAGTTCGGAGCCTGTTCCGAGGCGAGGCGATTACGTTATTATTCCGATTAGTGTGCGTTGCAGTAGGGAGTTTAATACAAACCATTCTGAACGGCTCGAGGCGATACGGTGACGATCCCTTTCCGATCCCATATGTGTGCTGAGACCTTTAAAGTGCTGAATGAGCAGTAAGTCTGGATGTTTACTAAGTGTGAATAAAGCGTTACGTCGCTCCCCGCCACCCGCCCGCGGCCGTTTGCACAACAAACACGGCCTTATCGTCGCTGCATTTGAAGTTTGTTTTTTTTTTCTGACGCCTGATGCAATTTTTTTGGCTTCTCAACGTAAAATAACAAACAAAACTTCTTTTTCGCTGGTGTGTTTATTTTGGACTGATATGTGTGGTGCAGGTTTTGCTAGAAAAATAATTACTTTTTATTGAAATAAAAAACAAATGAAAATATACTTTAATTAAACTAAGGATCACTGGCTCAACCATTATGTGCTATAATTCGCTTAAAAGTGTTTCTCCACGCGCTATTTTGGTTAGTTTGTTATTTTGGTTATTTAACTGAGTACTTATAGATGGCAAATATCTATTAATTGATATTACTGCATTATGCTTAGGTATCTTGTGGGAGTAATATATTGCTATTTAATTTAGTATTTTGACATTAAATGTTAAACACTAAATCTTTTATGAGATACCTACGGTGAAATATTTTACATAATTTCAAAGATATTAATAGCGAATTAATAGTTGGTGAAAGCAAATATAGAGCGGGGAGAGAGTAGGTAGGTAGGTAGACCCCACCGTTGCACACTCGCTAACTTATGGCGCTAACGTCAAAACTACAGTTTTGAGATTTTTTCATCAAATATTTTAGGTTAATAATACATAAATTATAAAATTTGGCAATAAGTGATAAACAAGTAGGGCAATAATTTAATTAATCACCCTGACTCATTATGATCGGGAGTGTACCCGTTATAAAGCAAATATTATAGGTGAAGAGTGAGTGCTCTGCAGTAACTACTCTTTGTAGATTAAGGGCGTGACCTTCACGTGTTATTACAGAATAAAATACGAAACAAAGCACGCAATAACACAATTGTAGCATACATTTATGGTCGATATCACTAAATCCTTGTAATGACATCCGTGTAAGAGCATGTAGTTGCATTCAAAATGTTGCATGAGTAACATGGAAAATTATAATTTTACATAGATACACTGAGCATGTACCACTGTGTCACGCATGTACCGCTGTATTTGGTGTGTGGCCAACTCACGTATAGCTACGATGTGGGCTATGCTTCAGGGCTCCCGCCGCGGTGAGTCTGCGCAGCAAACAGCCAACAACAATGTATAAACTAAATATACTACACTATAATTTGGCAATATCGGAAATTGTCCAATAAAATATATGCTACACAGATTCTTATTGACCAATTGTCCACTATGTTATTTTTTTATTCATAGCAAAAATAGCACTTATGTATTTGTAAAATAACATTGTTTAACTATATTACGTTATTCCCCTCACTGTGGTCACACTTATTCTATTTCCTTTTAAATAATGAAACACGAATTTATTGCAATTCGTTTTAAATACTGTGTACGCGTGCTGTTACAGCTGAATCCTATTTAAAGTCGATTCATTGTAACACCATTATTATATACAACATTTACAATAGAAACGGCACACAAACCGCATGCTTAAACCAATATAGATAGGTACCGCTAATTACTAAGAAATTATTAATAAACAACCTGCTGTATTTGTATAATAACAAAATGCTGTTTCCGTGTGAGTCACCCGCGTTGTCTATCAATTGAGGCGTCAGTGAACCCTAACTCGGGACGATTCTAACATCGAATAACAAGGGAACAAGTTAACTTGACCGCCCACGTGCGAGTGCTTTCATGCAACAACACTTGGCCTTAGATATAGCTACCGATACATGTAAGCTCATTCTCATTCGGTTTAAAGTACCTGTCTGGCAGATTTGATTGGGCAACAAAGAGGGCGTCTTGTTACGCGCCCTGGTGAGTTGAAAAGGCAATCAGAGGAATGAGTTATGGAAGAATTGGGTAACGTTCGCATTTCGCCACTATCTCCTGTATACTAACTAAACATTATAGGGATCGAAATTTAATTTTAAGGACTTTATCGCATTTATTTTATGTTTTTAAATTAGTTTTATTTCAATGTGTATTTGCGTAAATATAACAAATCAATAGTATATGGATCCATATATTTTTCTGTCGACAAAATATACGTGAAATGGGATTTAGATGCAATGCTGAAAAATGGGCTTTCTTTTTAAAATCTCTTTTCACAACGTTCCCTGTGTCTGTTACAAAAGTAAGTAATATGTGTTTATTAAAAAAAATATTGTAATGGTCATATTTAAGTTCATGGAGTTGGTTTTAACGCATCCATCAAAATCAATCATAGTCATAATTTTCACAAGTTGACTCGATGCATGTATGGCTGGTCGCCGCGCGGCTGTCGAGCTTTCACAACCATTATCCGACAAAGTACATCGATAGCAGTCTCTCGACATCGATAACACCCTATCGGTTCTTTGATCGAACTATTACATCGATTTATGAGACGAGATCCTGAGTTGGCGACACGTAATAAATCTACTCACCTTTATTGTCGGCTCACAACACTTACTGCCGCGTCAAAGCGCTGTAAATATCTCACTTTTTCTTTTGTTCCAATTCTGTTATTTCGAAATCGATATGGGTCGCGATGTATCGAATTATTCGTGATTCGATCACATCAATCTATGGCGACATTGTTGGGTGTTCTTGTGTTTCCTCTTGTGAAAATAACGCATAAATCAATAATATTTATTTTTAAATTAAACTTTTTTACATGCGGTCTGGAATATAGGTTAAGGTGGTTTATTAATCCTGGCCGCTTTTTATACTTAAACGACTGTAAAGAGCTAATTAATAACTCGGTACCTACTCAGTGCCTACCTACGTTACTTACTAATGTTCTAAAAATATTTATGACAAATTATGAGTCACGGTATGCCAATGTTCACGTTTGTATTCTGTAGCAGAGGATGGTCGGCTCGGAACATACCCATGTACTTGCAATTATTATACCTATTGCCGGCGAAAGCAGCCTGCGCCGCCGCCGGGGCGCACCGTTAATCTCTCGCTGCACTAAAGCTTCAAGGTTAACTTTCGCGGCTAGCCCCGTCCGACGAGACGGTACCGCTGGATGGATGCAACACGTGCATCCACTCGGATGAAATGAGATCATACTTTGCTTTAAGCACGATTATTAAATCATTTTCAGATTAGGATTTGTTTACCGTTTACATTATGATCACGATTTACCTCATCAATCTAGAAACGACCAAATAGAATAAATTACGGTAGGTTAACATCGTGTTTATTAACACATGAAACGATGATTCTATTCTTTCTATACATGTGATTTAAAAAGGGCATACTAACCTTTTTAGCTATACTTCTTTAGCGTATTTGTAATCTGTATGTGAAGTCAGTTCGATTAGTAAATTAAAAAACAATTAGTTTACAAAAAAAAAGTAAAGTTCAAAGGTTAGTATAACCTTTATGTATAAGATAATGTTTTGTAACAATGTATTAGGGCTGAGCTGCGTCGTCAGATTACGGCTAACATAATTACCAGATGGTGAATCCGTTTTGTTGAACCCACAGTGACAAATAAATAAAACATCATTGTAGCAGTAAAACACACTACTTAACAATATTAATTTAAACGACGATACTCAGTTACCTTCCTGATAAAATATCCGTATTTTAATAATATAAATGTAAATGTACCTATTTATCATTATAACTCATTTATGTTAACGTAAACAAGCACATTGCTATAATTGTGCGAGATACATAAGTCGATAATATTGTATCATCGAGTAGGCACTCTTAACTAATTGAGAAAAGAAGGTAAAACCCGGTTCGAGTCCCAGATGGGGTAAACATTCTCTTACGAGCACGAATGTCTGTATATACCGTCATATCGTGGATGCTTAATATCTACCTATACAAGTAATTATTCACCGGGATCGCCCCCAAAATACAAGCGATGCTTAGTTTAGTAGTAACTTTCTATTTCATTTTAAGACAACATTGTCGCATTGTCTACCTCAGTCAACTCAATTTTATTTAAATTTTTAGATTTAAGTTTCAATTTATAAGTTACCCAAAACCTCTGTAAATCTCTTATATTATATGTCATAACGAGATTCCGCAATACAAATATTTGTAATTATGGTTGTGGAAAATAAATATTATATTATTATTATAGTTTTGGACCGTACAGTTGGTATGTTCGTCTGCATTTCATACTCAAAAGTATTGTATGTAAAAAAAACCTTTTGACAAATAGACGAGGTGTGGCCGAATAGGAGATATTTTAGTAACATCAATAATACATGTACGACAAGTGCCTTAGGCGTGACAGTTGGCTAGTTTATTATGAAGGTAACAATTTATAAGTAACTGCGAGCCAGCATATGTGTCCCGGCTACATTAGCATAAGCCCGCCCCGCGGCGGCTTATTGATACCAGCATGCTAATTTTACATTATGCGGGAATTCGCCGAATATAACCTACCTTCAAAATGGAAATGTCTCATTGCTGATGTAGCGAGCGACCGACCGAAATAATGTTTTTGTATACTTTGCCAAGTCAATACGTAATTCAACTTTTACTTCGCTCTTAAATCCCAATTTGATACAAACAACACAAGCTGTATACCTACCTAAGGTTTGTAGGTATATGAACGACTACTTCATCACATAATAATCCTGATTTGGATCGAAATAACTGCGTTCCTGCGAAATACACAGCCACTTTACTCTAAGAAAATAAATAAAAATACCCGACTACAAAAATACTTCACTGATAAGAGAAAAATAAACTCGAGAATTGCAGGCGGGGACAAAACACTAACCAACAAAAATAATATGTTAGGTGGTGCTCTTGTAGTAATATCAATTCTAATTATTTTAGAAATTGTGTGTGTCTTAGTAAGTAATTTTGTTTTCCCCGCCTGCAATTCTCGAGCTTATTTTTCTATTTTCAGTTAATGTTTTTTTGCAGTAGGGATTTTTTCAGCGCATTTGTTGAAATCCACAAAATCGTTTAGGCTGTATAGGGCGTACCAAAGAAATATACATATATATACACACGAAAAAACATTATCCTCCCTGCGCAGTCAGGTAATAACTACGTAATGTGTATATGTAAGTGTCACATTTGAGATAATAGAACTAGGTACAGCTTTATTATCTCAAATATGACACTTATTGCTAAGAAATTGTGACCATCGACGATGATAAGAGTTGCGAAGCTGCGTCACTCTCGCATAACTACTGAATGGGCCATGATTCACGCTAAATTATTTTTAGACTATTGCTATATTCGCGTTATTTACTACGGCATACGATGATTCTCACGCCCACAGATAATTTTAATTGAGCTACATGAAACAGGGAATACGTTCCATTCATGTATGACTAGTACAAGTGAATACCATGTTTACAATTTTATGTTTTTAAATATGTAAAATGGAACGATACACAACGGTACCTTCGAGACATACAAGTCTCGGCCATAACTTGTGTTCTCATAAATTATATGTAAAATAAAAAAAAATGGGTGCTGCTCGTTTTTATCACGTGGGCCGGTATAATTCTTGCATATTGTAATTGAGAGAAACTTTTCACTAGTATTTTTTGCTTCCTTGCTCTACAATCATATTCCCAGACGCATCGATCAAAATCGATGTGAGACCGATAAATCAGCATCAGTCAGCTCAACTAGTGGACAGCCTCGATTATTTCCACGGCACCGATGACTCACTACATTAATACGATGATCTGCCTAAAGGCTTCGCGCATAAATTTCATAATTGCAGCCGCGTAGACAATGCAGGAACAAGTGAGGCAGGACCCTATGAATAATGCATTGGAGGTGGTACAAAAACGCTCCATGGTATACGCGCATGAAGGATATCGCAACGCAATAAGTCACCTTTTATTTTTTTATCGATGTATTTCAGGGTGAGCCGCTATTCCTCCTGTTCTCAGGCGATGAAGCAAAAAACTGTGTCTCTTTGTCTTTGTCACCGGTTTGTGGTAATCCTGCTTATTTGCGATCTTCTGTCAGCTACGGGATTACAGGTTTTGTGTGAGCTACCTACACGGGACTATAATTGGATACGCAGTACATAGTGTTTATTATTCCTTGTGTTCCTTTTCCCATTTGCTTCTTCCGATTGCAAAAAAGCTTAACGTGGGCAAGATAAAATGTCTCTTATGCCCAAATTCAAAGAAAATAAACTGAATAAGATCAATAAATGGATCATAGATCAAAAGATACAAAATACTGTTCTGTATTCAAAGAGTAGTTTGAGCGGATTCAACAGGAAGGGAACTACGTAATGAAATATCGTGATCCTTGCGCAAACTTATATTAAACTTTTTTTTCCGACCTATACAGGACGAGGCTTATATAAGCTTATGCAGACCGTATAGTTAGGTCCGTTTCTTACATTCAACCGTACAAAGTTAGATTGGAGTGAGTTCTACTGAATTTAAAATAACAATAAATGGGATGGTTAAATGTAATCGGATTCAAACCTAAAACTAGATTTAATAGAGGTAATCCCTCTTTGAAATATAAGGCAGCTGCCTACAAAAAAAACCAGCGAATACAGATAAGTCCTATAAGACGTTAATGGAAACTTATCCGCAGTTTAACAAAAGTTAATAGTTAACACTATACCTTGAAACGGTTTATTTTAGTTGAGGTTTATTTACTGATTCTCGAAATAGTTGCTATTCACAGCTTGTGTAATTATACAATGAACTTCGTTCATTGCCTTCTAAACTTATAATTTATAGACAATGTTTCAGTTTATTTTATTGGTTTTTGGGGTCGAGTCACCTTCGTCCGTAGGAGAATTAAGTACCCTCGAGATACCCTACACGTGACCCTGGGTGGTGCCAACCAGGTGACAACTCTACTGGTGGTAGGCTTCGGCCGTGGCTAGTCACCACCCACTGAACAAAGCCATGTCGCCAAGCGGCCTAGCCGTGTTCTGGCATGATGTTCGGTGCTGCCATTCATGGATGGCGGGTCAGATCGGTTGCGCTGCGTGTGCCTAGTGAATGTAGCGTCTCTATCTACTGCCGCCTTCCTACCTAGGCAAGTATGCTCCATCGTAGATCTCATCGTCACTTACCATCAGGTGAGATCGAGATCAAATACTTGCCTATAATGTAATAAAAAAAAAAAAAAGTTTTATTGTGGATAAACGGTACAAATGGTTAAACTTCCAGAAAACAGTAGAGAACGAGACCGTAAGAACTATTTGTTATTTGTTACTAACTTTATTAGAGGGTACCTATATAATTTCAAAACTGGTTCAGTAAATCCATGCACTACGATTCATCAAAGTACTTTTGGCATAAATACGCAAGCATTTGTACTAAGATTACCAAGAATAAAAAAAATCAGGCACTTATTAATATTTATGTGCGTGTTGTATTAATTAGTATTAGTAATAATACACCGTACTCACAAATCGGCCGGCTCATTAGAAATACCCCGAGATTACGTGAATGAGCGTACAAGAAGTCTGGCGAGCCATCAATAATGTGTTGTGATAAGGAATGTTGTTTCTCAGCTGCTAGAGCGCGATCGATCAATCCGAAATTGTACGAATTCTGGACTTATTTGTTCTCTCTGCCCTTTATCGATACACAAAGGGAAAAATGTTAACTTTTGTTACACTAGGTATAACATGATTAATTTACCGAATTACCTTGTCAGTTACTACGCCGCGCGCCGTAGTTCGCATCAGGGCGACAACGTAGGTAATTGAATCAGGCGTGACTTTGTGGTTAGATCAAGTCTTGTCGGTCTATCATTATCAACGTGATTCGTCATCCAAGAGGTGTATGTTTATGATGAGGGAACTTGCGCATGGTTCTATTAATGTTGCTTCATAAATAGAAAATGAATTGGAATTGAATTCATAAACTTATTTTTAGCCGAGTAATTTTAAGTAAGTTATATACTTACTTAAAATTACTCGGCTAAAAATAAAATTAATCGAAAAATGTTGGTCACATGATTAAATAACGTAACTGATTAAGCAATTCCATTGTAAGAGTTGTACAGTATAATAACTAAGAAGGACTCAAAAGCGCTTATAAGTAAATAGAAAACTTTGAAAGTTAATTCAGCAGCTCATTGTTAAGCTCAAAACTTAAATAGTTATTGTGCCCTGTCGTCTGGTCTTCGGCTGTAAATCAAACATTTAACAAACTGCCCGCTGTCATACCAATAACATTCATGTCGTGTGTGAGCTCGGACAAATATTACAAATTACGCGCGCGCCCCGGTTAGTTCGGAGGTAAACATGTTTTACTGTTACAGAGATCATTACAATTTCAAATATGTTATTTATAAGTGTTTTGCAAAAAACACGTTAAATATTTATAATGGAAGTAGTTAGACGAGTAAAACAGTAACAACATGTATAGTGCCAGGGCCGTCTTTAAGCTATCGGAGGCCCTGGACACTAAAGGATGGTGGGGTCCCTATAACTAAGACAGAGATTTATAGGGCCCTTGCTTGCTCAGAATGGCCAATGGAAAAGAGGGGCCCAGCTATGCCCAAACGTATACGTGTGTTCCACTATGAGAATCTTAAGATTATACTAGGCTGCATGTTATATAACAAACCCAGGAACTATAAAACTAGAATCGAAAGTTTGAAAGCAAAAGTATATACTTATAAAAGCAAAGAGAATAACTCAAACTTTCATGAAACTTTCGGATTTTAGCATTTGTCGAACAAGCTTATTCATATAACTTAAGCAGTAATTCAATTAATTGTTGGAAATTAGAGAGGCAGGCGTTGATTGACAGTCTAGGGATCGTTAATGAGCATCGGCACAAAAAGCCCATGTCCACCGAGCGAGGCATCGCCCGACGATTAATTGAGTTAGAGAGGTGACGAAGTGGGAGACTAGACCCGACATCAATACGCGCCTATTCGTATGGTTAATAATAAAAAAACCTTACATTAGACGTACTCGTCAGCTTACGGCTTAGTATGCTAATAAAAAAATTAATAAATATAGCTGTTATATTATAATAGTTACTATTAGAGACCAAACGCCCTGCGGCAGTATGATAACATTTCATAAGCATATACTAGATATGACGGTTTATAAAATCGTTAACTCTACTAAATGTCAGACAGGTCACTACCAATGATCTCATTTTATATAAGTCATGCACCAAAACAGAGAATAGGTAGATACCTTCCAAGATTTCAGTATATGAGTTTAGTATATTAAGTGCATCGTTATTTTGGCAGAGTTGCATAATGTCTAAATTTAATCCCAAACGGTTTCCAAATGTGCCGACATAAACTGGGATTTACGACTGCCAACGTCTTAAAACCGAAGTTTAGGTTGTGAAAGAATTCTCAAAACAATACGATGCTTATTCGCGCATAAAACCAGGTGGGCTCAGAAATAAAACAGCATTCGACCTTCATAATTTTATTTATGCTCGTGTTCGTTGCGAGTAAAAGTGAATGCGTCTGGTCTGGGATTGACACCGGCTCACCTGTTTTCAAAAAGTCAATTTCAAGACGTATTACCCTTTGTTCGCTGGACCCGCCTGTGAGGTGCTTATGCCGCCTTTTATTGCGATTCTGCCTTAATACGATGGCTGCAAATACGGTGGCAATTTGAATTGGGTTGCGTTCGAGTTTAAGAACTCGTTCGTAGTACATATGCGCTGTATTTATCTTTCCATGCACAAACTCAACCCAGTTACTGTGTTTTAAATAGTACGGATATAATAAATAAATATATTAAATACATTTCTCATAATGGCTACGTAGGTAATTTTGTAAATTAATAACAAAATGGACTGTTAAGACGTTTTACTTTTTTTTCTCTGATTGCTCAACACAGTTTCACAGAGTTTCACCGATTCGCGACGGCAAAGTTCACGTCGGAATGTTACAACACCGTGCGTTTAGTTGCGTGCTAAACAAACTACGTGCGACTTTCGACACGGGTGCAGGCAGTTAGCGGCCCTTCATATGAAGATGTCAGGCGCCGCGTCCGCGCCCGTCGCTGCCTCGCTCTAACGACACACTTCACACGATTTCCACGACATTCTCGACTGAACGACATGCCACTTCGCTGAATTGTCGAATGAGCACGGAACAATACAGCTAAACGATCGAACAAAAGGCTTATTTTGTCGTGACGCCTAACTTGGATTGGAAATGGCTTACAATTACTAGACCTATAAATAAGGTCTGGCCGAACAAAACAATGAGTCAGTCTAGTCTAGACTAACGGTATAGCTTGTAAAATAGATTCCTTACTTTCTCCTGGACAAATCGGGGTATGTATGGCCCGACCGACCGGTCACTCATAATAAACAAGTGAAAATATGTCGTTGATGGCTTCTTATTATTTCCTTATTGTTTGAACACACAATAGACTGCCTGCACCACATAGGTATAATATGTATACCACGTGAATATATTATACCGGGTGGATTTTTTAAGCGCACCTGGTGGGAAAGTAAATTAAATACTGGAGATAGCAAATTTTAGTCAAAGAAAAATTAGATATATCTTTGAAAAGAAACAAATCTACATTCAAAGATTTCGTAAACTCGCTTGCCATACTCGGGAATCGAACCGTCTAAAATCCGAAAATATAACAACCTGTATTTTTATGGCATCAGTCATAGGGAAAAGGCAGTTTTTATTTAATTAGTACATTAAACATTTACGGGATCAGCTTGTGTTATTTTTTTTAAATAAAGCTGTTGTGTTTAAAAGCGGTGGCCATTCATCCATTTCCATGGTGAAATTGACACAATCGACTCCAATAAATGTTACAGTAGTAAATACAATTGTAAATTTTACAATAATATTTGAGACAAGTCTGGGTCCGTATGTAATTGTTTCTTCAGCATCAAGACTAGAATCTGATGCACGAGTTCTCCATTAGCGGCCAGATGTTTGAAAAATAAAACGTCGCTGCAGTTGTTCGTTTATTAGTATATCTAGATGAGGATATTAAAAAGTGCAAGTATCTTTTCCAATAAATCATAAAAATGAGTAATGACTTGGTATAAAACATATGTTGGAGAGTCTGATGTTTTTTTGTTTATTTCAAATGTTTAGAAGTTACGCAAACATCTGCGAAATCTGAACGAAGAGCGATCATTGTACTCGTAGTTTGTATAATGTTTTAGGAATGATATCATTACACACATTCAACAGAATGCGTTTCTAAATAGATTGGTTTAATTTCCATAGACGCTGTGTTGCTTCTACCGTTTAGGTCACTCGATGGCACGGCCTCGACCCATTTACAAGTTTCATGACACCTAATTTAGTTATTGAGAACAGTCATTCGGACAATGATTGAGGTAAGTCGAATTGGTGCATCACTTGTAATATCATCCAATTATGTTAGGTATCAATTCTGTGAATCTGAATGTAATGACAAAAGATGTATGTGATACAAAGGTCGACAGCGGGTACAACGGGAATTATTCTTTTGTTTTAAAAGTGTACTATTATATTTATATTTTAATTGAAATAATTCCAACGTTCTTAATTATCGACACAGTATGTAGATTTATGTGAAAATTATTTTGATTTCATATAAATATGTATTCGTCATGTAGTTTCATAACTTGACGACGATGCCTTAATATGTATATAAGTAGTAAATGTATTTATATATTATGTATGATATATGTGTATGTGTATATTTGTATTCATGTGTGAATCCTGAAAGTGTTTACTGCAAATATATATAATTAAGTACACCCTCATCATAACCATTTTTTTAGATCCGTCCCATCCAAAGGCTGGCTGGTAGAGACCGCTATTAGTGATAAGGCCGCCTTTTGTGACACTCTCTGTGTAATTGGTGTGTAATTTTTAATACTTTTTTTGTTGTGGTGGAACAATAAAGAGTTATCTATCCATCTATCTATCTATACCTTCGGCTCGTAATGAAAACATTCCCGAACGTGATGAAAGTGTGGTTACAAATCTTACTTCTAAATTGTAAAGTGGATTAAATAAATGCGAGCTATTTATGATATTTTAAATGCGAGCACAGAGGTTACAAAGCCGATAGGTGAAAATAAAATAACATTGATTTACATATGGAATCGATAAAAAATCGATGCAAAATCGCAAGGTGCATTGCGGAAAATCTTGTTAATTTCTCTCCAAAACATGGGTTTGGTACTTACTACACCCAATTTTAAGCTTATTTTTATACAAGCAGTATCCGAAAAATCCATTAGTCTATCTTATTCGGCTGACACCCAAAATCTCATTAAAAGGACTCTGTTATCACCGTCGAAAATAAACGAGAAATTATTGCAAGAGGCCGATTTCCTTACCATACAGGCACGCCTCGAGTCTCATGCAAATATTGTACGAGCATAGCAATAAGTTTCGCCTCCGCTTCGACTTTCTCGGAAATCACGTACAATATTCTACTGATTGTGAATTTGAGCCGTCTGTGTGAATTGAATCATTCAGTCAGCAATTTGTGTAGGTAAATAGAGCGTTCGGTAAATCATGTTTAATTTACAATTCCCTATAATGCTTATTGGTAAAGGAATAAATTGGTAATTTTGATTCTTTTAGGTTTTTCATTCTTTGAAAATTGGTGCAATTAGCTGTTATGTTATGTTAGCAGTCAAGTATTTTTCAGTTTTACGATAGTTTAAAAAACATTTATTGTGTTTGTGGCTTAGAATTATTATTAAGTGTTGCCATTACTGTGTTTATTTAAAGCACTTATATACAGTGTTCAGTGTATATAACTAAATACATAGTTAAACGTAGCTACAATGAACATGTTTCGTCGTTATGAATCATAACAGACTTAGTAACGGTAACTTGAAACATCCACCTAATCAGCTCGGAGAGGAAGGTTTTGTTCACGATGGCTTACACTCTGCTGTTCGCAGAACACTAAAACGGCTGATTGGTACATAGATGAATCACGCACAATTCTAACAATACTAACAATTGTTTGATCGTGGACAGGTGTGTAAGCGAATGCCTGTAATGGCAACCAAAAGGAAAACAGTATTTTTGGAATGTATGTATGTATGTAATTATTATCATAGCTTATGGTTAAAACATCATGGCTACATCATTAAGTGGACATTGAATATAAATAAAATAGACTCAAATACTCTTTCGAATGATTAATGTTTTTTTCTCACTTGACCTTATACATTCATGTGCATTTTATTCCACGCTTCATTATCTTAGTTAAAATAAGAACAAGCACCAGTTGTCTGTTTCGTTCTTTTGTTTTTGTGAATAATTGCTGCCGGTATTAAAAGTAGAATGTCGAAGGACGACGCGTACGCATCTGAGAAGATGTTTTGTTATTTATGTACGCGTATGGACCCGCGGACGTGCGCTCGGACAGCACCAGACGCAAGGAACATTATTGTGACGGCCCTTTGACTGCTCGTATCAGATACCATGTCATGTTTGTGAGGAATTGTGTCAACACGTTCAAAAATAACTTTTATGTATAAATATATTTATAGAAATTGCTAATTAAACTATTTATATTTATTATATAACCATGTTCTATTTATCAAATAGCCTGTAGCTGGTACATGTATTGTGTGAATATCGCACACAAAGATGAATCCTTACAATAGGCCCATTTATCTAGTATAAATAGATGTTAGCAATGTGCTCGTCCGTAGAATAGAGTTTATAGCATCGTGTGCATGATTACCATGCACAATAAAGCCGTTTGTTATTTCTCGATTAGCTATTTGATAATGCATTTCAATTTATAGCATCATTGAGCACGCCGTTCTAGAACGTTGGACAATTACCCCAGTTTGTGTTGATCCTTGTATGGTATCGTTTCACAGTGTTAATGAACACCACATCACGTAGTGGATGTGTAGGTATATCAACGTGCTGGGGATCGCACATGAATAATTTATTTATATCAATTACGCCCTCATTGTTACGCGAATTGCTGTCAAATTATTATTTAGGTTGATAATTTATTTAACAGCTCTTAACTGCATCATTTAAACGATAATATTTTACATCATCTTGAATCTTGATCCATATAACTTACTGAAACCTGTTTAAATATTTTACACTATTTTTGTTACACCTTATATTACTTACTCAAAAGTAATATGAGGTATAAAATAAGCAGTGATAGCGAAGATGGTAAAACGCTTGCCTCGGTAACGAGGATCGCAGGTTCAAAGCCCGGCTCGCACCTCTGGGATTTCTGGATTTCAGGTGCCCATTGTGGCCCATGCCCAACAGAGGGACTTTAAAAAGAGCTGGTATTATTATTACTTACTCAAAAGATTAAGAAATGTGTTGCACTATATACCAGGCCTTTCCAGAGTAAACCTTATGCAGTTTTCCTATTATTATATGAGTAACCTAAAAAATATTCGGTGTGTTTACGAAACAGGCTTATCCAAATGAACCCGAGATAACATCACTATGCGGTTACGTGTGCTAATACCGGCTAGCATAGATTACCGTGTCAGGCCGGGATCGTTATCTGGTTAATCTAATGCACCGGTGACTCGCTGACATACACTTGCATGCCTCTCTTATCACCAAGCCAAGGTCACTCCGTGCAAACAAAACATCATTAACAGTTTCCAGCAATTGCTTGAAAACCGTTTACGTAATGTTTGAGAAAAGATCGCTTTGGTATGCGCATAAACGGCAAGCAACAATTTTACATATTTTCTTACCTAAAAACCACCGACATTCAGCTTGTAGATTACCGATAGTCACTGCTATGATATAAGAATTCAAAGCCGGTTGCGTAATATAAAACATATTCGAATATCTTACCGATATTCGCGTAATTGTACGACAATACTTAATACTCCATATAGGAATCGTATTATCACGATTGTAAATCAACAGTTTCATGAGAGTGTAACATAAAAACTCTTTTGTTTTCCTCTCCGAATACCGATAAAGATTTTTTTAATTGTATTTAGGGAGAGTGGCGGCGGTACCTAATTGTCGGGAGGCGGTTTCGTATCGCCGTCGGTGCAGGGTGGCCCACATCGTAATCACCAGTGATTAGCTTCACCTGACCGATTATGCTCTAGATTTTCGACCGAAACGTTCAAGTTTAGAGCGGATTATTGCTTGGCAACCCAATTGCCAATTTGTTTTTGCATAACGATTATTTTCGTTAAAAAACTAATGTAACAATGTCCGGTCCGCCCGCGGCTTTATGCATTTATGTCGAGGTTTCGGCACACATTTATCAGACAACAATGTATTATATATCTAAACATAACCAAAATGTATGCAAAAATTGCCCGCGCTGCAGCGAAATGTAGTCGGTAACTTCAAAACGGACAGGTTGTTTCCACGACAAGGTAATTGTAGGCCATTTCGTATGAGCATGTGCAGTACTTATATCGACTGAATATAGTAGATACTTGGAACTTCGAATTGAATAAGTCATAAAATCTTATGTCAATTGTACGTTTTACATCGTTTCGAACTTCGCCGAAGCTTGGATGGGATCCACATGCCTGCGACGTGTTATCGTCTTGTATCGTTCAAATGGGTGGCCGAAAATACGCTGCTCTGGGTAGTTGGATACTCAAAAACTACATTCGATTCACATAAAACATTATTTATCGATACACCTCATTTCTATGCGTTCTCGACGATAAACCTGAATACTCGTACCTGAATAATTTGTAATCTGGTCGAATTACACAACTATAACAAATATGATGTCATATATACACGACCTATGTCTAAACAAATCAATACAGAAAATTATCTAGCACACGACAAAATGACCAATAATGAAAACCAATTAGTTTTTTTTTGTTTGACTTCTAATCATTATTGAAAAGTACTTTCAATGTTAAACACCGTTAAATAAACCGACAATTAATTTGTTAGTTTTTGAGTGATATAAAACACGACTGGAGAGTTTCGGGATCTTCCATTGACGTAGTCTCACATTCCGAGAGATGTTCGATCTGTTATACAAACGTGTCATAATAAGCATGCGCATCGGTCGGAACAAATGGACCAAGCAGTTGCATTCAACGAAGCGCATAAGCAATCTGACTCGCGGCTAATTATAGCGCTTGTCGCGTTACCTGACGCTCCATGAAAAACATGTATTTATTGTCTGTATCTATCATGTACACCACGCTGCGTATTGCTTTCCTGTTCTATATTGTTTTTATAAGAATGTTTTAAAACAATTAAATGGTGCATCATGATACACAACATTCCATTGCTCTTGTTGAACAGTAATCTCGGTCAATAAAAGGATTTAGAATAACTGTGCTGTAAACATACATTGTCACCCAGGTGATGCATAGTGTAAATATCAATAATAATGATGAAAGTCTTCTGAAATCTAACGCGGTATATTTATATCTATCCTGTTTTATGTAATTCAAGAAAATAAGTTTTTAATTATTGAAAATGACACCACTCGTTAACGTATATAAATAAATGCCTGAAGAGTGATCATATTTTATCCTGAAATTGAAAGAATCGAAGATTTCTTACATTTAATTAATAAATACAATACTAATTTAAAGCTACTTGGATATGCACCAATTCCGCCGCCAGGGGATGAAACGTTCGGTAAACAAAATTCACAAGATGCAAAAGATTATTCTCGTACTTTGTCTGCATAAACATCATATTTGCAATCACGTGATACTTAAGGCTGCATTCACAATATGGCACTGCGTTGTACGCAGTTACACCAAAAAAGGCATTGGGACGGCGGCGTCAGACGGCCCGCCCAGGATATGTGTGTGAAAGTTTCGTCATGTTTACATAATGATTAGTAATAGATGAGCTATGTCAAATATTGTGCTATTATAAATCACTAGTTCCTACCTACTTGGGTATATTAACGTATATAAAAAAGAGTAAATATCGTTTATTTATACCATTCAAATATTCATGATGTTGCTGTATTCTTTTAAGAAAACAAACCAGTAACTTCACAATAAACTTCGAATGTAATTTAATTTTGTGATAGTTGTTAAAGCCCTATTCATATTTATCAATCATAATAATATCGATTCGATTCCGTTCCATTCATTCCATTCCAAATGTCACCTCCCTATTTCACTTTCCCATCACTATCGTCCATGGCGCATGAGCTGCGGGTGCATAAGTCACTCTCTTGAACATAAACAAACAAAAAACAGTGATTAGCCGCTCATAAGACGCACGCGCATAAATTGAACAATACTAAAGCAGCCGGCCGGCATAACAAACTAACATAGTGCTTGTGAATTCCCGTGTGTTGTGTGTGGACATCAAATACAGCTCGAACAACGAGGCTGCCATTCATCATACGCCGGTGAGTTTACCTTTTTCATCCAATCTACCATAACAACCTTCCTATACAGTCCACTCTCTATCATATCAATCAAATTACCCAACATTCTTGATCCTTCTAGCGCCGAATATTAAAACTTGTACCAGTTTGGACAGGTCACGGCGGCTCTTGCCTCCATTTTGTTCATATAACCATTGGCTTATTTCATTGAAAAACATCATTTCACTTACCAATTTATCAATAACTCATCATATTTCTATTGTATTTAATCATTAATCGTATCATCTCATTGTATTTTATCGAAATACAATATTTTCTTATCATATGAGGTAGGTACTACGGTACCCGTCGCAAGTAGGTACATACAATACCTACAAATCGGTCGGTCAGATAATTTTGTGCGTGTCGTGTTGAGCAAGGCGGCTAGGTGAACCAACATCGTGTAATTCATATAGGTACCTAACATAACATAACCTATAAACATCGGTGTGTGGATGGTGTAATTTATCAAATTGTATCATTTGTGTGTAAAGCTTGTAATCATATCATACGTAGGTGTAACATACAGCACCTATAAACATAATCAGTTGTCAAATGTAACATATTAACATTTGTCAACAATATCAATCATACAAAGCTTTTCACATCGTATCAGGCAGGTATCAGCCAATTGTATCAAACATTCATATCACAACATTACACCATTCTATCAATCTATCATACACAAATAGGTATTCGCCTATTTCCATCATTTATCATAACCAAGGTTCACCAAACATAATACTAATTCGTTAGTCTATCAAAAACTATAATACATTTCTATCAAATATAATACGTACTTAATATAAAATTCATTGCGAGTAGGTAAGTACATAATTACATCCATACATTGTTTAAAATACATAACATAAGCATAAATAAACATATTAAAATATTATCATAAAAATTCGTATTTTAAACTTTCATTCAATCAAAACAACATAAACAATTTTACATTCATTCGATTTGAACAACCGGAACAAGTGTTGTTTTGATCGAACAAACCATAGAGCTAAACATTCATTTTTGACTAACAGTACTACCAACATTCATCACTTAATATTCGTTCTTTCATTCAAACCAGTGTTGTCAGACGGGTATTTTTCTACTAAATTGGTAGAATTTTTGATACAAAATAATCAAATTGGAATTTTCGTTCAAAAGTGTTCCATACATCATAACTTCAACTCAAGTGTGCCTCAACGGTATTTTAAGCATATAAACATACGTTAATTTAATAAACAAAACATAATTCAATAAATCAAGCAAAATGAGTGAGGCATTGTTAGCACACTATGAATCAAAGCGCAACATCGCGCACAAGCGACTGACAGATGCGGTCACTTGTGCCCGCGGCTGTGTTAAATCCTCTACACTCATATCAAGGCTGGAAACATGGTGTTCTCGGCTAGAACAAATTATGGAATCATTTAATGAGGCACATGTTAACGTCTTAAGCGAACTTATGAAATTAAAAGTTTCTGAGGATCAGCTTTTAAAACACGATGCATATCTAGAACAAGCAGATGATATGTATTTCGAATTATTAGAAGCAAAACGAACATATTTTCCAAATGAAGCAACTCAGGAAACTAAATCCAATCAATCATCATCAGAGAACAAGTGTAACACTAAATTACCTCCTATGAAACTTCCCACTTTCTCGGGAAATTTAAAAGATTTTCCAGGGTTCATTGACCTTTTTAACACATTGGTTCATAAGAGGTCTGATTTATCAAATGTTGAAAAATTCCAATACCTTAGTTCATCACTTTCTGGGGAATCAATTAATGTCATTCGAGCATTTCCTATTTCTGACGCAAATTATGATAGTGCTTATGAAGCTCTTGTCAATAGATACACTAACAAAAGATATCTAGCATTTGTGTGTTGGGAACAAATCATAAATTCAAAGCAAATGAACACGGGTTCCGTACAGAATCTTCGTGCTCTTTTAGACATTTATAATGAAAATTTGTCTATCCTTCTTACATTAGGGTTACCAGTGGATAATTGGGATTTTGTATTATTTCATTCTTTATTAACAAAATTAGATAAAAATTCTCGTGAAGCATTTGAACTTTCTTGTAAAGGAATTGATTTTTCTACTTTCAAACAATTAAAAACATTTTTATTAGAGAGATGCAGCGCTCTTGAGCGATCATCCTTATCGAACATGCAACCTAGTGCTTCATATAGTCAAATCAATAATAAAAATTCCCAATCCCAACAACAATCTAGGGGTTTTCAACCTAAGAAACCTACCATGCTTTTAACTCGAACATCTTCAATTCAATGCTTTTTGTGTAAAGAGAATCATCCTCTTTATGCTTGTCCCAATTTCATATCAAGATCTCCCTATGAACGTTCTCAAGTTGTAAAACAGCATCAACTATGTTTCAACTGTTTGCGCTCCAATCATGAGACATCAAGTTGTCTATCAACACACACTTGCAAAACATGCAATCAGCGTCATAATAGTCTGCTTCATTTTCCTTCGAAGCAGCAATCATCAAACAATCAACAAGTTCATGTTGCTATCAATTCATCATCAAATCAAACATCAGGCGATTCTAACGAGGAAATCATTATACCAGTAACATCTTTATCAAACACGGCTCAAGGCAATCCAGCCACATCATTCATACTTCTTGCTACAGCGGAAGTCGAAGTTCGCGACAGTCGTGGTAATTTCCAAAAGGCCCGCGTTCTTCTTGATCCAGGTAGTCAGAGTCATATCATGTCTGACTCTTTCGTTCGTCGTTTAGGATTGTTAAGATATCGAAGCAACACACCCATGTCTGGGATAGGTGAGACTCCAGCTCACTCAACAAGCAAAGTATTTTTAGCAATTCGTCCATTGGGCAAACCAGAACCTGTTTTCACAACAGAAGCCCTCACTTTAAACAAAATTTGTAGCAATATGCCTACTCATCAAATTAACATGAATGATTTTCAACATATAGCAAATGTGAAACTTGCGGATGAACATTTTAATTCTTCTCGTCCCATCGACATTTTGCTCGGTGGTGAGATATTTCCTCAAATTTTGCTACCAGGCAAAATTGAGGGGGGGATGCGTGCCGCAACGGCAATAAACACAATTTTCGGTTTCATACTCATGGGTAAAACTGCAGTAGAATGTCCTGCACGTTCTACTCCATCATCAATCAATCATTTATCAATTCATCAATCATCATTTGATGCTAATCTCGATGTAGCAATTCAAAAATTTTGGGAATCAGATAGTATTCCAACAAAGTCACTGCAGTCTGCAGATGATATTCAATGTGAAAATATCTATCAATCAACTCATCAACGTGATGCTGACGGTCGTTACATCGTTCAGCTCCCATTCAAAGACTCGGAACCGACATTCAGCGATTCATATTCTATCGCACTTCGACGTTTTAATCAACTTGAAAAGCGTCTTAATCAAAATCCTTCCTTCGGTGACCAGTACAAAGCTCATATGTTGGAGTATTTATCAAGCAATCATATGGAAGCCGTTCCACCAGAGCAGTATCAGTCTTTAACTGCTTATTACATCCCACATCATGCTGTTTTGAAACCAAGCAGCCTATCAACTAAAATGCGAGTCGTTTATGACGCCTCTGCCAAGGACAAACAAGGTGTGTCCTTGAATGATACATTATTCACTGGGAGTAAGCTACAAGCAGACATCAACGACATCATTCTTCGTTTTCGGCTCCATTCCATCGTGTTATCAGCTGATGTTCGTCAGATGTATCGTCAAATCATCATTAAACAAGATCATACCGATTATCAGCGCATCTTATTTCGATGCTCGCCTCAAGAACCTATACAAGAGTATCGTCTCAACCGTGTAACATTCGGAGTATCATCAGCTCCATTCCTAGCCATTCGCACTATGCAACAGCTATCACAGGATGAGAAGGATTCCTTCCCAGCTGCATCAAACATATTATTAAACGACCTGTACGTTGATGACGTCGTCACCGGCTGTGAGACAGTAGATCAAGCCCTTAACATACAGAGGGAACTCATCGGAATCATGTCCGCTGGGAGATTTGAGTTGCGTAAGTGGTCCAGCAACCATGCGGCTATTCTAAATAACGTACCAGTAGATCATAGAGCAGTACCTGATTTAACATTCGATAGCGATAGCAATTTTGTAAAGGTTCTCGGCTTAGCTTGGAATGCGAAACATGACATATTCACTTATCAAGTCAATCAAACCCCACGTGAATGTACCAAACGTACTATGCTCTCTGAGCTGGCCCGGATTTACGATCCTATTGGGCTATTGACCCCATTAACATTTCTTGCAAAGTTTTTAATTCAACGTCTTTGGCTTCTTGGTACATCTTGGGATGAACCTGTACCAGAAGATATAAATCAAATTTGGATAAGGTATACACGGCAGCTAACAAACTTAGCGCAATTGCATATACCCCGACGTATCACACGTGATAATACAACATCATATCAATTACACGGGTTTTGTGATGCGAGCGAAGCAGGGTATGCAGCTGTAGTTTACCTTCGTTCCACTGACCATAATAATCAGCGGCATGTCGCACTTGTGAGTGCTAGATCACGAGTTTCTCCAACCAAGCGTCGAACATTGCCGAGGCTTGAGCTGTGCGCTGCTTCGTTATTAGCGGATCTCTTACACTATATCATAAACATTTATTCAAATATAATAAACATTGATAGCATACATACCTGGAGTGATTCCATGATTACTCTGGCGTGGATCAAATCTAAATCCACCGATTTCAAAGCATACGTCGGTAATCGTGTTGCTAACATTCAACGCAAAATTCCCACTGCTGCCTGGAAACATGTGCCTGGTAACAGCAATCCAGCTGACTGCGCAAGTCGCGGGCTAACCCCAGATGACCTCATCCATCATAGTCTTTGGTGGTCTGGGCCCGAATGGTTGGCTCTGGACGAGCAACACTGGCCTTCCAAAACAAACGTACCGTGTGAAACTCCTTCTGAAGTCACGTGCGAATTGCGGAGTACAGTTTTAACAATTATTATAGATATTAATACCATTGATACGCTCATTAACAAGTTTTCATCATTGCGTAAAATTCAACGTATAATAGCATATTGTAAGAGATTCCTTCACCATAAACATAATCAATCAATTCATTTCACAGAGCATGAACTCAATGACGCTCTTATGACTCTTGTCAAACATGTTCAGCGATCCGAGTTCGCTGATGAGATCAAAGCCTTATCATCAGGCAAAGTTCTGTCTAAATCATTTCGAAAGCTTAGCCCTTTTCTTGATGACACAGGTATCTTACGCGTAGGTGGAAGATTAGCACGTTCTGGTCTCGATTTCAACACAAAACATCCTGCGCTACTACCACGTAAACATCACTTAACAAATCTTATTGTTCAATGCGTACACAACGAACATTTTTATCCTGGTTTACAGACCATGCAGTACTTATTGCTTCAAAACTTTTGGATCTTATCATCAAAACGTGCTATAAGGCACATCCTATCAAATTGCTTTCGTTGTTTCCGCATTAAACCAATTGCGGTCGAGCCTAAGATGGCCGATCTACCAAAAGCACGTATCACACAACTTAAAGCGTTTCAATCAGTAGGATGCGACTACGCAGGTCCTTTTAACATAACATTTCATCGTCATAGAGGAACACGTACTAAGAAAGCATATTTGTGTTTGTTCGTGTGCTTCACGACAAAGGCACTTCACCTAGAGCTTGCCTCTGACTTATCAACTGAAGCCTTTTTAGCAGCCTTACGTAGATTCATTGCACGTAGAGGTAGATGTAACACAATTCATTCAGACTGTGGCACCAATTTCAAGGGTGCGCAGACTCAATTAGCACACATCATGCGTTCAGCCTGCGAGACTGAGCGCATTGAATTTAAATTCAATCCTCCTGGAGCACCACACTTTGGTGGACTTTGGGAAGCCGGGGTTAAGGCCGTCAAAACACATTTGTATCGCGTTATTGGAACACAAACATTAACATATGAAGAACTTAATACTCTTTTAATACAAGTCGAGTCAATACTTAATTCAAGACCGTTGTGTCCAGTTAGTTCAGATCCTAACGATTTATCAGTACTTACCCCTGGTCACTTTTTGACATTAGCACCATTAACAACAGTGCCATCACCAAATTACACAGACGTAAAAACAAACAGACTTACTCGTTGGCAATTATTACAACAAATGCATCAACACTTTTGGTCTCGATGGCACCTTGAGTATTTAACAACCTTATCACAACGTTTGAAATGGAATCAATCATCACGCGAAGTTCATAAAGATCAAGTTGTGATCATAAAAGATGAATCATGTCATCCACTGCACTGGCGATTTGGTCGTATCATAGAACTATTTCCCGGACGCGATGGTATACCTCGAGCCGCCTCGATCAGAACGGCACAGGGTGTAATTAGCCGACCACTTGTGAAGTTATGTCCCATACCTCACGGATGTGACTAACCTACATTTATTTAATTCACATTAATTCATTCATTCAGTAATATTCAATCATTTAACAATCATACATGTCTATTATATATATATAAATCATATATCATAATATTCCACAATTATCATTATTCTTTATGCATCATTAGCTGAAGGTTATCATTAACATTTTGTGGAGTGTCGTATCTTTTCTGGCTCAATCCGCCAGCGGGGGGGAGGAATGTTAAAGCCCTATTCATATTTATCAATCATAATAATATCGATTCGATTCCGTTCCATTCATTCCATTCCAAATGTCACCTCCCTATTTCACTTTCCCATCACTATCGTCCATGGCGCATGAGCTGCGGGTGCATAAGTCACTCTCTTGAACATAAACAAACAAAAAACAGTGATTAGCCGCTCATAAGACGCACGCGCATAAATTGAACAATACTAAAGCAGCCGGCCGGCATAACAAACTAACATAGTGCTTGTGAATTCCCGTGTGTTGTGTGTGGACATCAAATACAGCTCGAACAACGAGGCTGCCATTCATCATACGCCGGTGAGTTTACCTTTTTCATCCAATCTACCATAACAACCTTCCTATACAGTCCACTCTCTATCATATCAATCAAATTACCCAACAATAGTTTTACAATTTATAATAATTTGATATTTATTGGTTAATGTTATCCATAACAGCAACAAAGAATTAGGTAAATAAAACCTAATTCTTGTAAAATTTTACATAAATAATACCTAAATGTTAATTTTATTACATCAAGTGAATATTTAATCATATTAGACAGTCGCGAGAAATGGTCGCGAGACAAGTTATTTGCATGAAACGTAATATCAAATTAATGTTTACAAATGGTATTTTAAATATATTTAGCGATAACGTATGAGTAACAAGCTTATAAAAATCGTTTAAGGCATGTATTCTTCGCAGCGCGCGGCGTTGGGCTTAATTGAAACATATTGCGTTGCAGCTAGCCCGATTTTAGAAAGTTTTGGCTGCGTGCCAGCCAACAGCTGTTCTGTATCAACTTTTTGTACCTACCCGGATTTTTGGTTCACCTTAAAGGTCAAGGTTACAAACAGGTGATAATTAACTAGTTCAAATTTAAACATTTATATAGCCAATTTTCATAAGATTATAGAAGTAAATCATTCATATTTTTGGATGGATGACGGGTTTAGTTAATCGTAACTTCACATCAAGACTCTTACAGTCGAAAAAAACTCTCTGTTCTCTACAATTATTTACATTGTGTTATTATATTAACTATGATGATGATAACTTTGATATTGTATGATAGCATTAAATACCTAGCGAGGTTTAAATGAAAAATAATGAATAGACATGATAAGAAGCACTTGAATGTACATTAATTAAAAACCACTTTACGAAGACGCTACTGATAAGGTAACACATTTCTCAGATAATAATATGTAATAGGTAGAGGTAGTTTTCCGTATGTCCGTGAAGATTGTATATAAATAATTGCTATCTTGTATCAATAATCTCAATACCTATACTTAGTCGATTAGGTTGGCCTCTGTGTAAAAATTTTGCTGTTTACGACCACAATTTTGCCCCCAGATACAATGCTTTTCTCGCATATATATGTATTATACTTATATAAAATAACTTCATTGATAGTGTCATAAATGGGTGATAAATATAGAATTTGGAAATGCCCGACGTAATATCAGATAGTAAACTCCGGCGATTATCCCTGGCGGTAATCCAACTGGTTTATTATTAATGGATGATTAATAGCGCTACGTGTCGGAACGATTCATCACCCCGGCGTCTGTTCCTCAAGCTTCCCGATGCTCCCGCGCACCGCGTTTCGTAACTTACGATAACGTACACAATCATGATTCACTTGCAACTTAGTGCAATGACCATGCAATAACGACATCTATACATTTTTAAATGACGATGCACCCAGGACCATATAGCATGGTATGTGCGAGCGTATAGCATATATTTAGTTATGGACTAAGAATTTTGTATGCATACCAAACGTTGTAATATAAGCGAGGTGGATGTTTACACTTCTTATCTGATTATAGCTTTGTTTAGGTAGTAGTTGGGCGAAATAAATTATTAGGAATTCGGGTAAACATTAGGTATAGCTAAAACTGCATCAAACCTTGGCCGACTGCTCTACCTGGATCTCGTTATTCTCACTTCATAAATTCGCGAAATGTTTATAATTATCTAATTTAATTTCACACGAAATGTAAGCAATGGAAAAAACGTCTGTATGATCTCATAATTTTGCTACATCGTAATAGCATCGCAGAATAGTAACAAATTGTATCATAATAGTAAGTGTAAACAAACCGTCTTCTATTATTTGTCGCGTAAAATCTAAGCATATTTCGGCCTAGGTATTTCATTGAAGTAGTTTAGGTTAATTTATTAAATAAAACAAAATCTTGGGTACGAATGCTCGACTTAAAAGTAGGAAAGATTGAATGCTCAATGTTTATGTAAATAATGGCTAATGACCAGCTGGCCTTGGCGATTATAATGAAGGTCTCGCGTTGTACAATAGGCATAAAATAATAATATTACGTTGGCTAAGTATAACTACTATCTTGAGTCGACTACCGCTTTTAGCGGTTACGTCATGGTGCATGAAAGAACGCGCTCCAATTCCAGTCGATGTTAAACTGAAAACGTCTGAAATGTGTCTGGCTAGTCTGAACGAATACAATCTCCCGGGGCACCAAATGGAAGCACATGCGCGATAAGTAAACAAAAGACGCGAAAGTACGTTTTTTGGCACAAGGTAAAATGAAAATTACGTAACGTACATATAACATTGTATGATATTAGGTCATGTCGACGTGAAACTCATCTAAATTCAAAACAAATTTAAAACTATCAACACATTACGTGTTATATTTCCGTAAACGTATTTTAACTCTACGTAGGTTTGTGCCTAATCAATCTTTTAATAACACACAAACATAAAAATTACGCATTTGCCGTGCCCAGAGGATTTACATATGAGTCACGCGAAACGCACAAATATGTCCTTAGAGTTTCGATTCATTCATTTAATGAACCGTAGTAATCGGGTTCAACTGTGAAAAATTACCGTCATTAATCCGGCTATTGTTTATTTATGCGGCTGCGCTCACATTATCGGCTGGTTACGTTTATTTTCGGCTCTACAAACTTCGGTACTAAGGCTCTATCACCCGAGGGCAAACGGTAACGGACGCACGTGATAGCCTTTACGTGTTAGGGGTAAATTATGTAAGAGGGAAGCCGAATATGATATTTAATACCTGAAATGTGACTCCATTATTAGGCAATAATATAGACACTAGTGGCTGGCATTTTTCTAAAGGGAAGCCGGTTGGCATCGGATTGTAGAAGTCTTCATCACTGCTGTTTTAAATGACTCAAAGCCTTGGAATTGTTTTTTTTTTAGCAGAGCTAACGACTTCGATTTATTTGTTCGATTTATTTGTAATTACAAACAGCTTAATGCAAATCAAAATCTGATTATGTCAATTTCCTAATCTCTATGAAATCATAATATAAGGCTAGAACAGAAAAGCGGATGTTAGTTGTCAACTTGAACAACTCTAGCTAGATCCTAGCTGCTAAAGGGACGGTTAGTAAATAATACTAAAAAAGTCTCCGTTGGTAACTGTCACATGGATAAAGTTTGAGCAAATATAGGTGGCAGACTTAAGGTACTTATTGCTTATATAATAATAATAAGAAGCACTGTGCTTCCGAACATTTATGTAAATGGAATGATACTAAAATAAATTAAAGTAGTGTTGTTGCAGGTGCACGCCAGGGTTTATTTACCCGAACTGGGTAGCCTTACATAAGGATTTTTAAGAACCAGGTCGCGTAATTGAATCCTTGATATGCCTTTATGAAATAACAAACCCAAACCATTTCATGTTTATACGCAAAAAATGCAATGCAATCTGGACGTTATTTGCTACTGATGGAAAAATAGTTCCAAATGAACCATCTCACCACTTAAAGAAGTCTTTTTATTTTGGATATATCCGTAAAATAGATGTAGACATTTTCACAAAAAAACGTCTATTCGAGGTAAATATCTGACTTCTTTCAATCGGTACGTAAGTTCTTGCGATGAAAATAAAATACGTTTTTACGTAAAACGATTTAGCTGCTGAAAATAATGAATAGATATCCAATACATTTCTAAGCAATTTAACAGGAATATCTTAGATTTTATAGATTTTGTATTAGTTACACGATAGTTTTATTTTATTAATATAAATCGTTATAGGATGTGTTGTCAAACCATGACTAAGTTATACTTATGAATTGTTACTCTGTACCTACAATAGCAGATATTTACGTATACTATGAATTCATTACAGGTATTATACATTACAGTCAACAAGTGCGGTATTCTGACTTTGTAATGTAGATTTAATACAATGTAACGACCTACCGATATTTTCAAACTTCTTTTAAAAAATATGGCGTCACCATTTAAGGTAGTGTGCCTGTGTCTCATTAAATTAACACTTTAAGCGTTTTCCGTGCCTTTCTATTTATACTAGTAAAAACTGATGACTGACTGATGTATGCGGTTGTTACCGCAATAATTTAAAATAGCTGACTGTTGTAACCTTTAGACTTTGGTCACACTAGTTGTTTATAAACAATGTAGTTGTTAAGTGTCTAGAATAAAATCTATACAACCGGTCATTGTTAGGATGAATCCAAATAATTATGTAATAAAATGGCCATTAATTATAAATAGGTAAAAATAAACGGTGATATTATCTCTAAGAGTCCATTGAAGGTTAAAAAGACAAAATACGTTATTTAAAGAAAGGTTAATAAAAATAACGTTCTGTTATTATAATAACGACATTCCTTTGGGCGTGCGTTTCATTGCCCTGAATTTATTGTGATTACGACACCCGAAGCCTGGCGTCTTATTATTAAACTGATTCCTCTGACGGTTTTATTAAACCCTTATGAATGATGAAACCCGAATAAAAGTGGATGAAATGAAAGCGTGCTATATAAACCTCTTATCATACCAACATGGCTATTTTAATAGTGTACCTACCAAGGTACTTATAGTTTACATGGAACAACAGTTGCTAATACAATGCACATACAATATAGACGCGGTTGGCGCCGAAATGCCGCGTTTCCACAACTCCGTCAATTAGTTACACATCACTTGCCGCTTACAAAACTACACTTACACGTTCTGTAAACCATTAGCCTCCGCCCATGACCTACCTGTACTCATGTGGATTAAAAAAACATCGATATATTTTGTCTATTCGGGCTAATTTGTCTCTGCTTACCAAAATGTTTTATGTGCTTATCTATTTTTAATTAAATCATTTCTATGTAATAAAATGTTTAACATTGACTAATAGACAAAGCACAGTTTAAATCTGTGGACCTAAAGATTTGCAATTTGAAGCATCAGTATATTCTTTGATTACCCTAGAGGAGGGATTTTTGCAAATTTGAAACCTCTAAGGGGGTCAAATGACTCGTTGAAGTTGGAGAAACTTTTTTTAAGTTACCTTCGGACACTTGGCTAGTTAACTGCATTGACTACTGAAATTATAATAATAAAGATGAAAAATAGTGGTTTCCAATATGTAGCATGTCGCGAATTTGAATTAATTCTCTTATCCGTGTATTTAATGTTTCCTCGTGTATCAGATAGCCGACCACCCGGCGTACGTCGTGATATCGCCTACTATCATCTGATACGAATATAAGGGACGTGTCACGGCGGCAGTCATAAGTGAGCTTAAGCTAGGCATCTTGTATTACCGTTACGACGAGGCGCCAACCTCTATTCGTAGCGCATTTTGTACAAGATATCGTAATATCATAAATTGAATTGCTATCGCGACTCCTACTACCGCTAACTTACTCACGTATAATTTAAGGATTTTTGTGACTAAAATATGGTTATTCTATTCCACCATATGTTAAACACAAATTAGATGCGCCTTTATTATTAATTAAATATAAAAAAAATAAAACAACATTTTTAACAAACAATCAAATCTAAGTAATTGGACAGCGCGTAACAAAAACTACGAGAAATCTGGTAAATTAAGTGCCGGGGATATTTGCTGGCGCCTCACGTCCAGGCTACAAAATATAAATCGTCGACTTACGTGGGCGGACACAATTGTCGGTCTCTCTCTACTGATAAACGCTAGAGATGACCTGCGCCCTCTAGGGATCGCCTCTTTATCGTGGGAAATGACGCCTTAATAAAATAATTGGAAGGTAATAAAATATAATTATAATAATAATTCCAGCCCTTTTTTAATGCCCCACTGCTGGGTCCGGGCCTCCCCTCATTGCGAGGAGGGATTAGGCCATAATCCACCACGCTGGCCCAATGCGGGTTGGCGGACTTCACACATCTTTCGAGGGGTTCTCTGAGACATGCAGGTCTCCTCACGATGTTTTCCTTCACCGTTTAGCGAGTGATAATCATGGTTGAAAATTAGATTCGCACATCAAAAATCCCAGAGGTGCGAGCCCGGGTTTGAACCTGCAATCCTCGTTACAGAGGCAAGCGTTCTACCAACTTGGCTATCACTGCTTCCCAACTTGGCTATCACTGCTTCCCTCCCTATAATTAGAATTCCATTAAAAGCACATATTTCGGCTGCCACACTGTGATGTTTCGATGTCATTTCTGGTGAAATGTTGACGCCGGTACTATCGTTCGCAATTATAATTTGCTGAAATGGCGCGTGTCCCAGTTTGTAACGCGTAATGGACTAATGGACGCTTTAGTCGGTGACAGTAAATTAATTATGACGCAATCGCACAATTTTTAATCGTTTTGCGTGATTTTAATTACGTAACAAAAATACACGTCGTAGCATTGACTAGTGAGAGCAATGCTTTATAAAATCCTTTAATTATATATGTATTAGGAAAGATGATTCGTAACTTCGTATCAATAATTTTCACATTTGTAATAACTTTCACCTAAGAGCATGGCTTCATTCAAGTTTCACTGGACCAAGCTGCCATCTTTAATTATTATGTAACTAAACTATACCTGCATTTCTGCAGTCATCAGTCATAATGTCCTTGCATTCTATGTTGCGTATTGTGGCGTGCCTACTTATTATTATTTATGAAGTGTGGTACAGTTAAAAGCTGTCGACACAACAAAACTTTTGTCACCTGCACTGAATAGACACATTGTTGTCATTCCAGCGAAATGTAACGTGAGCTTGTGGCGCATTTGCGGTCGCGCCGGCCTACGCGGGATCAGAGTCCGAATTCCACATTTCCTACATTATCTCTATTCACCTAAAACTAGTCTCGCGTTTTATTCATTTCGTTTTCGTGTTAATTTATTTCAACACGGCCTCGGTATGCCCGTGAACTACACGCAGCTTTTATTGAATTAAGATAACACTTAATTTCTTATTCAGTCGCGGCATATTTTTCTTATCATTTCCACTTAAACTATTAACTGCGGCTTTCTCGTTGCAACATTGCATAGGTAGGAATTTGTGACTGGTTTCGAATCACGAATCGTGGTTGGACTTGCCCTATGTGCCGGAGTGGGTCAGCCAGATGAGGATTGGATATAAACGGCGCATTCCCGAGTTCACGGTTTCAGATAGCTAACAATCAGAGTGCAACCGTGCGGCTTGCGACCGACGTATGTACATCTCCGCATGTCCTTGTCCACTATTGACGTTATATTGTGATTTATGGCCTAGGAAATCAGCAATAATGTGAAGCACAGCCGCATTGCACTCAAAGTTAATTGTTTTGTACTGTTCAATGTAATAATGCGCCACGCCACGTGGTTACAGAGTTGCGTAAGATACTTTAATAAGTACAACAATGTTTTATTTTACTATATAACTAGTTCTGGTTATATTAAACTCTGGTTGTTTGTATATATGTCAGATGCTTCCAATTTCAATATGTGATTAACAGAAAAGAGGCTGCTTTTCGTCTTTCCTTGTTTTTTTTGGTCTAGGGGTTCGATTTGATGTTACAGCATTAAACAGTTTTCGAAATCTCTTTAATCAAAACTGAACGCATAAAGCCAATAAAATCGTATCTATAGATTTCATGTTCCTAGGTCCACAGTGCGCAGCGCCTCTCACCGGGACCCATGATTAACATCTTACGTGTGAAGGGTCAATGCGCATGACTGTGGTAAACTAAAGGGCCCAGCCTTAGCCCTGGGATCTTCTCTAACAAGTTATATTTGCTGCTTATATTTGATAACTGTGTGTAAGGTTATTATGAGAATCGTTCTTATGAGTTACTTGTTACCTACTAATATATATTATGAACATTGTTTAGAATCAGAATCAGAATCAGAATATTTTTTATTCACGTAGACCATTATTGTACAGTACTTATGAATCGTCAAGTTACAAAAATATTATGCTACTGCTTTACCACCCGTTCGGAATGCCGTTCCTATGGAGAAGAACGGGCAAGAAACTCCATGGTTGCTCTTTTTTTAAAATAGATCTTTTACATTTTTAATTGAGTATACGTCCGTCATCCGTGCAGTAAGAAATATCTAGAACAAATGACGTACCTTCTCAAATTTACATATTTCAAGGGCATTATAGTAGGAAAGAATGAATAACTTTAACAGATAATAAAGCGTATTATATAAATAAACACAATATAGATCACGAGTAAGTGGTCACCGAGCGCCTGGTCTACGCGCCTAGTCTACCAATTCGCTCCAACTGGCTATTATGCAATAAAATCATTTGAACTAATCAATAGAGCTCAGTGGGTCCTGCCACCACAATCGGCTAACGACACACTTCCTTCTGTATCGCCAACCACTACATCATCCTGGTCTTCGCGTCGCAACAATTGAGGAGCTCTACATTTATGCGACGCTGCGCCCGTTTTCGACTTGGAAGTGACATGGATATTTAATTTTATGATGCGATTATATTGATTTCTTATATTACGCGAATACTACACATCGAAATAAAACTAATCTTACGGATTCTTAGTATTTGTTTTTTACGTTTCCCATTATATTTATTTATTATGAAAAATTATTAATATTGTAAATACAAATATATTTTTACATGGAAATTAGGACTAATGTTAAATGTTTATGTCAATAACAGTCACGATCGCGCAACAAAATTCGTTTTAGTAATTTTACTCTATAAAGTTACCAACGTTCTTTGGATCGAATATTGAATAAATCGAATAGGCCGTTATAAGCCCATTTAAATCTGGCTTACATACGTTGGGTTTTTCATAATTATGTATGTAGATAAGCATATACGGACTCACTAATAGGTCCATGTCATAATCAATTAATTATATTTATCGGTATTTAATTTAGGTATTTTAGGTATTTAATGATGCTGGGCTAGCCCAGCATCATTAAATACCTAATATCGAAATTAATATGTTTTCTTGCATTTTCTGGACTAGTCCAGAAAATGCAAGAAAACATATTAATTTCGAAATCTCTATGGATTGAAGCACAAAACAGTGCCTTGCCAAGATCTTAACACAATGCTAACAACGTTCTTGGTCAACTGATTTGAAGCGATTCAAATCGATTTTGTTGCTTGCTTAACTTTGAAAGGCGACGCATAAAAAAACACCCGTACGTTAGTATGCGTTACAATTCCAAGAAATGTCAATTGCGCTAAATTGTGTTCCTAAATATGTGTAGTTAACCTGCAGTGGTACATACCTACCACTCGAGGTCGCTAACTGAGCGCTAACGATGTTTACAAATGTATCACGTACACTCTGCAACTAATATTTAGTAACAACTGTGCAAACAGTACGCTAGGGTCGGATGATAGAGTTACGTTTTAATTAGATTGCTTACTTAACGATTCGGGTGAAATGCGAAATTAAGCCAGATACCGTTTTAAATAACGAATTGTCTCCGTAATATCTTGACAGTAAATTGTTTATCAATAAAAAAAAATAGTAACCGTTTACGATCTGCGTCGCTTCATAGTCGAAGGTTTCAATATTTCTGTCGCATATACTCACATACTATAACGTTATGAATGTATTATGGCTTGCAAGCAAACGCGAATCGGTGCCAAGTCTTAAATGCACACACCTTCAAATGTGTAATTAGAAGCAGACTGACGGGGCTTATTTCTAAAAAGTAAACAATTATTTCACTTGTATGATACTCAAGATAAATAATAAAAGATATGTAAAATATGTACCTATACTAAACAGAGTGTGCTCATAAAATATATAATAATAATCTACTATTATAATTAAACCGTGTTATGTTATGTGAGGTAAGTCTCAGAAGTCATGCATCTTATATAAAACCCATTTTAATTCCAGATAATTGAAATCTATAAAATACCTTATTGCATCATCGTACTACCTGCAGCGGTCATTTGAAGGTATCAAGTTATTTGTTGATACAAGACATTTCAATTGATATGCATTGTTTATGACTTTGTTACTTTACTGTAACTGACCTGACGTATTGTTATTTAAATTTAACGACGATACTGCGTACACCTTCAAACAAATTTTTGTAGTAAAGACAGGGCCAGACCTGAACCGCTTTATTTAAAGCAAAAACAGAACGCTGATATTATACCTATAATGTGAAAATAGTAATGTAAACAAATGCACCTGCACTCGTAGATTTATCAGCTGATCTGGTGAACTTATCCAATGATGAAGCACATACACTGCCAAGGACACACTGGGCCCAATCTAAATTATTGTCAATCAAATTAGCAAGTGTCAATTAATATCGGCTTGTCGTATATGCGCTCGCGCACACTGACTCAGTATTGCGGGCGACACGCGCTCCCCGTAACGGACAATCAGTAACTGAACGTTTCGTTGAGGCGGACCAGTTATTATGCGCCCACTGATGCCATCAATAACTTCACCACCACGTGGGTCCCCGGCTGCGTCGGCCGCCGCGACGCCGTATCGCACATGCAGGGCACCGCTTATCGGTGCATCGCCTGTAAAAGCTCATGATTCATCAGAATTAGGTTTCACATGTGACATCACCCCGACATGTAAATAATGTAAACATAAGCCGACACTCGAGTATCCGCTTCAACCAGTTAATGTTACAATCGACGTTACAATGTACAGACGCGACGTGTCTTATGTCTGCAGAATGATCATAGTTGTAAATATTTGTGTTTGCCAAGCCATGTGCGAAAATGATTACATAGAAACGCGGAATTCCAAAGATACTTCAGCAGAACAGTGGCTACGGCTTAAGATGTACCTACCTGTGTTACTAAGAACGGTGGTGTATAATGTTTTACACCAATATCAGTACTGAGAAGACGAGTTGCTTACATTGATACTTACCGTAATAGAATTTCCTCAATAACATCATAATTAGGCGTAAATGACCTAAGTAACTAAATAATCGCTTTCCTAGTAAGTTTGGATGCAGCAGGAAGGAAATGAGAATAGTTTAATGTAGCAGTTCCATTAAATACATTAATTATGTAGGCATGTTTTGCATGCCTACCTAACTAGTTCTATGGATTGTTTTGCTAAATAACTTTCTGTTATACAGGTTCATTCAGAAAAGGTATGCAAAGCCTTGAACCTGCGCTTCTTTATTTGTTATCAATATGTGAAGTCAGAATTTGGATAAATTATATTAAAAAACTGTTCCGGCGCAAAAAATCACAATAGTCATGTTGTTGTTCTTTCTTTTTTTTAAATCGACATTCTTATCGAAATTTTGACTTCGCTGAGTTTATAAATGCGCTAGAGAAACCCAGGTTTCAGGCTTAGTATTTACCCTTTCTGAATCACCTGTGGTAATCCTCTACGGGGCATAGGCTTTGAGTCTTTGAACCTCCAGGAATTAGCATTCCCCAGTCTTTTGTTTGCTGAACGACTAGTAAGAATTAAGATTGCTGATTGTTTATTGGTTTAGCGCCGAATTTATTTTAGATAACATTAGTTTTATTACAATGTGTGCTGCCACTTGAGAGGGCACTGTAGCTGATTACTTACGTGTTGTGGAGTCATCCATAAATAAATAAAGATTTATTTCTCTGTCCCTTCTCTGACAGCTCCCAATAAAATAATGTTACGCTTGATTTATGTGACAAATTCACATGATTAAATTAGCAACTAAATGCACAAGCCACAGTTTTTTTGTGGTTATTATGCTACTTATACTATACTTACGTATACATATGTGTAAGACTCGTTTTATAATAATTCATAAATTAGTTTAGCAAAATGGAATTAATTATATTTTTCAGGTTTTCCGTGAAGTCAAAACTGGTAAGATTTAACCACCAAATTGACTCAACCATAGATAGGTATATTATTACTGCGGTGTACAAAAATTACTGAGTGGAAACTTTAATTTAATCCACTCATTGTTTGCTGGATAATTAATAAATTAAAGTAAGCTCAAGCTTAGACGAAGTAATAATACAGATTGCGTGTCGTGGACAACATATACATAGAAGCACAAAAAACCAATCGGATTTGTGCATGTACATGAAAATTGCAAATTCCCGAAGGAGTAAGGTCGTAATTCACGTGTTAAACACAAACAGGTTAGTTTTTTGGGCGTCAATGTGTTGTACGCGATAGTCCGTCTGTATTATTACTTTGACAAAAAAAAAATATTATGACAAAAAACATTCAGAGACTTAATTGACAGGTAAATATTACTCCCGTAAGATTGACATGATACATACCAGCAATTAAATATTTATTGTATACGCGATAAAATTGCAAATTCCCGAAGGAGTAAGGTCGTAATTCACGTGTTAAACACAAACAGGTTAGTTTTTTGGGCTTCAATGTGTTGTACGCGATAGTCCGTCTGTATTATTACTTTGACAAAAAAAAAATATTATGACAAAAAACATTCAGAGACTTAATTGACAGGTAAATATTACTCCCGTAAGATTGACATGATACATACCAGCAATTAAATATTTATTGTATACGCGATAAACATAATACCGCACCGATACTTAACGATAACATTCAACTCCAAGTGTGTGTAATTTATCAAAGGGCTCAACTAATTTTCCCGATGCATGTAGCACGCTTGTTTGCCGTCGCGAGTAGCTATCTCTTATCAATGTGGGTCGAAACAAGTTCTCGCAATGTTTCCTCCGCGCCCGGCACCTATATAGCTCCTTGTCGTTAATGGCAACTGAAGACTTAACTCACAGAGAATCTACAAATCTTTAATTTGTTAAATACGTTGTCACATAATATTTACGTTCCAATTTTGATTTTTCGACGATTTACGATTGTTTATTTTATAGTTTTAGAGCAGAACTGGCCTCATTTTATACAGATTCTAGAGCAAGGGCGAATGGATAATGTATATATATGCATTAGCCACCTCTTATTTCAGGGAATTTACAGATCGAATGACTAAATCATAGTTGAGTAATGAAAACATTCAAGAAGTCACCACTTTCCTGTTGACTTACGTTATCCATTTACATAAACGTTAAGTAAACTATACAGTTACCAATTAAATAAACTGCAGTTACTATCATACTAATTTAACCAATCACGTGCTCGCAGTACTTTGTCGACATATTTTGATACAATACCTGTGGTAAAAGCTTTCAGCTGGTATTTAATTTGAGAACAATGAACATAACAATCGATCGCAGACGATTTGAAACGATAATGACGGGTACCTACACTGAACCCAAATAGGCTTCGCTGTATCATAATACATTTGTTACGGTTAATTTTATGTCGGTTGTATCTGTAGCTTATGTAAACATTGTATTGAGGGGGTGCACCTTGATACTTTTGACTCATCGTATTTATACGACAGATTTGAACAGTTTAATAATATTAATCAAGAATACTTAAAGACAATTGCTGGACTTTATATAAGATAGATAACAACGAGAAGAGCATACAAAAAGTATTGTCTGGCTGTTAAAAGAATATAGTTAGAAGAAGGCGCCCATAAGAGAACCTTCCACGATCAGATAAAGGGTAATTCTGTAGCGCCCTCAACTGTATGACGTGTATGAGGAGGTGTATGAATATGGATGAAGCGTAAACGGTATGCTAGGAGGCGAATAACAATCAGTGGTCTCTGCCTACCTCCATATGATACAGGTGTGAGTATATGTGTGTATGTCTGGCACTTTATCATTTTTTAGTCTAATTAACACGTATTACAGTTTAGAACGCAAGAAAAATGTAAGCTGCATCCAAGCGATAATTATTACCGACGTAATACCAGCGATGACCACATTTCTCACCTTGAGTGAGGTCAATAACAGTGGCAGGAGGATCTAACTCGTCATCACTTATCATGCCAAACCGTAACGACTGTATTACGATCTAACTCGGTAGCGTGAATCCCCCATAAATTCCAGGGGGACAATATCCAATTCTAGTATGTACTCGTAAATTCTCATTTGCAGTACAATTATCATTATGTTCTCAAGTTTAACACTAACACAGATTGTACTCGCGAACCATACGTTTTGTCTTCAGAAATACACTAGGACTTCCAAATGATTCTTTCGTTTGAATAATATACCTACAAGGCGTTGGTGCCAAGCTAGTTGGAAATCATTGATTCCTTCTAGAACTTGTACGAGAAAACATTATTCCCTTCTACTTGGCAAAAATATAAACCCTTGCTTAGCTTTCTCCACTAGCGTGTCTATGGGTCCTACTCATATGTTTTCCTTACCACGTTCCTAATGGATTATCTTGGCTACATCTTGCTTGAAACTTGGACAGCAAAGTTCTGTTAGTTAAAATACACGACCGGCTATATATTATATTGTAGCTGTTCTTATTCAACCCAATAAAATAAATAAATAAGTTAAAGTTTCGGTGTCCTATCATATTGGCATGGTACGTTGAAATTACAACAAAATCAATTATTTATTCTGATAAGGATTACAAAACTTTACTAATTATTATTTAGTTGCTGTAATCATACCGGACAACAAATATAATTCATTACACGCACCTACCTAAACAGCGCTATGGTAATTATATTAAAGGTGTGTAGTACCTAGTTTGGTAATGTAGCGCCAATCGCATAGAATTGATTTATTATCGCATTCACACGAGGCGGCAAGATAACATCCACTTCAAAGGCGGCAATTACATTGATAAATGACAATTGTCTTGTCCTTTGAGTACAATAAATACTCCATCGAGACTCGTGCGATATTATTACTCGCCCGTTTATGATCATTAAGAACTATTGTCAGCGACTATACCGATATTTGAATTGAATGCTTCCACAGTCGCCACACAGCCGCTATCGGCTAGATTGATCAGTAGATAACTTGTAGTTGAACTGATGCCGGGATATGATTGCACTCCATGCAACGGTGGCGCCGCAATATATAAATTCGTCTCGCAACCGGGATTTTTGAAATTAACGCGCAGTAATGACGTGGGAGCGCAATAATTAACATTTGTTTTAGCTATCAACAGACAAATATTTACTCCAGAAAAATTACTCATCAACTGGGTACATATTTCACAATACGCAAGGACCGACGCAAATAAAGCGAACGGAAATGTAATCAAAGTACAGCGCTAATCCCCGAACTATGCGGCTACGTCACGAGCGGGCGACGACGCTCCATAAATAGTATTATACACAAGAATTCTTCGATGAAGGTGTGCGTCATCGATACAGAGAAGGAAGTGTGGATTCTTGTGGCGCACAGTCAAGCACTTGACGGCGAGGCGCAGCCGCCCACGGCGACGCCTCCGCTGGCGTCCGACCCGCGCCCGAACGCCGCACGCGCCGTGATTGACACCGCATTAATATTGGCTCCTGACCATTCGTAATGTGACGCAGAACCCAGATAATGTATTTACATAACACAATTACTGCTCTAATATCGATGTCTGAAAACAGAATATATAATAGTCAGGTTGTATAACAGTTACGTAATCTGCACCATTGTTGTATAATATTACGGCACATTTTCCAGTATCGCAGCACCTATACCTATAAAATGTGCAAATGGTATGATCTGTGTATGTATCAGCCGCTGGTTTTAAATTCAGTTAGCAAATATTTGTTCTTCAATCTCGACCACTTACCAGTGTCCCGCAATGGCTGCCATAAAGTAATTGAAGTAGCCACTTATTTCTCCATATGCGGCTTGTTGATACAAGCTAGGAACATTTTCTGGTTAAGTACAAAACCGCAGGTTGGTCTGTATCACTAATACTGGTATTGCGTAACTCATATTCCATTTACAGATCCTATTACTCTCGTATGATGTCTGCTTACATCATCATGGAATGACAGTAGTTAAAAAAGTCATAAGACTTGTCGATAATAAACCGAAATATATTCCATCTCAATTTATTGCACTGGTTCAGAAATGTAACGCGATATGCATCGAAGCGATGCCAATTTATTTTACATACGAAGATAACCTAGTGATTCCTTACACAATACATGATCGTAAATATAGTGCTGAGAAAAGGTAGGTGACTGTTATTACTTGGTGTATCTACATTCAATGTAAAAATAAGTAAATAAATCCGTTTTATGTTCTACTGACGCATCAGTCAGAAACAGTGAGGCAATCAATGACACATCGAAAAAAAAATACATTTTAGGTAGGGACCATTCATAGGTACCATACGACTACTAAGAATATAAATTTCGGTCTCACCAAAAAAAGAACTGCAATTTATTTCTTACAAAGCACAATTTCCTTTTCCAACATTGATAAAAAATAACTATTCAAAAGTAATGAAAATCGATTCCTGACTTCTGGAACACGTACTGTATTATATATTTTTCGATTGAATTCAGATAGTTATTTCGTTTCGTTTGAATGAGGTTAATAAAAATAATCTACACGATGACAATACATAGTTATTAGTTACATGTTTCGAAGCAATTAAGATTCTTATCAGTTCCATAGAATTAACTGATGCTAACAGCACACACGCTGTATATGATTTACTCACAACAAACCTATAATTACATTCGTAGCTTACACAACACTAACTTTATAATAGGACTTTGCTTTTAGAAACTACGTGAAAACTTCCTAAACTCTGTAATTGCAAGAGGTTCCTGAAAACACCAATACTATGCAGAGTACTTTTTTTTTTTGAAAATGTCCTCACCCGCCTTTGGGTAGGTATTTTGCCAACGTCAAGTGAAATGATTTTTTAAATATCAAACATGAGAGATGTTATGCAGGCTAGGCCTAATAAACCCCCCCAAACCCTATCAGTAAATAGTTAAAATAAAAAGTATCCTCAACTTTACTACATACCGGTACCGGTACATATTACCGGACTTCTTCGGAGTACTGGAAAAGTCATGTTTTACTATTTAGTTTTATTGCCCTACATTCGTGCACGTTTATGAACACATAATGGTTAATATTCCACCAAACATACACATTATATTCTAAAGAAACACATTTTTTCACAAAATAAAACAAAATCGATAACATTTCTCTTCGACTACCCCCTAAAAGTCACTGAAGAGTACTTAAAGCCTCTACAAACGGCACAACTTGCCACCCAAATACTCTCGGGGAGATTTTAGGGTCTCTATCAATTGCCATGTTAATGACTAGCCAACATGCCTCTTGACACGCCACTTTGTAGGGATCCAACAAATCGGCTCTACAGGGCTCTCTCATAGGGTGCCAAGTTGGGCCGTTCTTCCACGCTTTCACATTTGTGTTGTGCAATGCAAGCAATAAGCATCATCGAATTGGTTGACTGAATGATGCGGATTTATTACTAACAAAAACATTCCCACGATTTATATTTCCTTTCCTCTAAGAATGATCCACGTTTTATGTGAATAGTTTATTTGCATTCTTTAAAAGGATGACTTCATGCGATAAGCATCCTTCCAAGAGTCGGTAAACTCTTGGTGCAGTGGTCACGATTATGACGTAACGACCGGTATCATTGTCGCAGGTCACGGCACCCAAGTTCCCGGTGGTGATCAAGATAGGGCACGCTCATAGCGGCGTTGCCAAGGTGAAAGTGGACTCCGTAGCCGACTTCCAGGTAAAATGACCCGGCCATCGCCAATAGCTTGATTTTTTTTCCCTAATGACCTTTTTCCATTGAGTCAGGCTCAAATAGCTTGAATTGATGACACGATTACAAAATAGTTATTTTTTGGCGTCTTATATTTCATCAATAAGTAGCGCTTATTTTGATGATTGATGACACTAATGTTTAAATAAGTATTCAGTGTATATATTATATTCTCTAGGACATTGCGGGCGTTGTGTCGATGCTAGGCACTTATTGTACGGTGGAGCCGTACATCGATGCTAAATACGATATTCACATACAAAAAATCGGCACTAACTACAAAGCTTTTATGTAAGTATTATTCATTACACTATAAATTTAATGTGCATTTGTCTGGCGCCTACGGAAAAGATCAAAGTAGTTTGCATCTTTAATTACAAACAAAACGATGCAGGCGCTGTCAATATTGGCAAACACCGTTCGGTACAAAAGAATTGTTTTTAGGAATGATCTGTAACGTGATATCAATGTATATTTCCAGGCGCAAATCTATATCCGGGAATTGGAAAACTAATCAAGGTTCAGCAATGCTCGAAGCAATCGGTATGAACGATAGATACAAAATGTGGATAGATGAGGTAACTTTCATGAACTTATTTTAATTATCGTAGTAGTATTATCTACATAAATACGTTATAGCCTTACCCCTAAATTTATACAAGTTTAAGAAAAAAAAAGCTGTGTAAAATCTGTCTATAATAATTCTTTATCTAATACAATTCATCCTTGTCAGTTGGGTAAAAGAGCCGAACTTATGACATAGGTTTTAAAATATTCTAGGTAAGCGAGATCTTTGGTGGCTTGGAAGTGTGTGCCCTTGAGCTCGTCGTCGGCAAGGACGGTCGGGAGCACATCATCGAGCTGAATGACTCAGCTACTTCTTTCATGGGAGACACCCAAGAAGAGGACCGCCGCCACCTGGCTGAGTTGGTGTTGCAACGCATGCAGGTACCGTTCATCATGTATTTTATTGGACTACAATATAAGCATTGTTTTTTTTTATAGTTCAACCTTTATTAAATATCGATGTCGTATTTAACATTTATATACATAAAAAGGAACAAGTTTAAAATGTCATGACAGACCTCTACCTTTCTACCAAATGTAGCACTGGAAAAAAACAAGATGCAAATCAAACAATCAGACCCTTTTAAAATGTTTTTCTCAATTTTATAAAACGAAACATTAAGGATCAGTTTCGGTTAACTTTATTAATTAGTACTTTTAAGTAATTAACTAGACCTAATATCTTGAGCAATTATATCCCAAGTCAATAAGACTAACATTCTGTAGTAGGTACCGCAATCAACAAAAAAAAATATATACTTTCCAGTCTGTCTGTCGGCCTGGGGTAACTAAGACCACATCCCGAAGCTCTGTATCTGGAAGTTCTGCGGCAACATCGCCGGACGATCGGGCGCCACCGCTGCCGGGCGCGGGCCCGCCCAGCGCGCCACCGCCCGCGCCGCTCGCCACCGCGGCCAGCATCGACCGCCCACTGCCGCCTATACCAGCGGAGCCTTTGCAACCGCCGCCACCACCACTCACTAGGCGTGACTCGCAAGGTAAATATAATTCAAAAGGATAGTGCTGAATAACAGGCCCATGTTTATCAATGTTGCCTAAGTATTATGTAATGATGCTTGCCCATTTATTCGGGCAACGTAGCAGTTGACAATCAATAAAACTATAAAATACTTACATTACATAGTTTAAAATCTAAATTGAGATTATAAACATTGTTCTTAAAATAACCATGACAATTATATATCAAACAGTTTTAGCTTTCGATCAGAAATTCTGATCGAAGGTCTTGTAAACTTTTCTTTGCATGGATCTGGATCTGGATCTGGTCTGGTCTGGTCTGGATCTTCCAGTTCAGCATCTAAGTTTACTGCTCCCCTCCGCATTGCAAGGTCGTAGTGTACTGCCAAATATACTTTGAATATTAAAAAAACTAGCATTATGATCTAAGCGTAGAGATGTACCATACGTGATCTTACACTATAGCCTCTAGTCGGATAAGCTTTCTTTTTTAAACTCATTTCATAACGTTGTAGTGTCATAGAGAATATAGTATTATGTTAAATAGCGTCCCAGTCATCTTCGGTGTCGTCAGCCTCCGCTGCACCGAGCACCGCGAGCGGCACCGCTCCGGCCGCCGCCGCAACGGGCTCCGCGTCGGGCCGCGGGGGATTCGCCCGCCAGGGCTCGCTCAGCGCCACGCTCACCGAGGACGCCGAAGACACCATGAAGAATCTCCGCAAAACATTCGCTGGAATATTCGGCGATATGTAAAGCCATTCAGTTCATCAATAGAACAAATGTATGATGTACTGACTCTCCATAAAAGATAATATTTGCCACAAAATGTTACAAGGCTCTTACGGCTGTAAAAGTCAAATAAAACCTGAGCTACCTGAACAATTAACTAACAAGATTCATTTACTACAGCTCTGTTGCCCACTCACTACGTATTCAGCTACGGTAACACATCGCGTTGACACTAATAATCAGTCAATATTCACAACATAAATGGTTTGTTATGACTTAAGTGCGGTTCATAACTCGGGAGACGTAGACGAAACATCCTACCTGGAGTAGCTTATAAAGGTGTTCCTCAGTACAGTACGTGCTTATGTCATTCCATTTAATAATAATCTCAAGACCCAGCCAGCCGCACCTGTTTGAAGGGACAGCCCCTCAAATCGATCGAAAAGTGCAACTGTGTCAGAAACAAAATTTTAAGCATAGTTTAATTAATGTATAAATAGATTTTTACAATAAGTTTATTATAAATATGAAAATACGAATCAACTGAGCTGCATTGTGATCAAACCCGTTTGGTTCACGCGAAGCGCGACGCCGCGTCGCGCGGTGCGATGTAGTGTCTATCTGTCTCCTATTCTACACTTGCACCTTCGTAGGACATCAAGTACTGCAAAATCATCAACACATATAATGAACCACACACAAACATTGTTGGTAACCAGTCAGTATGGACGACAAAATATGATATATGGCAATAACTAGAATGACAGTGTAAAAGAAGTGTTCTTTTTTGTCACTGGGAGAATTGAATGTCAGATTAAATTCAATACCTATGTGGGTACCTAAAATTTTATTTCAGATACTTACGAATACTATTAAGCGAAAGTAAAACTACATCTTACTTTATCGAGATCATCTGTTAGATCTAAATAAATTGTTGGCAATTGGGATATGAGCAATGCTATTGAAGACAATATTGTTAATGCAAGAATTGATCCACATAATATATATTATACCTTTATTACTAGTTATATGTAACTAATAGTATTAAGAAATATCTTGTTATCTATATCTATATCTATGTCTTCGTATGTGTGAAATAAGGCTTCGTTTATTGCGTAACTATAAATAAATAAATATTATTTACGCTACTATTAATATTATTATATTATGTACTATGGTGTTTATAGAGTTTTGCATATTTCCTAATGTCCTTGGTTTACTCGTGGAGAGATGGAGTGACCGTGATCAACGAAGGCTGACGATACGTCATATCAGTACAAGTTGGTGTGTACTTATGAAATTTCATTCTTTTTTCATAGCTATTCAACATTTAAAACCCTAACTACTTTAAAGTATTATAGTATTTACTTGTTTGTACTATAGTATTTATTATACGTATTTATTATTTACGTGACGCGAATAAATCTTAGACATTTTAAATGTGTAGTTGAACATTTATTTAATTGCCACCTAAGTAGATTCATATTTTAAACGTTTTTATATAACAAACAAATATGTACTAGTATAACCAAGCCCACTTGTTACTGTAGATTTTACAACGAAAATAGTTATACAATATGTAAGTTATAAATGGTGACTTATACGTTAAGGCAGTGTGACACTGCGAACGTGTTATGTTTGTGCAATTCAACAGGTACCTGTGTTTAGTTATAAATGTATCCTAGTTTTACTCGATTTTAAAACTATCCTTCGTTGCTGGAGCCAAGTTCTGGCGTACTCCTGACATTTAGGTACCTATGATACCTATGTTAAGATAAAGGTAATTTTAATTTACTTGTATAATGATGCACCGTTAGCTAGATTTCCACACGAACCTTAGCAATATTAGTCTCGGTATAAATCGTGTAATTAAAAAATAACGTGTCTATAAACTACGCAATTAAATAAATATAACGATTATTGCGATACAATAATGTATTATAATTATTATTTGTATTCCATTAAGTTGAATATAGCTGACGTAAATTTACTAAATTATTTCTACGACAGTTTAGTATGATTATTTCAATTTCTTTAAGACTTCAACATTTGTTAATTGTTAAGAGTATATTATAACACTTAAATTAAATATAAATGCTGTTGTTGTTGTTGCTATAACAAGTTATACAAAATATACTCAATATGGAAATGATGGATAATCTTTATGAGTCACGGTAAGGGACCGCGGCATGCGTCGTGGGATTTCGATTCCTGTTTATGTATTTACCGTGACTCAATCTTCTATAGATAATAAAAAAGGACATGGCATGACACCACTTTGAAACTAATCCGCATGATTGGACAGATAAAAATAATTTTATTGTTAACTTATACCAAGGACGGTATGTCCTGTTTTTAACAAGTACAAGTGTGGTATCCATGTCCTTGTTCGGATGGAATATGTTAATGGAATTTGAATGCATGTTAATCTATAAAGTAATATAAATAAATACCTCTTTTGGTAAGTCAATACCGATGTGATTTTATTGCCAACCTGCTCACAAGAGGGACCAGATAAAATAATGAAACATGATTTAAGAGTAAACCAACATTTATTTAAACTAACATTACAAACTAAAGACACTATAAAATACATGTAGGTAATTAGAACAAACATTAATAAAAAAAACAGGTATTAAAATATTAGAACTACTCATTAAATATCTAGATTCAATGGTTACATAAGTATATTGCCGCTCACCAGTTGAACATTGATATATTGCAGAGTAGTTATGTTATTTATAACTTTATAGGCAAGACATTAATTTTAGGCAAGTTGAACTTGGTCAAAACACAACAACGCACAGTTAGTTTGCTATAAACTTCAATTATTTTTCTCAGCCATGAAATTAATTTATCGTGACCTTATTTTCTTTTTTCGTTCTTTCGTTCCCGGAAAAACGATAATACAGTTCCGATCCTGACAAATTAAAACGTTTCATTTGAAGGGAATGCTCTAACGACGTCATCGCATAAAGATTCCGGATGTTGCTGAATGGTCTATTTCGTTTTTATATCAAACAAATTGGCGTCATTGATAGATCGTTAATACAACTAACGGACAATAATTTCGATCAAACTAAGGTTATCTATGTAGTAGTTACTCTAAAGTGTGTGCTACAGGTAACTAGCCGGGTCCATCCCGGTGTTGAGGCTGTAGTTCCGATACATCCCGGCGGCGGAGAGGCGGTTGGTGAACGTCTGTCCGGCAGGGAAGAACACCGAACACACAGAGTGTATGCCTGAAAATATTAAATTGTGTTTAGCGACACCTATCGGTGCGATCAAGAATGAGCAAGTACAGGTTGCGTGGGCTTGGGGAAAAGGTTATCACGTTTTTCACAGATGATAGGGTTTCACGAAAAACATTTGATATTAACTTTAGAAATATGATCAAATTGAACCCCATTAATCCTTTAATAAAAATTGCTAGATTATTATCAATGCGAAGAACATGCATAAACCTACAGGAAGGTCGTTCGGAATCAGTGTAAGAATGTTTAGAATCGGAATAGTAAGTCCGGAGATTACCCCCTACATCCAGACTCACAAACTAAAAAACTGTACCTCTTCATAATATTAATAAAGATATGTAACAACTATCTAAATTAATTTGATAATTTCGATCTTCTGTCTATTTATTAAAAGGATTAGGTATACAAAAATAAAACACAATTATGCAGCTTATAACGACTATTATATTTCGTGCATACTATTAAATTCCTGCTCATAAATAACAAAACTAATTAAATTCCTAAACTTGCCTTAAACCTTTATCACAAGAAAATAAAACCTCATATTTCTAAAATTATACCTAAATATATTTGTAATATATATAAGGTGTTGTCCAATAATCACGTCAGGCTCGAAAGAAGGGGAGGGGTTCGGAAAAAAACAAGAAATATCACAAGGGGGCGAGGGGGCTGTAGTGAGATGTGAGATATCACGTGTATTTATTTTTTTCTAGAACGCCTGATTTCTAAACAACCTGTATTTAAAGATAATATTCTGAAATATTTTAAGAGACCTTGTACAAAAAAAATACACGTGATTTTGGATAGGGGGGAGGGGGTGGGGTTAGTCTAAAACCTTACAAACATTACGTGATTCATGGACAACCCCTAATATAATAACTTAATATTATTAAATTTTGTTAAAGCGTCTACATATTTTTTTCTAGTTATTATAATTAAATAATACATAACTTAAGTAACTTTTACACTGAGTTAAATAGAACTGTGGTCCATATTAGTATTCAGAGAATAATTCCTATACATTCCCGACTTGGCCAGACGATTCGTAAAATCTTGACTCTTCGGGAAATACACAGTCGGGACCGTATGGATGCCTAAAATTTTTAAATGAGAAAAAAAAAGAAAATAAAGTTATTAGGTACCAATTAAAAGCTGGTAAGTGTACCTATAGGGTCGTTTTTATTATAGGTGGTTTACGGGTATTAAGAGGCCTTTCAGTACAAGTTTGACTAGTAACACATAAATATTGTATCTTTTTGGGGCACTCAAGTCAAACTGGGAACCCTTAGCCTAAGGTTTAGTGATATAATTTATGTTAATACTTTTTAAAACATATTACCTGGTGCATACCACCCATATTCGCTGGCAGAAGTTCTGTAGAAGGGATGCTGTTTGCTCACTTGACTACCGTAGCCGTTAAACCAATCTAAAACAAATATAAGGGGAACTCGGTTTATATTGAAAAAAAGGATATGAAACTATTACTAACATTGGAGTCCTTAGATCGAAAGAAAAGCAAACCTTAAGAAATAATGTGAATTTATGTATTTAAATTATAGATCAAGATAAAAAAAAATAAAGGATTTATATTATGCCCAATTCCCATGTGCATATTATGGGATAAATACATTGAGACAACCAATAGCTTATTGGGTACCTATAGAGAAAATACAAGTTTGGAAGTTTTGCCTTTATCTGGTCACCATTCATGGCAGTGTACGCCAAATATCAGTACTTATGAAATGTAATGTCAGACAAGGTCAAAAGGGGTCAGACTATCCTTTAACATCCTTGAAAATGCAAATGAGCGTAAGTAACAAGCTATACGTAACGTACTGTTAAACTAGTGATTATTTATCTTTAATAAACGTTTTACTACAAATGTAGAGTCGTAAAACGTTAAAAAACGTTAAAAAATATTCTACGATTATAATTGAAAATGATAAGGAGCAGTTGCTCTTTTGTATTCCTTATCATTAGGTCGATATTGATTCCAAATAAAACCCGCATGTTGTTTATAACGAACTTATTTTTTAGTTTAAGTATAAGTATAAATACTGTTAATGATTCTTAACCTATTTTTCTTGCATACCATTAAACCGAACCGAATTAAAATGCTGTCAAAATCTAATAACATTTTATTGTATCATTAGCGTTGAAACATAAACTAGCCCGAAATTACTTCGTAATTTTCTCAATTCTGAGGATAGTAATACCTATTATGAAATGCGCTCTATAATACCAACTATTTATTTATTTTTTCGTGAGTGACATGGCCCACACACACACACACACACACACACACACACACACATTACAAAACTCGCGCGTGTACCACAGGACATAGCTTGGTAGATATGTGTGCGTGAGGAGCGACGCCCGCTTTACGATACGGGATGATACGGGCGCTGGGAGTCACGCGCAGTCCTAACGGCACATCAAACGTTTTAGTACGTGGGTCGTGCGCTACTGATTCTCTATTATGAACCATAAAAGGGTTTTATCAAATTTATTTTATCCAGCATACATCGATGCGCGATGCCCCAGTCGATAGAGCCAACAGTCAATATATCCTTACAGTGTTCACCCTCTGGCGTAGTGAATAGTCGCTAAATTATTTCCTGTTTTTTTGGTCTTGAGAGAGTTATTCCATTGGCTGAGACCGCAAGTCGATAGTTATTCGACACGAATAAATAAGCTTTACGTTGAGCGTTTGTTGGCAAAGCATCAAAAACTAAGTTTTGCTAGCCAAATAGGAGCCAACGCATAGACAAATCTTGATTTGAAATTGATGAAAGGCGTATGTAAATATAATTACCTACTTACTCCTAAATGAAGCATCGCTGGGATTTTGAGGAATAGTAGCGTATTATTTTATTCTAGAGTCTAACCTATCTACCTAACTAGTTATCTCTGTAAAGTGGAAAATAAACATTTTGTAAACCTGTTTTTTTTTTATTTAAATCCGATCAGCTGGTTTCCGTAAAACAAATATACAAAGAACGCTTTCGCAAATCTTATGTATTATACTTTCATTTTATCATTCCCTATTTTAATTTAAATCTTGGTGTGAATCTAAGAAAACATCATATTTAGGGTCCATAACAACTTAATTTAATTAGAGAACAATGAACTGTGCATACATATTATAATTTTATATAGCTCACTACTGAACTAGTTATTATTACTAGCTGTCCGCGCCTACTTGAAAAAATCAGCCTGTACACTCCATCAAAAGGTAAATATATTTTTTCATACAAATGTATTCGATTTATCAATTTCTTTAAGTTTCTTAACTGAAATTACTTTGCAAACTCGGAAAAACACTGAATTCAAATTTAATTTGATAAACCTTGTTTTCGTAAACTTTTCGATGAGTTCATTAAAACTAACTCAAAGGAATGAAACGCGGGCAATTTTTTGATACATCCATGAATAATTATACATACCTATAAGAAAGCTAGAATAGGTATATAAATAAATATTACCATCGTCTATGACTTATGGGTACAAACATAAGTGCTGTGCTCATCGCACAAAGTTTGCCCCTACCGGACTTTAAACCCGGGACTCTTAGTACAGAAAGCAGGGTCATTACAAACTATGCAAATCGGATCATTAAATAGGAAGTTACTCAATTATTCTGAATGCTCAATATTGCCATTTTAGTATTATTATTACTCTTGTTAAATTTTCTTTGATAGCATCTTTAGCTACTTACTAAGTCGGATGTATTTATAAGCTGAATTAATCTTTCCCTAATTCTCCCTACGGGATCCACTAGCTACAAATTAAGATGTTAATATAGTAATAATAAACCTATGAGCAGTGATAGCCAAGTGGGTAGAACGCTTGCCTCGGTAACGAGGATTGCAGGTTCAAACCCCGGCTCGCACCTCTAGGATTTCGGGTTTCATGTGCGAATCTCATTTTCAACCACGATTATCACTTCCTAAACGGTGAAGGAAAACATCGTGAGGAAACCTGCATGTCTAAGAGAACCCCTCGAAAGACCTGTGAAGTCCCCCTCGCATTGAGGAGAGGCCCGTGCCCAACAGTGGGACATTTAAAGGGCTGGTAGTAAATAATTCCACTAACGCTACTCACGTGGATTGTCGAATCTCTTTGGTAGATTGCAAGTGAATACATCAGAAGTCTTCAATTCTGGCTTCTTAATTTCTGCCAGCAAGCAGGCCTTGTCCACGCAAGTCGCCGAACAGAATCCCGGCCGTCTTTCCTGGTTCATCTCCTGATCTTGCGCAGCCATTGTTAATCAATACCAAAAGCTCGAATGCACTCGCAAATCAGCTAAATTGTGTGCCACAAGAAAGATAATATTTGTTCTTATAAAATGCGTGTATACACTCGATTGATCTATAAACAATAACGTTACCATGACAACTTAGTAGATTTTTTTGGTGTTGTTTTCCATAGAAACCATGGAAACGAATGGAATTATAAAATTTCGTTAGATTGCATTATGCTATTTTTCTCACACAGCGAAATAGTTTTGTAGCTATTTTTTTTAGTAGGCAATCTACTAGAATAATTCTCGAAGCTAAAGCAAGGTTTTTATTAAATTAGTGAACGTATACGGTACACAATATTATGCATTTTCAATTCAATTATTCTTATCCATAAAAATAGGTAGATAAATATTGGTAATCGCTCAAGGATTTGCACCCAATAATTAAGTTGGGTCTCCATACAACAAGTAGCTTTATCTAAACTCCATACTTAAAATATAAGGACTAACGCATAGGCAAGCTACAAAATTCATAGTCATTCAAGTCATTAATAGTGAGTAATTAATCATTGAAACAAGAAAAGAAAAATAAGGAACGCGGTTCATTGATATAAAAGCAACGCATCGTACAAGCAATGAATAATTTTACTATCTCAATACTTTTACTGGTGGTAGGCTTCGGCCGTGGCTAGTCACCACCCACTGAACAAAGCCATGTCGCCAAGCGGCGTAGCCGTGTTCCGGCATGATGTTCGGTGTTGCCATTCATGGATGGCGGGTCAGATCAGTTGCGCTGCATGTGCCTAGTGAATGTAGCGTCTCTATCTACTGCCGCCTCCCCACCTAGGCAAGTATGCTCCATCGTAGATCTCATCGTCACATACCATCAGATGAGATCGAGATCAAATACTTGCCTATAATGTAATTAAACAAAAAAAAAATTAAGATTGTTAACCTTCTCAAAGGTAAACAATCGTAAGAAAACATTACATAGTAAACTAATAGGCCTAAATTTAAATGCAGCTAATGTAATTATGTACCAATATAGGTTACGCAAAATCATTCATAGCAATCAATACATTTGAGCTATTTGCCACAATAGTACTAACAGCACTAAGTTCAATATAATATTGATCCTTACATTCTTTCTTTATTTAAATTTGTGACTAAGGATTAAGAAAACAATGTATAGATTAATTTTCTCTGAACAAGTCCAATGTCCGTTAAGCTTAGCCTCATCGGGCATGCATTCAAATGAATATATTAGTCGTTATCAGCACTATCAGGACAACCGGCACTAAACGAGTGGGTGACTATCGCGCCTCCTGCCACCATCGCACTGTGCCACCCGCGCCAACGAACCGTGCCGCCGCGGGGACTTTTTAATCTTTGAATTTTAAAAATGTAATTTAAACGTCACAAAGGAATAACAAATGTCAATGTCTGATCATCCTTTTTAGTTTTGAAATTCAAAACAACAATTATTGTTCAACATAAAGTTATTTACGAAGATGAAGACTTTTAGCGCACATCAACCAATAAATTTAAAAGTTGTGAGATTTGAATTAGATTTTTCAACACTGGCGGAGGAGAAGTTGACCGCAGCGAAAAAGCCGAAGAAAATTAGGATACCGAAGATCAACAACAAAAAGCAATCTCCAATACCGCCCCCGCCGGCGATAAAGAACGATTCGCAGGTACGCAATTGCTATTCATAAGCATTGATATATTATTTTCAGAATGTTATCAGAGGTACTTAATATAAAAATAATATATCATAGATAGCTACTGAAAGTGACAGGCTAATATTTTCAACGTTTTTGTGGAATCATGGAAACAATATATCAAAATGTATTGTTTCCATAGTGACTTCAATTCAATAGCAAAATTATTTTGGAAAAATTACATTGCCATTTTAAAGCAACCAAAAGTCCAAGTGTCTAAATATTTTCTAGAAGGTGGGTAAGGTATTACGGTTTGCATTCATGAAAATTTTTCTACTGGGCTATGAGGCAGAGGAAAATGTACAGCTTACCGGACGATCAGGATTTTCAGGCTTTCATATAAGACGACAGTTAATTTATTTCCATCCACTTTGAAATAGCAGTAGAAATAATCCCGGTAATGTAAAATCATCTGACATTTTCACACAGAAAAGAAACGTGAAGGACCTGATAGAAGAACTTCTTGATGAACTATACGCAGACCAGCGAGATTGGGGTGGCCACAGTACGATAGACTGCAGCCGTGGGTAAGAAATAGATGATATTCATTTAACCCATAAACAGAACTAGATGCATATCGGCATCATTAAATGAGATTGAATTATTAATTAAATTTGATTACGAATTTGCCATAGGTATAATCTTGGTAACTTATTAAATCATTGCATATTATTTAGATCTACATCAGCACCGTCGTTTACATCTTCGCAATCCAACTGCGAGGAACAGACAGAAGCGATTGAGCGAAGTTATTTGGAAGCTTTGGGTACGGCATTATTATATAGCTCTCCATAAAATACATTCCTAAAGAGCTACAGCTGCAAACTGTAGCAATGTACTTGTAATAGATCTTATATTTAACGAATAAATATTAATTACAGATATAAGTGATCTCTGGGAACAAAAGTTGGAATGGGAGAGTAGATTACAATTAGCAGGAGAGCGACTAGCCAAGTGTGTTCGAGCTCGCGATCGTCTGCGGCGACAGCATAAGAAACTATGTGCAGCATTCACTGTGCTCCTACGACATATCAGTAAGATTTTCACCTCTTGTTAAACCTGACATCCTTCCTTTTATTGTTTTGAAAAGATGCGGTGTTTCGTGAAAACTTCCCGCAATAAAACTCAAACGGCAATCATGCCTGCCTATTCCGTGGTTTAATTCTATTTGGTGGTTCTGGCGGTAGGATTATCACACCTAAAATTCTACCAATAGGTACTCCCCTGTGCCCCCGATGCAAGCTTAACATCTGAGTAATCAACCGTTTGCTCTATTTTATATATCTCTCTGATAATAAACTTGTATGCGAGCGTGTCTAGAAGTTAGCTTGCTTGCTAAAGGCTTGACATCTCGGTTAGTTTTTCTAGTTCCGTTAAATCTTGCTAATAATAATTACTTCATGCGAATGGATTCAATAACATAACAATCGGAGTGATAAACGAGTTAATTAATATGCCAGTATTATCAGAAGATTAATTGTCGGTTTATGAAGGACATTCAAACATTAAATGAATTTGTATGCAGGCATACTATGTAATGCTATTGTTATGTAGTTTAATCATTAGTATTGCATTTATTATATTTTTCCATGTTAGTTACATTTTGAAATATATTTAAAAATAATATATTTAAAAACATCATTATAGTTTCATCTAATTAGCGTAGTAATGTTCCATAAAATATGACTATCAACATTCATTAAGTTGATACATCTTATTATATTTTACAGTGCTAGCTACAATAAAAGCTACTGTTAATGCCACTATTTATGACGACGAATTCATTCATGTTGTCTTAAAATAGATTTACGCACTTCAAAGCCAGCCTTTCTTGGTATGGGGTGCGTTTCCCGTCTCTCTGCTTCCGACACTGACGTACACAGCGGCGCTAAATCGATACGCAACACTCACACACGTCCCCATCAATGTCCCCATCGCGCATGCCCATTGGCATGTACCACGAAACCCAGTCGCGAAATATGTTAGCATGAGCGTTCCCTCACCTTATCGTTTTGATAGTTAGCATTACAGTCGAGTAAATTCCCTTGCATTATCGTAGTACAGGGTTGGAAACCTCGCCGCCTCGTTTCCCGACTTTCCCAGTAAACATCGCATCAGCTGGTCGACTACGCAGTCTCAAATGCTCTCGAGTAATGGCTCATAATTATCCGCATTTTCGTTCTATTTTACTACCATTGTTACGTGTTTCTTTGTTACAAAAATCAACCGCTAAATTACGTTCTTAGCACGAGGATGTGCGACCCGTATCCGCCTGCATTGTCACTGCATCGAATAAAACCTTCAGGTCGTTAACTTAGTCCTGAGTGCATTTGTAAAGATATGCGTTTATTGTCAAATGTGTACTACCTGCAAGACAGATGAGTGCTCTCCTGAACTCCTTGAGAAGCTTGGCAGGTTCCTCCAAAACCGGCTCAGGTACGTCAAGTAACGATTCCGAAGAAACCTTTAAAGTGCTCGTTGCGCTGCATTAGTTAAACAACATAGTTACACATACACATAATTGTTAAGTTCATGCTTTTTAGATCTTTAAGTTATTGAGTCAAATTCCTCTTTATTGTCTGAACAAAATTAAGTACTTTATTATGTAAATTCATTAGGGCAACTCCTATAATAATATATATTTTTTAATATGCACGTAGATACCTAAGGACTATTGTGAAAGAAAATCGTGACGGATTTCGAAGCATTATTTATATATTTTTTATGGAAACATTGGTGTAAATAATTTTCATAATATTATATTTAGTTCTTAGGAACCAGGTAGGTTCCTAATAATATTAAAATTACAAATGATGTAACCAAAATAATTCATATAAATTACCACAATTAATAATATAGACGGCTATGAAAATATAAATTATTATACTATTTAATGTAGTTACTATGTCCTTGGCAGACAGGGTCTCACAAACTTGACCTTTAAAGCTTTCGAAATAATTCAGTGGGATAGTACCTAGTACCTATAGAATAATAGAGAGGACAAGTAAATTATTTAAGTTACCCAACAAAGAAATAATTATAAATAAAACAATAATGAACGATTAGTAGTTATTGTTTATGAAACTTAAAATATATATTTTTAAATATTTGCTGTAAAGTATAGCGGCAAATGAGAATTTTATGAGTGCCTTTCGTTAGTATGTGATAAGAGTTGTTTTTTTAATTTCAATTTTATTAAGAAGTCCTTGGAGGAGGGTTTTATTTAGTTCTGGACCTCATCCGATTGATGGATGTGTGTATTGTTGTGTAGCGGGCGAGAGCGGTGCTCGTTTTGGCGTCTCGCCAGGCGGAGGCGAAGCGGCCGGCGAGGGGGGATACGCCGAGTGGCTGCATGCCATGCGGCTGGTCGCCCGGCTGCCTGCCGGTGTACCACAACACTTTCGGAGAAAGGTACTATACACTATGACACTCTCTGTGTAAATTGTATGTAATTTTTAAAATACTTTTTTTGGTAGAACAATAAGGAGTGATGCATATTATAATATTATCGCCCCCCGTACATTCTATGGTATCCATTATACCAGCGCTGCTAAGTTTGAGACTGTACAGTTGGTGTCTTTGTATGACGCTATTTTAAAAAAAAAGCCCATAACTTAGGTACAAACATTCATGCTCATAACACAAAGTTTGCCTTTACTGGGCTTAGAACACTCGAAAACCCTTTCGAAATTACCTCTAAAAGCAGGGTTTTTGTTTATTATACAAAATGTTTTGGTGGTTTCCCAGCTATGGTTGACCCTGGCGGAGCGGCACTTCAGCGCACGAGGCATCGACTGGCCATCAGCGGAGCGCGCCTGCTTCCGCGGCACAGCACAGCCTGACGACACCGAACTAGGTGCACAGATACTTAAAGTAAGAAGTTCTTTATCATCCCCGTCCACCAATTGTTTCTTTATCTTTAGTGATAAAAGGTAAATGAAAAAAGTTTGTCTGGTGAAAGCAATAAAAAGCTTGATGTTGTCTTAGGATCTCCACCGCACCGGTTGTTCCCTATTCTGTGGCACAGAAGGTCGTGAGAACCAGGCAATGCTCCGCCGGGTATTGTTGGCATACGCGAGGTAAGATCATCAAAAAGTTTATACCTATAGTTACCTTTTTTTGTACGAAACCTTTACAAGTCTATCTTCGTCCTTATTACTAACAAAGTTATTTAAGGTTTCAAATATACCAACAAACTTAGGTTCTTCTCCTTATTTCAGATGGAACAAAGATGTAGGATACTGCCAAGGTTTCAATATGTTAGCTGCCATTATTTTGGAAGTTATGGATAAATCTGAGTCAGATTCATTGAAGGTAAACATTTCTGTCTTTTTTATTCTACCGACTAAAGTATTCAATGATTACAAAAATATCGTAGAACGTCATAAGACATTCTTACCTAAGGGATTCAGGTCTAGACCAGCCCAGTGGTCCTTGCAATTTGGACGTTTTAATTTAAAGCTATATTATTACACAGGTGATGGTATACCTTGTGGAAGCGGTACTGCCTGAGGGCTACTTCGCTGACGACCTCCGCGGCTTGTCCGCTGACATGGCGGCGTTCAGAGACCTGCTCCGATTGCGGCTGCCTCGATTGGCGCAACACATGGATCACTTACAAAGAATATCCGACGGTGATTGTTAAATTTTCGAACAGCTTCAGCATCTTTCATTATGTTTGAAGTAAAATTTTGCCCGACTTCATGGAATATAGCCTAGAATTGATACCAGCTTACTCAATTATTTATCCACATAATCTATTTCATTGTGAATGATCTTTTCTTTATAGGTGGTGGCGTAGAGCCTCCCCTGCCGGACGTGTTCACAATGCAGTGGTTTTTAACGCTTTACGCGACGTGGCTGCCTCGTGAGTCGCTGCTCAGGATATGGGACCTCGTCCTGCTTGATGGAAACGAGGTCCTGCTGCTCACCGCTCTGGCCATATGGGATATGTTGCAAGAGTATGCTTTTTATTATGGTGCTTTATTGAAATTGTTGTATGTTTGAATTTTTTTCTTGTGATAAACTAAAAAACGCCATTTATTGTAACTTAGCGGCCAACCCCAAGAGTTGACAGATTATAAACTTCACGCTATACCGAACGGGTTAAACTATTTATTGCAACTGATAAGGGTAACGGAGTAAACTAACTTGCAGTCGTGTAATTTTTAACAAATTTATCTTGCTTGATCAATGGCTAATAGTGTACAGTATCGTTATGGGTGACTGATCTGAAAATTAATATGCAAGGTGTTTCGCTATCAGGCATTTTGGCAGATAAACTTATATCTTTTAATATTGCATGGTTGATTGAATAACGGTAGATGGTAAAATTGCATTTTGGTCACTTATCTGCTAACATTTTATCAAAATCTAGATAGGTAACCAGAAAAGGAAAGGAATAGTTTGCCGTGAATACAGAGTCTCTGTCTAAACATAATTTGTAATTATATGTAGATGATTTTTAGAACTTTACATCGGTGTCCAGTACACAGTGTACGCACTGTAATTCTTGAAATATTTTTAACTTTCCAGTCGTATTCTCTCGGCGCGATCCGCTGACGAATTCTATAGCTGTATGGGTGGCGGCGCGGGCGCGGTGTGGGAGGCTGGGGATGCGCTGGTAGCACGCGTGGTGGCGTTTGGCTCGGCGCCCGAGTTGCCGCGCCTGCGCAGCATACATCGGTACAGGGTGGCACCGCCCGCTCCACCTAGCGTGCCACCTTTGCATTCTGCGGTAAGAGGCATTTAAACCAGAAAATATCGGTTTCCAATCTTTTAACAATACTTACAATTATTAATCTATAACTAAAACATTGTAGATGCAGTCGATGACTAAGCGTGGACTGCGTTTATTTTATTCGGAAGACGAAGGAGATTCAAGCGACGATGGCAACAAGATGGCATTAGCGGCGGTAAGTGCTGTATGAAAAGTAACTGGTTTCAATGTAATCATGAATTCTAGAAATTTTATTGTGTATCTGTTCTGATATACTTATTCAGGTTATACCAAGGCGCGAAGATCGCTTGGCAGCAGGAGATAGACTCTCACTAGATATTGGTGCATTGAAACGCCAGTATGCAAGACTTCGAGAAAGACAAAGACAAGCTCATGTGATTCTAGCCGCTGCTTGTGCTCGACATGCCGCCGGTAATATATTATTTTTACATTAATGTGATATTCCTTGAAATTAAATCAATTCTTTCTACTCGCGGTCGCTGTATCGTTTACTACAGATGCTGTTATTACTGTTGTAGTGTTTAAAAAAACTAAAATAACAATTTGTTAGTGCGCCGTAGGCCTATTCAGAATAAATTACATTTGATTTTGACAAAAGATATTTCTTTGTCTTTCAGTTGGAGTTTCTACATCACCAACATCGCTCACAGTAAACAACCTCCTCTTGGGGAAAAGTGCAATTGTAAGTTCCAGAGGACGAAGACTTGGTCCACCTCCTGGAGCGGTACCACCTTCCCGACAAACCTCCACGCTTGATAAAGTGGAATCTCGTTCATCCAGCCAACCAGATGAAACTATTAGTTGGACAGAAGAGAAAAACCGTAAATCCTTGAGTAGGCGCAACTCAGTAAAATGGAAAGACATTAAGAAAGATAAGGTGAAACAAAAGGAAAGGAGAGCTTCAATCGACTTAGATGAATCGGGTGATGGCGTAATAGTTTCTGAACTTGAAGCAATTGAAATGGTTGCTTCTGTTAGATCTCGAAGCTCCAGTGAAACTTCATCTTATTCTTCGCATACTACATCAAGTACAGACACCAGCCTCTGCGATGAAAATGAGCGAGGTAGTGATTCTGAACCAGAATTGCTTGATGAAGACAAAGAGAAAATAGGTGTAAATATTAAAAATAATAAGCACTTGCATGGGAATACGTTAAAAGAAACCAAAATTGCTAGTTCTAAAGTCATTAAAGAAAACATCGATTCGCATATTTTTAATAATGAAAAGATAATTACACCTATAGAAAACCCTATTAAAAATATTTCGGATTATCTTGACTCTGAAGCGGGACAACCATTGCGAACCTATATAGATGGATTTGAAACGAAATTAAAAGATAGCCTAATAGTAAGTAGTAAAACTGATGCGTATAGTTCAAAACACGTGCCACTATGTTCTCCACGAGTAAGTTTTGATAGAGATGAAGTTCTCCAAAGGTTAAATAAAACAAAATATGAAGATGACTCCAAAAATAAGGAATTGATAAGACCTACGAGCTTTACGAAGTCTCCAAAACAGTTTACCGATTTGAGTCCTATTGATTTATCACCGTGTAACTGCGATATAGGTCATAAATCTCCTTACGGTTATGATTTCGAAGCGAATTTCAAACGTCCGTCAATATGTGATACAGTTACTCGACCTCCAGACATCATCGATAGCTTCACGATGTATCCTAATTTCGTGCCTGATATAGATTTATCTGAAAAAACTATATCCGATGTCGAAAGCCCGCTGAGGAGTCCTGGTTCTGAAAGTATAATCGTCAGTGAAGATGAACCGCCAATCCCATTAAAAATTGACAAATATTTTGAACATAGTCCAGAATTTTTTGGGGCAAGGGTCACTGACCCCAACAGTGCAGACATTCCGAACCGAAGATCGACAAAACGACTTTCACGCTTCCCAAAGAAACCCGATTCACTAACATTACAAATTAGTAATAATGAAAGAAAAAATAAAATTGAAGCTGAAAGAGCTTCTTCCTTACCACAAAGTCATAGCTTTTCAACAAAAAATGTGAATGAAGATTATAAAGAAAATAAAGATTTTATTAAAACAACACCAGAAATAATAAAAGACAGTCAAGAATCCTTTTCTCCCAAAGATTATATCCTCCAAACGGGACGAAAAAATAGTGAACGGGCTTTACAAATAATTCAAGAAAACTCCAAAATTTTAAGTAGGATATTAACTAAACAAAATATGAGTGATGTCAATAATCCTAATTATCAAACAACAAAAAGTGATGTAAACGTACTCGAAAGAAATCGAAATATTTACTGCAGTTCTATCCCCGAGAAAACGATTGAAAGCAAATTAATAGATTCACCATTACTGAAAGAATCTACTTCCGATTCATTAATCGGTTATAGGAAAAGAAATATGAATAAATGTGAAACGGAAAATAATGATTTTGTACGAATAAGACCAATTTCTATAGATGACCCTTTTTCTTTAGAGGCCCGTAATGCTGCTACAAGAAATTATGAATTTTCCATAAAAAATACAAAAAGTCCAAGTAGTGAATGCATAGGAAATAGGACTGATTTGTATGGATGGGAAAACAAAGGGTTTTTGGTGAAGCGTGATAATGAAAAGAACTATTTAGATAATCCAGATAAAAATTACGGTTGTGATTACCAAAGTAAACCTAGTAATTTGTCTAGTTACGGAGACTTTCCAAAGGAACTGAAGCCTGTCACGCCTGAATGGACCCGGCATTCATTTTCCGGCGAGTCCAAAACATCCGTGACGTTACCATCTTCGGAACTAAAAGACACGTCAACTTATGATCGACGACTTACTTCCAATGATTATCCATTCTCAAGCAAATACAATGACTTTGTAATATCTAAAGCTAGTGATATATGTAGTAAAACGGTCAACCAAGAACCGAAAGTTTGCAAAAACGTATCTAAGACTGATAACAGCCAAGATAACTTTGCTCATATTGTAACTTCCTCTATTAGTTTCACTTACGAACCATCAGCAGAAGACGATTCACCGACTGGAGCAAAGACTAACTCTAGTGATACCTTGTGTCAAATCACCTCTCTAGATCAAGTGTCCACCCCTATATCACCTAAACTATTTCCTAATAGAGATACACCTACGATACCAATAGACTACACGGAGCCAAGTGATAGGACAAAAGTAGAATCTGACGATACATGTAGTGCTATCACTTCACTCATTGAAACCGACACTTTGTCTTCATTATCTTATCCCCGCAGCCCGTCGACTGGTTCTTACCACCCGTTTCCAACCAGGCCAGTACTCCGTATGCCTAAAGAACTAGGAGTGAGATTAGGCATGTATCCAAAAGATGTCATTAGTTCCCCTCCGAAATAAATGAGGAATAAATAATTTATCATATTTAACCACAGCTTGAACAATCTTTTTCTATTAATAAGGTTGTCTTATATCTTGAATACCTGATTTCTTATAGTGATATCTTCTGCTCTAATAAAATAAAATATTTTATTCGAAACTTATTGTTTGGCTAGATTTAGGTTATAATGAGTACAATAAAATTTAGTATCCGATATTACATTTTTCAGCATATTTTCGTACTGAACTCAAGTCGATCTAGGCAATTGTAGGTATTTATTTTAGAGAATCGCCATTATTTATTAGCTTTAATGCTAAGCTAATGAAATGTTGGCTAATAATAATTTACCATTACAGTTTAGAAAATATTGTTTGTTTGGGATACGAAATGCTTCGTGAATTTAAAATGTAAGCCGAATGTTTAGAAATTTATAGAATTGTTATGTAACATGAAGCCTTTGGTATTCCGGATTGTAGATAATCTGAGCTAGTAACAAATAACACGTTGCCTTGAATCCAATTTAAATGTTACGCGTAATAACACTTCGCAATATTAAAGTATTTGTACAATATTAAAGTAGATAGATTACTTATTGAAGTCAATAATATTATAATTAACCGCAATCAAATGTTTATACAGGCTATAGAAGAATATTCTACTTACATATGATATCAATGATAATGAAAGATTGTGTTGTTAGAAAATTTAATTTAATTCTACGACAGTATTGCGAAAATATACTTTATGCGACAGAATATACTTAGTTCATTGTTTCGTCACCTCAAACTTTACGCATTAACATGAGCATAGCTACATTGGGGCAGAGGAAGGTTGCTGCCCCCCCCCCCCCCCCGCCATGGCTCAAGTGAAAACTATAAGACCATACACCTACTGATGTCAAGAACTAATGCGCCTCTATATTATCTTGGCTAGTGAGAGTTGTAAGGTAAAGCGACTTTATATTGGTGTCTTTTGTCGCCCATGCCTATCAACCTTGTATACTTACTTATAACAGGACACTAACCTAGTCATTAAGCTCAGACGTTTTTTTTTATACGGCTTTGGTAAGTACAAACAGCAAAATAGAGTGCACTAAATATTAATTAAAAATCGTCAAGCACCGGTGGGCAAGTGCACACGAGATGTTTGTCTCCGTACATGTCATCGATGCGTCCAACTGTCGGCCAGATTTTCGTCTCACCCTTCACAAATGGCTGTAACAAGAATAATTAGTTTACAGTCGTGGTCATTACTTCCTGGACACACTAAGGTCACTTTCGCATGGCAATACATAGCTCTAGCGCGACGATTTACTACGGCCTATACCTTCACATTTGAAGCTACAATTTCCTTAAGTGTTCAGAGAACGATTAAGTCCGAGATAGTAACTCTTTGGTAATGGTTTACTTACAGCTGGGAAAGCAGCTTGCTCTCGAGTATAAGGCCGATTCCAATCTTCAGAAATCACTTCGACTTGAGTGTGTGGTGCCATCTATAAATTAAACATGCCTTTAGCAAATATAATAAAACCTTTATATGTATCAATATATTTTCGAGTTCATGTAAATACCTTAAGAGGATTTAGCCGTTTATCAATGACTCCATCTTCTATATCTTTGATTTCTTTTCTAATAGTAATGAGTGCTTCACAGAAGCGATCCAACTCCTGCAGGTCCTCGGATTCTGTGGGCTCTATCATCAGTGTACCACCAACCGGCCAGGATATTGTGGGTGCGTGGAAACCTAAAAACAGTCACATATATTTTTTTAATAATACAAAAGTATCCCTATTATAGTTAGGAAAACTATATAATAATCCGGTATACAGATTATAATAGAATATTTTTGGAAAAACCTTTTTTTTATAAAAGGCAATATTAATTAATCATATTACATTTGTCAAAGGCCGAATTCGCCATTTTTGAAATATTTTTCTTTCAGTTGCCTTGTCTGAACACGCATAAAAGAAAGCTGGAGGCATTATTGTGAAACTTGGTATGGTGATGGCTTGGTATAGAAGTCCAAGCATACAAAGCTACGGGCTCTACTAGTGACAAAAAAATATTAGGGGCATGAGAAGGTCAATATAAGCCTTACCGAACTACTAACTTACCGAAGTCCATAAGTCGTTTAGCAATATCTCCCGGTTCGATATTAGCCGACTTCTTCATGTCCCGCACATCGATGATGAACTCGTGCGCCACCAGGCCTCGCTCGCCTTTGTACAGCGTCTTGTAGTGGCCGTCCAGTCGCCGCGACATGTAGTTTGCGTTTAGGATTGCTACTTGCGTTGCACGTTTGAGACCTTTGGGGCCCATCATCTGATAATATAATTAAAAAATAAAATACAGAATAAGCCCAAAGTAGGATCTTCCCCTGGCTCCTCTTATTAGAATCATCAACAACATTTAAAGCTGGTAGAAGGAAGATTGGCTTCATTCATTTTATAATAAAATAAATGATAGAATTGGCCAGTTTCTTCTGGGTGAAACTAAGATGCTACCACTTTTATAGACAAAGAAGCGAATATATTCAACGACTCGATGCTTTTCTCATTTATTTCGAACATTTAGCCTGTTATGTGAGTGCCGACTCTAGTGAATAAAAAGTTAGTCTCGATTTCTTTGTTAAAGTCTTACTTTGATATAGGCCCAGGAGATAGGTAAAATGGCAGAAGACCCGAATGGCGCAGCGCTGACTGATCCAAAGCTGTGTGCCGCGTCGCCGAGGTCCGCCAGCGGGTCCACCACCGGGTGGGAGGGCAGGAATGGCGCCAAATGAGCTTTACTGTACAATATTTTAATAATGAAACAAAACTATTTTTAAGGATGTTATCGCGTTTATTTTTTGTTTTTACGTTCCCGACGTTTTGGCTGCTTTACAGCATCCATGATCGAAACGTCGGGAACGTAAAAACATGAAATAAACGCGATAAAATCCTCAAAAAATAGTTGTATTTCAATGTGTATTATTCGCGTAAATATAAGAAATCAATATTTTAATATAATTAAAATTGCGGCAACACTCAGGAATAATATTACATAAACTTCTCAGCGACTAGATTCTGACTAATCTCGTTTTTTTCGGCAGAAAAAAAAATGGAAGATATAGACCACATAGTATTTGGATACTTTCGACACTTTTAATATATTTAAGTAATTCAATGGAATAACGTGCAAAAAATGCCGTTTTCAGAAGAATGTACCTGAAGAAAAAAACTAGTTTACGGTAGCGCATCTAAATCATTGCAGCAAAATTGGACTCTGGTTGTTTTCTTCCATAGCAACTGTCTATACGGTGTAAAGCATTCCAACCACATTCCAACACATACACTTATGACGCTACAGGGCAAATAATACTTACACTCCAATAGGACCCATGCCGGGTCCTCCACCGCCGTGTGGAATACAGAATGTCTTATGTAGATTCAAATGGGAAACATCACTACCGTAGTCTCCAGGACGACACAGACCGACCTAGAATATGCAAAGAAAATATAGTATGTTGTTTTTATTATCTATTAGCATCGGCTAGATTTTGCGCTTTGAGATTTCGCAGAATGTAATACACTGAGTAATTCAGAATGGGTATATGAACCTTTCAGAATCAACTATACAAAAACCCGTTAATAACTGTCGGGACATAGCGGCGAGGCCCGCCAGGCAATCAATAGCCTCGCTGAAAAACCTTCCCTTTTCCGGTAAAACCATATCGTGTATACTTACGCAGGGAGATCACTTAATATAATCCGAAAACTCTCAAAGTGCGTTTCAGGATTGTATGGAGAATCGTCAGCGCCATCTGTGTATTGCAGTAGTGAATCATAGTTGTTGTAGAGAGGTTGAAGAGGCTGCAGCACTGACCTGCGCGTTCATGTTGGCGCCGTCGAGGTAGACCTGCCCGCCGTGCGCGTGCACGAGCGCGCACACGGCGGCGGCGCGCTCCTCGAACACGCCGAACGTGCTCGGGTACGTCAGCATCAGGCACGACAGCTGGGAGCTGTGCTCCTCCACCTACGGGGCAAAAAAAAACAGGATGCGGTAATATACCATTAAAAAAGTGTATTTTAAATAAATATGATACCTATGCACTAAAAGGTAAGTTGATCAGATCAATTGATGTGTCACAAGACAGAACATATAACATTTTGGGTGATATTAAATAGAAATATTCACGACAAAATGAGCAAGACTCACACACTTATTCATTGAACACCTTTAATATCCATAGTACTCTGAATGAGTTAAAAAGACATCGTTTACCTCCTTAATAAATAGCAGATCTTTAAGTGCAGCCAAAAGGTATTAGATGCATTTGCCATTGTATGGTCATAATTACAACGTAAGTACCTACGTATTCTCAGACTGTCAATCTACCTCTGAATCATATACATTTATTCTATTATCGGTCCTATCTAAGTCTCATACCACCGCAGTAGAAAAGACTCAACAATAAGTTGTTTTTTTTTTGCTGTCATATTCAGTCACGACCACTCATATTCGTTAATTTTCTCTCTTCAGGCTATAGCGCCTGAATCTATATCAGACAGAATAAACAGAGCCTATACCAAGCTCTATTTATTCCCAAAATACGTTCAACTAATAATAAAACATACTATTATAAAAATAAATCTGACTTTTTCCTTAAGGTGTTCCATATCGATGTCCCCGGCGGGCGTGACGCGGATGGCGCAGACGCGCATGCCGGCCATGTGCGCGGACGCCGGGTTGGTGCCGTGCGCGCTCACGGGGATGAGGCAGATGTTGCGCCCCGCGTCGCCGCGGAACTCGTGGTAGCGCTTTATTGTACGCAGACCGGCGTATTCTCCTTGAGCCCCGCTATAATACATCATTACTTGAAACGAGACCGACCGCACATCCTAGCGAGGATATTAGATAGGGTACATACTACGCGTACGCGCGAGCTGACAGCGAAGTAAATGGCCATGTACAGACCGAACGAGTAGCCTCGTGAGGCTGGCTTGGGCACAAACGCTATCATCTGTAATTTTCTTGCCTCGCTGACCACCCGTGGCATTGTACCCGAGCCAAGGTCGCTTGGAAGGTTGCGCATTTGCTCTATATGTACGGCCAATAAAGCCCTGTAATATCCATCTTGAAAATTACATAGGACCAAAAATTAATTTCTTCAAAATAAAAAGTAGAATTACTTTTATAAGGGTCATAAAAAAGTATAAGTTACTACCCATTACAATAAGTTAAAATCTTTCCGTTCAGGGAAAAATCACTACGCAATCCACTTTTAAGAACGCATTTATTCTGAATTTAGTACCTGTTAGGTTGGAATGAAACCCTATCGTATCCGGTGATCGCGCACAGGTCGTTGGCCAACTCCTGGAACAGCGTGTGGTAGCCCTTGCACTGGTCGAGCGGCGCGAACGGGTGGATGTCCGTGAAATGCTTGAACGAGCAAGGCATCATCTCCGTCGTTGAGTTCAATTTCATTGTGCACGAACCCTATAACATTTGCAATCTATTCATTTCTTTTACACTGTAGCGTCATATTGAGGCACTGCAGAAGATTAATAAAACCTGCTACTGTGGATACTCTTGTCAGCAAAAAGCGCTGGTATATTTTTTTATAATTAAATAGCGTCAGAAGCTATGCTTCAGGAATTCCGCCCAGTGCTGGTTGAGAGTTTAAGTCGATACTATAAAAAATATATATGTCTATCCTCATCACACAGCGCCATCCTTATACTTGAATTGAAAATAGGTAATTATTATTGTTCGAAATAGAAGTATTTTTTATTTGTATGGGCAGAGTAGCTACTAGCTTCCAGTTATATTATACCTCCTAGCGTCCCATGTTAGCCTGGTACTTTTGCCGGCGGCGTGACCAACACTATTTTTAGTTTTTAAGATTTTTTCCTAAAATCCTGTATATTATCTAATCTAGAATACTAGGTAGATGACGAAACAGTAAGATTAAATGAAGTAGTAGATTCTGTGCGTTTACAGTACCTACTGAATAGGACGCCCTAAAGCGAGTTCATTTGAGATTCCAGTAGCGGCAGCCACATTAAATAGTTACTTAACCTTATGACGTAACATAACTCACCAAAGGTATCATGGAGTGGACGAGTGATATATCCTTGTTTTCCAAACGTTTCATGTATCTTACAAGTCTGGTCTCCGAGTGATGCATATTAAACACGGGATGAGTGAGATAAGGAGAGGTCCTTCTAAATTGGCCTTTCAGCACACTGCGTTCCCTGACGTTATCACTTTGCGCAACCTAAAATTAGAATTCATTTTATTTTCCGAAAAACTTGTATCTGCTACCTTGGATTATCTTCCTTCGAAATTTGAGTTTCGTCGATTTGAACAGTAATTTTAGTTACAATCATCTTTCAAACAGCCAGTAGATTTTTTTCTTCGTCTTCCGTTTGGTGGAACATAACATATTACAACTATTACTACATTAATCTTCTTATTACTTACCTCGTTAACATTCTTACAATCGAATATCCACAGCAGGTCGTCAACATCTTGCATGGTAGTTGTCTCATCGAGAGCAACGCCAACGGCGCCGTCATCGAAATACCTTAAGTTGATATTCTTTTGTTGAGCGCGCGATTTAATTGCGACAGCGTCGTGCTCCGCCGCGGGCACCACGTGGATAGTGTCGAAGAATACGTCGTTAGACTGTTTGTGACCACGTTGTCGGATTCCTGAACAAATTTAATGTTAACATTTTATTTGGTATATATATATATATACTCTATCTACCTAATGAGATATATCATTTACAGAGGTCGGTTAGTCCTCAGCTGTTTTTTTTTTCAACTATACAAGCTGATTCAGGAAGAGCATTTATAATCATTATGTAAAGTCAGAATTTTTATGGATCAAAATTTACCATTTAATGTTCTAAAAGTTTCAAAACTTTCAGTTCTTTTAAAGTTTTTAAACTTTTTTCTTGTTGACTTTACATAATGTTTACAGATGCGCTAAAGAATCACAGGCTCAGTATACCTTTTCTGAATCATTATGTTTATTAATTTGGTATTATAGAGGTTAGTCCTCAGCTGTTTTACCAACTCTACAAGGGTTTGTGCATGCTTTTCTCACCATGGTCCAACACAAGCGTGGCATTATGGACACGTGTAGCAATTTCCCTCAAGCCCTGAGGTCCGTGGTAGACTGCGAACATAGCAGACATGTTGGCTAGCAGCGCCTGGGCGGTGCAAATGTTGGACGTTGCTTTGTCTCTACGTATATGCTGCTCTCGGGTTTGAAGCGCTAGCCTAAAGAATAGCAAAAAACAGAGACGTACTACCTACGATAATGGTTTAGTAGAGTACCTCTATAAGTATGATTAAATTTATAGATAAATATTTGATTCAGAATCAGGAGTAGATTCTGTTGCTCTCTATATTTAAAATAGAGCGTAATATTTTAGTCCTGCGTCAAAGTTATCAAAAAGTGAAATGTGTATTTTACGATCAATATAATCCATCCAATTTGGACATGACAAAATATGTTAGGTTGGTAGTACATAAAAAATCATTACCTATCTAATAACTAACATATCAATTTGTTATAATTGAAATCAGTATTAAAAGTAATGCGTTATTTGAATGAAACGGTGTATACTCGTACCTGTAAGCGTCTTTCCCCGTGGCGTCCCTGGTGACGCCCACCATGCGGCCCGGCATGAGGCGCACCAGCTGGTGCTGCGCCGCGAAGAAGCCGGCGTGCGGGCCCCCGTAGCCCAGCGGCACGCCCAGCCGCTGCGACGTGCCCACCGCCAGCGCCGCGCCGCTCTCCGCCGGCGGCCGCAGCAGCGCCATCGCCAGCAGGTCCGTCGCCACCACCACTAACGTCTGTAAGGCAAGCGTATGAACTCAACCGAACGCAAGAATAAACCCACTCAGTATTCGAGACAAAGAGCGTTCAGTGCTCGTTTCTGCATTCCGCGTTCTTTGAAATGTGTTTTATCTATCATCTACCATCCCCCAAAATATGTGTCTATTTTTATACACGGGCATTTTAATTCTTCTCCATATTCTTTATTTCATTCTTCATATAAAGAATAGTAGCGTTTTCGAAATTTCTGGTTTAAATATTAATCAGCTTATTTTCTTTACTTTGAGTGTGAAGAAACTCGAAGCATAGCAAAAAATATTGTTTAAAAGCTCGATAGTTAAGGAGTCACATTCGCAACACTTCTGACGTGATATCTTAAAATATTATTTAATTTGGGTCAAAGACTAAAATAATTATCATATAAATCAAACACTTACTCCATGCTCGTGAGCCGCGGCCGCGAGCCCCGAGTAGTCGTATACCAAGCCCCTGGTGTCAGGACATTGCAGAAGCACCGCTGATATGTCCCTCTGAGCAAAGTCTACTTGTCTCGCGTCGCGTACTATGTCTACTTCTAATCCTAACGCGTCCAACCGCGTTTGAACTACCGCTAACGTTTGAGGATGTAAACGTTCTGATACTATGAATTTTGATCTTTTATTGTGCCTGGAAGTTAAACAATAGTTTTAGGGCACATTTACCAATAAAAGGAGGACAAATCTGTGGGAGAAATGTTAAGATGGCAGTTTTGGTTTATTTTGTTTAGGTCTCTCTTAAATTTAGGTTTCATACTGTGTCTAGCACAGCAATGTGGCAGCTAAGCTTAGAGATCCACCATCGGCGTAAGCACTGGTTAGGAATATTTCGAGCTATTTCAACCCCTGCAAATAAATGTTACTAGTAGTTCTAAGAGGCGTCGTGAGATCACAATATAACTTTGGTCATGTGTTTGTGAGATTACTAACACACGACAATGCAACAGCTTATCCTGGGCAGCATGGCTGCACTGGGCAGAATGGCACGGCCTATGCGTAGGCAAACTTGGCAAGATCAAGTCTTGGCTCATTTTTTTTCTACACATAGGCATTAGATAATTCCACCATGTCCAAGTCTCATTTTAGTATATCTATATCTCTCTCTTCTTTATTATACTTAGTCCTTTCTCACTTAGGGGGGATCTAATAAGTATGGCTGTCAGAAGAAGACAATATACCTATGGCAAAGAGACAATGCTTCCGCAGCGGCGGTGCCTTCGTCGAGCAGCGATGCATTAGCCACGTCAAGACCCGTGAGATCGCTCACCATCGTCTGATAGTTGAGGAGACTCTCCAACCTCCCTTGCGCTACTTCTGGTTGATACGGTGTATATTGAGTCGTCCTAAGGAATATACACAATGAAAGCCTATAAGTAGGTAATGAAATGTTGTGTCTAGCTAATTAAATAATGTTTAAGGGACAGAGAATTATTGGGCGAGAAAAGAAAATCTACCTCTGAAAATTCTTGCCGATTGTGAAGAAATTTTCAATTTATTAATTTTTATTAAATACAAAGTGTTGGTGCACGTACCATCCAGGATTCTCGAACATATTGCGCATAATCGTATGCGGCACACAACAATTGTGATACCCCATACCGATGTAACTACGCCATATTTGATTCTCCTCGGCAATTGTTCGCGCTCTTTCAATCAGATCGTATTCACCTGAAAGTAAATCACATTGCGTCGATTTCAACAGTTCGAATAAAACATAATGCAATCAAATTGAGAACCTCCTTTTTTGAAGTCGGTTAAAAAGGGAATGTTGGTGAAAGCTCATTAAAGATTTATAACCCAAAACACATAGGTCAGTCTGAGACCTACTTACGTCCTTGATCATTAAGAAGTTATTTGATAAACCTTGACATAATATTTTGGAATAAATGTTAAGTCAGATAAGAATGGTTCAAGCCAAATCTTACTACGCAGTATTAGGATATCATAAGATAATTCGGTCGCGCTAACACTACAGCTTTCATAAATAAGATAAATAGTAAAAGCGTGATTTATCGATAACGATACGATTATTCGGAAGGAATGTATCGGGTCACTATACCCACTTACTCATAGGTTGACTGATGTCCATCAGACCTTGTAATTGAATTTTCTTCGGCACCGCATCGTCAGTTAGTTGATCTAAGCTCTGTAATAAAAAAAAATCTTTGACGCGCGCATCATAAGGCTCGATTTTTTCCTCTATTCGCATATCATGTTTCTTATTCCTTTATGTCCCTCCAATTATAAGAATATTGTACCTATACCAAAGGCAACTAAGTTCATAATTTTACCAATTAGTGTTTTAAATGACCTACTGCTGGGCACCGTACCCCCACTCCCCAACACATAGGTACTTTCCTCACGATAGGAAGAGATTCTGAAAACAGTCCAGCACGGACGTTATTGTAAAAACATTTAAATAATAAACCACTTCACCACCAGTATTCGCCAATACGTAACTAATTAGTCCACCTACCTTATATCCAAGCAAATCCAGCATAGTCACTACATCCTGGTGTCGGGGCCCTATATGCCTACTCGGAAAATCGACCCTCTCAGGAAATAAACTATCCGATTTTGAGGTTTGCGTAATACAACGCACACCATTTTTCCAAAACTGTCCTTCCAAAATATTTTTGTGAAATATCTTATTACAGACTAAACCACGTTTCATAAATTTGAACATAATTGTAAGTTATTTTACGAGTATTTTAAAAATAATTGAGCATTATAACAATATTGACCGTCCTACAAAAGCGACGGCAATGTACTGCTGATCGCTGATAGAGGGGTCAAAGAAGCATATTGTTTACCTACTTAAGATAATTAGTAATATTTCAATACAGTTTACTCATTAAACCAGTATCATAAGGTCTTTAAAACATTATCAGTAACTTTTAATGAGCGTATAAGTATTTTTTCTTCTACGTGTCGGAGTTTGTGCTTATTGATGTTGATGGCTTATTGTGTTAATACCTAAATGTAACGTAGATATACAGAATGATTCAAGAATGGTAACTAACCTTTGAACCTGACTTTCTTAAGTGCATTTTGTAATCATTATTTAAGTCAGAATTTCAAATCTTCTGAATCACTTTGTTACGAAATAGTAGTCATATTTTTACCTAAATCTAGTCTGAAAAAAATAAATTTATTAAGTAAGCATGTATGTAGGTAGCTGTTTTATTGGCATGCGCTGACCAAAAGCTTTGACTCACTTATATCATAGTTTTCTTATCTAATAATAACTTATGTGGGAACCAATATTTTGAATCACGTAATATGTCACGTGATAGGTCATTTGCAGCTTTTAAAAACAATTTATATAACAATGAAACATCGACACAAACATAATTATATTATACTTCTTCCTATCAATAAAAGTTTAGCGGAAAAGGAAAGAACTTTCAACCAGGCAGACTAAGCACGCATCTCTAGCCTTTTTTGGATTTCATGTGCGAATCTCATTTTCAACCATGATTATCACTTCTTTAACGATGAGGAAACCTGCAAGTCTAAGAGAATCCCGCGAATGACGTGTGAAGAGCATTGTGGACTATGGCCTTATCCCCCTCGGATTGATTGGAGGCCCGTGTCTAACAGTGGTACATTATAAGGGCTGATATTATTATATACTTGAATAGCAAGCATATTATTTACTCCTTTGAACTTGTTTCCGGGAAGTTGTCAATTCTGATTTAATCTCCAAAAACTGAGTTTTTTAAATAATGTAGGTAATTAGGTCTAATATTTGTGATGATATTTAAACATGGTAAACCTATTGATAAACATGCATGAGTGAAAGAAATTATAATGACCTTTCAAATGCTCCTAATTCCTGGTACGTCACTTTTCAGTAAAGTCTCATCCACAGGTAGGTTCTCATATGAGATTAGTTTCAACATAATTCGCGTCAAAATATAATATTAAAGAATTTTAGTCCCCCTGGTGATGATGATGATGATGACAATGATAAAACTAAATCATATCTCTATCAGTAAATAAGGTTGGAAGATACCTACTTACTTTTCTGAATAAATAACGAAAACTTGAAAAGCTTTCACTATTTAATTTTTTATCTTCGTGCACAATTTTTTTTTTGTTTTCCCAATATTTTAATTTAAAAAAACATCTTTTTTTTTTAGACTTTTTGGCGGGAAGTTGAATAGTGAAGTTGTTAATTTTTCTTACTCTCGAAAACTTGTTATTCTTTGATAGACAGTGTAAGTGGGATATTAACCATTGTGTGTTCATAATATGTGTATGAGAGAAGACAATTAAAATAAAATAGTTTAGGGTGGAAGCGCTAGGTCAGGGCGCAAAATTCAAAATATCAATGGTTTTTACTTTTTTACGAAAAATTTGGACATCTTTACGATATAATTTAGTTTTTTGCGATATTAGCATTCTACATTGGTTGTCTCGATGTATTAAGTTTGCTTAAAAAATACCTAAAGCGATACAATACTCCAAGGTTTGTGAAAACCGCTACATTTACTAACTTAAAAAAATAAAAACCATTGACATTTTGAATTTCGCGCCCTGACCTAGCGCTTCCACCTTGAGTCTTAAAGTTTACCTAAGATGTCGGGCAACATTTTCAGAACATTATCCATCCACAGCTTTACTAATAGGGGTAAGGTATTCATTTCATCATCATTATCATTAGGCCTACTACAAACGAAGAAATAATTTACTCGACACTGGCAAAAATGGCACTATGTTCTAGCCGAATGCCAAGCTAAAAAAATTAAGTCCTACGGAAATCATCTTGAGCTTTGATTGATCTAGTAAAAAAATTCGTCCAGTCCAATAGGACAAGCGAAGGAGGAATCGTCTTGTTTACATTTCTTTTCACGAATATGATTATTGGAAGGATTGCAGATTTAAAAGTTGTCAGATTTAATTCATTAACTTTGTCTACCTTTGTATTCGGATACATTATTCGTAGGATAAAACCCATTCGAAAGGGTTCCTCATATAACTTATGTCTTTAATAGACAACGTTATTTTTTTTAAAATTTCGTTTCAAAACATTAAGGAATGATATGTTATTAAGCCTGTCGTTCGATGGAATTATATTTTCTGGAAATACCGATAAATCGTGTACCTCTTGAACGTCTGCAGCTCATTGAATGATTGGCCCTGGCCGGACATAATGCTATGCGCAAAGAAATGAAATTATAACCAGATCCTATTATGTGTAAAACACGTCAATAATTCAAATATTTTTTTGTTGTAAGCCTTGAAACTATTTTGGATATTCTTTATACGAACGCGACTATTTTCGTGGAATGATATTGTTTCTCTATGGCCAGGAAAATCCCTGGTTCGCAACAAAATATTCCTTTTTATTCAATAAATAGATTTTTCTCTTTCCCACTTTATTCTTACATATGATGTGGTCTCCCTCCATCCATCTTTTGGACGTGTTTTATTTTGACAAACAGAAATTAGTAACTTTTATTTAGTAAGTACTAAAAGTATGAACTTGTGTCCACAGAGAAATTAATCACTTGTGTCATTGATTCTTGAGTATATTTTTCTGTGACTTGTGTATTATTGTTTAATTATAACTTTGTTGATAGTTTGATACTATTTAGTTTTCCTTATCCACTCAAATCTATAAAAATAAATCTATAGAGACAGATATAATAAACGTGAAAATCTAATGCTCATAATGACTTTATCGGAGTATTCTCACTTGAAACAGCAGATAAGATTTATTGGTGGAAGTAACGAAAAACACAGAGAAATACTACTTTCTTTGAAAGAATTGTTTAAAGACAACATCAACTCAGTCAGAAGATTTGAGCAAATCAACACCATAACTGAACTACTGAGGGTCTTGGAAATCAGAGATGTTCTATCAGAAGATAAGGTAGGGCCTTTAAAGGATATCGCACGGATACTGCCTAACCATGATGAACTACTGAAGAAGATAACAGACTATGAAGAGTCGCATGTTCCAAGGGAAAGCGGGAACTACTATGGTCAGTTATGTAAATTCTAACACTTGTAAATCATAGTGTAGACTTTTTCTGTGAAAAAATATTGGGTAGCACAGCTTTATTTTTATAACTAACAATAAATCTCACTGTTTTGTAAGGCCACCCAAGCAACTAGTTTAAGAGCAGTTAGACAAATTCACAACTCACATAGAATAATGTATGTTATTTTACTTTGCTGCAAAAAAGTTAATAATTCCCAAAAATAAGGTGCAATAACTCCTCTTGAATAATACAAAAAAATATAATGAAACTATTCATAGAAGAGATTAATGTCTTTCTCATTAAACATAAAGTATATTTTATATGCTCTAATCTTACCACATGCAACACCATTGGTCACTGTGCATGTAACGGGTCTTCCCCCAAAACTGTACACTAAATTATGTACTGTAAATTTAATTATTTAACAAGCTAGCCACCGTAGGTAGGTAGGTACCTGTTTAAAACATGGTTGATAAGTTAATGTAATATTTATACATACTTATTAAATGAAACAATATTGATGATGTGATTATGATAAGTATATATTTTGTTGAATTGAAATTAGGCTTGAGACTTGGTGCGTTGTATTCAAGATCTAAACAAAACAATATTTAGTGGTGTTTTCTGAAATATACAGTAGAACTTGTATGAATTTCTTCCATTGGCAATAATAATTTTAGTATATACCTAGATAGGTATATAAAATACTACATATGAAGTAATAGGATATTAATTTTTGGTTATTTTGCAGCACCAAGGTCTGAAACTACTTGCCAAAGGGGGCAACCAGGACAAAACAATATAACCAGCAGTCCACTAAAAGACATAATGAATAATGATAAGAAAAAGCAACGGATTTATAAAACAATTATTGAAGAAATTGGCAGTTTTTGGCGGGACTTTGGCAGGAACTTGAAAATTCGTGAATGTGTTATAGATGAAATTGATTTTCAAAATCGAAATCTTAATGAAAAAGCTGCAAAGTTGATGGAGGCTTTTGAGGAAAAGGCTGATACTCAACGGTGGTTTTTTGTTCTATGTACAGCCTTGGAACGATCTCGCCGGAGAGACCTTGTACAAAGCATTCAGGAAATTATGACAATGAACTTATAATCAATTTTAATAGAAAGTTAAGACTTAAACTTAAGTAATTCTGGAACATGGTATTGTGTACATAAAGCATCTCTAACCCATTTTTGTTTTGCAAAATATATATACACAACCCTGTCCCTTTACCTGTGCGGGGCATATGTAATATATGTGTACAGCCAAACACTGGTTAAATATTTCCTATTCTAACAAGAGCAGATTTATTTAGATTTCTGTGAAAATGTATTTATCATTGCCTTGGATCTGTTTGTCGTTAGATTTATTAAACAGTTGTGTTTTCTGGTCAAATGTAAGTAAAGTAGGTACATAAATAAAACAGATATTTTTAATGTAACTATAATTTTATTTTATTTAATAAAGATAAAAATATATTTCTATGTGTAAGATAGTTGCAAAAATATATTTTTTCTAAAAATAATACTTATCATATTATTATTATACAGGGTGTAAGTGCCTTGGTAACGAAAACTGATACCATGGATTCATCTCATGATTTTGGACCTCCCAGAGCTAGTAGTAATTTCCGATAGATTTTTTCAGTCAGTTTCAGTTCTTTTTTAAATTGATTTGAACATGAAACAAACGTGATTTTTAATAAAACATTAGTACTAATTTACACCTAAAACTGCAATGTAAATTAAAACTTGTTACATTATAGTGCGCTCGCTACTCCCACGAATCTGGTATAGCACGGTATATCTTATATATTTGATCGCGTGGTGCAACGATCCATTGCGCGCTCAAAAACACAACATTTGTAAACAATGACTTTCGACGTACATGTTTACTATTATTTAATTATTGGCATTAAATGTAACTTTTACCCAATGTTTTTGGTACTACCCTTACAGCCTGCATAAGTACTTACCTAATATATCTAACATTGAAACATTAGTAACTGATTACAGGGGATTCATCACACAACAATAAGGCATGCCTTTAAAATGGAATGTAAATTAAAAGGCTAATAATGAACTTGACATTTAAAATACTTAAAAAAGATCTCATCATTCCCCCCTAGTATTTGATATACACAAGTCTTATGTATAAATTCGAAGTTCAATAAGCAAAAAAACAATATTCGAGGGCAAATTCGAGTTTAAAACTTAAATATAAGTATATATTTTTGTGTAACAGCAACAAGATTCAAATACAAAAAGATAATAATTATAGTAAATTAAAGGAAGAACGAAATCTCCGCCTGCTATTCGGGTATGTCTGGTAACCCACATTTCAGAACTTGAGCCTGTACACCAGTACCTAGCAGTTCCATAATGTATATATATATATATATATATATCTTTGTAATTAAGCCACACAGTCTGAGGATATTTCATAATAACAATATATCTGTGACATAGATCATAGACAAAACAAACATGAATAAATTACATCATCATATAAGTGGGATTTCCTAGATCTCTATGGTAATAAAGAGATGTCTTGAGCGAGCTACTGCTGTGAAGCCCACAGGTAGGCGTTTTGGAAGAGTCGTAACCAGGGCGAGGCCTGGCTGGCGGGGGCGGAGGCGGTGGCGGTGGCGGCCGGGGCCGGGGCGGCGCACTGCCAGCGCAGCACGCATCGCTCGGGGTGCGGCATCATGGCCACGTGCCGCCCGTCGCGGGACCGGAGCCCGGCCAAACCCTCTGTGGACGATAATAACATGTGAAGCGCCAACACACTAGCGGTCAAAGGCATCCTCTATCTAGTCAATCCAATAGAGGAAATCCTGTTGAAATTGGTTTAAAACAGCCAACAATACATTTTATAGAAACACTTATTTTGAATTTAGAGACTTCCAAATAGCCTACTGAACAATTTACAAAATTGAGTTGGCACAATGACAATTTTCTAAAAGGGATATAGAATAATGGAACCACGTGGTTGATCGCATTTTTAAATTGAATATAAGATTTGTTCAGACTCTCTTCCCCATTAAAACGTCTTGCGTAATAATCTAACAGGACTAATCTAATTATTACCAGGACTTCCATTAGGGTTCATAGGATACGTTTCCGTTGGCTCCCCGTCGTCGTCGACGTACTGCATGGCCACTTGGCCGTTCTTTTGTAGTTTCTCGAGCTGGAAGGTCTCCGCGACGGAGAACCTGCCCTCGCCGTGCGCGACCCACACGCCGAGCACGCTGCCGCCCATGCCGCGGAACCACACGTCCGCCGACTCGCTGTCCTCCGTGATCCGCACCGCGCTCCACCGACATTCAAATCTATTGCAACGATAACATTAATGTGTGAGTAATGATTAAGTGCGCAGCCTCTCAATGTTGGCTTGGGCATGACCACAGGGCAGTTTCGATATGAACAATCAGTTCATGCAAAGATTGGAGAGCCTACACCGAAGCAAAAGATAAATTATAGTGGTCAGGTGAGGCAGTGTGAAGCGTATGCCTTGGGTGAGCAACATCCTTAATAAGAGGCACAACTTGCTCGCAAAACTGCTCTTTCAATCGGAATGCAGGTATTAACTATATTAAATAAGACGTAGCAATACAAATGGAATGTCGCGAACAACATATTAAAGTACAAATAACATGCCGATTTGTGTAGTAGACGCGATTTCGCGTACACTACACGAATCGGCATTGTACTATGTCCTGCAATATGTTATTCGCCACACTCCGCATATATTAATTCTTCGTCTGGGTGTTTTAATAACTATATTATTACAATAAATTTGTCTAAAATCAAATGTAATATAATAACGAGAAACACAGAGCTATGAAGAGGCATGTGAGTAAAATTTCAATCTAGTTACATTTCTCGTGTTTTTTGGAATATCACATACCTTTCCGAATTGTTATCATCAAGGAATATCTGCGCCTTGTTAGAGTTAGTAACTGGATCTATCCACCCGAGTAGTGCCATCAACTGGCAACCGTTGCACACGCCTAGCGAGAATGTATCCGACCTGTCCTTGAAATGCGAGAACTGAGAACTTAAGGATTCTGAGAACAGGATACCGGCCGCCCATCCTTTAGCAGATCCTAAAGTATCTGTGGGCAAAAAAAAATAGCTATCATTCTGAACTTTACGCTACTCTTCTATCATTGTTCTTGTAAAAAATATAACAAACTTATAAAGCATATAAGTGACGACAAACCTATAAGATGCTATACATTATAATGTAATGTTTATTATCAACATCTCCAACATGTTACACTGCCCGCTAGTGCTCCATCATAATAGGAATGTTGTTAAATAAATCGTAGAAAATATGCGTTCAAACTAAAAAAATGGTCTTCACCGTCCTGTATTTTACCTGCATAACTAAATCCGCCAGGGAATACCAAGCCTTGGAACGCGTCCAATGTGATTTTTTTGTTGTGCAAATCACTCATCGTGACGTCGAACACGTCGAAGTTTGCCATCATTAGTGAAGCGATCATCTCTCGGTCCCCGTTTGTACCTATAAAAAAAATTATAATTTTGAGGTCAATATTTCGACGCCAGTTTTGATGACAATATTATGGCATTTGCATTTAGTCGTTAAATATGTTAAATGAAACTTTTACATAAAAGTTATACTTAGATTTTTTGAAGTTCTCCTAAAAAGTCCTGTAATGTATCAGTAAAGTGTCCTTCGCTTTACTAATAGAGCTAGGGGGGCTTATTAGGCCTCATCTACGGATTGGGCCTGAAGATTATCTCTTATATAGATAAGTTAATTTCTCCTTGATGTTGGCAAAATTCATTGGCTAATTTCATTGTGTAATGCTATTTTGTAAAAAAATACATGTTATACCTTCTTCACGAAGCACTGCGACTCTAATGGATTTCGTTTTAATTACAGCAGCAGTCGGATCGTATGTAACATTGTACGTCACGCCCTTACGTTTCTCAAGACCTGTGGAAATGTACATGTGTGATTCATTTTCTTCCATAATATAATATAGTATATGTAATAAGTCTATAATAGTAAATAGGAAAAAAAATATACATTAAAAATTATACCTCTCCATTCCTGACGAACGCAATCAGAGTTAGCTTGCAAGCATTCCAGCTGATAGCTCGTTTCCTCCCACATTCTATACACCTCAATTAAATTTGAATTCAACACTGTTTCTCCATTGACCTTTATTACAACCTGTAAAATAATAGTAAGTTTCAATTTTGATCATCGCGCCTCATGCTTAATTATTTATGACAGTTGTCTTACTCTATAAGGGTTCGATTTATTATCGAATTATGGCAGTCCTATTGGATCATGGAATATAAATCGGATCGGATCGTCCAGTAAGATAAAGGTAGTTGGAAATATATAATTGAATAAAATAAATATGTAATTAACTTACCTCAGCATTCATGCCATATTTTCCAGTGCTCCCTATTTGCTGAGCGGCAACTCCATTGATCTTATACTCGTTTAGTACATACGATAAATTGCTTTGTTTAACTTCCACAATAATGCCAAGTTCCTCATTGAAGAGCGCTTCAATTGCTGATACATTATTTTGCAGTTGGAGGTTGATGTTCAGGCCGCGTAGACCACCGATACCCATTTCTAACGCCGTAGTAATGAAACCACCTTCGCTGATGTCGTGCCCAGATAGAAGTTTGTTTTCTACAATGAATTATTTAGATTCGATAGAAAACATACATAACACACTTCTCAGGCAACATAAAGCCGATCTAATCTTCTAAACACCACGTCAGAATTTGCAAAAAAAAACTACCAATAGCATGCGCATATTTTTTTTTCGAGACCCTACCACTGTCACGATTGGTTCAGTTTAGACAAATGAGAATGAATCAATAAGTAAAAACCCAATAGTAATCGCTCATTATTACAGCAGTCACTGGCAAATTAGCAATTGCTTTTTTTTAGCCTGAAGTTGAGCATTTTTCGTACTTACACCAAATTCTTATACAATGGAGTTTGTAAACATAAATTTTGTCGATGTTCTTTCAGCTGTGTACTACACCGGTAGGTACTTTAAGGTATTGTGAGATATTTTAAATGTCTTACCTTTCAGCAACTTCTGAGTAACTTTAAACAGACACTTGAGAACAGCAGGATCGTCTAGATCAGGTGGAGTGTCGCCGAGTTGTTTATAGCATTGCGCTAGAGCTGAACCACCGAGTCTAAAACAATACATTTTATTTGATCACACTTTTCAAGTGAACACTCTATTGGTCTGGTAGACTTCTTTAAAGATTATACGGACCTATATTTTCCTGGACTGACGGACACATGAACTAGGGCAGCTCCCTCTTCCAAGAGGGTCGGTTCAATTTTCACCCTTATATCGGGACACGGAGCGTACGTCGACACCACCAGGGTTCCAGGCGACTTCACTATAAAATATTGATATTGAAATATTTATATTCGGCCTTATAACTGTTATGACAATAAGATATAAAAAATGGATTCGGCTTCAACAAGTGTATGATTCGACACGTCAAAGTTCCATAATAAAATTAATTCAGTCTCAATAGTTTCATGCTCCTTAATTATCGCTACCACCACCTAAGCAACTCGATTGAGGATCAACTATTTTCGTTAGAGTAACAAAGCATGTGTCAGCTAGCTACAATGACAAAGCTATTTTGCTGGATAAGTGGCAGTATAGGTACTGGTACTAAACAAAGCTGCTGAACAAAACGAGAGTTGATATCGTAGCAACGTTGCGAAAAAAATTGCAGCACTGGCAACTTACTCCATGACACTAAAAACAATGCAGCATAGACAGACAATGACAACACAATGGTCGTATTCCCCCTACATAAACTTCGTTGTCTTAAAAAACCATTTGGAGAATCACAATTGGGATTTCTATTTAGCAATATTTTTTCTTTTTTATTGATATACTAGCTGCGCCGCGCGGTGTTATCCGCGAATAAAACCCACGGGAACCATACATTTTTACAGGGATAAAAAGTAGCCTATGTGCTATTCCAGACTATAATCTATCTCTGTGCCAAATTTTAATCAAATTCGTTCAGCCGTTCGGGCGTGATTTAGTAACAAACATCCGTCCATCCAAACATTCACATTTATAATATTAGTGGGAAGTGGGATCACAAGGTCAGGGCGCGAAATTCAAAATGCCAATGGTTTTTAAAAACCGCTGATTATACTAACTTTATAGTGTTTTATCGCTTTAGGTATTTTTTAAGCAAACTTAATACCTCGAGACATCCAATGCAGAATGCTAATATCGCAAAACACAAAATTACATCGTAAAGATGTCCAAATTTTTCGTTAAAAAATAAAAACCAGGTTCAAATGGTAGTATACCCGATTGTGGGTTGGGCTGTATAGAGACCTTTCTGTCCGGCGACCTGCGCGCACATGGAGAGCGAGTCCTTCCCGCCGTCCACGGCCACGCCGAGCGGCGCCATGGCGGCGGCCAGCGCGCCGCACGCCGCCAGCAGCGCGCCGCCCGCCGCGCCCGACTTGCCCGCCCACATCCAGTTGCCCGAGCACTTCACGTCCTCCAGCGAGCTGATACCCGCGAACACCTGAATATACACCGAGGTTTTAGGTTATCGTTATCAATATCAAGTATCTTTTTCACTTCTCTTGCTAGGAAAGTAGGGACTATTAGCATGATTACACCCAGCATACACGGGGGTCATGCTATGTGTAAGTGAACTTACACTACATTTCATGCTCAAGTGCATAAAAAAAAATACTTTTAAGACAAAGATAAAGCCAAAAACTGTAAAACTCCATACAATATACACATAAAAATCGTTATCTTATTGCTTTAAGTTAATTGCCTTTTTGTATGTATATGTATAGCAAAATAAGAACTAAAAACCAGGAAGGGGCATCACTAACAAAAATATTATTAAATGCACTTATGATTACGTAGTAGGTAACGGCATGGAGTCATTTACAAATTGTTATTTTTGTTATTTCCTTAACTCTACAACCGGATTGGAACGCGTCCTTAGGTGAAATATATGAAGAAATTCGGGAAAATTCGTTAGAGATCGAGAAGTTGTGGTATTTTTTTATATTTGCCGTCACTAACGGTATTTTGTCTAGTGTCAAGTAATAAAGAAATTGGATAATAAATCACCACACTCCATTACGCAATAAAGTATTTTAAATACAAACATACAATTTTGAAATCCCACTAATATTATAAATGTGAAAGTTTGGATGGATGGATGTTTGTTACTCAATCAAGCCATAACGACAGAACGGATCTGGATGAAATTTGGCACAGAGATAGATTATAGTCTGGAATAGCACATAGGCTACTTTTTATGCCGGTGAAAAGGACATAATTTTTAATCACGGGTTTTTTATCCGCGGGCCGCAGCTAGTAAATCATAAATAAATCTACTCAAATCTTAACACTTACCAAATTAGTCAAAGCCTCTCCAAGCGACAGCCGTGCGCCGGCCGCCGGGTCCAGCAGTCCCTTGATGTTCTGTGTGCCGATGGACGTGGCCGACCCCACGAGGTCGTAGTACGACAGAGCGATGATAGCGCAATCCGCTAGCGGCGTGTGGAGCGGCCCCACGCACTGCTGCTGCGCTATCAAACCGGTGACGCAACGATCGACCTACGAGTACAATCCTCAATATAGTATTGCTCGCACAAAAGCCAACCAGTAATAACATGTGTGCTACTCGCAAGTGTATACTCGAACAGATCGCAAAATTCTTAATTCTAAGATTAGCTGCGCAGGGACATGTGAGTGTGTGACAAAAGCATGCCATGCCAGTATCTAAAGCAGCCTTTCCCAAAGTGGGCGATAAGGCCCCCTTGTGGGCGCTGCAGGCCTAATTAATTTAATTTGAAATTATAGTGGTGTTAAGTAGGTGAAAAAATGGGGGCGCTAAAAATAATTCATTCTCAAAGTGGGCAGTAGACACAATAAGCTTGGGAACCCCTGATCTAAAGCGAGGAAACCGTGTTGCGTGCAGCTGTGAAATGCCAGTTAACAGCATTATCAGAATTATGAGTATTGAAAAACATTGGTCTTCACATCATTCGTTTCTTTTTATCTAGTATGTTAATATCGGGCTACTCACCTTATTGGTCAAGTATCTCTTGCTCGCCACATTGACAAGTCTCAGTACTCTATCAAGAGCACTCTTGACGGTTATATTTGCAGGCAATGACAGCGGCAGTTTAGTCCTCTTTTCGGTTTTTAAATCGAAAGTCTTCTGTGGCATATTTCCTGAATAAAGATGTCAAAGAATAATCAGAAATCTCAGACGCACGAATAAAAAATAATTATGAAAATTAATGTGTTCATACCCAACACAGCCTCTAAGTGCAAGTCGTAAGGTAATTTTTCCCGCAACTCTGGTTTCAATCTTGCAGATCGTTCCAAATGATTGTCTGTGAACGTATCTTCTACAAGACTCATGTAGCCATCGCCGGTAACTTCGCCTACAAACGAGACTGGACATCTTTCACGGCGGCAGATATCTGGAATAAAGTAAAAACGTCCATTATGTGTAAAAGTCTACATTTCCCTATGTGAGGCGTTGTGTATTTTTATAAGTATACTTCTCACATGAGAGGGAATCTCTACAATAAGGTCCCTATTCAATACTCTCGAGCAAGAATGCGACAATTATTAGGGGGTCATAGACCTTAAAGTCATTGGACGGGTCATTAACCGCATTATAATCTTAAAACGCACATAGTATAATTATGTACCTTCAAGTATCGGCCGATTTTCTTTCGTGCAAAGCAACGCGTCGTTCTCCTGGTACTCAGCGCCCCACAGTTCGAGTGTAGTGATAGTGGGATCACCCAGTTGGAACTCCTTAGTGAACACAACAGCACCTTCGGGCTCCACTAGTTCCTTTAGAACATTGCCGTTGCCGCCCGCACCCTGATCGTGGATAGCTGAAATATGTATAACACATCATATTATAATGATGGAGAAATATCCAAAAGAATGCTCCCAAAGTTTATAAGTCCATTCACAATAACATTACAAAGCAAAAAAAAATGTAAATTGATTAAAATTTCTATAAATTTCGCTCTTGTGGGGTTTTTATTAACCACTCTGTGGTAGCTTAAAATGCTTGTACCTGTCATCATTTCAATCAACATAGAGAGATGGTATGTTTTCTCATATAGCTCTGTCCCTGTCTATTAGCCAAGCATTTGACATGATAAGGCACTTTTACACCGATATACTCACATTCAACTGGATTTATTTCGGCTTCTAAACACCCCCTTACGACTCTGTTCAGTCGGTTTCCCATTTCAGCATCACCTATTGAAAAAAAGTTATAAACTTTCACTTTATGCTGATGTAAAATACGTCCATAATGTATCTACAAATACAATGCTGCTTTAAAAGCATGTGTTTAAAGTTGATTATCGTACCTCTTTGCACGGCGCCGAAGTCGAGCGCATGATCTCTGGAGTCCCCGCCTTGCACGGCCACAGACGAGGCCGCTCCGCCACCCACACCGATGCGGTACACCGGACCACCAATTTTTACCAGTAACATGCCTGCCAAAGATATATTATTTCTATATAAATACAGTCACAACACTGTGCTCAAAAGTGTGATTGATAATCCACCGCTTCCACACCTTCAGCGAAGTGTCCATGATTGTACTTACTTAAAAAATGTAATTCATTTACAAGCAATCATTCTGTTTACTGTTATGAAAATTTGATCCTGATAATGTTTTATTAAGGTATTGTTACAAAGTGCATGCCTATTATTTTCTATTGTGTTGTATTTATTGTAACAGCCGAGTTTATTGATTTATAGAGTAGGCTTGCCTACATAGGACGAATAAATTGCTTATGTCAAGTTCCAGCGTATTACGCAAGGCAAAACCGTGATTTTATAATTTCGTCGTATTATCCCAAATAAGTGTGTGTGTGTTTATATGATGAGGCAGAGATCATTTGGGTGTGCGTGAATTTTATAAGCATTTTCACGATTGCCTACTGATGTGGCGTGTGCATTACGAAGCTTCGTTTTTTTTTTTAATTAGAGGTAGGTAGTGTAATTGAATTGCTATGAGGGAGACACTGCTTAATTGCCTATATGCTATGCACGCTACTAATCGGCAGTGATAATCATTTAGCTATAAAATCTCAAAGTACATACCTCAACCGTTTGGGTAATGTAACATCTTCCATGTTACCCAAACGGTCCCTCTCAAATAACAGATTTCATAAATAAGTATGAAAGTGAAAGCATGAATTCTCGTTGACGTTACAATTGCATTACATATAAGTTTCTGCTTTCCCTACGTACATAATCGCGCAACGACGCAACGACGGCGAAGACTAAATCAATCGCGCAGAAATTTCATTGTGACAAAAAAATATAATTACACCTTATACAGTATAAATAACCACAAACCTTTTTCTGGTTTATTTTTTTTAATCATGTCATGTGGCATATATCCAATACCGGCGCTGAACATGATTGGTTTCACGAACTCCTCCCTTACATTATCTCCGTTACTCAAACCATAGGACTGGACAAATCCTGTAACATGAGGTAACATACACAGATAAGGATTAAATAATTCAGCGAAATGTGAGTGTATTGCGGTGCACTCTGCCTACTCCTTCGGCATTTTAAGCCGTGATGGTGTTTAAGAAGTGAATGTAAGGTTTCTTGCCGAGTATAAACATTGCGTGTGTGCGTATCGAAAAACACATAGTGCTAATATGTTTCGATAAATTCAACTATTGCATATTCAAATTGCGATGATAAGGTGTGCAAACAACACAAACCTCTACCTACATGTTGAGCCTTCTAGCCGAACGAAGGCGAACAACTATTTGTTGCTATTTGCCCATACTGGCCGTCACTAGCTTGATTTCAGTGGCGATGGTCATCTCGCTTCGTTGCTTTAAGTTAAACAGGGACACACTTCAGAACGAAGAGCCCCTTCGTGAACGCCTAACATAAAAAGTAATCATTGTAGTTAAATACCTGAGATAACTGGTTCACCGAACTTATTTCCATAGTCAGAAGCACCGTTGCTAGCTTCAATTATGATTTGCAAGGGACTGGCAAAGTTATTTGGGTACTCCCAATCCTTATCTTCCCATGGCATGTCGTAGCCTGTAATAGATATTGTAATTATAGCCAAGCGCCAAATTTTAAACGGGCAAAAAGATTAATCAATATTAAAAATAAAACAAACATGCTACTGGTAGAAAAAGAAAGTCGGTCGTGTTCTTTGGCGAGGCCAGCCTTGAGAAAAATACAACTTTCAACAAGTGAATTGATTTATAAACCAAAAAACATAGATTGTTATGGCGGCGTTCCTATTAATTTACTGGAGTCATAACAACAGGAACTATAAAAAAAAACACATTTTCGATTCGCTGGCAGAAAGCGACAACACGACGTATAGCTGACAGGAAAACCTAGTGCTAGTGTCGTATGACCCTATTTTCCTTCAACCAATGCAATGGAAACGGTAAATACATACCAGGTATATGTAAATTTCCAACACTGTACCCCGCAGTGCCAGCCACAGTGTGTCCCCCGCGGCCTACGCCTTGCACGTCCCGAATACGGCCACCGGTGCCAGTGGTGGCGCCACTGAACGGCGCCACCGCCGTCGGCATGTTGTGCGTCTCGGCAGTAAATATAATGTCCGATTCAGTCAATTCTTGAACGATTTGGGAAGGACCACGGACTGTGGTGGGTCGCAATTTCGTGTGCTTAAATCCTTTGATGGCACTGCAATGAGAATTTGGGGTTTTTTATTGTGTGTCTTGCTGTGAAACAATTTGCGTAATAAATGCAAAAAATATACATTCACTTAAAGTTTCCGACCAGAAAAAAACAACAGCATAAAATGCAGTGTCGGGTGCGACTGTGAAAGAGCATGGCCCAACTGTGTCCGAAGTAATTGCTTATTACCAAATTTTAATATGAAATATATTTATAATTATTTAACATGGAGCATGCTGCATGATAACTAACCTGCTGTTATCACCAAACTTAATAACATTGTTATTGTTTGATGTCTTCTGAGTGGAAGCAACCATATCAATTAAAGATTCGTTTATTTCTTTGCCGTCCAAAATTAATTTTCCCTGTAAATAAATAAGAATAATAATGACTCCCAACCCAAAAACTGTAAGTCAAAATGCATTGGGCTAATTTTAGTGAAACATAGCGTGTGATAACTTATACGGAGTCAATGTTTGCAATACTATTAAAGCTGAGATATGGAAAGATTCCCCTGGGATAGTAGAACAACTGAAGTCCGCACGTAGGTACCCACGCAGTCGCGGGCACAGGCTAGATAAATGAAAACTTACTTTAAAGAACTTACCTTAAAGAACCAATGACGCGAGTGCTCGCTATTGCTCTGAGCGAGGTCAAACAACTCCACACTTGTAGGGTCGCGTTTTAATTTATTTACAAACAAATCCATATAAAATTCCATGTCCCAAGAGTCGAAGGCCAAACCTGTAATTTATTTATAAAAATGCAACTGGGTTGTGACTAAGATATTTATAAAAGTGGTGTTGTAAGCTATTTAGACATCTCTGAATCTAAAAACTAAGGTTTTTATAATTCATGTGCATTTATTTGTTGGAGTATTATTGAAAAACTACTAGAGTAATATTATTGGGGTATTTACTATAAGGGCCATGACCATCACAATTCAAGCCGCAGAGCATGATCCAAAGTTGCAAGAGCTGAGTATGGAAGCTTCTTTGGCACTTATACCCTCTAGATAAGGCTACTATTCATCTGGGTTTTCTAGTATTTATCTGTAAGTCAGAAGGCGACAAGAAGGGTTTTCAAAATGTACCATGACCATGTTAAACAACACACAGATACATTTTGATTAAAATAAATCTTGTTGATGACAAGCTTAACCTCTTCAACCTATAAGATCATTAAGACAGTACAAAATGACTGATAAATGAGACTCATGGTTTACTTACCTAATTTTTGGTTAACCTTTTCCATTGCAATCATCCCATCTTTCAGAAGTGGTACAATAAACCAAGGTTCGAGGTCTGTAGGCAATCCTTCATTAAAGCTGTAGTGGGGCAGGTTCTCCTTTGTGTAAATACATTGCGTCATTCTATCATGCAATGGGGCTGCTAAGCTCTCAAACAAATGTTCCGATATTTTCTTTGGTTTACCAAATGTAATGAGGTATCTCGTCGAGACCTCAAGCCTGGACACATCTCTGAGACCAACACTTTCACATATTTGAACTGAGTTACTGGAGTCGGCTGTTGAAAAATTGAACCTGCAAATAAAGATTGTCATTGTCACTTCAGTTAAAATAAGTAATATGTACCAAAATAAAAAATACAATAAGTTTTCTACAAATGAAACACTTGAAATGTCCGCAATTATAATACAATGTCAGAATGGGTAGTGTTGGTGAAACCTCACCTTGGGCCAATTTCAATTACAATCTGATTTTGTCTCACAGTTCTATAAACAGATTCATTCCTCAAAGCATGCGGCTGTAGTGGAGAACTCACAAGCCATTGCAGAATTTTAATCTGATTGATATTCAGATAATCACAACCATCACTGAGTTCCACATGGTAGCAAACTTCCGTTGACAGTTGCTCTACATCGACATCAACTACTTGTAACTTTTTTAGAATCTCTTTTGTTCTGTGAGCACTGAATGCTTCAGATGAAAAGAATCTTATTATACCCATATTGGATATGAACACATGCACAATTTCACTGGTGTCTCAATTTAGACTGATTTAAGATTCAATGGAAATAATGGCCTGTACTCGTAAATATCTTTCATCAATGTCAGAGTTCACTTATAATCAGTCATTCAATGTTATCTGAAACAAATAAAGACAAACAACTTGAGCTTATGCAATTTAATTATTGAGCACACAACTGTGTGTAGTTGATACTTCCAAAAGGTCAATACCACTTGACAGTATTACTACACAAAATGATTGTGTAGAATCAAGCATTATGACATCATAATTTATTTAAATCAATAGTTTATTATTAGAGCAATATGTTTTAGGATGACCTGTTCGGCACAGTTAATGATCCTACTTTCTATACTGAGGGACGAGGCTTGATACATGGTTGGGACAAACTTTGCATGGCAAGCACAAATCTTTGTACTCAAGTCATCGATGTTTATCTGATTAAGTAGTCAAATATATATATTTTTAGATAAGATCACCCCATCAACATGATATCTATGTAGTATTTAAATAATAATATATTCAGCCAGAAATAACACCATACCAAGTTTATAATCCCAAACTAAGCAACACTTGTATTAGATATAGGTACTGTATAGTTGGTAAACCAATGTGTAATTCATTATGAGAAAACATCAGTAGGTAAGTAGAACCAAAGAAAACAAACATGTTTCTTTAACCCTTTAACAGCAGTTTTTTATAATGTTTTATTGTAATATTTTCAACAGGACCAGGCTAAAAATGTGCCTTTGCAAAATATGATAAATACGTACGTCAATACTGGCTAGCAGCTGGTGATTTCAAAACATTATTGTAGCATGTATTGTAACACCTAGGTAGGTAGGTATTGTACTTACCAATAAAAATATTTCAAAACACTGATAAAATCAATATAGGTATACTAAGTAGGCAGCTAGTTAGAAACAAATTTGAGCACTGACCAATAAGAGAACAAGTTATTACAATGAAGTAGTACCTAACTCACAGAGAAAATATTTACTACGTGTAGGAATTCGAATAGAACCACTCACCTAATATCAAGAAAGCTTTACACGCATTGTTTTTACTAGAACGCGCCCGGTTTGTGGCGATTTGATTAGTTGAGTTTATTTTGTAAGTACGATTACATGAGAGTTCCTGCTTACGCCACTGGATAATTTATATTATAATGTTCGTGACACTGACACACCACACACCTTCCTATTTGATCCTAATTATCGGATCAAATCAGATAGACAGGATCCACACCTTCCTATCCGAACGTCATTCGCGGATAAAATCGGATAATTTGTGAGGCAGTCGCAGTGTCTCCAACTCTCTTTGTCAAAATTACGGTATTGACTGGTCTCAAAATACGGTAGATGGTGGAAAATTACGGCAGACCAGTGTTTGCAGCTAAAATACCCATGCAGTGGGGATGCGTAACGTAAAAAAAAAAAGGTCATTCTTCCAAACAGAAGTAACAGAATGACCTTTTTTTTTTACGTTGCGCATTCCAAACAGAAGCAGCAGAATGACCTTTTTTTTTTTTTACGTTACGCATATCCTAATGCAATGTTGCAGTAATATTTTGCTAAATCAACTGTTCATTATAGAAATATGGACACGGACGAAATTACGGTAGAATGTGTCACCGTAATAACATGTCTACGGTAGGTGGTAGATCTAGAAAAATTACGGTAGATCTACCGTAATTACGGCATGGTTGGAGACACTGGGCAGTCGGACGTCCTAAATCCTAATTTAGGACGTCCGATTGCACTACATTATTCCATTTTGATCCAATAATTAGGATCGGATTTGAAGGTTTCAGCCGGTCTTAGGATTGAATAGAAAGGTGGTGAGTCTTTCTACATAATATCCGATTTCATCCCATAATTAGGATGGATGGGATGGGAAAGGATCGAATAGGATTGAAAGGTGTAGAGCTAGGTTGGTGAAATGAAATATTTGGAGAAATTAAAAGAATCATGGAGAATTTTGGGTATTTTTTTAGTTCATTGGCTCACTTAGTTCTTTACGTCTATCATACTGGCCATAGAGAGAGAGGCGTACTAGAGGCTAGGAATAAGTAGTAGTAGAATATGCTACCTTACTACTGTCGATTAAAAAACCATAGCCAAAGAGTAAAATAATACCATAGAGTGCAATACTTTTGTTCAGGGCCTAAGCAAGTCATTCAGCGAGCCACAGGCGTTCAAGGGGTACCCCATTCATTAGGATTACTAAACATTTTCTTATCCATGGAATGACTGAATTAATAACTTAACTTTCCCTTACCCAGGGGTTACTGGGTTTTAAAAATGAACTTACTTAAAAATTATGAACTTTATCTGTTTTTAGGGAATTTTATTTACTATAAATTATGTACAATAGGTATATACAAAGATATCTACATTAAAAAAAACTTAGTAATAGGAAAAATAAACAAAGTAAATAAAATAAAGACATTTGTATAATTAAAATAAAATAAATATTTAAGGATGTAATTATTAAATTAAACATAAAAAAAATATAAACATAATATTGATAATTATTATAGTCCGTGTGGAGACACGGACTATACCAGGATCTTTAGAAGGCTTGCGCGGGAACATGGGTCCAACATACATAATATATGGGTAGTATACATAATAATTAGTAATTATATAATTCATTAAATATAATTAATAATAATAATTATTATTAATTATATACAAAATCGATATTATTAACTTTTTGCCTTCATTTTGGAGAATTCAAGTTTGGGTTTCAATTCAAATTCAAATTTGGGTAGAAATAAAAAAATTGATCTGGCAGCCCTGCCCAGCGGCAGCGGGCAACATTATTTATTGCGGCCATTTTATTTACGTTTTCTTTTCTTTTGCGTCTTGCTTGTATCCGATTTTCAACATGGCGGTAAATCACGTTTTGTAATTTGCCGTACGAATATTGGATTGGAAGGTTTATATATAAGTGCGAATAGTAGAATGGTTAAATATTGTTTGCAGAAAACATCCGTAGTGTATTTTGGCCCATGGTAACACGAGTGATCGAGGGAAAAGGTGCGGCGTCCTAACGCCTTCCTTTGTGGTCTTCACCCTAGACTCCATCGTGATTCGTGTGATATCGATTTTATATCTTTACCTCGAAAATGATGATGTACACGGTAAGTTGAAAAAAAGCAGTGTGTTTTGAATCTATCTACGTAATTTTTGAGACTAGTCATGGCTGATTCGAGTTCGTGCTTTAGGTTAGGTGCCTACCCATTTAGCTTACCACTAAAAATGTGAATTTACTCACCTACCGTATATCTACTACACACTATCTAATGGGCTATTCACATGAGGCCGGTCCATGAATCAAGAGGGGTTATGAATATAGGATTATGCTATGTTTAGATTGGTAGAAGTGGATTGTCTTACCATTTGACTCTCCCAGTAGTTTAAATCTATACAAATAAATAATAAAATAAATAAAATTGGAGTGTCTGGTTTTTCTGTCTGTCTGTTTGTTTCGGTTAATCTCTGAAATGGCTGGACCGATTATGACGGGACTTTCACTGGCAAATAGCTGATGTAACAAGGAGTATTTTAGGCTACCTCTATTTTAGAAAAACTTTTTTGTTAAATACCACGCGCACGAAGTCGCGGGTAACAGCTAGTGGCCTATAAATTTTCAGTCCTAAAATGTATAATAGAGCACTCTACTGTTATAATTCTGAAACAACAACATTTTTGTTATTGGATACCTTTCGAGTTTTTCTGTTATATTTCACCAAAGTCTATATTTAAAAGGAAATCTTTTAAATATAGTGGGATGGTAGATGGTGTGTGTCTTTTAAATTGTATATTCCATATATAAAAGCTACTCTACTGCCTACTACTTGCTCTAGTTCTGTAGATTCTATACTTAACAATGATAACACAAATCATTATTTAATTAACATGTAGGCATGGAATGAAAAACAAAATATGTAAATGAGTAATATTTACATTTTTGTATAATTATTTGGTTTAGGGCACAAGTACGGAGCAAGACACCCGCTTCAGTGACAAGGAGAAGAAGTTGATGAAGCAAATGAAGTTCGGAGACTGTTTGACTCAACAGGTTTGTGTTTATTTACATGTAGCCATTACATACTGTTAAATATGTCCAGATATTAACAATACCTAGTTTTAAAACATATTACTTGAAACAGTTGTGGTTATGTATTGTTGTCACATTTAGGTGGACATGTCCAAGGTGAAGCTTGATGTGCTGAAGCCATGGATCACCCAGAAGATTACAGAAATACTCAAGATGGAAGATGATGTTGTTATTGACTATGTCAATAACCAACTTGAAGAAAAGGTGAGTACCAATCATACTGTTATTCTAATATTTATATTAATTACAAAATGTAATCATTGCAGTTTCTTTACAGTCAAACTGTATTTTAATTATATACAGAGACTCCTGTAAATAGTCAGTGTTGGAAAGAAACTGCAATTGAAGTATTATGTCAAATGTATATTGATTGCGTATGGATATTTTTATGGTCCACTCCGGTTAGTGCGCCGTCGAAGCAGCCCGCCCCGCCGCCGCCCGCAAGCAGCCGCTGCCCGCCGGCTCCGCTCTTTCGGAGGCCCTTAGCATACTCAATCGGTATTTACGGGGAAATTAAATACTTAAACCATGCTAACTCTTTGCAAAGACATATGCCATGGAGTTCCCTAGTTTGTGACAAGAAAATGAAAGTGTATAAACAAAACATCCAAATATAAAGCCGTTAAGAGATTGATTTGACTCGAGGTATGGAAGTCCCGTTTAGGCTTTGCGTTCAACATAATGTGGTTGTGTTCGCAAAACCCTTCCAGATGCAAGAGGTAGAAGAGAGAAAAGACAAGCCATCGCTCCACATTCGCGTGCGGCTGCGACGTACGCAGAGCTTCGCGGCTGACGGCGCGCAGCGCTGCGTCTTCTCGCAGCCGTCGCGTCCCCGTCGCTTCGGCTGCTGCAACACTAATGACAATTAATTTCACAATGTATAATTTGCTTCCCTACCCGAGTCATAACCGTGCCGATAGTTATACTTGAAAATATTAGTCACCGGCGCTCTTAGCGGCTTTTCAATTAAGTATTATTTTTATTTAAATCAATTTTGTATAAAAATAAAGGATTCAAAAAAGTATTAAAAAAGGTAGGGTGTAAAAATGGTAAAATGTGATGAAGATTAATAATATAGATATGTTTTCTTTCCCGATCCCGCGTCCTCGACTCCTAGTTCCCATGTCCAAAGAAAATGCAGATCAATCTGACTGGGTTCTTGAATGGAAAAAATGCAAGACTGTTCATGGGCGAGTTGTGGGAGCTGCTGCTGAGCGCGCAGGCGAGCGAGAACGGTATACCGGAGTCCTTCACACAGCAGAAGAAAGAAGAGATCAAGAAAAGGATGGTGCGTGTATTCATTTACTAATCTATATTATGTGATGTATCCAAGTGACAGCCGATTATTCTTTAGTAAACAACCCTTACGTCCAAGACGTATCCCATTTTCGATGAAGTTATGCAACTTGTACTAGGATGATATTAATGCGAATGGAAAGCATGAGAGAGGTTTGTAAGAATCGGACGGACTGAAGAATAATTGAGCGGACGGGGTTTTAACCAAGGTTGATAAAAACATGATTTTATTGATTTAACTTGTTTATTCATTATTAAAAAACTCATGTTTTTTTATCAAATTTGTTATGTTTGGTTATACTTAAGTGGTGTTAGCTTATTAACTGATAAGTCTAGAGTTGAATCCTAATTTTGTTAAAAAAATCATACCATTATTTATTCGATTTTTGTATAAGATTTCTATTTTTTGGCCCGTAAATACAGTTTTAATAAAATTAAATTTCACTTAATGATAAATCTAGGGTTATTAAAATTCATGATTTATTCAATTGCTAGCTGATTACTGTCAAAAATAAAAAATGTTTTTCTTTTTGATAGAGATTGCAAAGAAAACCTTTTGTTTGTCTCATCGAGATTAAAATAAACCAATGGATTTTGTTATAAAACAACCAGATTAATTTAAATCAATCAATGGTTTAAACAGGAAGAGCAGAAGGATAAGGACAAGGATCGCCGCCGGTCGCGCTCGCGGTCACGGTCGCGGCGCCGGTCGCGCGATCGCCGCCGCTCGCGTTCACGTTCGCGAGACAAATCCAGTGACAGGAGGTAAGTTATTATTGCATGCTATGTAGATACCTAGAACTCTGCCGGTGCTCCGCCATGCCCGGGCCTGAAATATAAAAGGAACTATTGTGTGTGATATGAGAGTGTGTCTCTAGGCATCGCAACGGCGGCAGCCCGCGCCGCTCCAGGCGGCGCAGTCGGGAGCGCAGCAGCCCGGCCAAGTCCACGCACGTCGATGACATCAAAGTGCCGGAGCCGAAGGGTATACAATTGTTCATAATTATTATATAGGAATGGAATTACATTACCTGTCTTCAATGAACGAAGCGCTGCTTATTAGATCAGTTATGTACACTAATACTCTACTAATACAATTGACTGAACATCGCTAATTTTCGCGACATTGTCGCTTTTCGTTTGAAAAATGCTTTTTAAATGCCATTGCTATGTAATTGAACCTTCCATAAAATTGGGGTTAATATTTAAACTCATAATTTTTAGTAACAGAAAACGGTAAGTCGCCTGAGAAGAAAGAAGATGGTGAAGTGAAGGAAGAGGTGAATCACAACAACACGACGATTGACACTAGCAAGGACGAAAGCAAAGACAATGTTGCCAATGAAGAAAAGACCGAAGATGAGGGTCATAAGTCGCGGTCCGCGTCCCCTGATAATAAGTAAGTTCCTGTTCATTCTGCCAGAACGTTTGAACATAGTAGTAGTGATTTGAATTTACACGAGCGTGCTGGCATGCATAGTTGTGTGCTATACGTGTTAACCGCCCCTCCCCACCCCGCCCTCCATCAAGAATTGTTAAAAAACCAGTCCGGACTTTAACAACTCCATTGTTGTGGAGGAAAAAACTTGAAATAACTCAGGCACCCTACAACTATGTGTGATCGACACGCACTTGGCCAGATATATTACATTTTTGGAGCATTTAATGTTAAATGCGAGTGAGTGGTGTATCTAACTTTTATATTAAAATGTGTGTTCTATTATAAGGACGGCAGCTGATAAAGGAGATGACAAACCAGTTGAGAAAGTACGCCGTTCGTCAAGCGAGAGGCGTTCTACGTCCGTTTCGTCGCGTATGTACCAATTGTAAATTATTTAACTATTGTAGTTGGATATTTCGATTCAATGGTTTTAACAATTATATTTGTTATAGGCGGCAGTGCCAAGAAAAGAAGCGCATCGCATAAGAAGCGCCAATATCGATCAAACCGTGACTCGTCTACGAGTGTTAGCCCGAGACGCAGTTCCCGCCGTGAAAGGTAGGCAATGTTATTTCTAGTGTTTTAATCATCATAGTTTAATGGTTAATTATGGATACTTTGCGCGATTGTCAGTTATAGCTAATTATTTTGACGTCCTGACTAGCTCGGTTGGTAGCGACCCTGCTTTCTAAGCTGAGGCCCTCAGTATTGAATCCTGGTAGGGATAAACTTTGTGTAAGAATGTTTGTACCCAAGTCATGATGTTTAATATAAATATAAGTATTATATACTGTGTTCGCCCCTAGTCCATTGTACGGTACCCTTAATATATGTGTCCGTAAATGTGGGACCCAATAGTGGATGCGTTATTCTGACGATACTGTTATTTTTTTTCCACGCGGGCTATACCAGGAGCTTTGGAAGGGTTGCGGACACCAGTCATAATCAGTTTTTATCTCATTACCACTGGTAGATGGCGACTCGCCGCTCTTTAGGTAGGCCCCCTAAAAATAGCGTCATATAAGGACCAACACTGGCGTGAGCGGCTCAGGGATGTAGAGATAATTGGTAATCTCAATTAAAACATACAAAACCATTGTTTTGTATTTTTTAGGCATTGTGGGTGTATTTTAGTTGATTAGTGTTTATTTTTAATTGTATTAGGAGTAAATCCCGCCGTCGTAGCAGCCGTCGTAGATCATTGGATCGTCGCGAAAGGGAGCGGGAACGCGAACGAGAGAGGGAGAGGGAGCGCGAGAGGGAACGTAGACGACGCGAGAGAGAGCGAAGAGATAGGTAAATATCCAAATGATTTTATTATAATAATACGTAAGTGCGAAACAATGATCTGTAGTAACATTAACCCTTAAATTTATGGAAAGTTTTAATCCATGCACTAGTATTCCACAGCACTTTTTCTTCTTATAAATACTTCGTAAATTAATTATAAATAGATTATAACTTCTATAAATTTGAAGGGTAGTGTTATATAACTTTCTACATCTGTTTATTTATTGTCTATATTTACCGGTTCGTATGTAAATATTTGCAACTCTGAATTTGTTATTTATTGTAATTATTGACATATATTTTTTTAGCTTACGAAATCATCAGAGGTGATGCTTAATTATGAATATATTTTAGTATAGAAAAGCCCATAAAAGTCATTATTCACGTTTGTCTAGCTTAATTTTGGTGACGCGGTAAATTTACCACACTGCTCTTAATTGTTTAGCATAAAGGCATGATTGTCAAACTGCTCTGTTGATATTATCATTGAAGGTCCCGAGAACGTCGCCGATCACTTGAAAGGCGCAGGCGATCGCGTACACGTTCTCGACGACGCTCAAGAGACAGGTAAATTATTTTCTGATGGTGATCTTGTACACTCACAGTGCATCGTTGTCATCGTATTTTTATGTGGCTACACTATTTTAAGTCTAATGATGAAGCAAACATGTGTATGATTTAATTAACTTAATATGGCTTCTAATCGTCTTTCATTTTATGCTTTGTGTGTGTCCAACTATAGGTCGATACGAATGTGAAAGTATCATACGATATAGCATTCCTCGGAGCGCACCAATTTGGATTGCAAAATGTGACACGCGCGAATATTATCGCCTCAGTGCATCAAGGGTCCTTAAGGCAACTAGGAAAAGGGGACAACTAAAAAAGCTCGTAAACGGGCTACGTAAGAGCTCGTACAATTGCATCTTTCTGGAATTCGTGTTTAGTTTATTGCTCCGCTAAATTCCAGTACGTATATTCCGGCAACTATCGCTGAGCAATTTCAACAATTGTCAGAGCAGTTTAAATCATTTGCAATCTAGTTAGCTAGACTAGACACTTTTTGGTTACCTAAAGACTCTTCGTGCGCTAAGGGGACTAATGCAAATAATAGTTTTGGTGTAATGTAAGTTGGTGCGCTTGGTGGAATATTATTATCATAGCTCCTAGAACCGTAATATCAATCGCAGTTTAATCCATTATTTTAACATAAAGGGTTTTACATTTGAGTGTAAACTTGTAATCATTTTTATATTAGTTATTAATCTCACGGCATCGGCGTGTAGCCGTTCACTATAGATTATTTCTTTCTGATAATGCTTGTCATTAATGATGCACTTCCATCCCACTAATCGAATAAATAAAAACAGGCTGTTAAAAGCAACAAATGAGCGACCCAAATTAAAAGGCCAGTAACATATTGATATTTAGGTGCAAATGCGATGCCCATCAAATATCGGCCTTATAAGTTGTTTATGAAAGATCATAATCCATTGCACTCAGGTCTCGCGAGCGGCGTCGCTCCCGCTCGCGCAGGCGCTCGCGCTCGCGCCGCCGCTCGGGCCGGCGCTCGCGCGACCGCCGCTCCAGGGACCGCCGCTCCAGGGACAGGCGCTCCAAGGATAGATCCAGGTAACTGCTACTGTTGAGCTTTAGTGGACTAACTACCAGACTGCCCATACTGACAGTTCTATAACCAAATCTGAGTAACATTGCGTGATCCGCTAATTAAAATCCACACCTCTAGACCGACGAGCCTGGCGTGTTTTTTATTGGTAAAATTTTGTTTTATAGGGATAGGAAGTCAAAAGATCGTATCAAGGATAGAAGATCTCGAGACCGGAAATCCCGCGACAGGAGATCCAGTGACATTATCAAGGAACGACTGGAGAAGTCTGTTTCTATTCCTAGAAAAGGTTGGTATTAAATACTTTAAACTAATGCATCTGTAAATATAATAAGATTATATAACGCTCTATAACATCATTACAGAAAACTTTGAGAAATTGCACAAGAAATCAACTGAGCGTGTATCATTACCACGTGAACAATCTAAAGAACGTGTCGTATCTAGTTCGAGCAGGGAGTCCTCGGTAGCTAACGACAAGAAACCTCCTCAAAATGAGGAAGAACAGGCTAAACCAGTACAGTCATCTGACGAGGAGGAAAAGCAAGACATTATCAATATTCCTACATTACGTGAATATTCCAAGAGTCTATCTCGTACACCATCACCATTTTTGAGAAAACATGAAATTGATCACAAGAAATCCGATGATAGGTCTGGTGATGATGCGTCTGGCAAGGAACATAACGAAGAAGAAGTCAAGTCCAGAGATGTTAAGAAGGGAAAACGTAAAGCTCACCAATCAGAATCTGAAAGCGAGAGTAGTGAGGAAATATCCAAATCTAAGACTAAAGCAAAAGTTAAACGCAAGGATAAAGCTACATCGAAAAAAGGGAAGAAACCTAAAAGAGAAAGTTCATCGAGTGAGAGTGATTCTGAGGATAGCTCCTCTAGCGACTCTGAGGAAGACAGGAAAAAGAAGACCAAAAAGAATGCCAAAAAGAAGTTAGCGAAGAAGTCTCGAAAGAAGAGAGCTCGTTCGTCAAGTTCGGAATCAAGTTCCGAAGAAGAGGTTAAACATAAGAGCTCTAAATCCAAGCAAAAGAACATTCCAGAAGAGTCCGATTTTGACAAAAAGTCTAAAAAACGAAACAAAGATATCAACATTGACCATTCAAGGTCAGAGAAAGGTGACACTAAACAAGGAAAATCAAAGAAAATTGATAATTCTGATGATTCACATGATAGTTCACAGAGTGAGACAAAATCTAACAAAAAAAAATCTGTCAAACGAGATTCTTCTAGTTCAGAAAAAGAAGTGAGACGCAGTAAGAAATCTGAACAGCCCAAAGAGCGCGCATTATCACCGGATCTCGCCAAAGCTAGAAAAGTAGAGGATAAGCCTCCAAAAATAAAGCACTTAGAAGAAGTAAAGATAAAATCACGTGATGATACCGACAAGAAAGCAAAGAAACGCGAAAAAGAGGACACTTCATCTGACAGTGACCAAGTGTCGAAAAAGAAGGCTAGGAAGAAGGTTTCTGACTCGGAATCTGAATCTGACAGTGACGAGCCCAAGAAGTCAAAGAAAGCTAAAAAGCATAAGAAACATTCAAAGAAACACAAGAAACATAAAAAACATAAGAAGGCTTCTAAAAAGAAGGACGACTCCTCAGAAAGTGAAGAGGCAGAGGAGGAGGAAGAGGAAGGGAAAGTAAATAATGAAGACTTGGAAAAAAAGCTTCGCGAGAGAGCACTAAAGTCCATGAAAAAGCAAACTAGTGTGTCCGGGTCCGAGTAACATGAAAGCTTTCGTCCACCGTACTTGTCTGATGTGACTTTTAATTGTAGTTTCATAAATTAGTTCATAATTTGTTTATTTTACGGTATGTTGCGAATTCTGAAAATGAAATAACATGTATGATTTTAAGATTACGTGTATGTCACATTGTTAGTAAATAAAGATTTAAAATTGTGTATCTTTGGCTTTTACCTTAATTTCATTTGGAGGACCAATTCTAGTGAAAAAAATGACAAAATAAAAGTACTACACGAGTACATTGGGGGTTTAATAACACTCTTGCCCCCCCGCTCCCCTTGTATCTGCGCCTGACCATGTAGTGATATTGTTATGTATGTTAATCATACCTATCTAATAATTTAAAAGATAATAAACATTAATAACTATATTTTATTACACATTATAACAGAGGTAGGGTACCTAATAAAATAAAGAATTTGAAAAACTTTGGATGTACTTTGGTTACTTCACTGAATAAATAAGATGACATCAGATTCATTATCTCATTTCCTCGAATAGCCTCGATATCCCGTAACTAAGTTAGGAGTGATACCACTGTTGTATATGTTCCCGGTGCCGGCTCTCTTATAATAACCGTAGCCTATATGGTTTGATCCCTGATAATAGGGATTGTTGTAACCGTAGTACGAGTTGAGTCCTCCATTGCCGGAATAACCGCCGTAACCTCCATTCCCGCTGTAACCATAGGAACCTCCGGTGTATCCTCTATTTTCGCTTCCTACATCGCCGTATCCGGTACCAACACTTCCGTATCCGCTCCCTGCACCCCTGTATCCGCTTCCAATACCACCGTATCCGCCACCCACACCTCTGTATCCGCCTCCCACACCACCATATCCGCCTCCCACACCTCCATATCCGCCTCCCACACCTCCAGATCCGCTTCCTACACCCCCGTATCCGCTGCTGTATCCGGAGTACCCATTGTCGTAGGTATTATATCCGTATGAGTTGTCGCTACTTCCGATGCCACCATAGTTGTATCTGTTGTCTACTGTCCCGTAGCCCGTAACTCCGTAACTACCTCCATAACTGCTCGGGGAACGACCCCAGTTAGAATATCGGTCGGGATCTGAAAAATTATTCAATGTGAATAAGGTATCTTGCGTCTGCGGCGATGCTAAGAAGTTTTGTAGCTAACTAGCAGCAACCGTCGGCACATTTTATCACATATAGGCTACGTATATAGGTTGGTAGGTAGCATTATCAGTAGTGCCTATTTCGTTATATGTACTCACATGCGTTGCTAGCTGATGTTTTAAGATCTTCTTTTTCCAATTCTTGTGTGTCGACTGCTCCTGACTGTGCGGTTTCATCTGCTGGTGCTGTATTAGCGTACTTGAACACCAGTAACATGGCCAATAACGTGGACCTCCTCAGCGCCATCTATAACATAAACTATCATTAATTAAGCTGCTGCTGCTGTACCAGTCCAACAGGACTGGTAACCAAATTAACCATAGGTAACCAAAATTATCCTTCGTTCTAACGAAAGGGTATATTGTTAACAAGATTGAGTCAATTAATATTTACCGACTACCGACGATTACCGACGTTAATATACCGGTCGGTCTATATCATTTGGACCATTATTGATCGTTGATAGGTACCATACAACAAAGCAAAGCTTTTATGACTGGTGCCGTATTATGGACTGGGGGCAATTTAAGTAAAATACTTTTCATAACTTGGGCAGATCGGAATCAAACCCACACCGTTTTAATGAGCCCAGCCGCCTCCTAAGGCGGTGTTGTGAAATCTACTTTTATATAGGTTATAATATGATAAAAATAGTAATTGAATTGTATCTTCGTTTTACCTAACAGCTAGATAGCACCGAAATAATTGCTCACGTTAGGAGGTTTAGGAATAGGGCTCTGCGTTTCAATAATTAGTTATACGCTAAACATTCGTGTCATTACCTTTGACCCTCACAACTATACACGTTAGGTACCTACTTGTTAGATCTACGTTATTTCTCACGTACATACATAATTATTGTTAAGTGCTTTGTACGCGTATGGAGTCACTGCGGAGTGCATATGATTCATCTTAATAGTTAAAGGACGAATGCATCACCTAATTTCCGTCTATATATACTCTTTAGATTTTTACTTGATAAAGACCAGACCGAAAACCGTTTGAATATACCTACTGTATTACCACATGCTATGGAACATAGAACTAACTACTATTATTTTGTAGGAGGTATTATTTTTGTTTGGATTTACTATGTAGCATAAATACTAAAATCTGAGAGAATCACTTGAGTGAATAATAATATTCTTTTTTTTTAGTTCGGCAATCGGCTTCAAAATAGGGCAATTGTTGCCAGTGTCAAGTAGTCCTGATAATTGTTATTGAATTATAAGTATCCCTGATGATAATGATAATTTTGATGACGACGATGATGATGAAATGAATCCCTATCAGTAAAGGTGTGGTTACTTTACTGACAATTTACCAGACATTTTGGGTCAAGTCAAGTTAGACTATTTTATTTCATTTTTCTCCACTCGTGCACGTTTATGAACACGCAATGGTTAATATTCCACTAATAATACACATCAATTATTAAAGACACACATTTTTTGGAAAATATAATAAAATTCACAACTTCACGGTTCAACTTCCCGCCAAAAAGTGCAATAATAATATTAAAAACCAAGTTTTCCAGATAAGCACAGTGTATAAATTCAGCTTATATCACTGTAAAACCGTAAAGGTAGCCAAAGGTAGCCCAACTAATGTTCTTAAGGACTGGACCTGGACATGGTCCTCCCGTGACCATGGTTGCTGTAAAGCAGCCGAAACGTCGGGAACGTAAAAAACATAAAATAAACGCGACAAAATCCGTAAAATTAGTTTTATTTCAATATTATGGGTACCATACAATGAAGTCGGGGCTATCCCGGCATAGGTACGAAGAGATCAGTTCCGAAATTTGTCGAAGCAAGAATCGAACCCCTAACCACCCGATGCAGTAAAGCGAGTGGCCAGCCGCTCAAATCACTAGGTCAAGATGTCCTTTAGATTAAATTAGCTTCGATGAGTTATTTTAATTATTATTTCATCGATAAACTCTAATCACTCGTTTAATATCGTTTCTAGTTCTAGATTATATATAAATACTATACTAGTAAATAAATAACAATAATTCCTGATTATGATTTAAAGCAGTAATTAAGGTAGGTACTTACAGTTCTAAATGAAAAAATATATTTAAAAAAAAATCACCACAAGAAACAGTAAACCACGGACACAGGTAGCACACGTTTTGAGTGGAGATGCGCTCTGCGTGCGCATGCGTGCGTGCCAACCTTTATAAACCGTGGGAGTTTTTGTCTTGTAACAGACAATGGTCATCGGGGAGTTAATGAGTCCGTTTGTAAGCAGCCCGTCCTTCTGTCAAGACTTTATGACGCATCCGAACGTAAACGTACCATAATCATTATCACTTCGTAAATAATGGCACCTCTATTCTCCCAGGGGCTGCGTTATGGTCTCAGACTGCCACTATATACAATATGCGGAAGCATTGAACTAACCCTGACGGACTTGATTTGCGTTCCTGAGAATTGAACAATGGCGATTTTTAATATTTATAAAAGTTTATAAGTAGGTATCACAAAAGTAGGTAACATGATAGATTTATGACTTACCTACCTAGATATCTCCACAATAGATTAGTATTTTATTATGTGTCTTTACTGCTTGCAATGTTAATGTACTTATGCATACGAAAATACAGGTAGTAATGAGTAGTACCTGGGCCCGATAGCTCCTCCAACTAAGTCAAAGCTTGTGATTGAAATGAATTCCCTTAAGTAATTAGTTTACTGGTAAGAGTTGGTATTGAATTTGAACACGAGAACGGTCTCTTAATCAATTAGGCTATCGACGACGCTAAATAAAATCTATTGATATCGATAGCAACTAGATTTTAAACCTTAAAAAACAATGGACACTATCATCACGGTTGGTTGACTAACAAGCCAAATTACTTTAAAAATCCTATCTCTAGTTGTTTCCTATTGATACAAAATAATAATTTCATCTTGTACGAACTTGTGCACGCATATCGACTTGTAAATTTTTTTGAAAGTATTACAATGATACTTCCTACTAAAATATTAGTCATTCTTCTAAGTTGGTAGAGGGTTGCCGCACTCGTACCAATGTAAGTAAAGTATTTCCGTAGCTACTTCACTTACATAGGTACGAGTTACAGCTACCAATTTCTCATCGAAGTGTTCATTTGTTTCACTCATTAGTTGTACCAATTGATTGATTGTCGAAGTCCGGCGATTATGTTGCTATTGGTCTTATTTTATATTATCGTCTTATTTCTATAAGAACTAAGTAAAGTATTATATACTGAGTTCGCCCTTAGTCCATTGTACGATACCCAAAATACAAGCGCTTGCTACGTGTGAGACCGTATAGTTGGTGTGTTCGTCTGGCGATATTATATTATTATTATAAGATCAGTATCTACTTACCGACGTAATACTGGATTCTTATTTGTCATGCCATTTTCTCACATAAATATTAGTATAATAACCAGTAAATAATCCCCGAATGGGTAGGCAAAGGTGCACTGAAGTTCACCCACACTTCGCCGATGGTATTGGTATCAATCCCAATGCATTAGGGTGCGTCCCTGTATGTAACCATAATTCACCACAGACGTTAGAATATTATGTGTAGTTCACCTAAACTAGTTATTTGTTGTGTTCCGTCAATATCAATAAGGCGTAGCGGGCCTTAGGATTTCCTAATTTTGTACTTAAAAGTACTTATGCCGCAACCACAACTAAAAACATTTTCTTGTGTGACTAAGTGCCAGCGTTACAAGGTGGCTAGTGTCGTAAACGCAGTTCTGTAAGTATTATTTTTGATACCTACCTAAACAACTGCACCTCATCTAGTTTTGAAGTTTGAAAATTGTAGTTAGGAATATTGCAAGCGGGTCGTCCAAGTCAAATCAAGAATAATAACTAAAAACACTGCGCCCGTCTCAGTCGAATAAAGAGCTCGAGATTCGAGTTTCTGAATACTTTATAGTGTACTACGTTCTTCGTAAATTATGTAAGTACTTGAGTGTCTTTTTTATTTTAAATTACACAACTACGCACCATAGAGGTAAATTATTGTTATTTAAATAAGGTATGAAGCCATTATAATTTTGTGAATACATTCAAATGGTCGTTTTTGTACAATTTGTATGGAAAAATAGGTAGGCTCCTAGCATGCAGTCGACTACGACACATACTACGTTGAGTCCATTGCCGCGACTATCATGGTGGTCTCGCACAATGCCGTCAGATGACTCACATGATATATCTTAAGGTCATGGTCATGGCTTGAATAATTGTTATTAAGATTGCCGTGAATTGTCACATTGGAGACCAAGGTAGCGTGCATTTAGATAATGTAAGTACTTAACTATGTAGATACAGTAGCGGAATGAAAAGATTCGTATTTTTTTTTAATTGGTAGCGCGCACATGTAGCCTTTTCAAATTATATCACAGGACAGACCTGTAAGAAAATTATGTTTAACTGTTCGACAACAAACTTCAACTAATTTTTTTTTCTTGTGTACCTAATGGTTTGACGTGACATTTCTGATGAGTTTATCTTATAGTACCAGACCCCAGTGTGTCAGGCAATGGCTACATATGAAGTCATTTCTGCCAGTGTCGATTTTTTTAATATGTTATAACGACAGGTTGGATTGAGCAAAACCTTTACTCCATAGTTTTTATAGTAAGTCTAAAATCAAACGCATATTATAGCATTTATGTTTGCATTACGGATCTTGAAATCTTGCATGCAAAAGTCCACATTAAGGTGACGAACCTTTTCCTTCGGATAATGCCTTAAACCCGCTTTCATCTAGAGCAGCTGCTTTTGGACTCCACTTACTTCAAGTTAGATGGCCAGCTCTCTAGAACTACTAACTAGTAACCAGACTACAACTAGAGTAGGTAGTGTAAGCAGTGAAGGTATGTCCACATTGCGCGTCACGTCACCCACCACACTATTTAAGTCTAACAATAACATTACCCTGCTTGTGATGCAGTCGGGTAAAAATAAAGTCTTAGGTAAGTAATACTCCTATGTATAAGTTCTAACAAACAGTCATTTTATGAGCTTAAACGATAGGTTGGTTTGTTCTCCTTTCTTTCGCAGCATTGGTTCTTACTTTAGCAGAGCCGAATTAAGCCAGCGAGGGTCTGTAGGTAATGCGCGGGGCCTGTAGCAACTAGAGGCACCCTAAGGCGTGGGTCGGCGGCGGCCGTAATATTTGCTTATTCTTTCTATCTGTATAGCTAATCGGAAACTGTGTACCTATTGAGTGCTTCGTACATTTTTATTTCCAGCAGCACAGTGAGAGGTGCATAATTAATGCGCCTTTCGTTCACGTCGTAGTTAGGTATTTCTCTGTTTCACTTCGGTAAAACTTGACTAGATAAGAGTGTTTGTTGTAGGTTTACTTGAAAAAAAAAACAACGTTTTAATAATTAATTAAAATATATTTTTAATGCTTCTATAACGTTCAGAAACGAAATGTATCGTTAGGTATGGCGACAACGAACTTATAGTTTTGTTTGTAAATATTACACACAGAAGCATTGTACTACAACACATATATACATATACATAATTTTAAGTACCTAATAATATTCTATGACGTACATATTTTGGGAAAATAAATATTATCTTTTACGCCATCTTTAGAATTCTGAGATCGTCCAAGAATGTATATCATCGGACAGTCTCAAAATTATTCAACTCCCAAATGCTAAAACTAGCTACCACACTCATTTGTCTATTCTCGCTTAATTTAAACTTTTCTTTTTCTGATCCTTCTCAATGGTGTCGTCAAGTATTCTAGGATGCGCAGCAATCTTGCGTATCCCCTTCTTCATAGGCTTAATCTGATTACGCAGAAGATCGTCTAATTCTGTAAGGGATTTAATTTCTTTCAAATCCTTTAAGCCGCTACGTCCACCATTGAGCCTACCGAGGAAGCGGTAGATGTCTTGGTTGGCTTGGCATTGCGCGCAATTGTACTGGACCGGTACCGCGTTAGGAAAGTTTTGTTGTGCATTGTCCATACCAGAACCATTGCCCGGACAGTAGGGTACGAACACTACAGGGACGTATCCAATAATGCCGTACGGTGCGTAGTTCTGTTGTTGGTTGCTAGGCGGCGGAGCTTGTACGGCTTGGCCTTGTGTACTTGAATCATTTTGTCCGGGTTTCAATAAATAGCACGGGCATGAGGCTGGGCTGGGTACGATCGGCAGCGGATAGGGTATGACGTAGATAGGGAAAGGCGGCATTTGTCCTGATGGTACGGTCGCGGGTGGTTGTACGCCAGTGCCGGTCGGTGCACCTTCGGAATCTGAAAAAAAAGTAGGTGATACAGTACTGTTTTGTGACTAGCCTGGCCATGATCAGGTTTAAGCGATAGAAATAGGAAACACCTTCAGACTTTATCGCTTACTTAGTCTAGACTGCAAAATGCAAGATTCAAATATATTATAGAATATTTTACTAACCAGGGTATTGTCCTGGATATCCTGGCTGACCGGGCTGTCCTGGGTATCCTGGTTGACCAGGTTGTCCGGGTTGTCCTGGGTATCCTGGCTGTCCGGGCTGCCCTGGCTGTCCTGGGTATCCTTGCTGACCAGGTTGGGCTGGTCCCCCTGGCTGTCCAGGGTATCCTGGTTGACCCGGTTTGCCGGGTTGTCCTGGCCGTCCAGGCTGACCGGGCTGTCCGGGCTGTCCTGGGTATCCTGGTTGACCACTTTGTCCGGGTTGTCCTGGGTGTCCTGGCTGTCCGGGCTGACCTGGCTGTCCTGGGTGTCCTGGCTGTCCGGGCTGACCTGGCTGTCCTGGGTATCCTGGCTGACCAGGTTGGGCTGGTCCACCTGGCTGTCCGGGGTATCCTGGTTGTCCTGGCTGTCCTGGTTTGCCGGGTTGTCCGGGCTGTCCGGGTTCTCCGGGTTGGCCGGGCGTTCCTGGGTATCCTGGCTGACCGGGCTGTCCGGGCTGTCCTGGATATCCTGGCTGACCTGGCTGTCCTGGGTGTCCTGGCTGTCCGGGCTGACCTGGCTGTCCTGGGTATCCTGGCTGACCAGGTTGGGCTGGTCCCCCTGGCTGTCCAGGGTATCCAGGTTGTCCTGGCTGTCCTGGTTTGCCGGGTTGTCCGGGCTGTCCGGGTTCACCGGGTTGGCCTGGCTGTCCTGGGTATCCGGGTTGACCGGGTTGGGCTGGTCCACCTGGCTGTCCTGGGTATCCTGGCTGACCAGGTTGGGCTGGTCCCCCTGGCTGTCCAGGGTATCCTGGTTGTCCTGGTTTGCCGGGTTGTCCGGGCTGTCCGGGTTCTCCGGGTTGGCCTGGTTGGCCTGGGTATCCTGGTTGCGCTGGTTTGCTGGGTTGTCCTGGTTGACCGGGGTAACCCGGTTGTCCTGGCTGTCCAGGTTTACCTGGTTCTCCAGGTTGGCCTGGCTGTCCTGGGTATCCTGGTTGACCGGGTTGGGCTGGTTGTCCTGGCTGTCCTGGGTATCCTGGTTGACCGGATTGACCCGGCTGTCCCGGGTATCCTGGTTGACCGGGTTGAGCCGGTCCACCTGGCTGACCGGGGTATCCTGGTTGTCCTGGTTTGCCGGGCTGTCCGGGCTGTCCGGGTTTTCCAGGTTCTCCGGGTTGGCCTGGCTGTCCGGGGTATCCTGGTTGTCCTGGCTGTCCTGGGTATCCTGGTTGACCGGGTTGAGCCGATCCACCTGGCTGACCGGGGTATCCTGGTTGTCCTGGTTTACCGGGTTGTCCAGGCTGTCCGGGTTTTCCGGGTTCTCCAGGTTGGCCTGGCTGTCCTGGGTATCCTGGTTGACCGGGTTGGGCTGGTTGTCCTGGCTGTCCTGGGTATCCTGGTTGACCGGGTTGACCCGGCTGTCCTGGGTATCCCGTTTGACCGGGTTGAACCGGTCCACCTGGCTGACCGGGGTATCCTGGTTGTCCTGGCTGTCCTGGTTTGCCGGGTTGTCCGGGCTGTCCGGGTTCTCCGGGTTGGCTTGGAGTTCCTGGGTATCCTGGCTGACCGGGCTGTCCGGGCTGTCCGGGCTGTCCTGGGTATCCTGGCTGACCTGACTGTCCTGGTTTGCCGGGTTGTCCGGGGTATCCTGGTTGTCCTGGCTGCCCTGGGTATCCTGGTTGACTGGGTTGTGCCGGTCCACCTGGCTGACCGGGGTATCCTGGTTGTCCTGGTTTGCCAGGCTGTCCGGGTTTTCCAGGTTCTCCGGGTTGGCTTGGCTGTCCGGGGTATCCTGGTTGTCCTGGCTGTCCTGGGTATCCTGGTTGACCAGGTTGGGCTGGTCCCCCTGGATGTCCGGGATATCCTGGTTGTCCTGGCTGTCCTGGTTTGCCGGGTTGTCCGGGCTGTCCGGGTTCTCCAGGTTGGCCTGGCGTTCCTGGGTATCCTGGCTGACCGGGCTGTCCGGGCTGTCCTGGGTATCCTGGCTGACCGGGCTGTCCGGGCTGTCCTGGGTATCCTGGCTGACCAGGTTGGGCTGGTCCCCCTGGCTGTCCAGGGTATCCTGGTTGTCCTGGCTGTCCTGGTTTGCCAGGTTGTCCGGGCTGTCCTGGGTATCCTGGCTGACCAGGTTGTCCTGGTTGTCCAGGTTTACCTGGTTGTCCTGGGTACCCTGGTTGACCGGGTTGTGATGGTTGTCCTGGCTGTCCTGGGAATCCTGGCTGTCCAGGGTATCCTGGTTGCCCTGATTCGCCGGGTTGTCCAGGCTGACCAGGGTATCCTGGTTGTCCTGGTTGTGCAGGTTTGCCGTGTTCATCTGAAAGAGGGGAGCATGATAATATTCGTTACACATTCATGTTATTATGTTTCAATTACAAAAAAGTATTTTTGTATATAAATGTCTATACATTTAGAGGTTACCCCCAGATTTATAGACAGTATATAACTTTCTATAAATTTGAAGGGGGCGTATAATTAGGGCTGATTTCAGTTTTTACCTATATCATTCTCCATAAATTATTAAAATAAATTTTCCCAGCATTAAATTGGTTATGAGTGGAAATTAATTGTATACACATATTGTCTCTTATTATATGCAAGGCAAATATATAAGATTCAGTCCAGTCATACTTGTAAACATAAGTATTTACAATATAATAATTAGAGGAAAGAATAATAATAAGTATTACAGGTATGTACAAACCATCACCGATGATAGATTACAAAAAAATCTATGTCCGAGGTAGTAGAGAGGAAATATAAATAAAATAATACTTACTGAAGCCAAAATTGCTTTGTAACGCCCCGTTGTAGTAGTTAGGATAGTAAAAAGATAAAGCATAGAATACTTACTTTTAGTGTAGAAATATAATTATTATGAAAGAAAATAAGAATACTTGATTATAACCGTTAATTCAGACGATAATGGCAGATATTCACAGATAAACACTAAATAATATACATAGTCATCAATAATTATATAGTTAGGAATGAATATCATCGCATCTCATTTCGTAGAAGGAAGAAGAACTACCATGTAGTATATAAGATATACCCCAACCCAAAACAGAAAATTTCTATTGACTGGAATTAACAGATGGTAGTCAAGCAACGAGTTCTGGATTATACTCATTGATCTTATTCTCATTGATCTCATTGATATTCTAACGGTGGTACAGAATGTAGGTACTATAGTAGAGCTGTAGGTAGAGAATATTTTTTACAAATACATTTGGTTTTGGTATATAAATGTCCAGCTTGGCGTTATGACTTGGCGTTAAAACATAGAAAAGACTCACAAAATAAATAAATAAAGGTAATTAATTTTCATATACATTTGATTCTGAGGCAGTACGAAGTTCGCCGGAACAGCTAAGTACTTTGATTAATGTTAAATGTTTTAAGCTGCATGAACCCTGTTTTTTTTTGTGAGGCCCCTTGGTTTTGCCAAAGGGTTGTTGCTTAGTTTTTATGATTTACATTTTGCCAAGTGTTGGTACATTTGATATTTATTATAGTGCGTAATGTTTTTGTCTCCTTGCTAGTGGATACAGAGCACAAATTCTGTTACAAATACCACAGGTTAGCTATGACAGGTCCTAATAAATAATGGTCCTAATCGTTTGAGAAATAGGTATGTTATATTTGAAGAGAGGTCATGGTCATTACCTGGTTGTCCTGGGTATCCCGTCTGGCCTGGCTGGCCAGGTTGACCTGCTTGTCCTGGCTTGCCGGATTGTCCTGGGCCACCGGGCTGACCAGGTTGTCCAGGTTTACCTGGGTGTCCCGTTTGTCCTGGGTAACCTGTCTGGCCTGGTTGTCCTGGCTGTCCAGGTTGTCCTGGATAACCTGGCTGACCTGGTTGTCCTGGCTCACCAGGTTGCCCCGGGGTTCCAGGTTGACCTGGGGTTCCAGGCTGACCTGGTTGTCCGGGATATCCTGGTTGTCCTGGCTGAGCTGGGTATCCGGACTGTCCTGGTTTTCCGGGTTGTCCTGGCTGTCCAGGTTGTCCGGGATAACCTGGCTGACCTGGCTGTCCGGGCCTACCGGGTTGTCCTGGAGTTCCAGGCTGACCTGGTTGTCCGGGGTATCCTGGTTGTCCTGGCTGAGCTGGGTATCCGGGCTGTCCTGGCTTTCCGGGTAGTCCTGGCTGTCCAGGTTGTCCTGGATAACCTGGCTGACTTGGCTGTGCAGGGTATCCTGGTTGTCCGGGATGGCCTGGGTATTCTGGTTGTCCTGGCTGTCCTGGGTAACCTGGCTGACCTGGTAGTCCTGGCCCACCGGGTTGTCCTGGAGTTCCAGGCTGACCTGGTTGTCCGGGATATCCTGGTTGTCCTGGCTGAGCTGGGTATCCGGGCTGTCCTGGCTTTCCGGGTTGTCCTGGCTGTCCAGGTTGTCCTGGATAACCTGGCTGGCCTGGCTGTCCGGGCCTACCGGGTTGTCCTGGAGTTCCAGGCTGACCTGGTTGTCCGGGATATCCTGGTTGTCCTGGCTGAGCTGGGTATCCGGGCTGTCCTGGTTTTCCGGGTTGCCCTGGCTGTCCAGGTTGTCCTGGATAACCTGGCTGACCTGGTTGTCCTGGCCCACCGGGTTGTCCTGGAGTTCCAGGCTGACCTGGTTGTCCGGGGTATCCTGGTTGTCCTGGCTGAGCTGGGTATCCGGGCTGTCCTGGCTGTCCTGGTTGTCCTGGCTGAGCTGGGTATCCGGGCTGTCCTGGCTTTCCGGGTTGTCCTGGCTGTCCAGGTTGTCCTGGATAACCTGGCTGTCCGGGCCCACCGGGTTGTCCTGGGGTTCCAGGCTGACCTGGTAGTCCGGGATATCCTGGTTGTTCTGGCTGAGCTGGGTATCCGGGCTGTCCTGGTTTTCCGGGTTGTCCTGGCTGTCCAGGTTGTCCTGGATAACCTGGCTGACCTGGTTGTCCTGGCCCACCGGGTTGTCCTGGAGTTCCAGGCTGACCTGGTTGTCCGGGATATCCTGGTTGTCCTGGCTGAGCTGGGTATCCGGGCTGTCCTGGTTTTCCGGGTTGCCCTGGCTGTCCAGGTTGTCCTGGATAACCTGGCTGACCTGGTTGTCCTGGCCCACCGGGTTGTCCTGGAGTTCCAGGCTGACCTGGTTGTCCGGGGTATCCTGGTTGTCCTGGCTGAGCAGGGTATCCGGGCTGTCCTGGCTGTCCAGGTTGTCCTGGATAACCTGGTTTTCCTGGCTCACCGGGTTGTCCTGGGGTTCCAGGCTGACCTGGGGTTCCAGGCTGACCTGGTTGTCCGGGGTATCCTGGTTGTCCTGGCTGAGCTGGGTAGCCCGACTGTCCTGGCTGTCCAGGTTGCCCTGGATAACCTGGCTGACCTGGTTGTGCGGGGTGTCCCGGTTGTCCTGGCTGACCTGGGTATCCTGGCCGTCCTGGTTGTCCTGGCTGTCCTGGATTGCCTGGTTGTCCTGGCTGCCCAGGTTGTCCTGGGTAACCGGGCTGACCTGGTTGTGCGGGGTGTCCCGGTTGTCCTGGCTGACCTGGGTATCCTGGCTGTCCTGGTTGTCCTGGATAACCTGGTTTTCCTGGCTCACCGGGTTGTCCTGGGGTTCCAGGCTGACCTGGGGTTCCAGGCTGACCTGGTTGTCCGGGGTATCCTGGTTGTCCTGGCTGAGCTGGGTAGCCCGACTGTCCTGGCTGTCCAGGTTGCCCTGGATAACCTGGCTGACCTGGTTGTGCGGGGTGTCCCGGTTGTCCTGGCTGACCTGGGTATCCTGGCTGTCCTGGTTGTCCTGGCTGTCCTGGTTTGCCGGGTTGTCCTGGCTGCCCAGGTTGTCCTGGGTAACCGGGCTGACCCGGTTGTTCTGGTGTTCCTGATTGTCCTGGCGTACCAGATTGACCTAGAATATTTTTTAAAGATTTAGAACGCCATGCAAGTTTGTATAATTAATACTCAATGAATGAACATATTATTATTTTGAGTAGTTGATTTGGAATTTTGACAGTTAGTGGATTATATTTTTATAAAATAAGGTTCAGACCATTGATGCACTATACTAGGTTCAGGCCATTTCGAGTTATGCCATGTCGTAAATTGCAATACAAATATTGCAATTTTGATTAAAAATAAAAAATTCTTTAGACAATTATCAAAATAAAATATTAAAATATTGTAAATTCAGTTCTCTGAAATCAGTTACGAATGCATACGAGTATAGGTCCACGAATAAATATATCTGAATATAATGAAAAGTGTTCCAAAGAAATCATGCGTGAATGACGATGGATTATATGGGTCAGTACCTGGTTTAATTAATGAACCTCCTTCTGGGCCTGTTTGACCTGGGTATTGGCCTCCGGATACTGGTGGCCCGCCAGGGCCTCCCGGACCACCTGTTGAGTTAAGAATTCTTCTAGTAAAATAATGACAATTTGTACTTGGCCTCATACGCCTGTATGTATGTATAATGTTAAACGTCGATGACACCTAATAATTTAAATCGGATAATAGCAATTCTGAGCATATGAAATGAAATAATAATATTTACATCCCCCCCGAGCTGAGGACACCGACTGTACTGTACGGTCCTAAGCTAAGCATTGCTTGTATTACGGGCACCGTACAATGGACTGGAGTCGATCCCACATCATCATTCATTACTAACTCAATTCAGTGAAATATTAAGCATAGACAAAGTAACAGGAGAAAAAGAACAGCACTGGTTCTAAATTCAAAAACACAACTACAAAAAACGGATACTAGAAACCAGAAACGATTACCCACATAATGGGTCATGCTACGTGTTATGTGTGTATGTGGTGACTAAGTTAGAGTACTAATATCTACTATAATTGAAATACTAACCTGGTCCACCTGGACCACCAGGTCCGCCTGGTGTGCCTGGAGTGCCGGGGGTGCCTGGAGAGCCGGGTTTGCCTGATTGGCCAGGGTAGTAGCCACCACCTGATGGACCGCTCGGGCCATTCGGACCACCTGGGCCACCTGGACCACCGGGTCCACCTGGACCGCCGGGTGTACCGGGAGTTCCTGGTGTGCCTGGAGAGCCGGGTTTGCCTGGTTGACCGGGATAGTAGCCACCACCGGATGGACCGTTCGGGCCATTCGGACCACCTGGACCACCTGGACCACCGGGTCCACCTGGACCGCCGGGTGTACCGGGAGTGCCTGGTGTGCCTGGAGAGCCGGGTTTGCCTGGTTGACCGGGATAGTAGCCACCACCGGATGGACCGTTCGGGCCATTCGGACCACCTGGACCACCTGGACCACCGGGTCCACCTGGACCGCCGGGTGTACCGGGAGTGCCTGGTGTGCCTGGAGAGCCGGGTTTGCCTGGTTGACCGGGATAGTAGCCACCACCGGATGGACCGTTCGGGCCATTCGGACCACCTGGACCACCTGGACCACCGGGTCCACCTGGACCACCGGGTGAGCCGGGAGTGCCTGGAGAGCCGGGTTTTCCGGGTTGGCCAGGGTAGTAGCCACCGCCGGATGGACCGCTAGGACCATTGGGGCTACCCGGACTGCCTGGGCCTCCAGGAGCACCAGGACCTGGGTAGTAGCCGCCATCGGACGGACCGCTCGGACCGTTAGGACCACCTGGACCACCGGGACCGCCTGGACCACCTGGACCGCCTGGACCTCCTAAAATACATAAATTAGTAAGTACTTAAATGTTTGTTATGCAATATATTAGTTTTAGTCGACATCTATTTCATTACGTACGATTACGAAAAAGTTTGGCATAAACCATGATTCCGAGACGTGTTGTTGCGTTAATTAAATAAGGCTATTCCAATTTACCTGGTCCGCCTGGAGAGCCGGGGGTTCCAGGCGTGCCTGGAGAGCCTGGGGTTCCAGGATAATAGCCGCCGCCTGAGGGACCGTACGATCCTCCTAAAGCCACATATAGGGTTAACACAAAAGCTTATGGGTAAGCAGGGCATAGGTTTATGGTTAAGCATAGCTCTTCTGTAACAACTTTTACGCAACATCGAATGCAAGTGATTTTATGACAATGGTAATGGGCATTTATTATTGTAAGCTAGGCCCCGCTTAGAATTCTTTTTTTTAGTTTAGTTATTTATTTTATTATATCTGGAATTACACCGTGATACGCAAAGGTTGTGAAAATATGAATACTTAGTTAAGTAATTATTTATCTCGACATTAATATACAACGATCATCGTATGATATTAAGTGCATAGGTATCTACTTATTTATATATTGGCTATTCAGCGAGGAAATGCGGCCAGCATCGTGGGCACGCTACCGCATGGGCCAATTTTTTTATGCTTTTTGTAAATATTAAGTAGCTTTTCTATACTCTTTTTAATTCATATATTTAAATGATCATTACATCGATAATCACAACCAGATGATTCAATTTTCATTAGGTTTTCACAGTCCGAGCTTTAAATGTTAGGTGAGTAAAATAAATATCCCACCTGGTCCTGTTGGTTGACCGGGGTAGTACCCGCCTGAGCCTGTAAAAGGTTAGACACAAACGATGTTTAGCATGTTATGAGGTGTTTTCAAGATACATCACGAAGAGTTATGAAAGGCAAGATGGAGTGAACAAGAAGTTAAACTACGAAATCTTGTTTTAGATTCCGATGATTGAGCGGTTATTTTTCCTAATTAAAATGAATTTTTAAATGATTGACAATAGTACCTGGATATTGTGGGTAGTACTCCCCAGAGCCTCCTGAAATGGGTTAGACACAAAACAAACGTTAGTATGAGAATGGGATTCATATTGAGCAAGACCTACGATTTAATAATGAACACGAGTAATTGAATATTAGTGGTGATATTTTATACTTTGAAATGAAATCGATTGAATTCGAAATTATTGATTGCATTTATGAATGAACATGTCGTACCTGAAGCATCAGGGTAGCCAGGGTAGTAGCCCCCTGAGCCTGGAAAAGGTTAGACACAGTGGTAGGTGTTAGTTAATCTGAATGATCATTCTGAGCACATTGAAAGCGTAGCACACATGGATTAAGCCACATAACTTTTTTACGATTGATTACTTTGTTATTAATTTCTTCCATTTATCGTAAGTTTTTTTTAATGGACTGCCCAAACCTTATTATTAATTTTACACGATTTAAATACCTGGACCACTGGGTTGTCCGGGGTAGTATCCGCCTGTTCCGGGAGTTGCTGGATATCCAGGGGAGCCTGGAGTGCCTGAGGATCCGGGTGTACCCGGGGATCCGGGTGTGCCTGGGGTACCTGGGGTTCCTGATGTTCCGGGTGTACTGCCTGAGCCGGTGCCACCAGGGTAGTAACCGCCATCTGAAGGGCCATTGGGGCCATTGGGGCCGCCTGGACCGCCTGGTCCGCCTGGACCACCTATCATAATAATACATCTTATGAGTTTTTTTCCGGGTATCGTTCAATCTATTAGTCATCAATAACATACATTGATATGCTTTTGCGTCGTATTAAAATAATAACAATAGTACCTTTGAACTATTATTCATTCGGTTTCTTAATTTTATATGATAATAGGTAGGTATCTCTCCTTGAATTAATTTTATGACACAATTTTATCTTGTTATTATTAGGAAATGTTACAGTACCTGGTCCGCCTGGCGAGCCAGGTGTGCCTGGGGTTCCGGGAGAGCCGGGTGTGCCTGCAGTACCGGGGTAGTAACCACCCTGACCTGGAACCAAACCAAATAAACTTTTTAGAAGATGATTTTAACCGATTAATAAGTTCTACTAAAATATTCGATATGAGACTTTTTACAATAAATATCAATAAGAAGTTGTTTCAGTAGGTACCTGGTCCGTAGGGTCCATTCGGTCCCCCTTGACCGCCGGGGCCGTAAGGTCCGTTGGGTCCTGTAAAATAAAATTAGCAATGAATTGCAACTAGACAACACTAATTGACCTCTAATACAAACATATTGTTCTATTTAACCTCTATTATGTCATTTGGTTTGTTTGTAATGCCGTGTGCAATTATAGAAACAGATTCCTGTACCTACGTGTTTATTTCACCTCCTTCAAGACTTGTCACAATAACATCAGTACAGAAACTAGAGCTTAATATATTTGGCTAAAATCCTCTGAGCTTTGTTCATTTCATTGCGCCAGTGGCATCAGTGTAAACTTTTTTTAAATTATATTATGGTAGGTATTTGTGGATGAATAAGAGTAACGTGGCCTTCAAATAATAACGTACCTTGTCCACCAGGGTACACGGGTTTTATGTTGCTAGTCTCACTGCTGCTGTCGATAGGGCGCGGGGGTTTCGGAGTCGGCTTCGGTCGGGGCTTAGGCGGGATGCCACCGGGGGTGCGGCCACAACCCTTGGGGAAGAACAGTCTATTCCACGGGATAGTCTGACCTGGTTGTTTGCTTGCAGCTTCGCCGTTAGTCCTGTAAGTGGGAATGGTGTTTTGAATCTAAGCTAGTAAGTAGCTAGTGCCTATTGAGATTTACCACTTCGTGGAAGCATACAACGACAGATATCCGATACTGTTATTAATGCTGGTGTGTGTGGCTTATGCTTTTCCACATGTCACAAATTAGCGCGTGTTTGGTACAAGTTAAATATTAAATTATCATTTCATACATTATTGCATCTTTATATACGAAGGTAAAGATGTAGATAAGTTACTGGTACTAGTAACATCTATTGATGTCAAAGCTTATAAAATCAAGTGGCATCTTAGTATGTACAAGTTTAGACGGTATTAAATACCGATTGATGGATTTATTCTTTTCATACATTACACTGCAGCACTCTTAGTCGACACGTGGCACTTTACATTTAAGAAGAAGAAGAGAAAAAAAAGTCAGCGCGAGTTTACTTACGCCTCGTCGTATTCGTATTTATCATCGGGGTACACTTCCACCGGTTTCTCAGGCTCGACCACTCTGTAGCCGTGGCCGTCGGCGACATAGTGGGTCGCCCGGAGGTAGCCGTCGGGGTCGACGTAACCATAACAACCGTACGTCACCCCATCAGGGCCGCGGTTCTCGTGGTGGAACTGGCCGTTGGGACCAACGTCGTAACCAAAACCGTATGCACCTAAGGACAAAGACAAGATAGGCTTTTATTGAATGTGATTCGGCATAATTCTGGACGGTTCGAAAGCCTTATAGAGTGCAATAAGTTCTTACATACTTACAAACTTAAATACGTAAAGAAAGACACCACTTATATAGTAAGATTTTATATAAGTAGGTACTCATAGCATTTGAGCAGTATAAAAAAATTAAGCGTAAAACCTACGTGAATACTTACAACTAATTGTTGGTTATATGTTAAAATAACGCTAAACTAATATAAAGATCGAATTTTATTTATATTAAATTAATAAACAACATAAAACCAATAGCTCGTTTGAAATAGTTTAGTTACTGGTTTATTTAATGGAATTACCATTTTATTTGTATTAAGAGGATATTATGTGTATCTAAACTTCAAGGTGAAACATGATATTGATACAGTATCGTCATCAGGCGCGTTTCTAATTTACGTCAGATCTCATTGAGAATTTTTATTAAGAATAAGTAATTATACCTGCTAAACTGGCGAATAACTTAGAAACAATTTTTGGTGGAATCGACATTTTATTCCGGTTGGAGATGAAAGTAATGTAAGCAAAAGGAAATTAAATAGGTATCTATAAAAGTAGCCTGTGCTACTTTTTTTGTAGCGATACGATGTACGAGTAGTATCGCTATATCCAGGCGACAGCGACGGTGTCGCTCGCCCGGCAACTGCTACCGGATTATATTATTCGTGTGCATTCTAACGTCGGTTGCAAAAAATGTCGTTCAAATCTAAATACACCCATCTATTCTACCTTTGTTGCATGTTTGTTACTATGTGGAGGCAACCTTAACGTACAGCGACCGATACTTTGTCAGAAATTATTGCAATGACAACTGTTACCTAATAGCAAAAACATGTTAAGCACCTGTCCACGCTACGAAATCCAACTGATGAGCATTTCATGATTATATCTTCTTTGCCAAACATAAAATGTACACGTAAGGTTTCAGAATATACGAGTACTCATATTGAAATTATTATTTTTTTGGTGCGATATTTTAACATAGTTTTAAAATATGGTGCGGTCATTGACCTACCTACGATATTATATAGTATCTGAACGATGATTTAGGATTACAATATCCAATAGGTTTTTAATGAGTAAATTTAATAAAATTTAAAACTAATGATAAAGTATTATTTTACCACAATTCAATTAAAATTATTATATTAATTCGCGGAATCGAAATCACAATCAAGTCCTGGCCATTTGGGACTACGAATTAAATTAAAAGCGATCGGGAGATGAGCATTATTATTTATCTTGGAGTTTATAATAATATTCCGTTCACTCTAACACTCGGTTGAATAAACACGGGGGCAATTTACTTATATCAAAGATATTTGAGTATAAAAGTTATTTAAGTAACAAACATAATGAGTACTTATTACATTTTACTAAAAAATGATACCTTTCGTAGCTCTTATACTTTGATACGCAATAAAAAGTTATAAAATAAGGTCATTTAAAAAAACACCAGCCATAAGGCCGTGCTATTTATATTTTTTTTAAATTGACCTTATTACCTTTACCAGGCCTAATGTTATTCTGCCTAATATAAAATAAATGCATATAAATATATCGTCATTTTCATTGACGGTGACCTTTTGAATATATTTCTTGTATCACGCCCCGTAGCTTGAGGTGTTTTGCTTATGATCAAGGTACCCTTTTGGCATCTACTCGCGACTTTGTACCGTACCAATCGTAAGTTAGCAACGTAGTTAACGAGCTTACGAAAAATCAAGGTTAAAAAAACTTATAATGATTTAAATTTGATTGTACATTAGTACTCGTATGTACTTAGATATTTTTTTTCAAGTTGAACGAATAATGTACATTTTATTTTCAGACAAAGCATTAGGTTACATTACATATAGTTTCCCATGCTATTTAAACTCAAGTCACCTTCAAGGCAATAAGGTCGTGCTCGTCATTTTAGCTATTGGTCAATAATTGTATAATATATCCATACGAATAAATTATTTTTTAAATATTTATGATTGTTTGTTCCACAAAGTTTTAACACCATATTTATAGAAAAAATGGAGTCTTGCAAAACTTCCTTTCTTATGCCATAGTTGATGATTCTAAAACTTTTAATTTGGAAGTTGTTGTTTTGGCCTCAATTTGTTGAAATTGAGAATGTTGCTAATTAGGTAGGTATATATACAACTGTCAATGCTTACTTGTGTCATAATTGGTCTCATAGTACTGTTTCTTTTCTGCGTCTTCTATATCGACCACCACTTCGTTGTCCCCCTGGCCCTGGTAGGGACCATACTGGCGGGCCTCTCGGGCGTCGGCTATTACTTTTGTGTCATTCAGCGGTGTGTCCTTACTGGCGGCTATTACTTTTGTGTCATTCAGCGGTGCGTCCTTACTGGCGGCTATAGCAGCCAGCGACACCTGGAACAAAGGCAAATAACACCTATTTAGAATATAGTTTACCCGCTTTTTCTTTTCAGTAGGTATCAGCATACGATTTGGTACAAACATTGTCTGGAACACAGATATATCTGTGGTCTGGAAGCAGTGTTGAGGATAAATGGTGTTTCTTCAGGCACAGAAAATACAAATAATACATAAGTAATATATTGGGCACGCCATCAGAATGTTGACGGGACGATCAAGTGCGCGTAACTGTGGGGGCCGATCTAACGGAATTTACGCAGCGAAACTCTGCGGGCGGTATTGTTTTTTTTTATGTACGTAACTTATTATTTATTTTGTTTACTTATTATATACTTATTATATATTATATATTTGTTATACTTATTATAACTTATTATATATATATTGGGCACGCCATCAGAATGTTGACGGGACGATCAAGTGCGCGTAACTGTGGGGGCCGATCTAACGGAATTTACGCAGCGAAACTCTGCGGGCGGTATTGTTTTTTTTTATGTACGTAACTTATTATTTATTTTGTTTACTTATTATATACTTATTATGTATTATATATTTGTTATACTTATTATAACTTATTATATATTTGCCAACAGGGGCGCTTGCAAATGTTAATTTTACATTTGTTTCCTTTAGATCTACAGCCGCATCGAAACGCGACCTTAACTGAAAATATCCATAATGAACATCAGCGGGCTTGTCTTTTTTCTAGTTTAGTGCGTTTGTCTCGCTATAGACATGGATATGCGGACTGAGCAGTACTTGTTACTACACGTACAGGTACTTGGTTACGAATCGTGTTTGACACATATATAATATAATTGCCATAGCAATTACTAATCTAAGTTTAAGCAAACATCCAATTTCAATTAGGCATTTATATATGGAAATTGAAATTCTGATTAAAAATTGCTCAAAGTTCGACTAGGGTTATTTAAATTTAACAATTCCTTTTTGCGAAGTAGACGAACGGTTGTTAGTAATTATTACCTACTAGAGAAGTTTAATACTAGTCACCTAAATAAGGGAAAAGTTTTGTTTGATGAAGTTTAATTGGATCCAACGTCAGCCTTTTATAGGGTGCCTTTTAGATATCACATTTATCGGTATGATGAAATGTAATTAAATAATTAATCAAATTAGTCTTCATTTGAGAATCCATTTTATGTTCATATAATTAAGAACGGTTATCAACATCATTATCTAAGATACTATTATACGAATGATCCAATAGAATAAAGCTTATTATAAATTTATTTTAATTTTTAACGATTGGAAAACACGTTTCCATAAAACTAATAAAAAAGGAGACTGAGTGAAATTTGAGGACGGTTAACCGGTTGGCGCAACTTGCTACTGAAGGCCATCGGCCATTTAAAATAAATTTCTAGAAACATTTTCATCACATGGAATTTTATGGCATATTGAATAAAAATATAAAAGAACAAACGAACAATTGATTTATCAAATGTTGAATATTAAAATTAATACATTCCATTGCAAGTAATAGTTCAGTGATGCGTTGACAAGCTGTGTGAACAGTCGACGGATTGCAAAATAAATGCATTAAGCTACGCGCTTTGTGCAATCGATCACAAATATTATTGCCTAGACACACCTTTGATGTATCACTGGTATTTATTTTAATTTAGTACTCATTGTCAACCGAAATATCTTTAAACAAAAATAGTATGGTGTGAGCACCTCCAGCAAAATATAGATACGTGCCTATTTAAGTAAGTACAATGATTAAAAAAACAAAAAAGTTTGCCTCCAATTGATCCAGCTTGTAATAATTCAACAATGAAATTGAATTGTGATACCTGAAAAATTGGGGTCGCTACTGTGCATAATTATTGCGGAGACGTTAAAAAAATTGATAGCAGTCAGTACAATGTTTGCTTGTTGATTTAACATGACGAGAGGTACAGCAACGGATTGCAAAACTGTCAAGGAGTCACTTAGCTCCTACCATCGTGAATATCAAATGTTAAAGTGTAAAAGGTGGATTTTATTAATAATACTAGCAGTGACTGCGGTTTTAATGCGTGAACTTTGTTTTTTTCGCTATCCGTTCCATTTTGCGCGACTTTTTTACGTGTTGATCTTGTTATAAGCTATACCCATGACAAGTTTCAGCAAAATCCGTCTAGTAGTTTTCCTATAATGCTCAAACAGACAGTCATACCAATAATCCGAAGAGAGCGAAATCAGCTAATGTATTGAAAAAAATGTCTTTTAGGATTATTTAAATCCAAAATACAAGTCAAACATGTTTAGTCGTATTATTTACGACTATCATAGCATGTTGAAAAAACTTACACCTCACATAAATGCTATCCAATTTTTGAAATAGGTATGAGAATTGTTTCTGTAACGTATTTATTTGTCAGTTGCAAAATATTTTGTGTGTAACCTACCTACCTATGTTATAAACAATTTGCATAGCTGTGCAATAAGTATAATATTGTTTTTTATAAATCTGAACTCAGGTTTGTTTTAGTGAAGGGAATATGTATGGAATGGAAATGAGGAAACTAGTGAAGTGAAGAGTCAGTTGAAGGACATATTATACGAATAAAGTTCTTCAATTGCGACAACATGTTTACAAGATGGTAAGTATTATTTATGCGCCATGTCTATTCCGGTAAACAAATCTGATCGCACAGATTACAATCATGTCGGTCAAAGTAAAAGGAGTATTCAACTAACGTTTTGGGTTAGTGTCAATTCGCGTACCATTTTTATGCGGAGCACGTCCGGCTTAGAGTTTTGCGAAGTCCGCCAAAGTCCGTGACCGTAACCCCTAAACTGGTGCGTTATGTTTCAATCTCACGTACCAACAGAGACAAGCATCAGAAGTAAATTGTTTTTTGATCTGGGACATAAACGTGTAAGCATTTGAAAAAAGCAACGAAAGTCACGTAGCATTTTAAGCATAAAAAAACGAAACAATGGAACTGACACAGAAACCTATACACCTTGATCCTCGGCTTGGAGAGCTGACAAGCTTTGACGTAACTATGTAACATTACAATTTATTAATTGTTATTGAAATAACAAACAAACCTTTTATCTTTGTCTACTTCTATTAGAATAACATATGATTTATGTTTATTTAATCTCCCGACCAACTTAAACACGTCTTTAATCTTCACGTATCCACACGTAGGCATTACAAAGTTGTAAGCCTATTGTCTAACTCTAGAATTCCTTTCAAAGCCTATTCGTCAAACAGTTAAGGGGCATTGAAACTTTTGTTTCGCGTGGACTTCTCCTCGGTTGTCATGACATCATCCTGGTTATTTCTGCCTCGGTTCGAATTAAGTATTAGTATCCTCAACATATTAATGTTCAGGTTCTTGCAAAATTGAGGAATACCCCGTGTGAGTTATGTAATTGCTTTGTATAAAATGTTTCACGGTAAACTTGTCGCATTATGCTAACATCTTTATGTCCCAGCGGTTACTCAGAAGTAGATATTTCATTTGTAAGCGGATCTTATATAGCACACATGCCCTTGTTCGCGTTAAATATTTATTTGATTACAACTTGAAATGTTTCATACATGCAAATTTGTATGATGAGATTCCAATACTCTAATGTGACATTAAACAATGATGTCGACATGAGCATCGAAATATTTGCTTTTTCAAGTGTCATAGAAATATTTTGATGCGTCTGTCGATTTAAAAAGGATTTCTGATGCTTGAAATTAAGCTATTACATTATTACGTATATTGCATTGAAAAGTTGGTAATTTAAAATCTTTATAAATCTGAGATAATACCCGAAATATTACCCGTTCGGATAAAGAATTGGAATTATGAATTGAGGCTTATTTGAGCTTCAATTCTTACTTATATACTTACTTAACAATTTATTACGACTTATGATGAAAAAACCCTAAGGATTGGCATACATTAAAGCCGTAAATATGTGTTGTATTTTGAAATGGACGATTTCACTACTGAATTTATAATTAATTTAATATCTAATATCTTTGTTTTGCATGTAAACGTCTTATCATTGGATTGGACATTGAATTAAAATGACTATAATTAATCAACTTAAAGTCGTGTAGTTTTGTTTGAAATTAATAATACATTTTACGTGCAATGGGTGTGGTAAGGTTAGAGTTCAGATGTCACCCATAATTTTAGCGCATCATGAGTATTTGTCTGCTTTTAGCCAGTAAATTACAAAAATGAATGTGATTAGATTTGAATACCTTCTAAAAATGTTAATTAGTTAAAATAAACCATAAAGCTAAATATTGAAAATAGCCGAAACATTTTGGATTTTATATTGATTTCTTATATTTACGCGAATACTACACATTAAAAAAACATTTTTTTCGAATTTTATCGCGTTTATTTTATGTTTTTACGTTCGTTTTGGAAATGAGCTAAGTATAGGCAAGGCCATAAGCGGGGAGTTGGGTTGGGGGTTCAAATCCCCCCGAAATACCATAGACAAGCCACCGTTTTATACATAGGTACTTACTAATGTCTCTGATCGAGAGCTCGAACCGCCCCCCCCCCCCCAAGTAATTCCTGGCTACGGCCTTGAGTATAGGTACTTTACGTATATGTTGTTGCACTTAAATTTGCCTTTAAAGTTGAATGTTCATAATGAGTATGTTTATTATGTCAAGGTGCGGTCGATAGAATGACGCCACCGGGTTATGTCACACACTCTCCGATGTTCGACGCTAATCTAGGCGCTAAGTAACTAGACAAACCGGCGAAGGTCGCGTGCATCCGGCACCCAGTGCGATTTACGCCTATTTACTCTCACAGTGAAAGTGGTCAAACACCAACAACCTTTGGTATTGAACACTTTTGATGTCAATGGAATGCAATATACAACATATTGAGACCTCCAATAAACAATATAATGTTTTATAAAGTCAATCTGAATATCGCCACATAACCTGTGACCCTTTTGTAATGCTTGCATCATAAGTCAGCAAATAAATATTTATCGTCAATCAGATATCGTCTCTTATATCTCTTTTGATATTTTGTTTTTTTTTAAGTTTTTGAACTTTAACAACGATGAAGTCATCTACTAGATACTTAAATAGATTTTCTTTTAAATATCCGGCATTTCACGATGTGTTGAATCATCATTTATTACAACTCTGAATGTTGCTGAATATTATATATACAATAGGATTATGTAATTAATGAGTTTTTGGAGTAATTATGTATATTGATTAATTAATAACAGGAACAGTAATGCAATATCGACCTCGTGTTTACATAGCTCATTCATTATTGATGAGTACAATTAGTATTTCATAACGGCCATGTAGATTATTGACGCAGTGTCGTGAGAATGGGCTGCGATTGCTTAATCTATAGATAGGGTCACGATGAGGCTAGACGCGACGCGGACGCACCTCTGATTACTCCAATTTTGCCAACATTGTTGCTGGCCTGGTACAATACAACCCAGTAATGGGTGAATGAGGCAAAGACAACGACCCAGTGATGGTCCGACATGATCGTGCGTTGCGTGAGAACTAAAAAGAATGATCCAACTCGACCAATTATCCCGTCTGCCTTAAAACGAGCGTGGCTTTAATTTGCTTTTTTTAATAATGGCATTTATTTAAAAACATATTAATAATCTTCGGAGGAAATGGGTTTTGTTTAAGTCAAGTCTGGAAGTAATATTGTAATTTGTATTGTTTACTTATATATTACATTTAAGTCATTTCTATTTTAAATACTAACTCACATTTAATGTTCTCATTACCTAGTTTGCTCATCTATACAATTATGCGTTACTCAATATTTGTATTCACTTTCCTTAAAAGCAGCCGATCTTCTGTCTACTTACGTTCCATCAATAATAGGCACCTACTTAAATTAAATGATCACAGTGGAAGGCCGCTGAATTTTTTTTTTTCGTTTATATACTTACTATTGTCTGTTGAGGCTTATGTTCTAAAAGAATGAAATAAATATTGGAAATACAAGATTAAGTTAGTGGTAAACACTTCTAAATTAATTAAAACAACATTTTGACATCGAGTTAAATTGCTTTGGAAATATTTAAGGATCCTTCATCATGTAAAGTTTATGGAAGGTTTTGACATCGCGAAGAAATCGAGGCAGGCAGTACATTCTATTAAGTACAGTGCGTCTGTCTGCTGTCACACCTCGCTGTGAGCATGGAGTAATCGCTAGGTAGGCGTTAGGTATAATGTACCTGGCAATAATGTACCTAACGCATGTGTAAGCATTGGGTAGATTATTGCAGTTTTGATCTAGGTGATTGAAAGAAAACGAAATGAAATCATTCAAAACTTGTCGCCATAATCACCGATGATCTGATAATCCTGTACCTGCTTGAGTAAGACATCCTAAACCTTGATTGAATTATATTTTCGAAAGGCCGGAGCAGTCGCATCAAGTAGGAAAATTACGTCATGTCGTGACCTGCGTCGCCGCTAGCTGGCAAACATCCTCAACCTTTAAACTATTCGAATCCTCCCGTGCACGCGACATTGCCTCATAACTCTATAGCAATCGATCCAACCGGTCTTCGTATATTTGAGGTGTTTAAAACTGGAGATGACTCACATTACGCATTGTAACGAACGATGGTAATTTAATGCAAATGACGTATTCTGGTTTTATTGGGGCTCCGATGAGTTGAACAAAAAGTATTAGTATTTAGGTTTAAAAAATCTTGACGGCCGTTCCAAATCTCGATGCAATTATTATTTTAGCCACACTTTGAAACTTCCTGAACCTAGTTTTATCGTGACCATTTAATTGCTAGTACCTACTCTAATAATTAACCTTTGTGTAGAACATAACAACTTAATGCGTGTATTTCCTGTGCAACCTAATGCGTGTATTTCCTGAAGCGGGTGGCAGATGTGCATTGTTTGACACTTAATATTTCGCCAAAAATATAGAGCTCTATGTGATTCGCGGCAGCCTCAGTTTTGGTCCGAGCAATCAGTTCAAGTAAAGTTAATATAAATAATAGGGCTTACAACAAGGCGAATGACATGACATGACAATGACAATGCTTAGCCGAGGCAGAGCAAACGATTGCCTTGGGCGAGCCACAACTTGAGTGAGCGACACAAGGCAGCCTCACGCTGCTAAATAATACTTTCCGCGACACTAATGATGAAAAGGCTGCGTATGGTAACCATAAAACTTTTATTTTTAATTCATGATATCATACACCAAGAATCTATATAAAAAAAGTTGTCATTCAACATTACAACACGTTATGTTAAATGTCAATATTAAAAAATATATTACATACGCTTAAAAGAAAGGCTTAACTTTTTTCTTATCTGACGGCGCTTGATCGTTTAGTCAAGTGTTCATACATAAGCTTATTTTTTATGCCATTGCTTGTAACAGTAATAGGTTCCCTTTATGATGCCAATAAAAAAGCAGCGTGTAATGATTATGATATTCAATTGATGCAAAATTTCAGTGTCAAATATTTTAATGCTTCTTTTGATCAGAAGATTGACAGGACAATAGGAGAGACTGATCTTCAGCATCCAGGATAGCGGCTGTCTTTATAGTTCCTCGCGATAAAACAATGTCAACGTCCTGTGTATGACTTTGACCTTTTCTTATATGTGTACATGTGCTCGACTTTTTACTACTAGGAAAGATTCATCTACAACCTAATATCCTTATGAAAATAGGATAGATAGTTGCTTGTGATACCGCGACCATGGTCACGGAAAACAGGTAGTTATCGTAAATAACGTCTACTTAGGTATATTCTATATTGTAATGAAAATACTATAATGGCGACCGATTGGCAGAGACGGTAGTAGTTCTGCTTTCTGTACTGAGGTCTCAGGTTCGAATCCCGGTAGGGGTAAACTTTGTGTGATGAACACGAATGTTTGTACCCGAGTAATGACCATTTTGTACCTATCTAAGTAATTTTATGCTGGGGTCATCCCCAGTTCATTGTATGGTACCCATAATATAAGAGTTGCTTAGTTTGGAACCGTACCGTTGGTGTTTTTGTCTGGCGATATTTATTTTTTATTAATAAAGACGCGTCTTTAGAAAACTTTTTTTGGATGCTTTTATTGGTATATTTCACATATTTTTAATGAAACTAGAAAAACAAAGACTATCAAAGGACGAAAGTCATCTTAGTGCAATGCGCGGGTCACATTGATCAATAAATAGATTGGATTGTTTAGATAACTTTTTAGGAAAATGCAGGTTTTGGTGAGTCATACGCATTACGTAGCTAAAGACCAGTAAAAAAAAATATATTTTACTAACTATAGACTATAGATGTTAATAATGTTGAGTAGACCAACCTATTAGGAATTCATTATTCAAAAGTAAATACCTACCGGTGATTACTTCATTTGTTTCGCTACATCAAGTAACAAATGTTTAGACTTGCTACAAGCTTTTGTGCTCGAACAACGCAAAGAAAATGTAAATGAAAAAAAACGATCTATTTCGGTGACCACGGAAGACAGCGTGAAAGCAGTGATTAAGGACAAAAATAACAAGAGTAACAAGAGTATAATAGCATAGCGACAAGAGAATAGCGCAGCGCAGACTCTCTCTGACTCATTAGGCATCAGAGTACCTACGTACTATTAAGACTCATTGATCTCTTAACGGAGAACTATTGTTTGTATAGAGCCGCCGGCACGCTCCACTATCGAATCATTTGTTATGTAAACCCGACAATACGGTGAAACGTTCACGATAATGGTGTCTGCGGTATATTTCATGTCAATGAGACCAACCCAGATTTTTCTATCTTTGTCTTCCAATATCTATTCATAGACATCTCGTTCATATGCCTCTGAATAGATAGTGTGTGACAAGTTAAACAATGTCTATAAATATTGTTGGTGTTTTAGTTTAAATATGGTTCAAATATTGATCCCAGTTTTATTTTGAAATACGACAGGTCATTAAAAAGAGTGAACCGAGTTACACCTTGTTAGAGGTTAGCCAATATTATTATTCGTATGAAATTGCAATGTTATATATACCTAAGACTTGCTGGCGAATGTTGCAAAAATATGTAATTAAAAAAGGTCCAACAACTGGGTGATTGATTTTGTAAAAGGGCTGCACATCGCATGCTGGCGAGTTTAAAATTTAATTATTCTTCCCATAAAGCGAGACATGGAAACGAAAAATCTGATTTATAGTTGCAAGTGAAGCCGCGTGGGTTGAAACATCCCTAAATTAAGCATAAGTTGATGTCATTGCTCTTTGAATGCTCTGTTTTCGACAGCAGAGGGCGTTCAACTTTATTATTATAACAATAATGTCGTACTGATCGATGATGCTTAATGATCTCTGATATCTAAGAAAGACATATTTATATGGCCGGCTGATGTGACTGATACAATTCAATCCATTAATTCAGAATTCTGATCGCGAATCATTAAATATTGCGAGTTTTCAATATTTTGTATCTAAGTATATTAAATTACTTTGAATACTAATTGTTATCATATTTAACTAATTGTAGTAGAAACCAGATTCAAAGAATATTTTATTCGACAGACTTTTTGTTTTTTAAATTATTAAAAGACGAATATAAAGAGGACTTTCAATCATATTAAAGTAACTGACTAATGATTAAAGAACCGAATAGTTTTCTAAACAATTCATACTTTTTATAATCATTAACTCGAAGCTCGCAAGTAATCGTAAGTAGGCTACAATGTGTAAATACCAGCTTTCTGCGCTGAAATATGGATAGTAAGCGCTGTTTCATACTAGATACGTCACATTTGGTTTTGAAACTTGATTGAAACACTCGTATTTCATATAACTATAAGATTGATACTATAACAATTAACTTTGCTTTACCATGGGATTACCTGTACATACTAAGTCGGATTTAATGAAATAAGGTGAATAACTGAGACAAATTTTGTATATTTTTTTATTCTATAATATGAATATATAAAATTAGCTCCCATGAATATGGGAGCTAATTTTATATGCTTAGTACTTAATTTATGTGTAGGTAATAAATGTCATAATCAATGCATACAATATTTAAATCGTTGTTGCATGATAAGTTCAAGGGTGCGATAATACGCTTAATTTTCGTTCTTTATTGTTACGTGCTAAGCTTGTGTACGGTGGACCGTCTTTTTTCATTGATTCTGTATAGTAGGACTTTTCTTGGTTCTTATCTACACCCACCTTGCTAATATACTTATTATGAGACCATTGACCTCGTTTCAATAATAAAATAAATTAGGTAGCTACTGCTACATTGAGATTTTTCGTTCGGGGTTTAAAGTTCAGGGCTTTTTGGAGTAGTATAGTAAGGTTTTGTTTTTGAGTTGCAAACGCTTAAAACCTATGTTTTTGCGTTAGATTTTGGGACGAGACCTTAATTAATTTAGAGAAATCAGAGGATTTTTTTTGGATTACTTTAGTGTCGATCCTACCTAATGCGCCTAGCATAGCAACACACTGGAGCGTTTTTTTTGTTATAAATATGGCTGTTAAAAAAATATTTTTGTAAAAAATTACAAGTCCGCTAAGTTTCTTGCCGGATCTTCTCAGTTTAAGCCGCGTTCCGATCCAGTTGCAGGGTTTAAAAAAATGTAAATGAAAATTTGTAATAGCCCCTCGTGGGCCTATACGAAATAAATTATTTGACTTGACTTGACTTTGACTTCGACCGATGACACATCTCCACATCAGTCTTATATAGGGTCGCTTATTCGCGTTGCTCTCGAGAACGTGCCCTGCAAAGCTACGACCTTCTCAAGGTAAGTATAAGTATAACATTGTTTAGTCAACCAGTATACCTATTAGGTAATTCTTTTTAACAAATCATATCTATTTTTGGTATTGTGAATAAATTTCCATATATAAGCAGTTCAGATTCTTTTAATATGGGGCCAAGTATTTTATAAACGGCCTCATGTTATTGAATATTGATACCTATTGTTGGTTTGACTGTTAGAATTATTATCACGCGTTACTTCTTTCGTTTAAGTCTAAATTGTCAACCTATAGATTCGGTGTGAACATTATTGTTTTAACTAATTACATGAAATTTTTATTCCAAGGTAAAATTTATTAACATGGTTATCATATTCAGAATGGTTGTGGTTTTATAAAAAAAAAAAAAAAAAATCGTGTCGTATTACGTAAAAACGTATACTTAATTTCTTTTTCTAATATATCTATACTTTATTGATAAAATTATGTATTTATTCATTATCATTTCTATTGAGAAATAATTACAAATATCAAAAATACCAATATTGTGAAATGTGAATGGATAGAAAATAAAACGATGTGAGGAAATAATTATGTTAATAGACACGGACGTGAATTTTAAATTCTATGCTCCAAAAACACTATAAGTTATGTAGTATTTTTTATTCAAAAGCGCAATAAATTGTACGGTCACTAAATGTGTTAAAAACCATGTCATAAAATTAAAAAAATACCTTCTCGACATGTTTATGATAATATTTAATCCTAGGGACTTCAAATGAGATGTATTTAAAAGCAAACAGTAATCGCGTTATCCAATATGCGTATAGATTTGAGTTTGAAACATAAAAAAATAAAAGAGTCGTTAATTTAAAAATAATTTTAACTCACCAAAATATAAAACAATGTTCCAGGCCCCATGGCCCGGGAGGTGGCCCTTCAGGCCCTCGCTGCGACCTTGAAGCGCAGGCTGTCCCGGTGACAACCTCAGTCCCGACAACACAAAGTAAGCCTATGCGACGCCGACTAAGCACTGATTGTGCTAAAATTTGCTAACATGACCCGCTCTCCTGCGGTCGGCTTTTAATACTAAAATGTGCAAACTCGAAGATGCGCCTCTTATATTACCTCTTACGTTAACGACGACTACCGCAACGTATTTGGCATATAGGTGTAGCCCCGCACACATGTGTAGGTTTATTTCGGCGGCGAAGCCTCCGATAGTGCGTGTGTGAGTATTTAGCGACAGCGATGATAGCGACTCGTGCGCCTGTGTGCGCTCGGGAATGTCCTCTTACCATATTTTAAAACTCAGTATTGAACCTTCCCTTATCAACCTGATTAATTTCTTATTAGTGCTTTTGTCTCAACTTTCCATTAGGGTCATTAATAACATATATGTTGACTGTATTATAAACCTAAATGCTGCCGACCGTTAATTTTCCGATACCATAAAAATTCTTCGGAAATAACGCCTCATAATCCTTGTATTAAATTAGCTACTTAACATGCTAAACACGCCAGTACATCATCTAACACGTTACGGGTATAAATAACTTACTACACTTTGTTAAGACCGTGTTAAAGCATAGAAAGAATATAATTATTTTTTCCAGAATTCATAGCGCCTGGGGTGATCTCATTATACTCTTCTGATTTACCTTCAGAATTAGATCTCTTCCTGGCTGAATAAGTGCCATTAACGAAGAAAAAAACATAGGACTCCATGCTTTTGTTGTTCATCTTACTTTTAATGCTCATGCAGTGATCATACGAATATATAGACATGAATATTTCACAAAATAATTATTACAAATCGGTGTATTGAACTTGGTCGGACGTCAGTAGTTTCCTTGCGGACGCATAAATAAACGCTTACAGCAGACAAGTCTAGATGTTGCCAGTATGACAAACATCCTCTGTAATTAATGATAGTTAAGTTATCTTATTCGATGGAGATCATAAATAAAACTTTTTTACTCGTTTAATATATAAAAAAAAAACAAATCATGGTAAATAATACTTGGTTCCAATATGATCTTAGTTACATGCAATTTAACAGATCATTTGTGATCTTATTATACAGGTGATTCAGGAAAGGTATACTAAGCGTTGAAGTTGCGCTTCTTAAGCGCATTTGTAATCATTATGAGAAGTCAAAATTTCGATACGACGATCTTTAAAAAAAAAATTTAGGGAGTATTTTTTTTAAATTTATGTATCTAATTTCTAACTTCATATAATGTTTACAAATGGGCTAAAGAAGCACAGTTTGAAGGCTTAATATACCCTTTTTGAATCACCTGTATAAAGGTATAATTTTCAGTTAAATATCTTGTGAAATCACTAGAGCTAATAAAATATTACGTTGGTCTTGTAAAAAAATACCTTCATCTCGAGTTATCTTGCGGTCGACCGAGGCGGGCAGACTTCTTAGAAATTTTCAGAATAAATCGTATATTACACTGCTAAGTTACTTTACCTAACAAAATGTTTCCTCTTAAAGCTTCTTAAAGGATCTTTTTAAAAATAGCAACCATGGAGTTTCTTGCCCGTTCTACTCCATAGGAACGGCATTCCGAACGGATGGTAAAATTGTAGCTTAGCTTGTGACAATTTTGACGATTCATAAGTACTGTACTTAATGGTTTACATGAATAAAAAATAAACTGAGCCTGATTCTGCTTATATGCGGAGTGTTTTAGTTAATACAGTGTTTGTGTGACTACAATTATTGTACAATACCTACTTATGCTTGTAGAGTAGTAGGATATTATGTAAAAATACTTGATGTTATTAATACTCCCAATATGAGAGCTATATAATATAGGTATTACTTATGATTGACGAATTAAGATCCTAATCCTACAATCTATTTTAAGAACTGCGACGAATTTGGACATACAGTATTTTTTCGACCTCCACATGTAAAGAAAAGTAACTGTCGTTTTTATTGGGGTCGAGTCACCTTCGTCCGTAGGAGAATTAAGTACCCTCGAGATACCCTACACGTGACCCTGGGTGGTGCCAACCAGGTGAAAACTCTACTGGTGGTAGGCTTCGGCCGTGGTTAGTCACCACCCACTGAACAAAGCCATGTCGCCAAGCGGCCTAGCCGTGTTCCGGCATGATGTTCGGTGTTGCCATTAATGGATGGCGGGTCAGATCGGATGCGCTGCATGTGCCTAGTGAATGTAGCGTCTCGATCTACTGCCGCCTTCCTACCTAGGCAAGTATGCTCCATCGTAGATCTCATCGTCACTTACCATCAGGTGAGATCGAGATCAAATACTTGCCTATAATGTATAAAAAAAAAAAAACAAAAAAAAAATTTACCAGTTTACAAGGCCTGTAACTTCGTAGTCATTAACATTAGTTTTTTGATTATCCTGGAGAATTATTCCACTTTCCGGGACAAAAATTGATCGTAAGCATTGACCCGTAGTCCCCATGACAAGTTTCAGTAAAATCCGCTTAGTAAATTTTGAAATAGTGTTTTGACTATTCCGGGAAACTGGAAAATTTCTGGGATAAAAAAAATATAATAATAATTTTGTTACTAGCCATTACCACCCCAAGTTTCATTATAATTTGCAAATATTATATTTCAATTCCAACGGCAGTATTATAACTCTAAAAAACTGTTTCTTTGAGTCATCCGAAAAATGTGGTAAATATTTACGTATACAAAAGGATTACAAGTAGTATTCTAATAAACTTATTGAACGTTCCTTTTGAATTGATGCGGGTAAGGCTTTCTAAAAATATTTTTGTATAACGAAACGTAAAGCTGCGTAACATTTATTTTGGGACGGAACAACGAGGTAGCGGTATATTTGAGAAAACAGGCTGAATTTGGGTCCGTGTTCATTCTTCGAAGGCAGGCGGCCGTCGGGAATTGCAACATTCGATAAATGGATTTTTTTTCCTCTCGATCATTAGGTTCGACGACCGCGACGTCAGCTGCGCCCTACTCTCAAGGAGTTTACAATTTCAATGCGGACATGTAACGAGAATGCGACCTTCTATAGTAAAACAGGAACGAACCCACCATACTTGTTCCCTTTATTATTGGCGAGACAATTTTGCATTAAAGTGAGTTGTGCTGGCTAAATATTATTATCATATTCAGTGATCGAGACTTGGGTCTTGTTTTCTCACCAAGTGTACAAGTATAACGATGCTTTAGCGGCCGGTATACGGAGTCACGGGTAAATCGCTGATACTTATAATACCATTAAATAATGCGAGTATCTGTTAGGGCGAGGGGATTTTAAATAAGTAAGGTGTTTAAAAACTTGAGAACTAGCCATTATGTTTACCGTTCACGGTACAGTGGACTGAGGGTGAACTCAGTATATAATACTTATATATTTATTAAACATCCATGACTCGGGTACAAACATTCATGATCATCACACAAAGCTTGTCCCTATCAGGATTCGAACCCGGAACCCTCGGCGACCCCCAACGACGCTAATCAGGTCGTCAAAGGTCAAAGCATTATGACAAAATCTTCAAAACATAATATTTGCCCAAATAATATTAACAAGAATCATGTATGTTCTACTTTCCATGTCCCATGATATCCCCAGTTGCTGAGCTAGATTCTCGGTAGTTCTTTGTTTTTTAAAACATTGAAAAACAAACAACGTTTTAAGGACAAACGGTTTTTTCCGAAAAGTAGGTATACACAATGTTTGTGTACATGTACTGTATATTTGTAGTTATTATTACTTTTTAAGGTAAAGAAAGATGCGCGGAACGAGCTTGAATTACCGTTACCACGCACGGATTGTTTATCCTATATCCGGGAGGGCTGCGTGACAATGTGCGCCACGCATCTACTGCGCTTTTTATTACGTGTGCCTGACAAGCTATTACAGGGCATAAGTAGGTATCCAATTAAATTTACATATACATTATATCTTGTATACCATCCCTATTCATTTTATCAGGCCGTAGTAGGTAGCAGGGATTCTTTTAGTCAGATATTCACGTTTTTTTATACTTAAGTATTTTGGCTTACCTTCATCTAAAGTTAAATTCTTGACCTTGCATATTGCCGTCATTTTTTTTTCTAATCTCGTTTCCCAGTGCATATACCTATACCTACCATAGTAATAAAAGCATTGCTTATATGTATATTTTGCGAACATACGAGTTAGTGTGTTCATATTGAGTATGTAATATACTCGTATTTGTTCATAATGTTACCCGTGAATTTTTGCTTAGGCCAGTCATTACAAACAGGGTTATTACAAGTAGAAGCATTCTTTGTGAGTGTATGAAGGTAGGCAGGAGGCACCCTGAATATAATATTAGTAGGCCTGATTGCCTAACAGATTTTGTTCATTACGTTGACATCATATTCATATCAGCGCGCGTACAATTATGTGAATTTATTTACATTATTTTGCAGTAAACATAGGTTTTGTCCTGCTGACTGCAATTTTGGTGAAAACAGTTTGATAGCTTGCAATTTCGACGTTATTATATCAGTGTGTAGGAGAAAAGAATAACTTATTGATAATTGTGTTATGCGAAGAGTTTGGTAGAAATTTCCTGCAATTTCATGACAAAACATCAGAAATCCCATCCGCTGACCGGCAAACCCCATTAATAAGTTTATGCATTAAAATCTTCGAAACATTTTGAAGCGTGCTCAAAACACCAAAACATACGACATGTGAGAATTAATATTCAGATATACTTACATATACACATATATACAGCTTAAAAAACGAATCACGATTATATTACATTAAGTTTCAAACTAAAAAATATATTTCTGTGAGAAATCTCTGTGCAGTAATTAAGTTGCATAGATTCTTTAGTAGAGCAACAGAAAATATAATTCTTAAATGTTACTGTGTTTTGATTAAGATTTTTATATCGTGGCTAACTGCAGTTTTATTAGCACATTCATTTCATATAAAGAAACAAAAAGCAGTTTCATTGTGAAGTTATAAAATCTTTCGATGCAGTCGTATTTAAAGGTTAAGTAAAACTGTACGTTATGAACTTTATCTAAAAATGGCACGTTTATGTGTATAGATAGGAACATTTAGAGAGAACGTCTAAAATAATAAAATTTAATGGGACAGCCCTGATAAAGTTTTCGAAAGGACCAGGAATCGCCTGCGGAAAAAGCTTTAACAGAAAACATATATTCCGTAATGTAGCCAATAAATATAATTCGAAGCTCGTTAAAGATTGTTGACCATTGGAATTTTAATTTTCCTTGGAAGTTATCAACTTTTTTGGTATAAGGATTTTTTTTATGTGATCTAGGTATTGTAAATTCGTGCCTCGGAGAGGACGTAAAGCCGTCGGTCCTGCGCCTGATCTCTCCGGTTGTGTCGGATTGCCGTCCCATCGAACGATGAAAGTGAGGGAAGAGAGCGTGCACCTGTGCTTGCGCACACAGTTGTGCACTACAATATCTCCTGCGCAGATGGCTAGTCTCCCTTTAGATTAGTCACCGTGACCGAAATTCGGTCAGGAGGACTATTATTATTATTGTAAATTCAATGGCGTGGTCGAACTAAATAAATAAATATTTATATTTCAAATAAAGTTAAATTACAAAGTCATTGTGAGAATTGTAATGTCAATTTATGTGTCACTTGGTGATTATGAAAAGGGTCCGAGTCATCGATGGTCCGGATTCTGAGCGGTATGCGTGTCCGCCCAGCCTTGGGAGAAAATAAATTCGCGATTGTCTCTTTTTCCTTTAATTTATCACTTTGGTATGTTATTTTTAAAATCTACCAACGGCTTAATACTTTATAGCTCAGGTTAAATAAACTTTTAAGTTAATTTAGAGTAAGTTCACTTCCATTATAATTAAATTTTATTTTATAATAAATTAGTTCAGATACATTACCAACGGAGATATGATAAGAAAACGAGTTATTATTATAATAACTCAAAACTTCTGTTTGTGTTAGTGACGTTAAACAAAAGTAAGCGTATTGCGATCCACTTAACTCAGAATTAATATAGCTATAAGAATGACAATGATAAAATGATTTAACGATGACGACTCGTTTGATTGGGAGCTTCTGTTTTGTACACAGATCTTCGAAGTTTAGAAAGTAAATTTAGTTCCATGAGAAAAGCACGTGAATATGTATGTACGTGAGTTTGAACGCATTTCATGTCAAGGTCTTAGGAACAGCGACATGTTCTAAGTATAAAAAATAATTACATTAAAGCATCTGAGTGTCTTCATGGGTTATTAAAGCACGTACCTATATGGTTGTATTTATTTAAACACAACATGTGGTATTTGAGGAGGTCACTGCGAAAGCTGTGTTCCCAATAACAACCACATCAAACACTATGTATAAATTTTAAAATAGTTATTATAAATCGCCTACCATCTTTGGTAAAGACGATCATTATAGAAAACATAACTACAAATAAGAAAACACATGTTGTTGAATATGCTCTTAGAAAAGCGAAAATATACTTAATTTTGGTAGAAATAAAACTTTCAGGATTTTTTTGTGAGAGCAACTGATATACCAACCACGCTTAGCCGAATGGACATTTCAGTCTATAGATAGAGAGTGATACCACAGAAAATGAAAACACTCACTCCAACTTAATCCGTTTCCCTCGGTCTGATAAGATAATTATTAATATTGATACAGTGCTAGTAGGTTGCATTTTAATTGACAGTTTGTTCAATCATTAGCATTTTTTTAATTTAAAATATTTTATGTATTTTATTACTGTTTTATTTTTGCATCGGGATTTTTTAAACTTGTTTAAACTTTGACCATTTTTTTTCTTACATTTTGAATGGCACGTATTCTAGTCATTCGCATGCGTAGTTGTGGATGAACCTGTACTACGCCTTAGATTCCTGCACCAGCTGTGCTGAGTTACGCGCTAATGATGCCTAAGAACAACCCGACATAAACCAGCCTTGAAATAATATAATAATATCGCCAGACAAACAGACGAACAAACCAACTAAACGGTCCCACATTAAGCAACGCTTATATTATGAGTACCGTACAATGGCCTGGGAGCGAACCCAGTATATAATACTTGTATAGATAATAAACATCCATGACTCGGGTAGAAACATTCAAGTTTATTATACAACGTTTATCCCTACCAGGATTGGAACCCGGGACCCACGGAGCAGAAAGTAGAGTCACTACCAACTGAGCTAATCAGGACGTCAAAAATATAAAAAGCTGGAATTAAACCGGTCCACCCGTTTAGAAGCTGCGATGCCAGAGACAGCCACACAGACAAAGGCTTCAAACTTGTAAATAGCCCTCGATTTGCGATGGAAGTTCAAAATAAGTTTATAGGTACTGGCTGTCAAATAAATGCAAATTACAATCTACCTACACCCAAGCTTCTTATAACCCACAAAATATTAAATGGTATCCGATTGCCGACCCCTGGAGAGCTTTACTACTATTGCATATTATCCACACCAAATAATATAATATGAATCATACGATTGCAATATTACTTTAACTCCAGTTGAATTTCATTTATCTGATCTGATATTAGAACATTTAAGTCGGTCCTAATACTTCCAATACAAGTTTTAGATCTGCCGTGAGCGGGCCTTTTATGGTTTAGCGAACGATTTATAGTGATAGAATAAATGTGCTCTCCGGTTGATTATCGGGGTGAACGAACTAAGACATGTGACAACGAGGGTATCCACCTATCTGTCTGATTTGCATTGTAAATTTAATTTTTGGAAATTTTCTTTATGATATTCCCTTATTTATGTTTTTTTGTGGTCACATAACAGGATTTGAAACATTATTTCCTATCTTAACCGCAATCTGCAGGATGTGAGCCGTTAGTAAGTTTAAACTATACCTACGACATGATTTGTATCTTAAACGTATAAAAATGTGGCTTAAGTGCCTCTGGTGATCTCCATATTCACATTTTCCTTATTTAAATAATTACTACATAAGATTTTTACGCTAAGTCAATCTACAGTATTATATTGTAGGTCGGCATCAATTAATAAAGTCTAGTTGTTATCATGTCTTGATAAAAACATACTGCTTTCTTGTATTTAAGTACTTTTCGGAAAGAAGTCACTAGATATGACATAGGTTTTGGATGTTTTATTTGAAGATCACTGTGTTGTTGGTAAAGTCCTTCTTTTCTACATCTAATAATTTGATTAAATTAGTCTCTCACTGTTGGGTATGTGCCTCCCCTCCATGCGAGGAGGATTAAGGCCTTAGTCCACCACGCTGACCCAGTGCGAGTTGGCGGACTTCGCACGTCTTACGAGGGGTTCTCTCAGACATGCAGGTTTCCTGACGATGTTTTCCTTAACCGTGGATAATCATCACACCAAATGATAATCATAGTTGAGAATATGGTTCGCACATGAAATCCAGAAATTCCCGAGGTGCGAGCCAGGGTTGGAGCCTGCAAAACTAGTTACCGAGCCTTCATTCTACTAACGTGGCTATCAGATTTTTTGGTACTATACGAAAATATACAAGTCTCTGTAGCAACTCATAATAGGTGTTCTAATAGCTATCACTTTGGTAATTTAGTGGTTATTTTAATCAACTTGTTACGGTCCATTTAACGGTTCCTTATACACGGGTTATTAAGAGATGCGAACAGTTTTAAGCTATTATTTTAAAACGATACTCCCGACCTTGGTACCGTTATGAAAGGCTATCAAATTAACTAGCCTAGTCTATGTAATTAGGTATGTAAGCATAAGTATATTCTGTATGTTTGTATGTAGTAATTCAATACTAAGTACTAGATGCTAGTACTACTAGTTACTACATCTAAACCATATATTTGCATAATACATTTTTATAGATGTTTGTTTATTTATTTATTAATTGAACACAAAAAAGCACTTTAAGTCGAGCACAATAATAATATTTTCAGATAATAAATACTGCGGTATGGGCGCTACCACTTGCCCTCAGCTTGGCAACCTCCTGATTATAAACCAAACAAAAATAATTGTTATTTATAATTGGGGACGTTGCTGAGCCGAGGGTGAGTGGTGGGTCTCTGTACATTGTTTTCCAAAGGATTTCCAACAAGCATCGCACCAAAATTCTGTCAATTATTCCAGGATTTATTCCAAACATACATAAGTACAAGAAACACATAAAAGTGTCTGAGTTCAATAAATGTAGAAAATCTAATTAAAATAGTTTTAAAGAAGCTACATTCATTCCATATACGAGTAAGGTAGGAATTCTAACAATGTAAATAATTGTGAGAAAATTAAATGAATTTCGTTCAAGTTGATAGTCATTATTTATTTCTTGCATTACAATGGTCAATATTTGAAAGCATTAACGAAATGCTTTCTTGTGTGCGTTATAAAAATTATAAAACCCGACTGCGTATAAAATGAACTATAAATAAAAACCACAGATCACGAGAGATATGCCGTGCGATTCAAAATGTATGGGAACTCGCTGTCTCCGTTTTGTTTCCCACCACTCGCTAAAACCAACCAATACGAAGTCTCTTCGGTGCGTGCTGCGTCGTCGCCGTATACAGCGGCCGTACCACGCGACGCACCAGTTTATTCAAAGTATCGTTAGACGATCTATCCATTGCCTCGTACATTCACTCAGTAGCGAACATAGGTGGTACTTAAAGAGCCATGTATTTTGTACAAAAATAAAAAAGTCGTTGTGCTACATGAAAACTAAAATAACATAATAAAGGCATTAAATATTTTTTGATTTGTTGTTTTTAATGATTTTAAAGACGAATAAATAAAATACTTAATACTGGCTGGTGAAATGAGATTCCATCTTTCGCGTAGTTCACTTTGCTGCTAGTATTTTAGCACACAACCACGGAATAACACGGCATTTAAAAAAAAAGTTAGAGCTCCGATACCGACGTGCAGTTGCAGTCGACTGACGGCGAAAACTCTATGTTAGCGTAATTTTGGCATAAGGTGAGCGCAAGCCCGCCGCTTTCATAACATATCTCCTCTAATATATCTGTGATAAAAACTAATAAGAAAAAACAAGTCTAGTAGCGACTTTAACAGTCGCGACCCATTATTGGAAAGTTTTTAGCTGGTCTAGATTTTAATGGATGCCGACTATTAAGTTGCTACTGAACTTGTCTCTTCGTTTTAGTTCTTTTTGTAGTTAATTTTTTATGCCGTCGGATTTTATAATTGTTATTTTACACAAAGTCAAAGTCAAATCATTTATCTCGTATAGGCCTACGGATGCACTTACAAATTGTCATTACATTTTTTTTCCTTAACTCTACAATATAGACACATAATATAGACACATATATAGACTTTATACATAGACTTATTAGATATATCTCTACCTACCCCTAGATGAATACCGGCGTAATGGATGGAGATTTAAAGTTTAGTAGCCTTAAGCTATTCATATTAAAACGGTAGATAGAAGTGTTGATATTTAAAACAATGGTTTGTCTCGTCGAGAACGTTTTTGAATGTAACGGGACAAACCAGAACATAGGCCAAAGAAGAGCTATTACTATATTATTATACGTCCGTTGTATAGAAACTAGACTTTATGAACTTTGAAATAAATACTAATTTTCGGATTTTATCGCGTTTATTTTATGTTCCCGACGTTTCGGCTGCTTTACAGCAACCATGGTCACGGGAGGACTGAGGTGGTTGACGTCCTAGTAGTGTCATAGTTTAAACTTTTTTTTGTCAACTGATTGCCACAATCAGCTATTGCAATTTGGGGATTATTTATAAAGTCGATGTGGGAACATTTTTTTTTTAATATGCGAGTGGCGGAGGACCGTGATGTGTGGACGTCGTTGGGGGAGGCCTATGTCCAGCAGTGGACGTGCATATCGGCTGATAGATAGATGCGACGTTAGTCAGTCCGTCAAGTGCGATATTATTGGTAATAATAGCCGTATACTTTATAGTCCACGTATTAAGACATTTTGTATGAAGAATTGAACAGCGCCTCTAGCGGACAGTATTTCAAACTTTACATTTTCCATAAAAACCCGTGTAAATACGCAGACTGTAAAGTATATAGTTAATTTACGAATAATCTCGCACTTGACGTACCTACTGGATAATGATTTTGTACACGTATATGGCTAGCAGAATAATCTTATTCTAGAAACAGAACTCATATAAAATCTTTGTGTGGTGTATAGTACAACTTAAAACGACTGAAGACAGACCAAAAAATTTCAGACTTCGATCTTGAAAGATGAAGACCACTGACCTATGTATGCATTTTATCATTATTATTATGACACCCACACAAAGAGATCAAAAAAACTTTAATATCCTAAAATAAGTAGGATATATCGTCTATTTTTTTGTTTCGAAGGATTATTATATAAGTGCTCTTTAATAAATATGTGGGCGGTAACATAGCATTGCATTAAGTGTAGGACTCTTATGTCAATTACTTCTACGTATACTATGATATAGCTGTAATAGAGCCTTTATTCCATGCACACTTGAGAATAGTTTCGTTTGAACGATACAGATACACGGCCATTGAGCTGGAGGTGAGTATGCAATGAAGATATTTTTGAAAAATAATATTATTTTTAGTTCGAATTTCAAATTGGTTTAAAATTTCCCTATTCCATTTGAATTAGTTTTGCAGTTTGAATAAACTAATAAACAACGTTAATTTAACATTTAAGATCCACATTAATTAACGATTTATAAAAATATAAATATTCAAATGAGCATTAACTATAAAATTATTTATATGTCTTTTAAAATATCTACCAAATAATACTGAATATTAGCAAAAGCCTTTCATTTGCATTTATATTATTTTAAAGAAAATATCATAAAATACTATTGGGTTTCTTAGCTTTTAGCATTGTACAGTTACGATAACGGTTTGGTTATTTTAGTAGCTAGTTATTTAAATTATGCAAATGTCAAGATGGTACCTAAACAGCGATATAATAGTGCCACTCAGAAACAGATCTTTGCAACAATGTATTAACGCACCTATTTGGGATTTACACAACATTTAAAGTCGAATAGCATATAGCAGTAGCGCACCTTGTTTAATGAAAATTTATAAAGAATCCTTCAGGTATTTAATCGGACTGATAGACAAGATAGAATTATTTTTTAAATGTGCAATGTTAAGTCCTTAATAAATATATGTTAATGTAATGCAAATATAACCATTGTACTGCACGTTGCTAAGTGTTTAAATTTAATATATAATAAATAATTTATTATGACAGCTATTTAATATGCCTCTAAAATCATAAGTTAACATAACAACATAAACTACGGGGAACTCCTTTTAGGACATACTAAATTCAAAACAAACGAACTATACCTATGTATAAAGATCCCAATTAGGAAAGTAACATGAAAACAATACTTTGGTTTTCCCAACAATTGACAAACGGCATTTGGATTATGTAACGTTTATTTATATTTTTCAGTTTAACCTTGGTCATTATAAGATGTGGTAATTGGCCGGATCCAGAGCGAACGCTTAGCCTCGCGAGGCTGGTTCGAGCACAGCTCGGTCTGTTTCGATCCGGCTATTCAATTATCACATCGTTGATCGTGAATTCGCGGAAATATTTTAAATTGTTTACAAATCACTTACGCATGTTTTATCCTATATTTAAATTAGATTTGGCTCCAAATCATTTTGTATTGTTATCCTATGGATGTTAAAAGGAATGGAATTTTGCCTTATGCGCATGTATCAGACATTATTCTTGTCTTGTAAAATGTTATCATTAGGCTCATTATTATTTATTTTAAACGTTATAAGCAAACTAGTACGTAACGCTGATAGTAATATTTTGATAATAGCGGTAATTGGGAAACATGGTGGAGCATATCCGAAAGAACCTGTAATCAGAGGCCTTAGCATGTAAATCAGTACGCTAACGTAATCATATTCTGTTCCACTCACACAACATATTACAAAAATAAGAATGACAGTGATATACTGCTATCTCACAAGGCGTGTAAGAAGTCTACCAACCCGCATTCAGTTATCGTGGTAAAACATGCCTAACAGTTGTATGACAATAAGGCTAATTATTAATAGTAGTTATTTAACGTATTAACGCAAAGGACATCAAATTGTGAATTTTAGTAGCTAGTAGTTTATTTATATTACATACTTGGCTTGCTACTTAATATGCCTAACTACTCGTAAACCTAACAATTATTAACACCTAAAAGAAGCTTTACATCGTAAAATGTTAAGTTCTCCATATTTTAGGTATATCTATATGCATAAGTTTAAAATTTAATCAAGTATCCATTTGATTCATTTTATGACTATAATTGAAACTTATGAATACGAGATGAATTCTCTTCAATATAATTTATATCATATCTCACGAAAAATTTGTGGATAATAGTCTGAAAATGTGTATAACTAGCTCGTGCCCGCGGGTCCTCACACGCAACTGTCGATTTTACTCATCTGCTCGACCCTCAATGATTACAGCATTATGATACTACCGTATTATATATGTTGAACCATAAGATATATAAAAGTGTAAACCCCGTTGAAATGAGCTAAATAGCTTTTGATTGGAGCACGAACATGCAGTCACACAGATAATAATTATAAAAACACTTGTTTTAGGATTCAGACATCAGTGACGTCGAAATAGACTATTGTATTGTTTTTTAATCTTCAATGAATAGATAGGTCAGTTTTATAATAGGATATATGTACTAGATACATGTAAAATATTTAAATTCGAATGTTTTTGTCAAATTCCAAACGCCATTATATCGCCAACGCAAGGTGTTGTGGGTAATTTATTGCGACAAGAGTTCAAAGATCTGTAATATAATATTTATAAAACACTTTTTAAGCGGTTCGAAAAATAACGAACTGCTTAAAAAGTACCGTTTTTAATATTTTAGGGATACATCAAGTTATAGCCCTGTGATAAAAAAATACTTAGAAAAAAATATCCAAAGTTTTAATTCAGTTACTAAAATTGGGAGCTCAGACAAAGCTTTGAGAATACGTTTAATTAATATATAAACTTACTAACTATTATAAAAAAATATGTCTTAGTCGATTGAAATCAAACCAGATTTTTATGTCTGCTTACATAGATTGTGATAAGTTTACTTTATTTGATATCAAGTGTAATTACGATAAAGTTACATCCGCAATTACTTTTAACGAACTCAATTTAAGGACTTTGATTCTTCTACAAAATAATTGTGGTATCAATTCATGTTGATATAAATAACTCTGATTGTTCTTTTTTTATAAATAATGAGTGAATGTGCATATTATATGTAAAATCTGCTATAAGTACCTACAAACCTAAATTATCATGTACTCTTTTGCGTGTCTAACAACTGAAAATCCATGTGGCACGGGATAATATCTCAAAGTGCATCCAGCATCTTCATTACATAGTCTCTGTACCCGGAGCACGTTTTGTCCACGGCTCGGCATCTTATTGTGATCTGCGTCATATCTCAGACGACGCCTGCAAACACTATCTGCTGAATGAGGTTTGAATCATAAATTCTGGGAAGACTTACCGTAAGCTAGAATTACGTACAACAGTTTGTAAATCAAAATATTACATTTAAATTACAAGACGAATACATTTTTAAAGTAGATAGCGCTAATGTATCCGTCAATCAGTGCATAATTCCATATTTTTTTTAAACACTATCCGCGTGTAATTTATTTTATATGCAAAGAACTCTCGTGATTGATTTTGTCGCTATTAAAAGTCGGCAAAGTAAGGTCCGCATAAATTTTGTAAAAGATGCAATAAATATCCGTTTACTCTTGATTGCCTTCAATAATCTATTGGCATAGTTGACTGTGTACATGGAAAAAAACATATTTACACAGATAATGTACTGATACTTACGTTATAATGTAAAGTGAGTAATTTGTTGATTGGTACGAGTTGGTATATTAGTAGTTAATTAAACATTGCATTGCAGGAGTATGTAAGGTCTTTATTAAGGAGATGAGTCATCAACAAACGAGTTTGACCGTAAACGCCGTGTTGGACGAATTTCAACTTATTTTTATTTACATAATACTTAGGTCTCTACTGCTTCGCTAAAGTGACTTTGGATAATACAACTGTCATGAAATAGGTCTATAGCAGCAACTGAATAAAAATCGCGTTCGCCAGCGATGGTCACGATATTAAGTATCATTAGGGTCGTTGGATATTTAACTTATTAAAATCAATGCAATATTCCACCAAGTCAGACTAATAAAATTTTCGCATTGACGATAAACAACATTTAGTGAAGTAAGGACAAATACGTAACATTGTTAGATGAAAATTGTTGAAATATTTCGCACCTTCGGTATTATCAAGTTTACTTGTCAATAACATCAATGTACATCACTGAAAAATATGTTCTAACATGATGTGGACATGGAATTAGAGCCTTTTCCTTTTAAGGAGCCGGTAAAAATAAGATATTAGCTGTGTACGTGTTGCCATGTTGATTTATCAACGTCAGTGTATAAGCTCGTAGTAGTCATGATCACTCGACTTGGTATTTCTAGGATGATGTCATATCCTGAAAAGTGCAATCTACATAAGTTAGTCTTTATGTAATCGCCACTATATAATCAGAAGGCGATCACTCATGGCTCGTCTATAAGGTTTTATTCACACAGGCCAGTTACTGTGTATCTCTAACTCGACTAAATAACTAAAAATATTGTTATAAATCAAAAATAAATTGACCAATCCTATGAAGCTTTTTGAACGTGGATGCATGTGGCTGGCACCCACCACATTCTATATCTGGGTCTCTGTCGCCGGACATACAGTAAGAATGTTATATAGCGGGATTTTTTTTCTTGGTTGTTCGACTTATTTTTCTTACATTAATATACACGAAAATAAATTGTTAATTTAGGTACGTTTGTAATCATGTTCTGTTCGCAAGCATAAATACTAAGAAGGTAGTGTAGGAAGATGTAGGTAATTTTAAAAATGCATGTAATTGCATTCACCTTAGTCGCTGTGTTAAATAAATACCTACTTAGATATTATCTTATTTTATACATCTTAATTAACCATATAATAGTTATTTATGATGAGCCTTAATTTTAAGACCGTGCGATTACACCGACTTACAGATTATAAACACCAATATTACACATCGTAAACATTTAACGTAAGAACACAATTCAATATAAACGAAACCTAACTTTTGTGAACCAGTCCAAGACTTTGGAAAAGCATAGAATGCGCATTGTGAATACTAATGATTGATGGCATCAATTACTTTCCGTTTTGTTGACATCTACAATGATAGAACACTACATCATATCGAAACCGTCTGGAGGCGTAACTGATGAGCCATACTTGCTTTGTATCATGTAGGTAGGTATTCCAAAATGTCACAGATTCTATCTCCAAGCTGCGACGTGAATATTAACATCCTATATGGGTAGGTAATATAGCAGCGTTCGGTTCGGTTCGACAGAACGATAACTGTAAATACAAGTTCAGTCGCAATATTGGTGTTAGGGTGTGGCTAAGCGAGCGTATTGTTTTGTGAAACGCGATTTTTTAATCGCTAAATTAAATCTCCATTCTGTCCGATTCCTTTCGATTTGTGTTACCTGGCGACGCAAAAATTGCCCATGAAAATATAGTACGAATACCCAGGAAGCCGTTGGATGCGAATTGCAGAGGACCGTGATGTGTGGAATTCATTGGGGGAGGCCTATGTCCAGTAGTGGACGTCTTTCGGCAGATGGATGATCATGATGAAAGAACACGACGCAAAAAACGCCACTATAAATACGCTCTTAGGCTTCACCCTTAGTCGGAGTCGCAGTGTCAAAAGTCGTTCAACAAGTAAAAAGTAAAAAGGTCTGAACGCAAATGCGGTTGCAGCCTACATCTCAATCTTTAGATATTACGGAGTCGGTGGACTATAAACGTGTTCAGATTAGTCGAGTATCTAATTGAAACCGTCCGAAGCCATATAAAGAAGTAGTCTCGATAAATTTTACCCATTGACAGCCAAACGATTAGACAAAATTAAGCGCACTTGAACCGTTAAAATATGTCCAACTTAAAATTTAAAGTTTGCGATTTATAAAAACTATTGTGTGTTGGTTAAACGAAAGGTCACAAATTCAATTTACACTATTTGAGGTGACCCCACTTCTAGGTCTTGGCTTAGTTGTAGGGGCTAACGGGACTGTTAAGCTAGTAATGTAAAAGCGTCGGATAGGTAGTGTCATATTATACAGATATATAGTTGTAATTATTAAATTCATATTCAATGTAACTAAATAAAAGTGTATAGTTAATATATAAAATAAAAACCTTGAAAAGTAAATTCACACACCTTTTTTATAGTTGTAGGTACGCCTTATTATTTAATTTATTTGGGATGCGTGATAACATCTTAGGGTCGACCATAAACAGGACAATGCCTCTAATGTTCCAACCAAAATCGTCTTTAATTTTCGTCTAAAAAGGAAGTAAGTAGGTAGCTTTAGACGAAAATTAACTCTTAAAGAACCAGACGCTTTAAGAGTCACATTAGATTATATCTTCTTTTAATGTGAAAAGTTTATTAAACACCCACCGTTAAACCTACCTACCTACCTAACATATGTGAAATTATATTATAAGAATACACGAAATATTGATTTCCAATAATCATATTAATATGAGTCATAATACGAAAACGATTGACGCGTAGTAGAATTATAAGGTACCTGAGCAAATAATGTATTTTTATTCTTATATTATTGTTACTTAATATTCTTTGCTTCAAACGCCCCTTACCATGTTACCTTGTAGACTAGCGGAAATAGAATATTCTACTTAATTGCATGGTTTATTTTTGAATAAATATAACTGATGAGTATCATTTACATATTAAAAGTAATATACAAAAACATACATATTTACACACATTGTTTTAAAGCTTTTCGCTGATTATGTAGGTATATTATGTCCCAGCTATAGGTATTTACAATTTATAAATTTCATATCCCGGGTGTTCACTGACGTCTGCCTCATCCGGGCTATCTTCGACGTGTATAATCTTTTCAACGTTCTCATTGAATGTTACTACAGATTTTCTTCTTGCTCCTTTATTTTCCCCAAACTCATCATCATCTGTCTCATCTCCAGCATCTTTTAATTTATCTATTGACTGTATAACTATCGGGCCTTGCGGCTCAGGTATTGATAGATCAAGTATCGCATCGAAGGGATTGTCTTTCTTTGATGTTGTCGGTACCTCAGTTAACTCTTCAAATGGGGCGTTTAGCATTTCTTGTAATCTCCTCTCGCTTTTTTTCAGTTCTTCAATATTGAGCCTAGGTTTGGGCATATTCTCCGGTTTTGGGAGTGGAGCCGCAACAGAATCGTTTCTTGACACTATGCTATTCTCATCGCTAAATTCATCATAGTTTTTGTTCTTTCTCCTGCGGACAAAGATTTGAAAAGTTCAATATCAAACATAATATGACAAGAAAACACAAATTACTTGAATAACGGTCGCCTCACCATCTTAGGAACAGCCATAGAGCTATCAGTACAATTAATATGAAGAGAAGTATACTGAGGACTATCGTAGAGACCAACAAGCCCGTATCACGTCCGGGAATGACGCATATCTCGCATGCTTCTAGATGATCTTCCAGCGATACGGTACTTATAATGTTAACGACGGCGGCTGCGTTGTTATTTATGTCACTGAAAAGAAATAATGATACTTTATTATAATTGCATCTGATAATAATTAATGGATGAATACAAGGATTGTAAAAGAATATTCCTACGCAGTCAGTCGATCGACGGCAACGGGTTCTCGTTCAATAAGGCCATAAACATAAAGTTGCAGCGCCGCTCCCGCTGCGTTTGCTTGGCGTTTCTTCTTTGATGTGTCAACTCCATCGACGTCATCAGATATAACAATTGACCTCATTGTTTTAACATCATATCCAACGGCATCGCTTAATCTAGCCAAAATAGATTTTTCCTCATCCAGGAATGCATCTTGGATGCTCACTACCACTATATTGCTTTTGTCTAACAATTTTACCTGGAAATAAAAATATTGCCGTAAATTCAGATATTAGAGGAATAAGCTTAGAATATCGGTTTAATGCACCCATAACAAAGGATTATGATAGAGCTTATATATATCTACATAAACACTATGTATAAATCGTGCGCAGTCAACAACTTACATAAGACGTTTAGATTTTTAATGTCTGATTTACATATTTGACTTGGCGTGCAGTTTGACTAACGCTAATTAATTGCTTGGAAGGATTTTATTGCATGTGATTGCACCAACTGAGTGTATTTTTTTTTATTTTATCGTCAGGATGTTGTCCCATCCGGTAAGTACCGGAGTACTACCCCGGAGTAGTTTTTTGCCGGGTTGATTTAATAATCGCGGCTTCAATTCGAAACAAAATGTATTGCGGTCCAATTTTATTTACTAAGATTTAAAAGTGAATCATAGCGTTTAAAAATAAAAGCCTTCAAGATTTGTGACATGTTTAAATTTGGAAAGAGGATGCATTTCGATAAAATGACATCAGCATAAGAAAGATATGCGAATTTAGGTAACATTGTGTGCAGTAAGTTACAAATAAACTGCACACAATTCTTACCCGCTATTGTGAAATAATTTCATTTTTATTAATTGATTTGGTAAGATAGTGATGATATAAAAAACAATTTTAGTTATAGATTAATTTAAAAAATGATTTCATTTTTGTGGCTATGGCATTCACCTTTAATAAAACATTTTAAATACATAAACTAAAGTTTAACGAACTAGGATACGCTTAAATATAAAACGATATATAATGCTTCATAAAGTTTAGTATAAACCTAAAAGTATTGTATTTTCATGAAGAAATTATTTTTCACATTAAGGTAGTATTAAAATGCTATGTCGGCTGCATTAAGAAGATGCAAATAAGTACCTAGCATTTTATATTTTGATGTAATAAAATGAAGACTCAGGTGTATGATGTCAGAACTGCAAAGTGCCTCAAATATGTTGATCATAAAACTTGGTTCCGCTATAAACACATTTTGGGAGTAAAACCTTGAAAACTTGACACAGCGAGTGACATTGCCTTTTGTTTTTCTCGTATTATTTTTAACTCTATTAGAACCCAACTACTTGCCAATATAATAAGGTTCTATTTGCTTTATTTTAACAACATGTTCTATATGGATAGAAGTTTAGGTAGCTAAACTCGACCGAACTTTGGTAAATTAAATTAATAACGGCTTAGTTGCCCCTGATCTGGATCCTGTCTAGATCTTTGAACTATAATGTAAGTTTAGATTGATTAGATATACATACACGCGTCACAAAAGTTTGAGATATTATTCCCGAATAACTTGAAGTAGGTAAATAATAAGTGATGTCAAACTTTTGTGGTGGGTGTATGTAAGAGGGTATTATTAGAAATACCTTACCCTTATAATGTGAAATCTAATTTAGTTGCTTTCCAGACAAGTTACCAAGTTTATACTTTGGATTCAAATTGGTACTCACTACTGTTATTACTTATAGGAAGGTACTTGTTTTGTTTTCTTTGATTAAAATATCACATTCACATTGCATTGAAGGAATGTGCGCCAGTTATAATAGCAATAAGCAAGCTCTCAATGATATTGGGGACAACTACAATCGACGCAATGCGGGTGCACACACCCTTGCCTATACTTAAGAATAAGGTGACAAACAGCGATAGTTACCAATAACTGTATAGATCCAGTCAGTCCTCCACCGTTGCGGTCGGTGGCATGAACCACAAGCGCTTGGTTCTCTTCCAGTCGAGCCCCACTCCTCAAATGCACGAACCCAGTGGTAGGTGCTACAGCCAACTCACTTTCAGCACTCCAGTAAAGCAGCTCAGCGTTCTCTCCTATATCTGCGTCTGTAGCCTGATTGAAGATAATGCAATTAGCTGGATGCACACATCCGTTAACATTGCGGATGTAAGCTTTTAATTGTAGCAAAGTCTACTTTGAATGTCAGAGACCAATGGAGTAGGATTCTTTTGAATACTTAAGTAATACTAGTTACTATTAGAAAAACATAAAGGGACAATATAAAGAAAAGTTTTTTCTATGGTTTTCATATATTCCTATTGCATTTATAATAAGTTAAATTGACTGTTTAATGTATTTATTCCGCAGAAGTAAAATGTTTTATTAGGCGGCGCGGGCGATGAGTCAGTCAGCGAGATGTTTTTTTTTTAACATAAACAGGTACTAATATAAAACTCTTTTTCGACGTGAATCATACTTCACCGCGGGATCCTAAAACAAAATATCAACTCGAAGCGCAGACAGTTTATGACTCTCAATATTTAGGCGTCAAATGGAAAATGTGTGTAATATTTGTATATCATGCGGATAAAACCTACCTGTAATTCTGCCAGCGAACGGGGTAGAATCGTTTCCTCCAGCTCCTCGGTCGGATAACCAACAGCGATCGGTTCGTATTCTTTACCGACGAATATAGGCGCATTGTCATTGATATCGTTAACGATAAGATTGACTATACTTCGCCTAGAGTTATACGGGATGGTATCCGTGAGAATCCATTTATTTGTACCGTAGTCGTAGGGCCCGAGTCCATCTGACCGTACAGAGCGTTTTGTCCGGATAGCGTTGTCAGTGTCGCAAAGCAATAAGACTTCCACTTGTACTTGCGAGAGCGCCATGAACGCGATAGAGTGGTGTTCTCTGTCGATAGCTGTTGTGTGCAAGCCGTTCTCGTCTACGTATAACCATGTCTGGTTTACAGGCCACCGGCTAGTGAGTGCGAACCGACAGCCGGGGAACTGCGTCGTGTTGAGTACAACCAAGTTCTGATGAGATTCCTCTTCATCTCTATCTAATATTATTAATGGGGGAACTACGAAGTCGTTTTGTCCGCACACTGTGACCGCTTCTACTGTTAAGTGAACCTGTATAATGCACATGTATTGATGAAAAGATAGTAAAAGTAATTTTAGACCCCGCGTAGGTATATTGAAGACCGTTAAGGATTCCGAGTTCTGTGGTTCTTATTCTTTGTAATGAATGGGTTTCATAGCGCCCGTGCAAACAGCAGATCAGTGGTGCCAACCCTTCAAAACTGAAAAGCAACAGTTTACTGATAAAGAACAGAAGAAAATGGAAACATTGAGGTTTCATAAAATCCGTTCGTATTTTTCCTTAAGTCTTCTTTCAGGGAGGAGTTTTTCTATTCCAGACCTGGAAATTTATTTTTCCTAACCCACATTCCGAGAAGATAGTGGAAGTAGAAATGGAGTGATAGTGGAAATATAAACTAAGTTAATATTAAGCATAGATAATTTAATGATTCGTTCAATATTTTTTTATAATCTATGTTTTCAAAATGTATAATTATTTTCAGCAAAAAATATGATGTTCTTAGTACAGTAGTGTTGGCAACACTGCAGCAGACGGTCAACATTCCCATAAATTAAAAAGGATATGGAACGCACAACATAACACAAAACGCTGAACGCACTCACGTGTATTCAGGCTTTTAAATAGGTTAAGTTCAGTAAAAATATGACGATTAGGTTTAGTACCCAGTATAGTTGGATTCTCTACGTCGGAGCTTTAAAATAATTTACAAGAAGATTAAAAAGGTGGGTGATATTAAATTTAAGTCTAGAATGGTTGCTGGAAAAGTACCAACCACCTACTCAGATTACTCGGACTACAAAAATAAATATAGACGGTGCATGTAGAGCTAAGTGTGGCGCTACTAAATAGCTAAAAAATCGCGTCTCAGCTGCAGTATATTGAGAGAGACAAGTTTGACCTATGCACGTTCATTTGATTTTTCGGCCTTATAATAAAACAGTGTAAAATACTCGAGACCATTTAGCGAATTTAACTTATAGTAGTTCTACACGCGCCGTCTACAAATCCTTATTCTTGAAGTCTATGGGAAATGTATAGTTTTCTTAATATTTTGTTTGCAGATTGCTATGTACTTGGCATTAGAATAATTCGTACCGTGGCAGATGCTGTTGCTTGTGTAATAGCCGTTGTGGCTATAACTTGGAAAGAGTAGACTCCGCTGTTCGCGGCCGCGGATAAATGTAGCTCGCCCTCATTGTTTATAGAGATACGCGATTGTAGATGAGCTGTAACATAACGTTAGGCTGTAATATAACCTACTTGTAGGTTGAATAACCCCGAGACGCTGACGTTTAGGGATCTTCTATGGTCTAAGCTTGTAAGAAGGTACCTACCTAAATAAATTTTCACTAAATATCCGTTAAGTACACGTATTTATTTGAATTTTATTATCCACCTTATTCCCAATTCCAGAGACACAATTTTTTTTGATAAAGATTTATAAGACAATATAAATATCTATTTAATAAGATATAAATCTTATCTTAAATCTCTTCATGTAGATATTGTAGTGAGTAAGAAATAAGCTTCTTCTCGGAGCCTATTAAAAGTCAACAAACGCTGGGCCAAGAAATATTGCTTTTAGAAAATATAAGGCGGCAGATTTCGACGGTTTTAATCTTCTAGTTCATATTCCTTATTTAATATTTATTTCATATTTCATACTATTTCTGTTACACCTTATATATTGCGTTATTAAAGCCTCTCGCATCCATCTCTTCACCCACAAAGATATAAGTAACCTGTATATTTCATAATACATATTACCTCTGTAACAAATTTCATTAAGAATCGTTTTGCCGTTTTTGCAATCATCAGTCAAGTGAAACTTGCAAATCTTCGTAACTAGGTTAATATTATATTCAGTAGGGTTTACCATTATCTATTTGTAGAGAATAGACGATTGCTTCTCCGTTTTCGGCGGTGGCAGAAACTCTACCAACCAGGCCTGTCTGTGCCATGTCTACATTGATCACGTAGGATGGTGAGCTGAATGTTACCGATGGTAATGTAGGGGCACCTGGTAAGATAACATAGTGTGTTATGGGTGAAAATAATAAGAAAACTGACGAGTCATCTATATCTACTAATATAATAAAGAGGTCAAGTTTGTGAGTTTGGATTTGGGGGTCAGGGGATCGGGGGGATGTTGGGTAGACTCAGTGATTTCTGATCCGATACTAAACATTATTTCATTATTAGGAAGGTACATTATACCTGAGTGCTATAGGCAATCCCCCATCGAGGCACCGCGGTCATAGCTGTGTCATATTAACTACAGGCATCAGGGAGGGAGAGCGTGCTTTTTGTAGGCAAGTGATAATGCTTCCAGTTTGAAAAAATAAATGGTATATTATATTATTAGGCAGACCCTTAAAGTCTCCCGAATATAAATCATGTTATTTATTTATTTAAGAGAGGTGAGGTCTACCGTCATAAAAGGTATTAACTTTTGCTATAGGCCTCAAATAAATACAATAATATAACAAATTTTATAATATGCTTTTAAATCCTATATTTTTGGGGTAGAGTTCATAAGTTCACAAAGATTAAGCCGCAACGATTTTCAGATTTATTCAAGGTCTTTTGGATTGGATGAATAATATCCCTATCTTTATGTACCGTCTCCACGACAAAACTTAATCGATCGAGATGTCTGGGGAGCTACCGATTTAAAAAGCCTACAAATACTTCCTTCACTAAAAAAACGAAACTAGAACCCGTTATAAAGGGATGATTCATTGGAAAAATAAAGTGGTTTTCCTCAAGATTCATCAGCAGAAAAGAATACAGAGGCGCTATAAACTAGCGCATCGGTCATGCGCTGCATTCAAATCGGCCTTGTGCTATCAAGATGACATTCACGAGCGATAGTTAATGCATGACTGTAATAAAACATCTGCAAGGCAATGTTGATAGGACTCACGGAACATCACATGACCAGTATGTTTCAAAACGTACTTTAAAAAAAGGATAATACTTATTATTTGGGCACCTTTGCGGGTAAAACGTGGCCACAACAAGCCTAACACAGGCTCCTGTGTGGAACGAAAGGGATAGCCTTTGCCCAGCAGTGGGACAAAAATTGATATTCCTAAAAATGTCCTTAGCATTTTGATACAATAGTGATATGTTTAAGTATATAGGTATCAAAAATAAGCAAATACGTGTCATCAACAAAATACTATGAGTAGTAATTATTGTAACCTTTGTAGGTAGCTAACCCGCAAAATGAAATGCCTTGACTGATACATAAAGGGGTACATTTTTATATAAATCCGTTGATAGGAATCAATCAATCAGTCACCTTTATGGTAGTTTCAATAAATTTACCACGGCCTTACAAAGTATTTCAGAAAAATGTCTTGTAATCACAGTATTGAGAGTGGAGTTTTTCTTTCAGTAAAAATTTCGAGTAAGCTAAATACAGGAGTTAAGCCAAGGCCCTGTGGCTCTCTTGAGCTAATTACCCCATTGCCCCCGCACTTTGCGTTCCTTAAAAACCTAGTGAAGCTGTGTGGCATCGGCAAATAGCGAAGATAATTAAAAAAACATAGGAGTGCTGTGTTTTGTAAAAAGCTCGTCTCTTTTCACATCATATGTACCTGATTGAAGGACAGTCAGCAGTAGCACAGCCCTGTCTCCGCCGGCGTGCAGTTCAAGGGGCACGCTCGTGACATGCCCTGGCAGGGTGAGCGACCCAGACGCGTGCACCGTCACCACCCCATCCGCCACGTACGCCACGAACAAGCTTGAGTATTCTGAAATGTATATTTTTCTCATATTTTACCATTTACAACGATAAGAACGTTCTGTGTGCTTTGTAAAGAATACCGTTTAGATTATGAATGTCTCATATCTCTCGTCTGGACGTAGAAATATATTAGTTGAAAACAATTTTGCTGTATAATAAGTGTAAGTAACTTTCATAACGAAACTTACCTGCATAGGTTAAATTGATTATTAATACTATTCAAAAAAGCTTTTTAACAAAAAATAACCGTCTTCAAAAAACTAAAAAGCAAAAAATAATCTAATCTTGAAATCTACCTTTTCTAACTAAATCAAATATTTAACGAATCTGAAGGTGGTGCCAAACAAACAACTGAGTTGAGTATTGCCGGTCCGCGCCAAAGACTTTGGTCCGCGTATCTCGTTATTAAGAATACATTTATTATTCTTTGTCGGTTATATATATAGTATGTTTTGTATTGTTTTTTAATTATGGCCGAATAGATATTTTTTATGTTTGTGCCTGTTTGAATCTTAACTTAGATACTCATATAAGTATAGACCCATATATGTGCAGGTAGTATGAATGTACTTCATGCATGATATTATTGGTGCCAATGAGATATAAGATTGTATAATAAATTTCATCCTAAAAAGAAATAAAATATACATAATATATAACCATTCCAGACATACCTCCGTGTAAATCAATTGTTGTTCCAGTGTATCCTAATATCCGGATCGCTTCATGCTGTACAGACTCAGCTTGAGTCAAACCTTCGTAGAAAACTTTCTCGAATGACACATCAGTTTCTGTCTGCGAATCTGGAAATATTCAAGTCTATTTTAATTTTTAAGTACTATAAGTACCTAGTGACATTTTCGGTCGGAGTTGATAATATGTACAAGTCGTGACTTGTACATATTATATGTACCTATGTACTGCAACTTAATACTAAAACACGAAAACCACAGTCATAATACCTACTTTCTTAATACAATATACATGCTGATAAAAATCAATTAAGTATAGTAGGAATAGATGTTTCATTGTGGGTGTATAAAAGGAAAATAGATTAAAGAAAGTCGTGTAAGACACATAATTTATAACTTACGAACGGGTGCGCCGATTTTATGATCTTGGATTTTTTTATTTTGTCTCCGACCCGAATTGCAGAATAACTAATAAAACATGGGAAAACGTCACTAAAAAATAGAAGATAATCCATTTTTTCATACATTTGATTCTGAGGCGGTACGAAATTCGCCGGAATATACGAAATTACTCATGAAGGTAACCTATAATCTAATCAATAAAAAGGTATATAAGTAATAAATAAAGGTAGATTACGCAAAGAAAGATCACAAAAATTCTAATTTTATAGATGCTTCCATTTGATGTAGTTTTGTTCATGATCTTTTATCAAAGTTCAAACAAACATTATGTCATTACAAGTTTAAAAAACTCGTAACAGAAAAATAAAAAGTTTATAAATACTTACTGGAATGGCAAATACCAAAGTGATAAGAAATCCTTAACAAACCAAAAATAATATTTAATGCAAGCAAAACAATACTTTTCACAAAAAAGTTGCAAATAAATTATGTACGTATACGTATGCATTATTTGGTCTCAGTTAAAAAAAAATGTACTAACCATCTATGACAGATATAATAATCGCCGCCCGCGCAAGCTCGCTTCCTGTTCTTTGGGCAGTAATTACAAAAACAATCTTGCGACTATTGGCTAGCACATCTGCCGGTATAGGACTGATTAATACCAACGTTAAGGAGTTCTCGATTTGCATAATACTAAACCACTGCGAGATTTCTGAAAACGGTAGATATAAAGTCTTGTAAAATAAGTAAAATAAACAGTTGTAGAAAAGTGTAATTAAGTAGATTCCTACCGCCTTCGAGAGCGAATGTGACATCTGTGCCATATCCTTGAGTTAGGGTCACAGGGGTCTCAAACAAGAGGCCGGTGTTGACATTGTAGGAACCAGTGTAATAAGCCTCATCGAATACGGGTTGGATCACGGCTATGGCTTCGTCCTCTATAACTTCGAACACTATGGTAGCGGATGCGGAAACGGTCTGAGGGGCGGACGCCTGTATCTCTAGGATTATGATTTTGTTCGTGGGTATTTGCTGGTCCGGAATGGGAGCTTGCAACGCTACTGCCACCACGGCGCCTTGGGTCGTCAGGCTGAAGTAGCTGGAGAGCTCTGACGGAAGAAAATGGTTGTAAGTGTCAGTCCTGAGCAAGCAAACAGAGTATTTTGAATTGATGACACAAAAGTGCATTGTCCTTAAATATGTGAGTGAATCAGCTATTCTTACGTACCGCCAAACAAAGTGAAATTGACACTATCGGTGTATCCTTCAATTAGCGTTATTGGTTCTATGCTTGCCGTGTTACCATCGATAGAGCCTACGTAAGTTACTCTGTCGAATCCGAGGATCGGTGCTTCTTCAGTGTAATCTGGAAGATGAAGTGGAGAAGTTAGTCCATAATATGTGAATCTGAAGAGTAGGCTGCATAATGGATTGGAAGTTGGATGTGTGCTCACCACTTGTAACCGATATGACGATGGTCGACCGCGCTGTGTCACTTCCCGGTCTCTGGGCAGTGATGACAAACACGAGCTGGCGATTATTGGCTAACACGGCGGCCGGTATAGGGCTGACTAAAGCCAGTGTCAGTGAATTTTGTGTTTGCACTAAGCTGAACCATTGCGAGCTTTCTGAAAATATAATAAAAGTCTTGCTGTATTTATCGTTGAACATAAAAAATAAAACTGTTACAAATCGCTATTTGTCATGGCGTACCTCCTTCAAGAGCGAACGTGACATCTGCGCCATATCCTTGAATTAGAGTCACAGGGGTCTCAAACAGGAGGCCGGTGTTGACATTGTAGGAACCAGTGTAATAAGCCTCATCGAATACGGGTTGGATCACGGCTATGGCTTCGTCCTCTATAACTTCGAACACTATGGTAGCGGATGCGGAAACGGTCTGAGGGGCGGACGCCTGTATCTCTAGGATTATGATTTTGTTCGTGGGTATTTGCTGGTCCGGAATGGGAGCTTGCAACGCTACTGCCACCACGGCGCCTTGGGTCGTCAGGCTGAAGTAGCTGGAGAGCTCTGACGGAAGAAAATGGTTGTAAGTGTCAGTCCTGAGCAAGCAAACAGAGTATTTTGAATTGATGACACAAAAGTGCATTGTCCTTAAATATGTGAGTGGAGTGAAATCAGCTATTCTTACGTACCGCCAAACAAAGTGAAATTGACACTATCGGTGTATCCTTCAATTAGCGTTATTGGTTCTATGCTTGCCGTGTTACCATCGATAGAGCCTACGTAAGTTACTCTGTCGAATCCGAGGATCGGTGCTTCTTCAGTGTAATCTGGAAGATGAAGTGGAGAAGTTAGTCCATAATATGTGAATCTGAAGAGTAGGCTGCATAATGTATTGGGATTAGGATGTGTGCTCACCACTTGTAACCGATATGACGATGGTCGACCGCGCTGTGTCACTTCCCGGTCTCTGGGCAGTGATGACAAACACGAGCTGGCGATTATTGGCTAACACGGCGGCCGGTATAGGGCTGACTAAAGCCAGTGTCAGCGAATTTTGTGTTTGCACTAAGCTGAACCATTGCGAGCTTTCTGAAAGTATAATAAAAGTCTTGCTGTATTTATCGTTGAACATAAAAAATAAAACTGCTACAAATCGCTATTTGTCATGGCGTACCTCCTTCAAGAGCGAACGTGACATCTACGCCATATCCTTGAGTTAGAGTCACAGGGGTCTCAAACAGGAGGCCGGTGTTGACATTGTAGGAACCAGTGTAATAAGCCTCATCGAATACGGGTTGGATCACGGCTATGGCTTCGTCCTCTATAACTTCGAACACTATGGTAGCGGATGCGGAAACGGTCTGAGGGGCGGACGCCTGTATCTCTAGGATTATGATTTTGTTCGTGGGTATTTGCTGGTCCGGAATGGGAGCTTGCAACGCTACTGCCACCACGGCGCCTTGGGTCGTCAGGCTGAAGTAGCTGGAGAGCTCTGACGGAAGAAAATGGTTGTAAGTGTCAGTCCTGAGCAAGCAAACAGAGTATTTTGAATTGATGACACAAAAGTGCATTGTCCTTAAATATGTGAGTGAATCAGCTATTCTTACGTACCGCCAAACAAAGTGAAATTGACACTATCGGTGTATCCTTCAATTAGCGTTATTGGTTCTATGCTTGCCGTGTTACCATCGATAGAGCCTACGTAAGTTACTCTGTCGAATCCGAGGATCGGTGCTTCTTCAGTGTAATCTGGAAGATGAAGTGGAGAAGTTAGTCCATAATATGTGAATCTGAAGAGTAGGCTGCATAATGGATTGGAAGTTGGATGTGTGCTCACCACTTGTAACCGATATGACGATGGTCGACCGCGCTGTGTCACTTCCCGGTCTCTGGGCAGTGATGACAAACACGAGCTGGCGATTATTGGCTAACACGGCGGCCGGTATAGGGCTGACTAAAGCCAGTGTCAGTGAATTTTGTGTTTGCACTAAGCTGAACCATTGCGAGCTTTCTGAAAGTATAATAAAAGTCTTGCTGTATTTATCGTTGAACATAAAAATAAAACTGCTACAAATCGCTATTTGTCATGGCGTACCTCCTTCAAGAGCGAACGTGACATCTGCGCCATATCCTTGAATTAGAGTCACAGGGGTCTCAAACAGGAGGCCGGTGTTGACATTGTAGGAACCAGTGTAATAAGCCTCATCGAATACGGGTTGGATCACGGCTATGGCTTCGTCCTCTATAACTTCGAACACTATGGTAGCGGATGCGGAAACGGCCTGAGGGGCGGACGCCTGTATCTCTAGGATTATGATTTTGTTCGTGGGTATTTGCTGGTCCGGAATGGGAGCTTGCAACGCTACTGCCACCACGGCGCCTTGGGTCGTCAGGCTGAAGTAGCTGGAGAGCTCTGACGGAAGAAAATGGTTGTAAGTGTCAGTCCTGAGCAAGCAAACAGAGTATTTTGAATTGATGACACAAAAGTGCATTGTCCTTAAATATGTGAGTGAATCAGCTATTCTTACGTACCGCCAAACAAAGTGAAATTGACACTATCGGTGTATCCTTCAATTAGCGTTATTGGTTCTATGCTTGCCGTGTTACCATCGATAGAGCCTACGTAAGTTACTCTGTCGAATCCGAGGATCGGTGCTTCTTCAGTGTAATCTGGAAGATGAAGTGGAGAAGTTAGTCCATAATATGTGAATCTGAAGAGTAGGCTGCATAATGGATTGGAAGTTGGATGTGTGCTCACCACTTGTAACCGATATGACGATGGTCGACCGCGCTGTGTCACTTCCCGGTCTCTGGGCAGTGATGACAAACACGAGCTGGCGATTATTGGCTAACACGGCGGCCGGTATAGGGCTGACTAAAGCCAGTGTCAGCGAATTTTGTGTTTGCACTAAGCTGAACCATTGCGAGCTTTCTGAAAGTATAATAAAAGTCTTGCTGTATTTATCGTCGAACATAAAAAATAAAACTGCTACAAATCGCTATTTGTCATGGCGTACCTCCTTCAAGAGCGAACGTGACATCTGCGCCATATCCTTGAATTAGAGTCACAGGGGTCTCAAACAGGAGGCCGGTGTTGACATTGTAGGAACCAGTGTAATAAGCCTCATCGAATACGGGTTGGATCACGGCTATGGCTTCGTCCTCTATAACTTCGAACACTATGGTAGCGGATGCGGAAACGGTCTGAGGGGCGGACGCCTGTATCTCTAGGATTATGATTTTGTTCGTGGGTATTTGCTGGTCCGGAATGGGAGCTTGCAACGCTACTGCCACCACGGCGCCTTGGGTCGTCAGGCTGAAGTAGCTGGAGAGCTCTGACGGAAGAAAATGGTTGTAAGTGTCAGTCCTGAGCAAGCAAACAGAGTATTTTGAATTGATGACACAAAAGTGCATTGTCCTTAAATATGTGAGTGGAGTGAAATCAGCTATTCTTACGTACCGCCAAACAAAGTGAAATTGACACTATCGGTGTATCCTTCAATTAGCGTTATTGGTTCTATGCTTGCCGTGTTACCATCGATAGAGCCTACGTAAGTTACTCTGTCGAATCCGAGGATCGGTGCTTCTTCAGTGTAATCTGGAAGATGAAGTGGAGAAGTTAGTCCATAATATGTGAATCTGAAGAGTAGGCTGCATAATGGATTGGAAGTTGGATGTGTGCTCACCACTTGTAACCGATATGACGATGGTCGACCGCGCTGTGTCACTTCCCGGTCTCTGGGCAGTGATGACAAACACGAGCTGGCGATTATTGGCTAACACGGCGGCCGGTATAGGGCTGACTAAAGCCAGTGTCAGCGAATTTTGTGTTTGCACTAAGCTGAACCATTGCGAGCTTTCTGAAAGTATAATAAAAGTCTTGCTGTATTTATCGTTGAACATAAAAAATAAAACTGCTACAAATCGCTATTTGTCATGGCGTACCTCCTTCAAGAGCGAACGTGACATCTGCGCCATATCCTTGAATTAGAGTCACAGGGGTCTCAAACAGGAGGCCGGTGTTGACATTGTAGGAACCAGTGTAATAAGCCTCATCGAATACGGGTTGGATCACGGCTATGGCTTCGTCCTCTATAACTTCGAACACTATGGTAGCGGATGCGGAAACGGTCTGAGGGGCGGACGCCTGTATCTCTAGGATTATGATTTTGTTCGTGGGTATTTGCTGGTCCGGAATGGGAGCTTGCAACGCTACTGCCACCACGGCGCCGTGGGTCGTCAGGCTGAAGTAGCTGGAGAGCTCTGACGGAAGAAAATGGTTGTAAGTGTCAGTCCTGAGCAAGCAAACAGAGTATTTTGAATTGATGACACAAAAGTGCATTGTCTTTAAATATGTGAGTGGAGTGAAATCAGCTATTCTTACGTACCGCCAAACAAAGTGAAATTGACACTATCGGTGTATCCTTCAATTAGCGTTATTGGTTCTATGCTTGCCGTGTTACCATCGATAGAGCCTACGTAAGTTACTCTGTCGAATCCGAGGATCGGTGCTTCTTCAGTGTAATCTGGAAGATGAAGTGGAGAAGTTAGTCCATAATATGTGAATCTGAAGAGTAGGCTGCATAATGTATTGGGATTAGGATGTGTGCTCACCACTTGTAACCGATATGACGATGGTCGACCGCGCTGTGTCACTTCCCGGTCTCTGGGCAGTGATGACAAACACGAGCTGGCGATTATTGGCTAACACGGCGGCCGGTATAGGGCTGACTAAAGCCAGTGTCAGTGAATTTTGTGTTTGCACTAAGCTGAACCATTGCGAGCTTTCTGAAAGTATAATAAAAGTCTTGCTGTATTTATCGTTGAACATAAAAATAAAACTGCTACAAATCGCTATTTGTCATGGCGTACCTCCTTCAAGAGCGAACGTGACATCTGCGCCATATCCTTGAATTAGAGTCACAGGGGTCTCAAACAGGAGGCCGGTGTTGACATTGTAGGAACCAGTGTAATAAGCCTCATCGAATACGGGTTGGATCACGGCTATGGCTTCGTCCTCTATAACTTCGAACACTATGGTAGCGGATGCGGAAACGGTCTGAGGGGCGGACGCCTGTATCTCTAGGATTATGATTTTGTTCGTGGGTATTTGCTGGTCCGGAATGGGAGCTTGCAACGCTACTGCCACCACGGCGCCTTGGGTCGTCAGGCTGAAGTAGCTGGAGAGCTCTGACGGAAGAAAATGGTTGTAAGTGTCAGTCCTGAGCAAGCAAACAGAGTATTTTGAATTGATGACACAAAAGTGCATTGTCCTTAAATATGTGAGTGGAGTGAAATCAGCTATTCTTACGTACCGCCAAACAAAGTGAAATTGACACTATCGGTGTATCCTTCAATTAGCGTTATTGGTTCTATGCTTGCCGTGTTACCATCGATAGAGCCTACGTAAGTTACTCTGTCGAATCCGAGGATCGGTGCTTCTTCAGTGTAATCTGGAAGATGAAGTGGAGAAGTTAGTCCATAATATGTGAATCTGAAGAGTAGGCTGCATAATGAATTGGAAGTTGGATGTGTGCTCACCACTTGTAACCGATATGACGATGGTCGACCGCGCTGTGTCACTTCCCGGTCTCTGGGCAGTGATGACAAACACGAGCTGGCGATTATTGGCTAACACGGCGGCCGGTATAGGGCTGACTAAAGCCAGTGTCAGCGAATTTTGTGTTTGCACTAAGCTGAACCATTGCGAGCTTTCTGAAAGTATAATAAAAGTCTTGCTGTATTTATCGTTGAACATAAAAAATAAAACTGCTACAAATCGCTATTTGTCATGGCGTACCTCCTTCAAGAGTGAACGTGACATCTGTGCCATATCCTTGAGTTAGGGTCACAGGGGTCTCAAACAAGAGGCCGGTGTTGACATTGTAGGAACCAGTGTAATAAGCCTCATCGAATACGGGTTGGATCACGGCTATGGCTTCGTCCTCTATAACTTCGAACACTATGGTAGCGGATGCGGAAACGGCCTGAGGGGCGGACGCCTGTATCTCTAGGATTATGATTTTGTTCGTGGGTATTTGCTGGTCCGGAATGGGAGCTTGCAACGCTACTGCCACCACGGCGCCTTGGGTCGTCAGGCTGAAGTAGCTGGAGAGCTCTGACGGAAGAAAATGGTTGTAAGTGTCAGTCCTGAGCAAGCAAACAGAGTATTTTGAATTGATGACACAAAAGTGCATTGTACTTAAATATGTGAGTGGAGTGAAATCAGCTATTCTTACGTACCGCCAAACAAAGTGAAATTGACACTATCGGTGTATCCTTCAATTAGCGTTATTGGTTCTATGCTTGTCGTGTTACCATCGATAGAGCCTACGTAAGTTACTCTGTCGAATCCGAGGATCGGTGCTTCTTCAGTGTAATCTGGAAGATGAAGTGGAGAAGTTAGTCCATAATATGTGAATCTGAAGAGTAGGCTGCATAATGGATTGGAAGTTGGATGTGTGCTCACCACTTGTAACCGATATGACGATGGTCGACCGCGCTGTGTCACTTCCCGGTCTCTGGGCAGTGATGACAAACACGAGCTGGCGATTATTGGCTAACACGGCGGCCGGTATAGGGCTGACTAAAGCCAGTGTCAGTGAATTTTGTGTTTGCACTAAGCTGAACCATTGCGAGCTTTCTGAAAGTATAATAAAAGTCTTGCTGTATTTATCGTCGAACATAAAAAATAAAACTGCTACAAATCGCTATTTGTCATGGCGTACCTCCTTCAAGAGCGAACGTGACATCTGCGCCATATCCTTGAATTAGAGTCACAGGGGTCTCAAACAGGAGGCCGGTGTTGACATTGTAGGAACCAGTGTAATAAGCCTCATCGAATACGGGTTGGATCACGGCTATGGCTTCGTCCTCTATAACTTCGAACACTATGGTAGCGGATGCGGAAACGGTCTGAGGGGCGGACGCCTGTATCTCTAGGATTATGATTTTGTTCGTGGGTATTTGCTGGTCCGGAATGGGAGCTTGCAACGCTACTGCCACCACGGCGCCTTGGGTCGTCAGGCTGAAGTAGCTGGAGAGCTCTGACGGAAGAAAATGGTTGTAAGTGTCAGTCCTGAGCAAGCAAACAGAGTATTTTGAATTGATGACACAAAAGTGCATTGTCCTTAAATATGTGAGTGGAGTGAAATCAGCTATTCTTACGTACCGCCAAACAAAGTGAAATTGACACTATCGGTGTATCCTTCAATTAGCGTTATTGGTTCTATGCTTGCCGTGTTACCATCGATAGAGCCTACGTAAGTTACTCTGTCGAATCCGAGGATCGGTGCTTCTTCAGTGTAATCTGGAAGATGAAGTGGAGAAGTTAGTCCATAATATGTGAATCTGAAGAGTAGGCTGCATAATGGATTGGAAGTTGGATGTGTGCTCACCACTTGTAACCGATATGACGATGGTCGACCGCGCTGTGTCACTTCCCGGTCTCTGGGCAGTGATGACAAACACGAGCTGGCGATTATTGGCTAACACGGCGGCCGGTATAGGGCTGACTAAAGCCAGTGTCAGCGAATTTTGTGTTTGCACTAAGCTGAACCATTGCGAGCTTTCTGAAAGTATAATAAAAGTCTTGCTGTATTTATCGTTGAACATAAAAAATAAAACTGCTACAAATCGCTATTTGTCATGGCGTACCTCCTTCAAGAGTGAACGTGACATCTGTGCCATATCCTTGAGTTAGGGTCACAGGGGTCTCAAACAAGAGGCCGGTGTTGACATTGTAGGAACCAGTGTAATAAGCCTCATCGAATACGGGTTGGATCACGGCTATGGCTTCGTCCTCTATAACTTCGAACACTATGGTAGCGGATGCGGAAACGGCCTGAGGGGCGGACGCCTGTATCTCTAGGATTATGATTTTGTTCGTGGGTATTTGCTGGTCCGGAATGGGAGCTTGCAACGCTACTGCCACCACGGCGCCTTGGGTCGTCAGGCTGAAGTAGCTGGAGAGCTCTGACGGAAGAAAATGGTTGTAAGTGTCAGTCCTGAGCAAGCAAACAGAGTATTTTGAATTGATGACACAAAAGTGCATTGTACTTAAATATGTGAGTGGAGTGAAATCAGCTATTCTTACGTACCGCCAAACAAAGTGAAATTGACACTATCGGTGTATCCTTCAATTAGCGTTATTGGTTCTATGCTTGTCGTGTTACCATCGATAGAGCCTACGTAAGTTACTCTGTCGAATCCGAGGATCGGTGCTTCTTCAGTGTAATCTGGAAGATGAAGTGGAGAAGTTAGTCCATAATATGTGAATCTGAAGAGTAGGCTGCATAATGGATTGGAAGTTGGATGTGTGCTCACCACTTGTAACCGATATGACGATGGTCGACCGCGCTGTGTCACTTCCCGGTCTCTGGGCAGTGATGACAAACACGAGCTGGCGATTATTGGCTAACACGGCGGCCGGTATAGGGCTGACTAAAGCCAGTGTCAGTGAATTTTGTGTTTGCACTAAGCTGAACCATTGCGAGCTTTCTGAAAGTATAATAAAAGTCTTGCTGTATTTATCGTCGAACATAAAAAATAAAACTGCTACAAATCGCTATTTGTCATGGCGTACCTCCTTCAAGAGCGAACGTGACATCTGCGCCATATCCTTGAATTAGAGTCACAGGGGTCTCAAACAGGAGGCCGGTGTTGACATTGTAGGAACCAGTGTAATAAGCCTCATCGAATACGGGTTGGATCACGGCTATGGCTTCGTCCTCTATAACTTCGAACACTATGGTAGCGGATGCGGAAACGGTCTGAGGGGCGGACGCCTGTATCTCTAGGATTATGATTTTGTTCGTGGGTATTTGCTGGTCCGGAATGGGAGCTTGCAACGCTACTGCCACCACGGCGCCTTGGGTCGTCAGGCTGAAGTAGCTGGAGAGCTCTGACGGAAGAAAATGGTTGTAAGTGTCAGTCCTGAGCAAGCAAACAGAGTATTTTGAATTGATGACACAAAAGTGCATTGTCCTTAAATATGTGAGTGGAGTGAAATCAGCTATTCTTACGTACCGCCAAACAAAGTGAAATTGACACTATCGGTGTATCCTTCAATTAGCGTTATTGGTTCTATGCTTGCCGTGTTACCATCGATAGAGCCTACGTAAGTTACTCTGTCGAATCCGAGGATCGGTGCTTCTTCAGTGTAATCTGGAAGATGAAGTGGAGAAGTTAGTCCATAATATGTGAATCTGAAGAGTAGGCTGCATAATGGATTGGAAGTTGGATGTGTGCTCACCACTTGTAACCGATATGACGATGGTCGACCGCGCTGTGTCACTTCCCGGTCTCTGGGCAGTGATGACAAACACGAGCTGGCGATTATTGGCTAACACGGCGGCCGGTATAGGGCTGACTAAAGCCAGTGTCAGCGAATTTTGTGTTTGCACTAAGCTGAACCATTGCGAGCTTTCTGAAAGTATAATAAAAGTCTTGCTGTATTTATCGTTGAACATAAAAAATAAAACTGCTACAAATCGCTATTTGTCATGGCGTACCTCCTTCAAGAGTGAACGTGACATCTGTGCCATATCCTTGAGTTAGGGTCACAGGGGTCTCAAACAAGAGGCCGGTGTTGACATTGTAGGAACCAGTGTAATAAGCCTCATCGAATACGGGTTGGATCACGGCTATGGCTTCGTCCTCTATAACTTCGAACACTATGGTAGCGGATGCGGAAACGGCCTGAGGGGCGGACGCCTGTATCTCTAGGATTATGATTTTGTTCGTGGGTATTTGCTGGTCCGGAATGGGAGCTTGCAACGCTACTGCCACCACGGCGCCTTGGGTCGTCAGGCTGAAGTAGCTGGAGAGCTCTGACGGAAGAAAATGGTTGTAAGTGTCAGTCCTGAGCAAGCAAACAGAGTATTTTGAATTGATGACACAAAAGTGCATTGTCCTTAAATATGTGAGTGGAGTGAAATCAGCTATTCTTACGTACCGCCAAACAAAGTGAAATTGACACTATCGGTGTATCCTTCAATTAGCGTTATTGGTTCTATGCTTGCCGTGTTACCATCGATAGAGCCTACGTAAGTTACTCTGTCGAATCCGAGGATCGGTGCTTCTTCAGTGTAATCTGGAAGATGAAGTGGAGAAGTTAGTCCATAATATGTGAATCTGAAGAGTAGGCTGCATAATGGATTGGAAGTTGGATGTGTGCTCACCACTTGTAACCGATATGACGATGGTCGACCGCGCTGTGTCACTTCCCGGTCTCTGGGCAGTGATGACAAACACGAGCTGGCGATTATTGGCTAACACGGCGGCCGGTATAGGGCTGACTAAAGTCAGTGTCAGTGAATTTTGTGTTTGCACTAAGCTGAACCATTGCGAGCTTTCTGAAAGTATAATAAAAGTCTTGCTGTATTTATCGTTGAACATAAAAAATAAAACTGCTACAAATCGCTATTTGTCATGGCGTACCTCCTTCAAGAGCGAACGTGACATCTGCGCCATATCCTTGAATTAGAGTCACAGGGGTCTCAAACAGGAGGCCGGTGTTGACATTGTAGGAACCAGTGTAATAAGCCTCATCGAATACGGGTTGGATCACGGCTATGGCTTCGTCCTCTATAACTTCGAACACTATGGTAGCGGATGCGGAAACGGCCTGAGGGGCGGACGCCTGTATCTCTAGGATTATGATTTTGTTCGTGGGTATTTGCTGGTCCGGAATGGGAGCTTGCAACGCTACTGCCACCACGGCGCCTTGGGTCGTCAGGCTGAAGTAGCTGGAGAGCTCTGACGGAAGAAAATGGTTGTAAGTGTCAGTCCTGAGCAAGCAAACAGAGTATTTTGAATTGATGACACAAAAGTGCATTGTCTTTAAATATGTGAGTGGAGTGAAATCAGCTATTCTTACGTACCGCCAAACAAAGTGAAATTGACACTATCGGTGTATCCTTCAATTAGCGTTATTGGTTCTATGCTTGCCGTGTTACCATCGATAGAGCCTACGTAAGTTACTCTGTCGAATCCGAGGATCGGTGCTTCTTCAGTGTAATCTGGAAGATGAAGTGGAGAAGTTAGTCCATAATATGTGAATCTGCAGAGTAGGTTGCATAATGTATTGGGATTAGGATGTGTGCTTACCGCTTGTAACCGATATGATGATGGTCGAGCGCGCTGTGGCACTTCCCGGTCTCTGGGCAGTGAGCAAAAACACGAGCTGTCGATTATTGGCCAACACGGCGGCCGGTATAGGGCCGGCTAGAGTCAATGTCAGAGAATTTTGTGTTTGCTCTAGACCGAACCATTGCGAGCTTTCTGTAAATGTACATGTCAAGTTTATCATTGAAAATAAAAAGAAAAAATAGGTACTATGAGAAGCTGTCAGTTATCACTTATTCGAGATCACTTATCACTGTTAAGTTTTTTTTCAGATCTTACCTCCTTCTAAAGAGTAAGAAATAGCTTCTAAGTTTGCTGCAGTCAATCTAATTTGTGAGTCGAAAATCAATCCTTCGTTTACCGAATAAGATCCGACATAATAAGCTTCTTCAAAAGCGATTTCAATTTCGGTTTCTGTGCTCTTTACGATTTCAAGAATAATTGTGGCGTGAGTTCTGGTGGCCTCAATTTGGCCTTCTAACGTTAATACCAAAACGTTGTTTAATTCTGTTATCTCGTCAGGTATTTCACTTAATAGCTGTAACGTGAACACACCGCCCTGGTTCGTGAGCTGGAACTGACTTGCATAATCTAAAAGAAAGTGGAAGCATTTTAAAAACTGAAAATAAAAACGAACCAGACAAACGCTAGTCATTATTATGTAAGCGTACCTCCAGTGAGCGAGATGTTCACGTCAGCTGAATATCCTTCAAGACTTATAGTATCCAACGTTAGATTGAGACCGTCAATTGATCCCGTATAATAGTCCCGTGCGAACTGAAGTACTGTGGATGTCGAAAAATCTAGAACCAGATAAATTTGATGTTACTTGAATCGTCGAGGCAAATATTTGGGTAATATCAGCTATTTGCAGTGACTTGTTTATCGATTTCAATTCGAAGAAATATTATTATATCAGTTATATTAAATACAAGGTGAAGTTACCAAGATTATGTAACAATAAACTATAGGTTTGAAAATAAAAATGGTTTTTGTTATATTAGAGATTTCTGTGAGTTGAGTATTTATATTGATGTAATAGGTACTTAACTGATTTTTTTTCTACTTATAATAAATAAATATATTTTTAAAGACTGTGCGTGTGGGCTGTGGGCAAAGGTCTTCCTTTCGTTATTTATTTGAAAAGAGTTTTTGGACCATAGTCTATTGTAACCGCATTGGGATGTGGGTTGGCGGACAGTTCACCAGAGCCTCGTTCGTTAAATGCAGAGTGCATAACGAGAATGGGAAGATGGCTTGAATTTTGAGAATGTTATTTGACCACTTGCTCCCTAAAGTATGATAATAAAACATGATATATCCTATAATATAAGAAATTAATATTATATAACCTGTAAAAGAAATTATGACGGTGGCACGTGTTGGTAAAAGTTCAGGTTTGATGGCGACGACCGTGAAGATTAAATGGCTCCTGTCTCCTGGCAAAGTGCTATTGATTACAGATAGCGAAATTTCGTTTGGACCATTTTGTGAAATAGTGAACCACTGTGCATCATCTGAAAATTAAAATGTTATATATATTTATTGCCATAATTTGTCATTGTAATTTTTTGTTGTCCTAATTTCCCTTTATAGAATATACTATATAAAATAACTTTCGTAATTAAGTCATACATTTCCAATATCCCAAAAGAGTGAAGGAAGACATAGTTCAGCATGTAGTTCAAAAGTTCTAATTCAATAAAATTAAAATAGTGTCGTCGTATTTGAATTCCTAGTCCCATTCCCCAGCCTCCGCGCACTAATTTAAGCTCAACGTAAACAGAATACGTTTGTATTTTGATTAGCTACCTGTTTTACATCGTTATCCTACTTACCGCCGTCTAAAGTGAAAGCAACAGATTCATCAAATCCTTGTATTAGCCGTATTGTGTCCTCAAACGATAATCCCATTTGCTCAGAATATTCGCCGGTGTAATAAGCCTGTTCGAAAATAGGCGTTACCGGTTGTTCCCCGATTATTTCTATAACGATGGTTGTGTAACCGCTAACTGCCTCCGGATAATACGCTGCGAGTTCTAATGTTATGAACGAGTTATCCTCAATCACTTGAGTTGGCAAATTGTTTGTAAGAACAACTCCAATTCCATTAGCGTCTTGTGATATTCCGAAGTAGGATGCGTATGCTGTAAAGTTATATAATGTTTTATTGAAATAAAATGAGAAGACAAAATTAATTCTGCAGATTTGCATAATTCTGGTTTTTGGAATCAGAATCAGCATATTTTAAAATGTAAATCATTAAGTGCAGTACTTATGAATCGTCAAAATAGTTACAAAATGCTAGGCCAATAAGCTAGACGAAATAATATTGTGGGGATGGTCCACTTGCTCGATTCTAAACGAATTACATTGCGTATGCCTACCTTTGTCTCTATATACTCGTATAACAAGTGTGTTAATAGGCAGGTATAAAAAAAATTTGGTTGATAAAGATAAATTATATCGTGACGTATTAATGGAATTTCAATGTTAAATCACCTCCAGTTAAATCCAAATTGACGTCTTCAGAGTTATTGCCAATCAGTGTTATTGTTGGCAGTTGTAATTGACTATCTTGTATAACGCCTACATAGCTGTTTTCTGCGAAACGGAGCACCACAGTGTCGGCTGGTTCTGGAAAATCATTTGCACACGAGTAATTCCATGTTCTTAATTAAATCAAAGGATACAAGGAACGGATCATGTTCAAGAATAATAAAATCATTGAGAAAAATCATGTTTTAGAATGAATGATAGCAGACAGGATAAATAAGTGCGATAAGAATACCGATTTAAAAGGTCGTTAATGAGTACATTTCACATTTTTATCAAAACATTATTCATAATTTTATCAATTGTTATCTTACCTACTAATATATTATTAACTAATGTAATAAAATCCAAAGTATTGTTTATTTTTGGGTATTGTCCAATAATATCTATTTCACTGTATATACTAATAGTATATTTTATATATCTCAGCACTTATAAGGAGATTACGGTGTCTCGTGTGTCCTAGTTGTAAGGTGCCACCCTATCCTTTTCAGCATAAACACACATTATAAACTAAGTTATTCATTCGAGGACATGAGGGAAGTCTCTGGAATATATAAATCATATCATACCTTTGAGTATGTCGATAGATATCGTAGCTCGTGCGGTGGCAGTGTTGGGCTTATAGGCGAAAACAACCAGTAGCAAATGACTGCTGTTTTCCAAAACTGTCTGTGGTATTGGCGCAACAGATGTAAGGGACAATGTATTATTTGTCTGAGATAAAGTGAAGTATGCGGCAGAATCTGTAAAGACGATAATCTGAGTACCATGTATCTATTCCTTTGGTTAGTTTTATAATGTCATGACTATTCATGGAATCCTTACTCGGGTTTGAATGAATCAAATTCCAGCTACAATCTAAGATATCTAACATATGCCCAGAATTAATAAAATATTATTAAGATAAAGATAATATCTACGTATTATCCAAAGCAAATTTCATAGAGCGTCACGCTCCGACCACATTCAATTAAATCACTATAAGTCTACTACAGCTATTGCTGAGTAATCTTCAAAGGTTGCACTACATTTATACAGCAATTATTTCATACAAACCTCCTTCTAATCCGAAGACAACACTGTCATCATACCCAGCATTCAATGAAATCTGGTCTTGAAATTGCAATCCACTATCAGAGCTGTAAATTCCCGTGTAATAAGTCTCGGTGAATACAGGAGGTATAACCTCTTGTTTAATTATATCTATCACCACACTAGTCCAAACAGCTGCAGCTCTATCTCTCCTCGCTTCAATCTCTAACACTATAAAAGTATTATTTTCAAGAATGTCACTGGGCAATGCGTTCATTAACTCTAAACTTAAAACGTTGTTTAGATTTGTTATTGAGAAGTAATCAGCGTAATCTGTAAAAAAAAACAATAAAAAAAATATTTTGGAAATTTTACAAATAAATATGAATATCGCTAGACGATCATACCAACGGTACGGCCCCGCAAAATATGCATGGCTTGTATTATGGGTACCGACAGGGGACGATCCCAGTATATAATACTTATTATGTATTAAATCGATTTAAATAAATTAATTAATCACCTCCAGAAAGCAGGAACTGCGTGTCTGCTGCATAACCCACACTAAGTACGACATTGTCCGTTGTTAGAACATTATCCTCCATTGTACCAGTGTAAGTGTTTTGTGAAAATCTCATTATGGCAGTGTCTGTTAATTCTGTAAAAGACCCAAAAAGAACAAAGGATGTATGGATGGATTATGTGTATAAAAACATTTATACAAGCTCACGGAATCCCGACGTTCTTTCACTCACCGAATTGATCAGAAAAACAAAACAACCGGAAGAAGCTTAGATGATACATGCATAGACTTACTGACCCCCGATCCGTTATCGGCCACAACTATTATTTTACTCGCTTCTTTGTCGTGACAGTCTCACACTTAATCTGTATGAATTTCTTCTAAGAAACAATGTATAATTATGTACGTACCTGTAGGGAATCTAATTAGGATGACAGCGTTTGCACCGACGGTTAATTCCTTTTCAGCCAAGATGTTGAATAGTAACACCTTATTGTTGAATATTACATCTTCCGGAATAAATGATCGGAGGGACAATGCAACATTGTTCCCCGAGTTAGAAATGTCAAAATACTGCGAGTGAGCTGAAATGAACAGAATATGAATAAACTGAGCGAATTAGGGCCTGTTCCAGAATGTGTTGATCAATCTTATCCACAACTCAAATGTATGTAAAACAGGCTCTTAGCCTATTAAGTTAATTAATATTCATTATAAAATAAATAGATAAATAAAATAAATAAATAAATTATCATCTTTTGCCGTCAGTATTTACATAAGCAAAACTTAATTAAAGTTCATAGCAAACATTTAGTTAATGAGTATCTAAAGATGAGAATCTCTACTGACCTCAAATTTTGTTGCAAGATTTCATACTGATGATATACAAATAAAATGGGAGTTAAGTAATATCTGAGCGCTGTTTCTCTGCTCACGTATTTGTACAAAATATACCTTGCGTTTGCTAACAACGTTTCACAAGCGACACATAAAATATGAATAAATCCTCACCTCCATCAAGACGGAATGTTACGGTATCATCAAAGCCTTGTACCAAATTAATATCTGCTATATCAACGTTCGAGCCCACATAAGTTCCCAAATAAATATTACTACTGAACACAGGTGTCGTTACGTCGTCCTTTATTATATCCAGAAGCACACTCGCGGTGGCCGTTAAAGCGTTGAAGCCAGACGCAGTTAGGGCTAAGATTACGATATTGTTGTCTAATATAATGCTCTCGGGAAGCGGCGTCATTAAATTGACTGTCACCACATTTAGTATGTTCGACACGGAGAAGTAGGATGCGTAATCTGGAAATTGGAATGATTAGTATTTGACATCGTGCAGTGCGTGCATCTGCAAAATGTAGGTATAGGTACATACAATACATCTCGTACAATCTGTTTGGGGTACCTCCGTGTTTCTGAGAGCGCGTTGAGTTTACCGTTCCGGTCGTCATTCTAATGTCACTGACAGTCGTTATGGGCAATCAGAAGCCTGAAATATTCTAACAAATGCTCTAACCCGTAGGTAGTAGATAGGTAGGTAGTCCTGCTAGTTGAGCCTTGAGCACATGAGGCAATTGCTCCTTGTAATCGGTAATCAGCCATAGTAGTTCGGTGAAAATAAAGGACGAGAGGCATTGAAGGATGTGTAACAACAAAATAAATAATCTTTGGGTAAATTACACTTACCTCCCGTAAGAGTGTAATTGATGTTTTCATCATAGCCATCACTTAGGAGAATGGATCCCAGAGTTAAAACATTATCCTGTAAAGTTCCTCTATAAATAGACTCTTCAAATTCCAATTCTCTGGCTGTAATAGGGAAGGTGAAAGGCAGCAAAATTATAGATTAAAAGACCTTTTAAGCGCTTTACCAAACAATAAGGCTGAGTGAAGGTTTATTGAGGAAAAGTGAAATGAAAATAAGAAAGAATAATTCGACAGGATTGTTCAATAAAGTAATATTATAAATATTATCCATCTTGAAACTTACCATTGAGTAACGTAGAATTTAAGTTTATGACTGTGGTTTTCGTTTTAAAATAATATTTGTGAGACTTAAAAAAATAACCAAGTAAAAATATTTCTATAGGTTAAAATATTGAATAGTAGTATTACGAGAAAGTCTGTCCGATGAGAATAATTATTCAGTAGCATCCCACTTCTAAAATCCGGTACGTAAAATCCAAAAATATTGACAACGGCTAAGTTTGATTTGTGATAGAGATCAAAGTTCATAAAATTAAAATAATTTGAGCCGCTACTCATAATTGTGTGTATTTCGATAACGTCGATAATTTATCAATGCATTTTTATATCATAAATACAAACTATGTGTTTTCTTAGGTAGTTATAAGTACATGGGTATCTATACCTATCTAACTTTCTCGTAATCATTATCTTTATGACTAAATAAATGGGTAAATTACCGATCGAATCCTGCGTTACGTGGCATTGATAGTACATTTCACAAAGGCGGCTAACGAATCAATTACTCATCATAAGGCTTGCAAATTTACATATGCGTTTTAACATTGGATCACTAGGTATCAAACACCACATTTATACTTTAGTCATTTATAGCAAACTGAAATATCAACCTCGTATTTACAGGATTTTTTCAGCATTTAAATATTGAATACTAGATACCTGTTAAGCTCTATTGTGGACATAACTGGCTCCTCACCTTAAGCCAATTTTCTCATGGCAATACTTAGCCACAGAACACCTAATAGTTATTATTCCGTACATGGAGCTAAGTACGAGTTATGACAACATCAAATGCTGATCAAGTGATCCAATCATTCCATAACATTTTACGGCAGCACCCCTAGCGAAAACATGAGATCTACCAGTAAAGAAGAAATATTCGATCACTCCATAGTAGATACCTACTTGAATACGTTCACGTGATACCTAGTGTGCATTTTATTAATGAAAACATGGTACATAATGAGTGCTATAAGGTATTTCACACATAGAGTGTACATCACGCATCAACACAGTATATTATAAGAGTCACCGAAACAAAAAACAATTTTAACCTAGATCTTAAATCTATGACGATAAGGTGTAATTGCTGTGCTATAAAATAGCACGTAGGTAGCTTACCTTCAGGCAGGGAGATGATAACCGCGGCGTTTGCCCCAACCGTTCTTGGTTTAGTGGCTTCTATGGAGAGGATAATGCGCTGCTCGACGTGGATCTCCGGCGGAATGCTTGACGCACTCAGAGTGAGAATTGATCCGTTTTGAATTAGCTGGAAGTAGCTGGCGTGCTCTAAAAACATGTAGCGACCGTGACTTCTGAAGGTTATTTTTCACTTACACTATCATTACAGGTTTAACCTAATGCAAGAGTGCAACCTATCCTAGATTAATTTAATCTATAATCAATAATAAATAATGCCGTCCTTGTGAATTCACTCAGAGTGCAGAAAAATAAATACGTCTCATTTGCTATGAGATTATTAAGAGTGCGAAACGCGCGTGTAATCGCCTATTGAAATGACAAAATCTTACCATTTGAAACTAATGAGGTTTGGGAATACAATCCGGAGAAAACGTTCATGACATTACGATAAGACATTTAAATGTTATTTAAGGTTTTTAATAAAGATGTTTTAAGTAGTTAGTATTTATTAGTAAATATATTAGTAAATAACCAAGAATGGTATTATTTATTTCATATTTTTATGTAGCATAATATGCGCTAATTATTTTTTTTATTTACCATGATCGCATAAGGCCTATGGCATTCAAATACTACGTGTTAATAATGATACATCATAATTACGTTAAAAAATATTTAAATGAACACCAACATATTAAATTTCGTTTTCGATAATTTGATCAAAATTAAAATATAGTAAAATGTAAGAAATTAAGCAGCAGCAGAAAGCAAACAGCGATACCCGAGTTGGTAAAACGTTTGCCTCGGCAACGAGGAACGCAGGTTCAAACCCTGGCTCGCACCTCTCAAAAATATCGTGAGATAACCTGCATGTCTGAGAGAACCCCTTGAAAGACGTATGAGGTCCTCTAACCCGCACTAGGCCAGCGTGTTGGACTATGGCTTAATCTTCTTCGTATTTCTGAGAGGCCTGTTCCCAACAGTGGAACATTAACAGGGCTGGTATTATTATTAAATATTAGTTAGTTAATTTACCTCCTTCCACATACACTGAAACGGTCTCATCGTAGCCCTGTACTAACACGATTTGCTCAAGAGTCAAACCGGCTTCAGGGTTGTACAATCCTGTGTATATCGGCTTGTTGAATACCGGGGTTATATGATCATCCTTTATGATCTCAAGGGTTAGTACTGTAGTCGCAATGCTTCTGTCAGTAATCGCATCAACTTGTAGATATATGAAGCTGTTTTCATTAATAATAGTCTCGTTGACAGATGTCATTGTGAGTGTAATTGTGTTTCCTTGAACGACAGCACTGAAGTACGACGAGAATTCTGGAAAATATGCTCCAATAAATACTCTTGGAAGGTGTCGAATTTTTAATTTTGTAATGGCTTAAATGAAATTATATTACGGAAATCAACATATTACGCTCGCTTGAGATCATTCAGTTAAAATGCGAATTTTATGGACCTACGCATTTTCCAATTTCATTAGGTATAATCGTTGGCGTACAAGTTAATTTGGTAATAATCATTGCTTTAAGTGTCTTTAGAAACATATTTCATTTTATATAAATTAGAAATTTCCGGTAAATTCCGTGCTCTTTGCGCAACTCAGTGAAGTTTTGAATTATAAAATATTGACTTACCACTTGAAACAGCAGCAAAAACAGGTCTACCTTCGTAGCCTTGGGTTAATATCAACAATGGGACCTGTAAACTATTGTTTTCGATCGTCCCCTCGTAATGAGCTCTTTCAAATTCCAAAGCCACCTCTGAAAAAGATAACGATGTCAGATAACCCATTAGTTTGATGGACTGTACGGCAATCTGTTCAATCATATTGAACATTAAAACCTGTCTATGATGGTTAACCTTGGAATATATATTATGTATGGCACATCAATGTGTAAATAGAATGGGAGTATGATATACATACTGAAACAATGATTTTGTTAAATGATTTATTGTTTTGAATATCAAGTATAATATGATATCTTAACTAAACATTGGAGGGATGGGAAACTATAATCTTAATCAAACTATTAATTATCATATGATTGTGATCAGCCAATAAAACGCAATTTGACTATCAATTAAATCTTGGTAGACGCTGATAATTATCATCAATTACTACCGGCCGTTTTGATGTAGATTACTTAAAGTTTTAAAAATAATGTGGAACACCATTCTGTAAAAAAATATAAATATACCTAGATACTTACTAAAGAAAATCTTGAAACAAAGTAGAACGTGCGACTACATTTTGTTTTCAATTTACGTGGGTCGTAGCTTCGTTCCTGTTTAACGTTTCGCTGTATCAAAGTAATCTTACCTTCCGGCAGCCGCACAACGACTGTGGCTGAGCCGCCGCTGGTATATTCTCTGTCAGCCCTCACTACCAAGAAAATGTGTTTTTCCGCAAGTACGTCGGCCGAGAGTGGAGTAATCACATTTAGCGACACCTGGTTACCGTTTTGGAATAGTTGGAAATTGTTTGAGTGCTCTGTAAGGTGAAAAATGTTATCCCGATTTTAACCTTTTAGGATGCTTATTTAAAGCCTATTTAGAATACAGTAGGTATTTGGTGATAAGTAGGTGGAAGATGGAATGTTGTAGAACGGAAAGGGCGATAGTTAAAATGATTGCAAATCTAGAATTTAGGGGATAAATTATTACTGAGTCATTTTTCAGTGAAATAAAAAATAATATCTATTGTGGAACCAGAGCTGAGCGTTCATCAAAACGTCAGATGTCAACAAGCTGAACGATATTTCAGAGCGTACAATGGCGTGTGGTGTCGGTCGGAATTTGATTTTGGGGACCGGGAATGTCAAACGCTTCAAGTTCCTTAGAGTTGACTTTTGCATAATCATCACACAACTGAAAAGTAAATATCCGCCAGTAGAATATCAAATTGGTTGATATGAATGACAGCTGCTGTTCTCTCTAGTTGGATTTGCTTAGGCTGAGTGCACTATCTATGGTTAAATTTAACTACCATCAAATTGCTATAGATCCTGTGAGATTCCATCTATCTATATCTCTAGAATCTATAGAAGATTTGATATTAGTTAAATTTAACCATGATCCATTCTTAGTATTTTTTGAAATTCATTCTCTATAGTTAAGGATTAGTATTGAAATGTTTGTTTATTCGGAGGAAATTTAGCTACGACGTCATCAAAAAATTGCTTCCCGGTATCTGTGAATGATTTAATACAATTGAATTTATTGCATAGCGTCGCGTAGCATCCGTTTAGCGAAATTAATAAACTGAACGTTAGGTGTGCAAACGCGTTATAAAGCTCATCACCATACCTACTAATAATCTGCTAGCGATATACCTAAGAACTTCATGCCTACAGCGTGCTACGCTACGGCGTAGCATAATTTCACGTGTGTGTGTATCATTGAAATACATTCCCATATATATGTGTGTTTAGTGTAAAGTGAGCGCATCGTTTTGATCAATAAACAAGTAAATTAAAATAAATACATCAAACTATTTACCTCCTTGAATCGTAAATTCTACAGTATCATGATATCCGTTTTGTAATGAAATAATTTCGGGTAACACAAGTTGATCGTCATCCGTGTAATTAGCCAGATAAAATGCTTGGGAGAACACGGGTTCTTCGGGGAATTCGAACTCTATGTCCCCGTTAATAATGACCGTAGCATTTGTGCTCAGCGGAGGATCGCCCGTCAGGTCAACATCCTGTAAATAGAAAGAAAAAAAATAGTGTAGAAAATATTGTACAGATCTACCTGCCGATGGCAAGCTATTAATTTCACTTAATCTTCATATTAAAATTCTTATTAAATAATTCGTATTAAAACGATGCATCAATTACTTGATATATATTCTGAAGCTTTTAGACTTACCGTGGCCGTGATTCTAACAGACACCGGTTCAGGTAAAGATCTTATGAATGTCGTAGTCCTCAATATTGCTTTGAACTCCTTGGCCACAGTAGAAGATGTGTCGTAAGCTATTTCAAAGTATGGGTTGTCTTCAATTGCGAATTCAATTCTTTGTGTGGTCAAGTCTATGTCTCTGACCATGATGTCGTTGAAGCAACCGGTGATCAAGAAGCCAGGTGGCAGTGGCGGCGCCACGGTGAACTCAAACACATTTGATGGTCCAAACTGCGGCGCATTATTATTCGTGTCTATGACATTTATTAAAAACACCTGAAAAATACAGTACAATATTTAATAAGGCTTAGATAAGAATAATATTGATATGTGGCTTAATATGTTGTAAAGGACTAGGGGAAATACCGGGTCTGCTAGATAGAGAGCCTGTTTTAAATATAGCTCGGATATAAGTATTTATATATAGGTCGAATCTTATCTTGGGGTAAAGTAAGGATCCGTTGGGACGTTATTTCAGAAAATTATGGGTTGGGTCTTAAGTAATAAATAGGAATATAACAAATATTATATTGGTAAGGATGACTTAAGTAGACAATATATCGACTGTCGAAGAGCTATAAGGCTCAACTAGTTTTTATGCACATAAAAGAAGAAACAAAACGTTAGAAATACGTCACCTATTAAAATTTGAATGTCATATTGTTTCAAGGCGTTGTTTTATTGGTTTGAAGGTTTTCAGGATATCCAGCTATCAGTATAACCTATTATATAAATATACAATAAACATATTCCAACCAAATGTTATACAGGATTAAATGTATACAGTAAGCAATTTGAGACTTACTAAAGTGCCAGTAGAACCTCCAGTACACGCGAAGTTTACTGTAATGGACATAGAGTCAGACGTCTCGTTCTCCTCATAATATGCATAGGCCGCGTTTGTCGTGATCACAAACCGTGAATTGGTATACGCTACGTCCAAATACGGCCCTGCGTTCATCCCCTCGCCATAACTGAATGTGTTTATACCTGTAATATAATTATATTATATTATATTATATTGTATTATATTATATTATATTATATTATATTATATTATATTATATTATATTATATTATATTATATTATATTATATTATATTATATTATATTATATTATATTATATTATATTATATTATATTATATTATATTATATTATATTATATTATATTCTACAGAATACAGAAACGTAATACAGAAGGCTTAATTTTCATTATTTATATGTCCTAAACATACTGTTAACTAACTAACACTAAATGCTTTGTAAATATTGATATCTTATATTTACGCGATTATTTCAATTATTTCAATGCTTTGTAAATGTTATGATTACCGTTTTATGTGAAGCAACATTCGAGCAAACGAAAATGCTGTTATAATAATAAAAATTACATGGCCCAATTGTTATGGAGATTAACTTATGTTAATATAATGGATTTTCATCATTATGAGTAAAAGGCAGCGAGTGAAATGAATTCAGATAAATTTTGAGGAGAAAGACGGATATAAAGTACATAATTTTTTCAGGTTTATTATATAGGTATACAAGTGTATTTTTCCAATCTTCATCTAAAGTTTTTGTAACGTTGGTAGATAAAACAGTAGCTAGGCTTGCTATTAAGCATATGGCAAGAGAAACAAATTAATTTCGCAAGACTTTTAAAAGTCCTTCCAACTGTATTACTCGAAGTATGTTCAAAAGTCGCCAACTCTGATAGAACGTAGAATTAAAGTATCAAGTAACTTTAATTTTATTTAATTTGGCAAAGAATAGCTATGAAATTTGTCTGTTCAATCTATTATCTAGTTTATCTATAAAGTACCTATCTAATATGAGTAAAAAGCAATTGAGTGATTCCATCTATACTAATATTATAAATGTGAAAGTTTGGATGGATGGATGGATGGATGGATGGATGGATGGATGTTTGTTACTATTTCACGCCAGAACGGGTGAACGGATCTGGATGAAATTTGGCACAGAGATAGATTATAGTCTGGAATAGCACATAGGCTACTTTTTATCCCGGTAAAAAGGGCATAGTTTTTAATCGCGGGTAACACCGCGGGGCGCAGCTAGTATCTTATATGTCTTATACCAGCCCTTTTATAGACTAGTAACAAATATAGACAGGTATCGGTAATCTATATTATAGTGGACCACCCTTCACACTGCGACAGGACTGGTTATTATACAATTTAAAAAAATATATACACCTTTAATTAAGAGTTGACAGATTAATCTTAAATTTAATATATTTTTAGTTTCGTTTTTAAATATTTTTGACAAGCTGTACACCTACTTCTAGTTCTAGCCATATCTTTTGGTTTTTTTCTACAACCGCATTTTATAGCTTTCGTCTGTACTCTTAATGGCCCTGAACGATAAATTCGTCGTGTCGTGTGAAAGCTTTCTTTCGGAAAGCGTCATGGGAACCATTTATATAGTATGTATATAAATGGAAATGTATAAATAAATTTTTGCGGCACGTACCTTCAATACTTGATGTGCTTCTGTCTAATACATTTCCTGTAAAAGTATCGAGTATACTTGTCGATACCGGTATTAACCAGTTGGTTACACCTTCCATTTGACATCCTGAAAATATATTTATTTAAGTGTATATTATTTTTTTTCCCTAATGGCCTTTTTCCATTGAGTCAGGCTCAAATTGCTTCTGCTATGTGTTTATTCTTTGTTATCAAAATAATGTAAAAACATATCGTGACTTACCATTGCTGAGGTAGAAAAATGATATGAAAATTATAATAACTATCTTGTGCTTTATCTTGTGCTTTTGATATCCCATCATGTCATGTGTGATATAATGTCTGGATATGTTGACATACCTAAAACGAAATGTACGTGGATATTTACTGATATATTTCACTTCACTTCACTTAAAAAATAATGGCTTCCATCGTGGTTAGTTAACGACAACATAGTCCAGTCATTATAGTAAGTTCACCTCGGAATTCGAGATACCCAGCTGTAAGTCTGTAAATACTTGTATATTGACACCCTAAAACTTGTCTCAAAACCCACATATGGTAGGGTGTACGCAACTATTAAATTTCAAGGTCAAAAGTCACAAAAATTTAACGTTCTTAAAAATTTACAAATATTTATAATCATTGATTTATCGATAGTTAATCAACTATATATGGCGCGTTTTCGACCGGAGGCACCGGTCCTGAAGTGATCCTGTGACCGCGCGCTCTCCGCCCTCTATCTCGAAAACGGTCCACCGTATAAAAAAAAAATTTAAACAAAATTTGTAGAGAATTTTGTATTCTACAATATTGATAATACATACAAATAGCAAAAAACCCATAGGAAATGAGATATTTACAAAAAAAGGGCAAAAAACCGATTTTTGTGACTTTTGACCTTGAAATTTAATAGTTGCGTACACCCTACCATATGTAGGTTTTGAGACAAGTTTTAGGGTGTCAATATACAAGTATTTACAGACTTACAGCTGGGTATCTCGAATTCCGAGATTCTTACCTAATTTAAGCTTAAATGACTGGACTAAACAACAATAAAAAATATATATAACAATGATATTTATTAATATCATGTTATGCTTCATGATAGTGTCAAAGTCAAAGCACACTCTAACTTACCGGAAGATAACTTTTGTTTCACCTTTTTGTATACTCGCTATATTTAATTGTATTGATCACAAATATTCACACAACTTTTAAAGTTTTCTCCAATACACTATAATACTTTGTCTAGGAGATATTATTTTTTCACAAAATCACCGGTTTCTTTAATAATACGTCAGATTCCCAAATAAATGAACACAGAACTGAATATTGTGCTGATAAATATCAATCGAATTGATAATGATTACAGTATCTGACGATTGATATCTTCGCGCGGAAATAACGCGATAACAACATCATTATACCTATTATGGACAATATGGTAATTTCACACAAAGATAGATAAACTGACGGCTACCTGTATATAATATATATGGCCGTGTAGTGTACTATGGCATTATTAAGTACTTTGCTTCTATAACATGATTTTCAATGGGAGCGTTTTTTATATTTTCCGAAACGGAGAGTTTATTTTCTTCAGGTTTTGAAACAAGAATTTGTTCGACTCTCAAATATTTTTAGAAAAATTTGCACATTGTTAATTGGGGCTTCGAATAATAAGTGACTTCTTTTATTTTTTGTAATGTGATTTTCAATCAAATTTACAATGTACAATCAAATAACAAATTTTCTTGTTGACTAGCTTTTATTCCGCGGCTCCGCCCGCGCAACTATCGATTTGGGCTTTGCGTTGTCCGTTAGTCAGGACAAAGCCTTTTTTTATATATATAGAAGATAGATATAAATTCTTCGCTTCATAATTTTAATTCGTTGGCATTATATTTGAATTATCTGTACGATTATTTTACACATACGATTTAATTAAACGATCTTAATGTAATAAAATTTAAGTTAATCTCTCTTTATACAATGCAATAAGAAGCAGCTTAAGTAGATAAAATGTATGCCTGTCACGTGGACTTTTTATTGCAATCATGAAATATAATGGCATTAAAATCTGTAAATAGGGTAATTTACAACTGCTGTGTTTATCTGACGACATTACCGTAAATACTGAGTAGAATAAACGTAATGAAAGACAAATTTGATCAAAAATCCCTTTTGTACTCCAACGTACATCAGTAGCCGATATATTTTATATAAATAATAGTAGTGTTTACATTTGGCTTTATAAGACGTAAAATAGTATTAATGCACAAGTATGCACAAGTGTTTGTATAGGTACATAAGTTAGATCGAATTTTATTAAATTATCAAAAATTTGAATTTGATTCCTCGACAAAGGCCGCGATTGATTGAGATATTTCCACGTGACGCATGCAATTATCGTATATTATCTAGCATTATCGTTAACAAAGGTACATACCTATATAATAAATTGTTTATTTATGAAAGAATATTTATTAATAGAACAGGTACCTACACAATTATTATGAGGTAAAACTAAAATAAGATACAGTGATTTAATGCCAAGCATCAATTGTAGTGACGTCATGGTTTGATTCCATACTGTCCTGAGGTTTCCTGTTCACGGAGACATTTAGTGCTAGTAGATGTTGTATAGGTAGGCGGGGCGAGAGGTTCACCATACTGGCCCACTGTCCCGCGCACAGTTCTGGGAACTTGAGTTTCTTGAGAAAGTGACCCTCGAGGTACCAAGGTGACACGCAAGTAGGTGAATAGTCCCATATCTTCATCTCGTTTAATCGCACCCAACTATAATGAGAAATAAATAAATAATTTTACGATATGGTTGTTAAATTTCTTAACTATTATTTTAATTTTATGGGCACTGGTATAAATTTAATATGAAATTTGTTGAACATTTTTAATTTTAAAAATATGATAACATTTCAGTGTTGATGCATAATAAAGCTATGCCGATAATAATTATCAAAATCAAATAACATGATCACCAATATTACTGATTGTGGGCTGTGTTACATCTGAAAAAATTCAAGCCGCCCCATAGCAATATGTATTACCTTAACATGTAGTTAAAGATTCGGAGTCTGTGTACAAACAACTATTTCGTTCCCATCCCAATTCTCAATATAAGGGTATAGTAGTAATATTCCGACACAATATTCTCTTTCTTCCTTTCCTTTCAAGTTGTCCAACTACCTCAAAGTGTGATCTAAGGCAGCGGTTTCATTAAAACGCTAGCGGTTGCTAACAGCGTACCGTATCGTCACGAGTGGTGACGGACACCGGTCGCAGCTACACTAACTTATAGCTCGCGTACACAGCTTAGTTTATATGCACGCCGATACGATGTTATTAAAAATCAACAAAGTTATACGTCAGGCTTTAATGTTATTAGAAGAAAAGAATGAAGAACGATGACGGCGTATCTGATAAGCAACAAGAACAGAGCAAAATAATTGACGCAATAGGTCATATTTTTATAATACCATTTATATTACAACATTTTATTGTTTTTCTTCTTTCTTTCATTTTCTTCTTTTATCCACTATGTTTTGAAATAATGCCAGCACATGCTTAAAATTTTAGACCATCAAATGTCGTTGATTGCGGGCAACATCTTGTAGGGTTGTCCGTCGCGGCCAACGTGCGGTCAAATAAACAGCAGCCTAAGCCGCAATGTATAGTAAATGCGAATGCGAACTTGGCGATATGCCTGTCAGTTCCAACCGCTTCATTAGAAGTTAGGCGATGCATAAATGAAGAGTACTCACGCTGAAATGTATAGAGCGTGACAATCACAGTGCCACGGGTTGCCGGAGAGTTTGACGATTGCTAGTTTGGGCGTATAATCCAGTGTGCGGGATGGTAGTGATGGGAACATGTTGTTGTCTAAATGACTGCAAGAAGAGATCTTAATTATGGGTTAAGTACGGATTCCGCGCTCAGACAGACACGCACTACCGTTCATGTTAAAAGACATCCAAGTGGTATCCTAAAAGATTGGTTACATGCGTTCTAATATTTGTTAAAACCACTGTGCAATCAGTGCAAGCGCTAATATAAGTACTAGTATATAATATTCGAATTTTATGGTAATCATAATAAAAAATACTAAGATGCGTATTCAATTAGATCAAAGCAAAGTGATGAAGGTGGCTATGTAATTAAATAAAAAATGTGAAGCATGTCTGTCATGTAAATGACATTAAATCATTAAAACTTTAAAATCTAATTCATTATCAAAGAGCTAATATGTCGTCGAAATTTAGTTGATACTCACAGCGTCGTGAGGTTCTTCAATGTTGAGAATGTTTTAGAATTAACTTCGTACAATTTATTATCAGATAGCAAAAGTGAAGTTAAATTTTCCAAGCCCTGGAAGGTGGTAACGTTAAGACTACGCAATTTATTTTTAGCCAAGTCCAGTGTCTCCAGATTTGTACTATTCAAGAACGTATAGTCTGGGAGCTCTGTGAGAACATTGTTCTTCATGTCTAAAGTACGCAAAAGTTTCATCTTTTCAAACTCGACACCTGTTACCTGAAACATTCAATATTGAAACAAACGACCACCTACTCGTACACAAAAGACTTACTCGAAAAATTTATAGGACAAACTTACACTCTTCAGATTGTTACTTGACAAATCCAGGAAGGTCAAACAGTTAAGTCTGTGAAACACACGGGTCGGAATATGTTGTAATTTGTTCCGATCTAGCAATAAAGTCTCTAAAGACTTTAAGCTCTGAAAAGCATTCTCACTTATATTGGATATTTTATTATCAGAAAGTTTTAAAATCTGAAGTGTCTTCAAAGAAAACGTCCCATTTTCGATTCGCTGAATTTTATTTTTCGACAAATCTAATATTTGCAAAGACCCTAGCCCCACGAAGCTGTCTGAAGGTACATACATTATGTGGTTATTCGAAATGTCAATGGTTTCTAGCAAGGAATTATTTGCGAACAATCGTTCAGGCAGTGAATATAAGAAATTGTTCGACAAATCTACGTGAAACAGTTTTTTCGTAGATCTGAATGCGTCGCTATCGATTTCTTCCAGGTAATTTCTTTGAAGACGCCTGAAAATAGATTTATTTTAATCGTCTGGACTGAAATTTAGACTCTTACTATACTTTTTGCAAGTAAACTGTGAGTAAACACCTCTAATTAAGGTAAACCAGTAGTAAAAAATATTTTCTCACGCTATAAAAAATTATTCACGGAGAACAAAAAAAGTGTTCTTTCTAGTTATCACTCTCTCTCGCCTCTCATCCTTTATAATGCCTACATACCAGATCCATCCATCCCATCCATCCCAGATAAATTTCCCCCTTAATTAATCATAATCATCTGGATATCTTCTTGCGAAATAATTCATTTTGACTATGACAAACACACCCCAAGGTAAAGTTGAAAACAACTGTAAGTCTGTCTTAATTGCGGCTTTTGGTTCAACTTCGACCCGAAAAAAAAATGCAAATAATCTGAACTATAAGATACGCACAAAATTCTCAGATTGACAAGTGAATCGAAGATCCCAGGCGGCAGGTATTCTACATGATTGTCAAACATGTCCAATTCGGCCAGCGATCGCATGCCTTTGAATGTCGTCTTGTGCAGCGTCCGCAGTTTGTTGGTGCCCAAGTCGCTGCAAAAGTTTAAAGTAGCGTTTTCAAGGAATGATCTCGAGTAGATTTATATATAGCTCCTGCATTGTTCATGATCAAGTTATTCGAATATTATGTTATAAGCCAAGCTTTTGCCATCGTGAATTTAATATTAATTTTGCGGTAGATAACGGTAAACATGTTATATGTTTACGACCTACATTTGATTAAAATCCATTGAAGTTTCTTCCCATGTACACACATTAAACACACATGTGGTTATTAGTAATAAATGATTATCTAGTGTGGTAATATCAATTAGCTTAAACCAAAATCACTTAAACCAAAATAACTTTGTAGTTTAATTCAATGCACTTATCTAGTTGTAATAACTTATACGTGACCAAAATATATATGATAACAATCATAATAAAAAAATATAAACATTTGAAAAATATAAAAAAAAAAATACTTTCTTCTTCTTCTTCTTCTTTCTTTACGAAATGAGATGCGATGAAATAAAATGGATATGAATATGGCCTCACCCGCAACTTAGCGGGTATTTTGCACAATGTCAAGTAATTAATAGCAATAAAACTTTCAATAAATACACATTATAAATAAAATAATGGATGTGACATGATGAAATGAAAATGGCGTCCTCCAAAAGAATTCTTAATACTTTCATGCTATCCGTTTTATAAAAAAAACTCCGTTGCTGGGAATTCGGTCTTGGAAACAAGAAAGTAGAGAGCAAATAAAAAACAAGCTGACCAAAGCTTCCAACTTTAGCATTGATTTTATGTGTGCAGTAGAAATTTAACCTTTATACGCTAACGAATAGGGAATAATATGAGACATTTTCGCAAATAGTAACATGATACAGTCCAAATAACTTCGCTGTGTATTCCGCTAATAGGGCCAACCGTAATTTCATTGTTACACGAGGAAGTGAGACAGAAAGTGTGTTGGCCACGTGTAGTAGATATAACTATATGATTCGAATCTCACACATAGTGTTTTAATATTAGACACGTACTACTTCCCAAACATTGTGAGGACCCGTCGCTTATGAGGCGGGTACTAAGAAAACATTTTCCGCCGATCCATATATCGCGAGAAATGGAGGAAAGTTATGCCTTGTGTTTCATTCTTGTCTTTTTATGTTTCTTAGGTAATCAAACTAAAAAGCTACTGCGGGTGGGCTAATTTAGGTAAGTACATAGTAGGGTGGGACACAAATTTTCAGAAAAAAAAAATCCTAAAAAAAAAATCCTATTTTTATATCAGAATATACCAGGGTAAATAATTTTTGAAAACAAAAAAAATTATAGTAGGATGAAACCCGTTACAAAAGGACGAGAATATAACAAAAATGAAAGGAAAAATAATTTACGGGCGATCTGAGGTCGGGAAGTGGATGGGGGTGAGTTTTTAGGGTAAAAATCGGTGCATCTCGATTTCCGGCAAAACTACAAGTCCTATGGAAAAAAAATAAATGACAAAGTTGTAGGTAATAAAGAGACCTACAACTTATGTATTTACACTTTTTTCACATAACCTCAAAATTTATGTGAAAAATTCAAATAATCAAGTTTTTGGTTTTTTATTTTTATCTTATGCAAAAAATATTTTTTTTTCACGAAATTTGGTGAAAACTTACCTTTTTATGTCCTAAAGACACTGTAATTTTTTTGATTTGAAATATTTACTTTTTCACCTTATTTTGACTTAATATCGAAAAAACACCCTAATTTTCAATCATGGAGGTCATGGAACATTATTTATTGTCTACGATAGGCTTGCCTAATTTTCCTTTATGTTAGTTTAGAAAATCCGATTATATTTTTAGGAGCATATTCCTTCATTCATATTATAGCAAATATTACTCATATAAGATTCTCATCAACATTGCGCTTAGGTATATGTATTTGTGTTCATAATCTAATATTTTATATGATTTGTGTTTTTAAATGTGTGATTTACAAATATTTATTTACCACCGCATTACCTACCTTCTAACAGATTTCTTAACTGCCCAAGTTCAAATTGCATGCCGAATTACGAAACTGTAGGGTAAAAATGCTGAAAATCGGCACTTACATGTTGATCAAGTCAGCGGGAATAACGATATCTGGGGTGAGAGCGTTGAGGCCGGCTCGCCAACAGTTAAGCGAGCGCCGAGCCGAATCGCATCGGCAAGCGCTTTTCCCACATTGCCGCCAACGAGATTGGCCGACGCTTATTGTCCACACTGCGGAAAAAACTTTAATGAATATAACATGTTTAATCTTTTAAAGCATTTTTTTCTGTAATATAATCATTTAATTAAAATTAATTGTACGTATTTCATCGCGTTTATTTTATGTTTTTTTTACGTTTCTGGCGTTTGCAAGACCTCAAGACACTGTGAGCACTTTCTGCTATCGGACCGCAAACAACAACTAAATACGAGGGTATCCCACTACAATCTATGACACTAGGACGTCTAACACCTCAGTCCTCTCGTGACCATGGTTGCTGTAACGCAGCCGAAATGTCGGGAACGTAAAAAAAACATAAAACAAACGTGATAAAATTCGTAAAATTTGTTATTTTTTCAATGTGTAGTATTCGCGTAAATATAAGAAATCAAATATAATCATGTTCAAAGATCTCCTTGAAGAATTTGTCCATAAGTATGTATCTAACGACGTTGAAAACACTATAATAACAAGCGAGGTGTTCGCCCGTCGTGTTTCATCACAATTCGCCCTCTCTTATCAAAGTCAAAGTCAAATCATTTATTTCGTATAGGCCTACGGGGGCACTTACAAATTGTCATTTTTTTTTCTTAAGTCTACAACCGGATCGGAACGCGAGCTCAACTGAGAAGATCCGGCAAGAAACTCAGCGGGCTTGTCTTTTATATGAATATTATTATCACTGGCTAACGTGATAATAATATTCATATAAACTACTGCACGCAAACACGTACTATTGGATAGGCGAGGGATTGACCCTTTTCACACCAATCTCATTTAAACCTATTCAGTTGTCTTAGAAAAAAGTGCCTGGACGTGGCTTCGCAAGGCAGCCCCTTTGCCAAAACCTTATTAAATTTAAATTACGAGTGATTGTGTCAGATTTTCCCCTAGTATACATGAATAGGTATGGTTATATTTTGCACGAGTGTGCACGCATAAGTAGTTATATGCTCGTATTCACCGCCCCTCCCTAATAATTGGCAAAGGAAAAAACAATAGCTCTTAAAATATTCCATTATTAAATATTCAATATGGTATAAATATTTATATATATTTTATTCTTTACCTGACTGTTCGATAGCTCTTAGACGACGATCCAATTGACGCCATTGTAGGTCAGGAGTGCAGGCATTTGTAGCATGTAGTATCTCTCCTCCGCGCTTTCCTCGAAACATTTCGAATACATCACAAGCATTCAAACCGCATTGTGTCTCTGCTGCTTTGAACACTAAAGAGTCGAACGAAAACACACGTTTTAACTAGACAGCAATTGTTGCTTCGGTTGCGCTTCGCCTAGCACCGTATTTGATTCACGATGTTAAGCGACTTTGTACCTAATTTGCGTGCGACAAGCTGTATCACAACCAATCGACTAAATGTAAACCAAAGGCAGTAACCTACATTTTGTTCTTGGAAGTTAAGCTCTCAATCGAATTAAGCTCAGTATTTGTTTCAACGCAGCCAACAAAAAATCAACATTACAATTTAACTTACACAATACGAAAATGAAAACAGAAAACTAAACTAAATAAAAAAAACACATCTCGGATGCCACCGGCGGAGCGCCTCCGCAAGGCAGAGTAACAAAAACTGACAACAATTTTGAACTTAGCTAGAATCATTACTTGCCCATTAGTATAACCCCTATTTGGGTCACGCTGTATAACATGAAAAGTGCACGATATATGCCTACCTATAGAGGTTGGCCATGTACGGCGACAGTTATACATCTCTTCAACATGCCAAAAGCGGTCACTTATACATTTATAGGAAACAAAACCTGCACATATGGCTGGTTTTCCATTCATAAGAATAAGATAAAGAGGGACGAAGCGTGGCGTGTTCGGATGTAATATTTAATATGTTATATTTATTTTTTGGTTTTATTTGGTGCCCTTAAGGTACCCTATACATTATAAAACCTTAGGTTTTTAGCCTAAAAGGCTACCCTACTTCTGAGCAAAGGCCTTCCCTTTTTTCTTTCACAGTCCTCTGACTTGGGCTTGGCCTCGTCATTCCCACAGCTGTGTCCGGATCATCTTACCACCGTCTTCATGATTGACCTCGATAGCGGTGGCCGTTGGCAGGAATCCAGCTTGTACTGACATTGACCAGCCATAAGACATTACCATTTGAACTAGGTACTTGGTCCTTTTCCTCACAGAATACCTATACATATTTTAACTAAATTCTTAAATCAAATCTCTGCATAAGTAGGTAGATATTCAAAGGAAATATTAACAAAGCTTTTGACTTTAAGTTAAGTTTAACTAGTTCAATAATATCCTGTACATACTTATCTAATATGTAAACAAACTTGTATTTTGGCCGGCGTGTCTCGCAAGTAATTACGTAACGCATATTCATGAACGGACTCCGAATATAAATTTGAACAGAGATTTAGTTTCACAGGAATCTAGCTACCAATATAAGTTGTAACAATAATAGTGTAAATATATTAATAGATCCATTGATAGGTTGTAAAGATAACATTCTCAAAGAAATTAATATAATTTTTAGATCATCATTTAAAGTCACACCGCATACTAAGTGCACGGTAAAACTACTGGTTCACTTTTAACAAAAAACTAATATCAGTTTTACACATTTAAGGTATCGGTATCTACTCATTAAATTTATAAAATATTTTTTAAACAATTTTCGTTACACCTTATCGTCTATATATATTTACATTTATATTGGTTAGTTACCTGCGTATTCAATAGATCTGATTGAATCCGTATGAGTTCGTACAATTCATTCAAATCTATTGTAATCTTTATATATTTTTTTCATGTATTCATAATTATATCATCAACTAAAATAATTTGTAGAGATACTTCTCTTTATTTGAAATACCTTGACTTTTTTCAAAGGTCACCTTCGTGTACTAGATAAACAGTTTCTATAAATTCTGATCGTTGCAAGTGCTCTACACCGGTAGGTAACATAAACGCTGTATCCTGTGGATTTAAGTGGAAACGTGATCTCCTAGACTAAACAAATTTAGTTTTTATCTCGATCGCTGCTGTTCAATCGTCATTAGAAATCTATAAATCTCATGCCATTACAAAAAGAATGAATCTATGTTTTGCCGCAAGTTTGACTAACGCTCTCCTGATTTTTCCAATAGTAGATTTCCGCGCGTCACTTATGATACGCCATAAGTATTTTAGTTCGTAGATGCTCTTCAAAGAAATTGTACTTTCTAAGTTTTTATATTATTTCATATCAGTCAGGAACACTTTCTAACAGTTGTTGCCAAAAACTTAATAAATTCTAACCACAAAAACCATTTTGGAGAAAATTGCTAAAGTTGTAGGTACTTAGTCCTGTAGGGATTGTGGAAGTAGAGATCTAGACTGGAGCTCAATGTTAGATTATTAATGAGATGGTGTGTTTCGCGACATATCATTGTACGTGAGTACGATGGTAAAGGAACTAATGGTAAGTGCCTGCTGAAATACAACTATTGTAAAGCTGATCTTCTTTATCTTCTATCAACTTATATAAATGAAAAAAAAATGCTGTTCGTTGGTAAACGCATCACTTGAGAACGGCTGGACCGACATGGCTTTTTTTAATGTCGTGACGGCCTGAATAAGGTTTTTAGGGAATGAAGAATTTTAACATCTTCCCGGAAAATTGGGAAATTCGTGACAGGAAAACGTCTGGTCAGCTATTAGTTAAAAAAAATAAACCTATAGAGTGTACTTTTGATTAAATGCTGGCAATATTTAAGATGTTTTTTTAAACTACACAAAAATAATATTAAGTCGTTTTTCAATGTTGGAGTGGATTTTCTTTGCTCAGGTGGCGCGGGAGCTGCGTCAAAATCTATGTGGATTAAATTTTCTGCGTATTTGATCCAATACCGTATACTGATTGCCGTTCTTTTCGCTTCTGAGTCTCGTTTAATATAAATTTAAATTTAGAATAAAGTTAAAAAATGTGTTTTAGCACGAAAAGATTCTTAATTTGTTGTATTATAAGTCTAAATTGTAAGAATAAAATATTGCTTAGCGTATATATTTTCTTCCATTCAGAATACAGAAGTTTACTTATTAACAGAATACAAATAAACTGGTAGGATACATATATAGACACAGATAAAGATAAATATACTAAGTACCAAATCCGCCAACTCCAATGAATTAACAAGAACTTTGACAATTCAAAGAAAATTTATAAAGAGAATGCTTACGTCTCAATAGATTTAAAGGCTTCTTGAAGCAATTCCCAATTATAAAAAATCTCAGACCTCAGAAAGTGAAAATTTAAATATTTTGCAATGTTTATATCACCTGCCTCCTAAGTTAATTTCAAACATAGATTGTACATTTTTGTATTTAACAAATCGTTATCATACCATTAATCACACAACGACTATTTCTGAATTCAGTTCAGAATTGATAAGCGATTTAATGTGATTACCTCTTATCTTCACGATCACAGCTGTTATTATTAGCAGGAACTTCATGTTGTAACCAATCTCGCTTCGGCCAGTGTTCTGCTGGCCCACTGCACCCACTGTGCCGCTTTTGTTTCATCTATTAGCTTTATTGACTCGTGACGCTATGCAATATGGTACCATTACCTTTTATAAAATACATTAATAATATTTGTTGTTAATTGTACGAGTACCATAATTTCATACTTACACATTTAAGTATTGATTCCGGAATCTGTTCTGCATTAAGATAAAGATATATTAATTTGTAAAAAATGCAATGCATACATATAGTATGCAAGAAGGTCAGTTGTAATTATGTGCACACATGTTTAGCTTTTACTACTTATCATTAATATCACTATAATTATTTATTACATTAATAACATACAGGTATACTAAATAGTACATCTATACATATAAATAAAATTGGAGTGTCTGTTTGTAATATTAAAATAACCGCATTTTACTAAGTGCATTTAGATGTATACACGTTACCTATACCGAAACAACATTTTTTCCAATTTTTGTCTGTCTGTCTGTCTGTTTGTTCCGGCTAATCTCTGAAATGGCTGGACCGATTTTGACGGGACTTTCACTGGCAGATAGCTGATGGAACAAGGAGTAACTTAGGCTACTTTTATTTTAGAAAAAAAAAATAGAATCTCACGAAAAAAAATTAAAACCAATTTTGCAGCGCAGCGCCTGATTAAGTTTGATAGCAACAACCTGCAATGCGTCCCGCGGGCTCAGAATGGGCGAGCAGGCTGTTGTCAACGGTTGTCTTTGTAAATACCACGCGGACGAAGTCGCGGGCAACAGCTAGTTTATTAAATAATTCACGCGCCCTTTATTATGCCTTGTTTTTTTCCCTGCGAGCATAATATATCATAGCGTAATATATCATATTCGTTGTTTGATACAAATGAAACCTAAAAAAAAATTAATGCGCAAGGGAATTCGGTGGATCAATCTTTACAATCTAGATGTTTTATATTGTGCTTGAATTGTTTTATACCGTCCACTGTTTTATTACTAATAGATATACAATTAAGTAGTTAACTGAATTGATTACGTCCGCTACGTGTACGGTCGACCAGTTAAGCTGAATTTAAAGTACTCACTAATTGTATTAAAAATTTATTAAATAAAGTTAAATTACAATCGGTGAAACCTTTTTGAAAATGTAATTAAGGTGAGCGTACATGTGAGAACACGGAAAACCTTAATAAATTATCCCAACAAATTATCCAATATGTTGTCTACGACGAGGATAATAAAGGAATATGGCGTTTTAAGGCTAGCGCAAACTTGGGACGAACGGATCTCACAATCTTTTTTGCAAACCTTTACATAGTCAAAATGAGATGTAAATTGCTTTTAGTGCATTGCAACAACTGCTGGATCGCTAAAAGTGAACTTGTATTTTTTCAAGCTATTTAAGGCGTATTATCACAGATTTTTATAAGCTTTTATGCGATGTAGCTCGCCTTAGGATAGAAGAAAAAATAAGATTACTAAGCGTGCGCGTGTTTACTGTGCAAATTCGATTTCAAACACTTACTTATTATAGATCATAAAAAAGTTGTAGGCACACTAACAACCGAACATCTAAATCACTGAGTATGATACGTCAAGTTCAACGGAATTCGCATTTAGAAATAGTTGTCCGGTATTATACCAAATAGGCTCGCTGCCCTATTATATTGGCCATGGTTGGTGCTACATCAATGACTGCAAGGCACCTCAGCCAACCCCTTTAGGGATTAAATGCGTGATGGTCATCTTGTTATCACCGGAGCCGATAGTCCTTAATTACTAATAGTGACTTTGTCACAACTGCGATAAGATTCATTTTAACGATTGGCAATTTTCATAATTATTTTGAAGAGTATACATGGTTTGCAGGATAATCACTTCTTGTCACGGCTGTACAATCCTAATTAGGGTCTTAATGCATTTAAAAGGTCAAAATGGTAAAGATACGTTACATTCTCTGGGGTTACACGGGTACATGGAGAACTACTTTCGGTAAATGTTACTGTACGCTCAATGTAACACGACACGATATTGTTGTTTAGTAACTGAATATAACTTGGCTCGGCAACGAAATAAATGGGGCAATGCGAGATCAGTCTGAATTAACGCTTTATAAATTGCGTTGTGAGGAAACTCAGTTACAACTTTTCACATAAAACGTTACATAATGCAGAAACATTACACAAAGTAAGCTCCTAACATAATATAATATTCTATGTTCAGCCTACATAACTTCACAGGTGATTCAGAATGGTTATACTTAGCCTTGAACCTGAGCTTCTTCAGCGAATTTGTGATCATTATGTGAAGTAATTAATAATTTCGAGTTATCAATTTGAAAAAAAAAAATGTTCCCATCAAAATTACAAAGATTATGAGATTTTTTTTATTTACATGAAATCTGTGACTTCACATAATATTTACAAATTCGCTAAAAGACGGCAGGTTCAAGGCTTAGTATACCCTTTCTGAATCGCTCTGTATAAAAAACAACTGCCGTTATTATTATCTTATTAATTTCATATTTATTTCTGTTTTATACTTCGAACCTTTTAGTCCACTGCTTAAAATTATGTTTTAATATAGTTATTATAATTATTTTATTCAGTCAATCTTATAACTCGTTACTGGAAAACGGACTTATTAAATATTAAAATAAAAACTAATTTTATATTTACTTATCTGAAACATTCTATTACTTGAGGCCTTACTCGCTGAAAATTCCATAGGTCAAAATATTGTAGAGTTTCCTTGTACCTGGACACAGAAAAGTAACATTACTTTTAATATATAAAGCTTTGACCTGACACCTGTCTCTCTAGTTCATTTATATTCATGCTGCAATAATAAAGGCTAATCTCAGTCTAAAAATGTTACTGAAACGAGAAATCAGATTTGGTACTTCAGCTCAGAGATTTGACACATTATATGAGTAACTACGAGTAACTTTGAACACCTTCCCTAATTATAAATGTAGTGGAGCCTGAAAGTTAGAGGGGACCGGATTACATACTTAATACTGCAAATGATGTCAGTAATTATAAAGTTACTGAAGGATTTTAAACACATTTGAAACTAAAGTTTTCGAAAATATTTTACATGAGAATTTTTGAAGCCACTGAAAAGAAAAAAAACCCACGTATTCTGTGCTGGTATGCAAATCATTGGTTCAAAAAAGAAAGTACCTATAACAGACAATTGTGTGAAAATGTATTATTCAAATGAGAACCAAAGTTTTATTTAAAAACTATGTATATGGGCTAATCATATTACATTTTTTTTATATATTCGACCATTATTTGTTAAGGTACGTTAAGTATGCTATTGTGGACCGTTTAACACATTTCTATTGTTAAGATCTACCTATGCTAACGCCGTCGTTATAATCAATGTTGATGCTATTAGTGTGTACACAAGCTAATTAATGTGTCCACATGACAAATTTGACATATAATATTTTCATGAGCCATGGCGAGGGGTTGGTAGATAGGTAGCTAGTGTTGTCCAAGCGCCGCGCCATGTTGCTGGCCGCCCGCCGTCTCCCATTCGCCTTCGACAGTGCGACGAGGCGCACCGGCTGTGCCGCGCGGATAGCTCCTGAAACTTTCTCTCGCGCGATTTTCCGCCGCCGCAGTTACAACGTAAAACTTCACATACGTTATAAAGTTATCCATACCAATGATTTTTTAACTTCCCGTTCATTAGTGTGCATTTACGAAATTGATACGTGACGTAACATGAACTTTCATAGAAATTTCTATTACCGTGCCCCAGGTAAATAGGAAAAATAGATTTATTGCCGTCAATTTCAAATTGTGTTCAATACTCACATTATTTAGCGACATTAAGTAAATGTGATGTAGTCTGAGTGGGGACACGAACAAATAAATACAATATTAAAAGTGTTTTGTGAACACAAACATGCCATTCAAAGTGAAGCGATTCTAAAATATCAACTGAAGTTTACACAACAAATTTTTATCGTGAAGGTTAAAAAATCAGTAAGTGCGCAATGTCAACTTTAGGAGCGGGAACAAGCGTGCTAATCATCTTGCAAACAAGCTGTAAGGCGTCGAGCTGCGAGCTCCTTGTGTGTTGTGTATTAGCACAGTGAGCAAAGACCTTAGTGAACGCAACAAAGGAAACTGTCGTTATCAACAGCCGCCATCCTGCTTCTACTCGTGACGTCGTTGGTCCTGACAATGGACACCAGGTAAGCGCCGCGATACCCAAATTACTTAGCTACTAATAGGTCAAACCTTCAAGATAAGGCGGCCGGAATAGAGGCTCATAAATCCGCATCCCTCAGGCTCTATAAGCGGCATTATCCCAGCTAATGGACTTAACGTATTTTACAAGTAACAGCTTTTCAGTTTAATCAAGGGAACAAAAACGTGTCGTGATAACAAAAAAAGTAAGATTAACTTCAGCGTTCAAAAGTAGGTAGATAAAAACAGAAATACTTCTTTGGGGTAGTATTGAGGAAGTAGATATTTCGATTGTTGGTATTAGGCTTAGCGGTTTGAGCGTTAGGTGTGGAGGTTAAGGTTATGGGTGACTGTCAGGGCTAGTTTTACAAACAGTTTTACTAAATCTACTTATAGGTGTAATGGTAGCATGATGATTTGCGGATACATATGTGTTTATGACCCTACAGCTATTTGCTTCGACAATGTACCCTGAAGTCACATATTTAATGATGTATTTATAGTTCAAAAGTGTTGAGTCACCTAATGTAGAGAGGAGAGCGTAGTCTTTTGTTCTATTGTAAAAGCCTACGACATGAGACTACGAAATTATGAAAGGCTATGTTATAAAACTTTAAATCGTACGTCCGTCCCGTGTTCACAATAACGTGATAAAAACCACATGTCAATAGAAATAATAAAGATCCAACTTCTTTCTCGTAAAAATAAGGCTTCACCAATAAATAGATAATTTTCCAGTGTCATTCTGTATTGACACTGGAAAATTCCAACCGTTCCGAATTTAAGTTAGGTACTGATGATTTTTACATGTATGTAACTATGAATTTCAAAATAAGTAACAAGGTATAAGTTCGTCAATTATTTATTTTTGACATGATTGAATGTATAAGACAAAAAATAATATATCTAGACATCCCTATGTTACTTTACAGTTTAATTACTCATGAAACCTCAGATGGCCTTATTGATTGAATATAGATTACAAGTCATCAAATGTAGATTAAAGGGTCCTTAACCACAGGCTATTGAAGACTAAATCTGAACTAAATCTTTGTAATAGATTCCATGTCCCCTCCATTTCACTCAATACCAAGGTGAGCAAGGCTGAAATAATATATATCTCTATACCTATGTCGTAGTATACTGTGTTGTCGGTTGAGTTTGCTCCGTATTGTGAACCTTATATTTGTCATAAGAACATATTGACCATGCTTTATAGTTTGATTATAACAATGCTGAAATGTTTGTAACACACACAGATGTTCACAAAACAGAGATTCTGAGAACTTTGGCAAAGTAACGAAGAACTTCACGATATTATAATATACTATGAAGGAATAAGTATGTGTTTCCAGTCTGAACGCTTTGAACTATAGTAGATATTAACTTACGGGAAAATACATAAACTTTCGTTTGTTTTGTATGCAGTAAATTGTATAAGGTCGTTATAATAAAAACTTCGGTTTAGACAAGCTAATTTCCTTGGCTTCGGATAAGGTCTGCTATTCTCGGTAATGCAGCTATTTGTCGGTAATGCTTTGAAATATTTGGAAAGGTTCGATCATTCGTTTCATTTTACTATATTTATTTTGTTGTTTTTTTACAATCAGCGTAGGTACGAACACAACTAAATCTGGATGCTTATTGTTTATAACAGACGCTATGCAATTTTATGTGCTGTTTTGCTACTGGAATCGGTGTACATTAACCCCATATTCTTTCATGGTTAAGCGTTCGTGCCATCAATCAAATGAAGCGCTCATTCTTTGAAAATGTGTGATGAGAAATAAAAAAAATAACTCAATTTCTGTAAATAACATGACATAAAACTGACACGAACAGAAAACGTTTTTTATAATTTTGATACGTTTGAGGATTTTTTTTTTAACAGGAAGTGGCCAAAATAAGTACAAAACATTTGGGCAACGTTAAGTGGATATTTAGGGGCCCATGTGATCCCGGGGAGTTGATAAATTTGGCAGCAATACATCAAAGAGGATTCGAATGGAAATCTCTCAGCGTGGCGTGAGGATCTATGATTAAATCCGCCTCACTACCGCTCCCACTTGAAGCCGGAACGGAAATCTCTCCATCAACGCTGTGGGCGTAATGGTGTCTGCTTTTCTTGAACGAGGAAAACGCACCATTGTCTTATGTCCTCCAAGCAGTGACTAGTTTTTCAAAATATATGTATAAGGTATAACACAGATAGTGAAAAATATTTTAACCGATGATTTAGTAAGTTATATGGATCACGTTGATGTATAAAATTATTGTATAAATGAATTCTGATTTGTTTTTGCAAACAAGATGAACTAGTAGCGTTTGGCTATGCGCTCAGTACGGGGTGTAATTTTTTTAAATGTCTTATAATTTGATTAATTTATTTGGGAATGTTATTTTAACCTAATGTTGGTGCTGTTAAAATATTTTACACTATTATTGTTAAATTTTTTGATTATTAAAATAAAATATAAAAATCGATAAAGATATGAAATAATGTTTTATATTGAATATGAAACTTTATAATGAAATTATAAAGTTAGTAAGTAAGTATGTTATATTATGAATTTTTTATAGAATTAAATATTTGAAAATTTTCAAAGTTACACCTTATTTCATGTTTGAATGTCCAGTTTATAAATAACTAGGTGATTCCCTAAATCATGCTTATTTATTTTGAAATTATATTTTCATTACACTGATTTTACAACCGAAGCGCGGATTCATAATTCACACTGTAAATATGATCATAAAATGTTTTTATTTTTTCATTTGGTTGCGGAATATTTAATGTTCAACCACGTGTTTTAAAGTCGCAAACAAACAGTTAAGTTCAGTCAGCAGTGTAATCATTAAGGGTAAGTTCTATTGTTTCTCCGGTTATATAAGTTCGCGAGCGGGTTGCGCCTTTGTCGTCAAGAAATATGGAGCATGTCGGAGCGAGCTTTAATACTTTTAAAAGCTAGACTGGAAATAAACTTTTATTGCTCGGATTTTTATGGACCTTTTTCCGTTCACATAAACAGCAATCATCTGGGTGATTGAATTGGTATTTCATTCAAAAATTGTGCGTATTTTTTTTACATATTCATAAACTTAACAGAGAAAATTTAAAAGATTTATGTACAATGACGAAAAAACGTGTTTTAGATAAAAAAACAAGTTTTGTTTTTTTTTGTTTTGCAAGTATTTTTTACAAATAATTATTAATGCGCTATGCACTATATTTGATGCTACGTTTAAATGCCAAAAATCAAAGCAAAATAAGTAAATTATTCAGCTGGCGTTCTTGTTTATTCTTGTGTTTTATTTATATTGTATAAACAAAATTAATATACAATCCTTTTAAACGCGGCTGGGCAAGATGCCACTACAAACCAATAAACCGTTTATATTTATATGTTTGATAGATCGAGATAATAATTCCATGATCAGTGTTTATTTCACAGCATATGGGTTCGTGCTATTTCTTTATATTTTGTAAGAAAACATATGAAACTTTACTGATTAACTTTATTTTAGCGGATATGGAGTGCACACAGAACACACACACAAAGGGTGGTGGATAAAAATAATCCACAAACAATACAGATAATAAATGTAAATCTACCTTACGTCAATAATTACATGTACGTCATGTACGCAATCAGTACAGAAGGCAGCAAATATTAATGATAAATAAATGTTTAGATTGCATGCTACCGCCGACGGTGTGGGGACATTGAAATGCTTCCTAGTGCAATTATATAGTAAAACGCTTATCAAAGTCGTTAAAAAAAGCCATAAATAAGAAATAAAAGTGATCAAAACCGGTAGAATGAAGGTCTTGGCATTGTTTGTGATTAATAAGTGGGACAATGGTAATATTAAAGTACCTACTTAAGTATTTTCAGATTATAATTGTCACTTTTGAACGACAATAGTAGATAAGAATTTGATTAAAAGTTCTAATATTTATTTATTAATGTTTCTGCCTACGGAACCCGAATTTATATTGTTCTGCAGTGCGATCATAAATTTCATTAACGTATTAATATGTAGGACTCTTTTTTTAAATGTCACCCTACGCTATTAATTAAAGGCCTATCAAATTAATTCACTAGTTTGTACGTAAAGCGTATCGTGATGCAAGTAAATACTGAAATTTATATTTCTTGTGACAAGTGCCTTTCTTGAACTTCCCGTTCTTGTACTGCTTTCTAAGTTTCTATTACTTCTGATGAGGTTTTCCTCTCATCATTTACTTTGGGTTCTTAAATATATGAAGCAAGATCAGTTTCAGATCGAACGTTCTCTCCCACGGGTTATATAGTAACAGTAGGCTTAGTAGACTCTTCCACTATTGTCTCATCTCTTGTTGCTTTATCGTCAAAAAGATAACATCTCTTACAAAACAAAAATTGAAAGATGGGTTTCAGTAATGGACACCAATCAATCATTCAACTTTTTCACCCCGTCGACAACGTGGAATAAATCTCGAGGATCGTCGCGCCAGAAAAAAAAAACACTTCCTCGCGTCATTTTATAAGTATGATTGGCCGGTTAATAGTGACCCGGCTATGTGTACCTAGGTTCCCGGCTTTGAATCTTGGTAGGGACAAACTTTGCGAGTACGAATGTTTGTTTGTTTTATATCTAATATAAGTATTACTGGTATTGCCCTGTTCATTGTACGACACCCATAATACAAGCGTTGCTTAGTTTGGCACTGTACAGTAGGTGTGATTGTCTGGCGATATTAATTATATTTTGCATGGTGCGAATGGTCAGCTGGTGGTCCGCGTGGCTGTGACACCGGCCTTAGAGACTTCAAATCACCTAGTTCAAATAATTGTGTATACAATATATTCTCATTATAGACATACTACACTTTATTCCAGCTTTACAAAGTAATTAATCTAGATAAAAAGAGATATTGAATTTGACGGCTAAGACGGTACAATATTAATTTATTTTCATAGGTAGGTATATTACAATTTTACCTAATCGTCGGTATTGTCTTAATATTTTGGTATCCTAAAATTTTTACGGTGGTCATACCTATGGAATGCTTCGCACTCTGCACTAGCACTATAATGATTCATAGTCTTTGATGTTTATAGACTATTAAAAATAATCTTAGCACCTGTTAAAATGAGTAAGTAAATATTATGGTAATTGTATAATTAATAAACTTTTGTGTAAAAGACATAAAGGAGTAGCTTTATGTGTCTGTACACAATTGGTACAGGTAATAGGGCTATTGCCGATTGCGCCTATTTGTGTTAACAGCTAGGTATATGGTTATATAACATAAGGTAATTATAGATTTGCATATTAAAAGAATTGTCTGCGTCTTTCAAAACTAACAGCCACGACGATGATAATTTAAATGCATAAACTATATGAATAGACGTACCACTTGACGATTGATGATTGACGTGAACTTTATGTAGTCTACCAAAAGTAATAATCAATGATAAATATTTTTACGTCAGTTTTCCTGGAAACTCAGTATTTTTTTTTTGTTTGTGTTTGAAGATATTATTTGATAAAAAATAAGAATACATTTCAATTTATTATTTTACTTTAACTATTAAAATTGAAACTTAAGTATAAATACTTGAGTTTTAATTAAAGTCATTATTTAATTCTGTAGAGCATAGAGCGAGCAAATATTTTAACAGATACTTTCGATTAATCGCGTAATGCCTAATATTTGTTCAGGCCTTTTCAACGATAATTTTATGTTCCATTATTCTAGCTTTTTACTCCAGAAAGATAATACTATTTCATAGGTTTTGCGAGACTACCCGCTTTTTCTTCATCATGGAGTACCAAAATGCGTATTTTAGAGACGTCCTGAATAATGTTTAAAGAAAAGAATTAAGAACAGCATGTATATTTTGTAAATGCTTATACGTAATATTTTATTTATTTATACTATAAAACATAATGATAAGCGGATGAAGGGTACCGGGTGCAATGACGATGTAGCGACCTCTTCACCCTCGCCACTAGCTACACAGATGGCGCTGCAGACGCATTTAGAACAATTGACAATTCTAGATACAATCCTGAAAATGCGCTATGATAGTTTTCGGAGCACATAACATGTGTACAAGATCCTGACTATAACCGTTGGGGCATAGCGGCCGTTCCACCAGGCCTACCACCCGCCTGGCTGGAAGATCTTCCTTTTTCCGCTACAACGATTTTATGTTCAGTGATTGTGCAAAGATAATGACGATGCAAACACATACCTTTATACGAGTCATCAGACAGTATTTCCAGCGCGAGATAAATCATTACACAAACAAAGCTATTATCACCTACCCGTATCACATGTTTGCCTCGATAAATATGTATAGTAAGATACTATTGTAGATTATGAGGTCCTGGGTTCGATTTCTGGCAGTGTCAATTGTATTTTAAATCTGTATTTTGTTAAATATAATCTGGATATAAAAGCATAACTTCACTTCATTTGCTTTTAACTGCAGACAACGTCAACTCATTAATCATTTGGACAGATTCAATTACTTACATGCTCTTGAGACGGCTGGTAAATATGGTAGGGATTTTTTTGAATTTGTTTTAATTTTTTCTGTTTGTTACAGTTCATCGAATACCACTCAAGATGATGACTCGGATTGGTCCAGAAATTCGTCTCTAGACGAATACATAGTGCAGAATGGCACGAATGATAGTTTGGGTGAGTTGATCATCTATACTAATTATTATAAAAAGGTAGAGTTCACGATTTGTAAATATTGGTGTAGGGGATGAACTCGGGATCTACTGATCCGATTCCGACATTCTTTGATTCATACGAAGCTACATTATTTCTGAGTGCCATAGGCTATATTTGATGAAGTACCACGGGCGGAGCCGCGGGGAGAAGCTTGTTTTTTACAAAATGTATAATAAATAGCGATTACAAGAAGGTACATGTATTATCAACATAATAAAATTCCTAAAACTGACTCACAGACAACGCCCAGCCCAAATCGGTCAACAAAATTCATGAAAGTTGGCACAGCAGTTCTTATATAACGTAGGTGAGCACTAAGAAGGATTTTTTTGGAAATTCAACCTCTAAGGTGTCAATGTATGTGTGAAGAAACATTTTTTAATGTACATGGTAACTCTAGTATTTTGAATAGATTCATTAATTTACGACAATCTTTAAGTAAGTTGCCATGTGCGGCACACAGCGGGCAATCGTCCACATATCGCTTAATATTTTACTACGACGGCAAAAATCACTTTACTATAGATACGATAAGAAGTAGAACGTATTAAGAAAATACTGGATCAATTTTAAATTAAAACACAAGATTTTAAATTAAAACGTAAATTCGTCTCTCCATTACTATTAGGGAAAAATAATAAAGAGACCAATATACTTAAACGTAATAATTATTACGAAGAAACAAGGGTAAGGGAACGTTCTTTTAATAAAAGTTAATGTCTCTTATAAGTCATTAACTTTTATTAAAGGATTTACAAGTCCAGGAATAAATTAAAACAACAACATAAAAGTTAATGTGTTATAAACTTATAAGACATTAAATTTTATTAAAAGGACATTACCTCACCATTCATTCTTTGAAACTCATTCACTTTGTATTAAGTGCTCTAGTGGCTTTGTATGTTATATGTTCGTATACAGAATTAATTGTATTGCCTCGGTACGAGTTAATCCCATTTTCCAATTACATTTGAGGAGGTTAACGATGAATCGGTACCAATATCACAGATTTGAAGATAGGGATGGGCAATTGAATAGGATTAACTGCAAACTGGGTAACTACATATAAGCAAGTATTTGTTATTGTTATTGTTTGTATTGGTTTGTGTTTGTTGTTATTATTATATTACTTTCGTTATGCGTTATATGTTACTATGTTACGTTATAATACGATATTTAATATGATACATTTAGACGATTGTGTATATCCTATGAAGGATAGCTGAAAGGCGGTAGCTTTAAAATAGAGGTAATGTTGAAGGCAAAACCTAACTAAAACTTGTCATACTATAAGTAAGCCTTTATACCCTTTTGAACGCTATTCGTAGAGTATTTTGTATGATATTGTTAGTTTAGGTTTTAGGTGCTCGTTACCGCGGACACAAAGCTATTGCGTATCTTTCTCATTTATCACATCGCTACCTCTGTGTAAACATATGCGGCATTTGAGTTATATATGTATTGTCTACCGATTTTTTTAAAAATACAATACATTTAGTACCTCAGTGGAGTGCCGGACATTAGTTAGGTATGGTGTTATTTGATCAAAATACCGGGAGAACTGCGGACATTGCATTGCGCAGAATGTAAATATTTATTTTCAGATAACACAGAACTCAGATTTAAACAGTGATTAGTATAATAATGCAAATATTGTAACTATCTTTATGATTGTTATATGTATCGTTTGGCATTAAAATTCCTAGAACCAATGTTCGATATTTTTTTTGTATAGGACAAAGTGAAAATTTCCTTTAATAAACAAACGCTTCCATCGGCCCAGAAAATATTGTTAATACTTCTTTGTGTAGCTATGAATAATGTCATTATAAGAACAATACTTGGAATTTCGTTCACTAAATACATTTGGCTAGCTATTAAAAAAACAATGAATTTCAACTCGAGGGTCCTCTCGTTGGTCATCAATTACCAGAAAAAGATTTAGTATATATAAAAATAAAGCAGTGGTAAAGTCGGTGGCTCGCCTTAGAAACAAGGATCGCAGGTTCACACCCCGGCTCGCCCTCTCATATTAACATAATACACAGACTCATACGTTATACTATGATATATATAAATATATTGGTTGGTTGGTAAGCCCATCACTTGAGAACGGCTAGACCATTTTTTTTAAATAGTCCGGTCAATTTAGACATTCGAGGTTACATAAAGTCCCAACAAGCTGAATTTCTGTGAAATTGTTCAAAACATAATTATAAACAATGTCTAAAAGTTCCCCATCATTCCCCTGTAAGGAAAATATTTTATTCAAGGTCAAAGGTCAAAAAAATGAGTTTTTCGCGATTTTCAGCAAAACGGTAAGTTTTATCATAAAGTACCTCAGACAAAAATTGTAGATCATAAAATTATCTATAAAAAATGTATCAATACTTTTTTCTTACGAGCCACCGTTTCTGAGATATCACGATTCAAAAAGTTATATCTCAGAAACGGTGGCTCGTAAGAAAAAAGTATTGATACATTTTTTATAGATAATTTTATGATCTACAATTTTTGTCTGAGGTACTTTATGATAAAACTTACCGTTTTGCTGAAAATCGCGAAAAACTCATTTTTTTTACCTTCGACCTTGAATAAAAATTTTTCCTTACAGGGGAATGATGGGGAACTTTTAGACATTGTTTATAATTATATTTTGAACAATTTCACTGAAATTCAGCTTGTTGGGACTTTATGTAACCTCACTCTCATTTTTTGATCTAAATTGACCGGACTAAAAGTTCATGACGGTCCAAATTATTTTTAGGTAGGTATTATAGGTAGGGAAAGAAATATTGAAAAATTTGTTATAAGTTTTTGGGAATTTGGGAAAACTGAAAGTCGTTTTTTCAATGGAGTTTGGACAGGATAACATCCAGCTATATAAAAAATATGATTATATTTTAATGACGTCTTTTTTTCAGATACTCTATACGAAGTGCCCACCGGCATCATTGTACTGCTGTCCTTTTTGTACGGCTCAATATCAGTGTTGGCGGTGGTCGGTAATTTACTAGTCATGTGGATTGTGGCCACTTCACGTCGGATGCAGAGCGTCACAAATTGCTACATCGCCAACCTGGCTATGGCCGACATAGTCATAGGATTATTTGCTGTACCATTCCAAGTGAGTATAACAAATGGCTTTCAGAATTCCGCATCTTTCGAATAAAAGTTTATTCGATTTTCATTGCCGAAATTTTAGAACATTGTGATAAAAATTACTTTAAAATAATTAAATTTTGAAGTGGTTCTTATTCACTGTCAATCTCAATCCTGCTTGGATATTCGATCCTAATTTAGAAATATTTTTCGAGATAAATTTACATTCTTGTGGTTTATCTTTTTATTTACAAAGAATGAAAATGTTATAGCCATCTAGCCAGCACATTAAATTGAATACTCGTGACAAAGCTAGGTAGGTAAGGTAGTACATATCGCGGATAAATCAACTATGAGGGATCAATCGATAAGCTAGGCCCTCATTTATCAACTCACAATACTCGTAGCGTGGTAACCTTAAAGTTACTTGTAATTGTATATACGCCCTTGTAGCTTTACATCTTAACTCTTATCATAAAATTGAACCGCCGCCTTAGCTTTGTCTGGGGATTAATAATAAAATAATTCAAAGTGCGATTAGACATAGTATTTTCAAATATCAAACATTATAATTATAATTTAATTTCACTGCAGTCACAAACTTTTCGCTCTTTCTCACTCGCTCCGGGTATACCCGTTCTTTTCTACTTTTCCCTAATCATACAACACCCAACGTGGGTTGTTTGGGCTTATTACCTGTTATGGGGTCCACTGATTTTTATGGACAGTGGCCTTATTATCGCTGCGACCCAGCTTTAATATATTCGCTATAATGTTTATTTTTTACTTCATTACGGTCATAATACGAGTATATGAAAAATACCAGATAACGTGTGCGGCTATATTGGTTTAATATTAACACCAGACCGTTATCAGTTTTGCTAAAACTAATCCCTAAAAATACTTAGGAATTCTTTTCGCACACTATACAAAATCTAATTTACATTCATGAAGTTATTTCCGGGCCCTTCCATTAGTTATTTTAAGACCTAAATATTATGAATTTTCAATATGTCTTACTCGCTAATTACTGGTTGTTGATTACTTATCATATATTTACTATCATAAAAATCATACTTGTATACGATTTGTACTCACTCAATAACACTTGAACTTTACTCTGTGTATAGTTAATGAAATTCTATATTTATTTTTTCCGACAAACATGTATTTCCTTTACTTATGCGTCACTGCAAAGTTATTTTACGCAACATTGACCCAATATCCCATAAGCTACCCACAAAAATAGAGCAGGAAAATTTGGAATATTTAAGTACCTAATGATATAAACTTATAGAGTGAGTTAGTGTTATTATTTCTTGCAGCTTATTTTCTGTTCAGTCAGAGAATTTAGCTTTCGTTATATTTCTTGAAAAAAATTAGTAATAAATATCAAATTTTTGTTTAGTATCGAAACAAATACATTGCAGCGCTGGATGGATAAATATAGCTACATAAATATAAGCTTTGATTTTCAAGTATTAATATAAAAAAAACTTGACTGCGTAAAAATTAAATGAAAGCAAAAATCAAGTCCAGCGGCGACTTTAACAGTTGGAACCCATTAAACATCTAGACCGACTCAAACCTCCCCAATAATAGGTGACCACTGTTAAAGTCGCTACTGGACTTGTTTTTTATCTTTTTAGTATGGTTTTATATTTGTTAAATTTACTTTTTAGTTATTATTTCTCACGTTAATAGGACCTATTATGTAATTATGTAAGAAATTTATCACAGCCTTATTATAAATATTGAAAATTTAAATCGTTATAAATCCTAATTGGTCACTCGAAATGAATAATTAATTATAAGAGAAACATTGGGATGATTTTTAAATACCTATTCAATGATACCCCACTTGACATATATCGTCGACTTTATTTTTTCTTTTCCACGCTATGGCGTCTGGTTGTCGCTATATTGAATTTTGATTACTGTCATGTCTTAAGGGACATTCTCAAGATTAAGACAAATCGATTGAAGTAAGATATCAAAGTCATCGAAATCGGCCCACGCGTTTGGTCTCTAGAGCACCACAAAAGAACAAAAATACATACATAGGCTGATAAACACATTACCCTTCTTTGCGCTGTGTAGTCGGGTAAAAACACAGTAAATTTATATTTACTGTGTTTTATATTTACTGTGTGATTAATATTCCTGATAGATCAGTGTTGATCATAAAAAGCTCTTTATATAACCGCAATATTATTTTTCAAATAAAAGTCTTCGCAGCTGAAGCCAGAGTAAAAAAATACCCATAAAATGACATACAAGTATTCATTCTTACCCACTCACGGTGCCTCTATGCAGTAAATACGATACGATTCAATCTATAGTCTGGTATAAGCCCTAAATTCTTGTTGGCTAACAGACATACGTACTTCAGTACTCCGATGCGTGCCAACCCTAACTCCTATTATGATCCATATCCATTTACAATATTTACGGTACATAAATATAGAGCCGGTATGAACCGATCAGTTTGCTTAAGACTTAGTTTTGTGCCGATATTGTCTGTCTACACGAATATTAGTGATATTCAGGATACAAAATATATCCGATATTGCATGATGAAGGAGTACCAACACTTATGTTTTTATTTTACTGTTCAAATATTTATATTATACTTAGCTAGCTATCGCTCGCGTTTCCCCCGCACAGTAACGTTTGTATTAAAGTTTTGTATTATTATAACCATAAACAATCCAATATTGAAAACCTAATTGAAAACGGACCAGAAGTTTTTCAGTGACGCTTGAACAAACAGACAAGAATAAATAAATAAATTAGTTTTTGTCTATTATTCCAACAGTAGGTACAGTAACTTTAGCAGCGTATGAATATATGAACAAGGATTTTATATTTCAACAGTGTGTTCTAGTATATCTTGGATAAATTAAGTAAACTGAGATTCCTAATTATATCTCTCATGAGGATTTAGTTTAATATTACGTTATTACAACATAAAATAGGTCGTAATTTAATTCACAGCGTTAATGTATATTACAACAGCGGATATCCTTAAAGTTTTTAATTAAAATACTTATAGATTTCAGCAAATAATGGTCGGACGGGTATTAGGTATCTAACAACTAACTACCACTATCGTGGATTCCGTCTAACTTTACCTAATCCTTTTAAAATAAACAAAGTTTCGCGTTCAGATTGGCAAAACTTGTTGTTGATTTAGTAATAATTGTAAAACGTCTAATTGTTCAGCATAATAAAGCTACACTGAACTAACTTAAACCTTAGTAATACTGATTTCTTATATAAAACTAATTTTTCGAATTTTACGAAGTCTGCAATCTGTGAACATGTACATAATCGCACCCACCATTATATCAGATTTGATAAACCACAGATCCTCGCAGAAGAACACCGATTCCGACCAAGTATGTCACATTCCTCTACAAGATGCAGGGGTATATAAACTCGATTGTTAGTGTGGGCTCTCTTACGTAGGGCAAAGTAAAGGATCAATAAAAACCGGGTAAAATAACACATCGCTGATTTGAAACACCGGCGCTCCACGAAGTGCAATCTGTGAACATATACAGGACATACACCCACCATTATATCAGATTTGATAAACTACAGATTCTTGCAAAAGAACACCGATTCCGACCAAAGATGATACGTGAGGCCATTGAAATTAAAAAATAAACTAATTTCAATAGGGAAGAGGGCTGGGTGCTACCACCGACTTGGGATCCAGTAATTAATAGAATTAAATCCAAAACCAAGCGCACCACTACAAGACCTCAAGACACTGTGAGCCCTTCTGCGTAGATCAGACCGCAAACAACAACTAAATATGAGGGGACCCCAGTTCAAACTATGACACACTGAGGTGGGAGGACGGGACGTCCGTCCTCCCACCTCAGTCTTAAGAAAACACACAAAACAGAAACAGCCAAAACGTCGGGAACTTTAAAAGATAAAATAAACGCGTTAAAATTCGCAAAATTACTTATATCTTACAAATTTTGACTGACAAATTTTGCTTTCACTTCCCCAAAAGAGCGTTTTGCAGGTAATTCATAGAAAAAGTAGATGGTTTTTTGTTGTTGTTTTTCAGATAACAAGAAGTTGTTGTTTATTTCAGATTCTTTTGGGAATCAAATCCAATATCAATTTATGATCTAAATTAATTATATGAAAGAAAACCTTATGTCATCAATGTGATAGGTTAGGTACCTAACCTTATGGCATCAATGTATATGTAGGCTACTTCCTTACTTTGTAATAATGATATTTTTTTTGTCGCCAGTTCCAAGCCGCGCTGCTCCAGAAGTGGCTTCTGCCTCACTTCATGTGCCCCTTCTGTCCGTTCGTCCAGGCGCTGAGTGTTAATGTCAGCGTGTTCACGCTCACCGCCATCGCCATCGACAGGCATCGGGCAATTATAACACCTCTCAGGTACAACAATTGAACTATAGTTCTTTTTTATGCAAGGGTGCAAAGTTGTTGTTTTGTTCGAGTGGTTGTATTGAATACGGAGCGGCGAAAGATTGTAAGATTGAACCACGAGCGTGGCGAGTAATTCAGAAAGAGAATCCTGAAAGAAGTGAGGCATTTTGATGTGACACAAATAATAATACGTCACTTCAGCCGTCTAGATAGGGACACACACAAATCGAATCGGTACCGGATAGCCGGTAGGTAAGCGGTACCGGTGGGTACAGTAGAAACCTCTTAAATTATTCACCGAAATTCCATTAATGCCGGACGCAAGTAAATGTAATTACCTGAGATAATTGAATAATAAACACGTGTTAGGTATTAGAAATCGAATGGAGTAGATACTTATAAGTAACAGCAATGAAAGAAGTGGTAATACTTTTCTTGTCTCGAGATTGAACCAAATATTGAAAAAGATAAACAAATGTACAATTAGGTTTGTTAAATGACTTCGTACTTACCCAGTTTAAGAGCATGTTCAAAGACGCAACCACAATAAAGTGATTCAGGAACAAAGACGAGCATTTTGTGTGGCGGCCTGACGTTAATTGGAACAAAATATTAACAACATTTCTGTATAATAAGAATCAAAGCCATTTTAATGAATCAGTACATTTGTGTAGAAGTGTATATACCCTGCATCAATTGTTTGTAGACTCAGTAGTATGTTGTTGTTTACTTCGTTAAAATGTATATATAAATAATAATGTAAAACAAATGGTTCCCGCATAAGCATTGTCTCATTTCACCCGTATTATAATTATCCTTCTGATTTAAAAAAAAAATACTTATGACGTTGCACCAGGCCAATTTTCGTAACACATTTTCAAGTCCGCCTATGGCCCTATAATGGCCTAATCCCCTTCGCATTGAGGCCCGTGTCCAAAATTGAGACATTAAAAAAGGGCTTGTATTTCTTAACAGAAAACCATTAGGCTTTGCTTCAAGCTGTCTCAATAACACAGGGTGCCTGTTACAATTTTCACCGAATATTCATATAAGTACCAGCTGTCAAAACCAATGATAATATTATCTTAAATCAATTGTATGATCGGCAATAACATTTTAGCCCCAAATTTAAAGACAGGTATAATGGGTTATAATGACATTATAACGAACTTTTCGATGGAAAAGTGGGTTATAATGGCTTTATAATTCATTATGTGAGTGTGAGTGTTTGAGGGTATATGTTTCTTTCAGCGCCAACACTTCTAAACGCACTGCCAAAGTGATAATAGTATTTATATGGCTGCTGGCACTGGCCCTGGCGGCCCCCATGGCTATGTCATGGGTCTTGACTATGGAGGAAGATCTGGATCCAGGTAGAACTTAAATTGTTATTTACTTTGTAAAATATCCCTTTTAAAATTAATTTAAATCTTTGATTTGCAATCGATAAACATATACTATTGTATAAGAACCTACTGAAAGATTAGTTGGTATAGCAAAATTAGATTTTTTGACATGGAGATTTTTTTTAATTTACAGTCTAAAACTTGGTTGATTGGACCGCATTTGTGTATTGCATTTTGTCCAATACACCGACCGAAAGTTTCGTAACAATTTCTTAGTTAAAACATGTTCTAAGTAAGAAAGTATTAAGAAAGATAAAAAAAAACTTTATGGTTATAATTTTGGATCCACCACATTTCCATGTTAACGATTAATTTTATATGTTGATACTAACGAGTTCAATGAAAACCATAAATGTGTCTTATACAGTGATTCAAACAAGATTGTTACAGAGCATTAATTACTGAAATACTCTGTGAGCTTACGTGTAAATTTATGTCTTTGCAGTTACAAAACTCTCTTATAAAAAGCCGTTCTGTGCTCCCAGCGAATTCGGCTTACATTCATTGGCTATTTACAGACTGTTATTGTACATATTTCAGGTGAGAATCGTTTATTAAATTCTTATTTTATTGACGTTTTGATTTCTGTATTTATTGTGTGAACTCTTTCAACTGAACAATGTTATTGGTGTGAATGAGTAGGGTAATATTTTATATCTTTATCGGGAGAAGGAAATCTTTTCTATTTTTTAACCATTTGATCTAAATAACACACCACACGCGTAAGCGTTTCCGTTATTCATTATGATATGAGAAAATTATAAAATACATAAATTACGAATGTTTGTAAACTGATTTGTATTATTATCTAAATGGTGTCCATCTAGTGCAAACAAAACCTTGTCCAGCCCATTACTGCGTCTTTTAACTTTTATTAAATTATTTACTCGCATTTCTTACTTCCTGTTTCATTTATCTATCTGAAAATAAAACGCGGCAATTATATTCACAAGTTTTTATTAATTTTCTTTCAAATATTACAAAAGTTTAACAGGGAAAATATTATGAATTATTAATTTGATCAAAAATAATTTATGAAAGTAAGAGATGAAATAATTTTGTAGCAATAGAAACATCGGTGTAATGATGAACAATGTTAGGTATCGACAACTTGGAAGATACACAACAGATATATTTTGAGTATATTACATGAGAAAATAGGAAAGTTTAATTTAAATTTCGTAATCTTTATCATTACTCACGCGCGGGCTTCCTATTGTTCCAGTATGTGATTCCGTTGTGTGTGATTACATTTGCGTACGCGCACATGGCTATGAAGCTTTGGGGAGCGCGGGCACCTGGTAATGCTCAGGAAACTAGAGATGCAAATCATATGAGAAACAAGAAAAAGGTAAGTTTGAAGATTAATTATTTTGATAAACAATAAATCAGCTGAATAACCTTTAGATAGCTCTGTAATTGGAATGTATTATTTTTACGTCCGCAAAACCCTCTATTTTAGCCAATCTGAGACGAATAGGTTTTTAGGGCACCCTAAATCAGTCACACCCTAACGTCAGTTCCATTAGGTAGCCGTATATAAAAACCAAACAGGACATCGCTAATGTAAATCTTACTGAACGTTATCATTCTAATCAATCAATCCAGCTGATAGATACCTGATCGATGTTTACTCGGACTCATCGAGCTATTCGACCTAAAAATAGCTGTCAAAACAATGGTGTCGATTCTATGCCAGCGTTCTCTAAATCTAAGTGGCTTTATCCCCAAAAGACGCTAATTTTGATGTTTGATGATATTATAACGCAGCCTGGGACTGATCGCTCAAATATCAAGATTAATGATGTCAAAGTGTAGCGTGTGGTGCGCCTCGATTTTTATTTTTGTTTATATTTATTGCTATCGAAAAGTTCAACAGTATATTGGACTTGACATTATAGTACAAAAAAAAACAGATATTTAACTTAAAATACAGATATTTTTTGTTTTCATAGAAGTTACAAAAACATTATGCCGTTTCAAATTTTATTTTTAATTTTAATTTTTAACTTTATTATTACTCTTATTTATGAAGGAATGTTGTGGGGTTGAAACATAAAATGCTATAATAAGTTTGTTTAAACATACTTTTTCAGGTAATAAAAATGCTCGTGCTGGTTGTAGCGCTATTCGCGCTCTGTTGGCTTCCACTACAGACCTATTTATTGCTACAGTCATTCTTCCCAACTATAAATGAGTAAGTACGAGACATTGCGGTACAGGTATCTATGCATTAAATGGTTCCCATTGTTATCATTGTTGCCTTTACATTCCAATAAAAGTTTGTATGCTGAACTTCTGGAATAGTGTCTGCTTCAGTAGCTTATCTGTAGCTAATGGCAGTCAAAAGTTCTTTGGAAATAATGACAGTATCTATTTACAAAATTAATAATTTTGAAGAAGGAACATTGTAAGGCCTATTAAGATATAAGTACCTAAGCGATATTCGCTGCCGCGGAAGGTTATACATATACCGCTCAGTATTAGTCGATACCTACAACGGTGGTGTATATCACGATTGTAATTCCAATGATGTTTACCCAACATGAGGTATTGGATGAAGGCCGGTGCAGGCGTATACAATAACAATATTGATTAAATACTTGCGGTGATGGTAATAAATCACTTATTTGTTGATAGCTAAACAGATTCGCTTTTACTCGTAATTGATCAGTGAACTGTCATATGGTATTGGTACCATATTTTGATTTGATCAAGAGTAACAAGGACGAGTACAAAAAGTCGGAACACACTTCTATTATTTTAATGGTTTTCTTTTCTTTTGCAGATACAAATACATAAATGTTCTTTTCTTTTGCTTTGACTGGCTGGCAATGAGTAATTCGTGCTACAATCCATTTATCTACGCTATTTACAATGTAAGTATTAAAATTGTGATACTCTCAATGTTTTAAAAGCTTTCATTGAATTAATAAAAAACTTTTCACTAATAAAAAAAAATACAGTAAATTTTTGATGGCTCCTTTCGTACTATAGACGAGATTTTGTATACGTTTCAGTGTTGGCGAACATTCCTCGTACATAAATCATCCAGTCGATATTGTTCCAAAAGAATTGCCAAAAGAGTATTCTTGCAAATGGTACAGACAAACTGTTACTAAATCTACGTGTCTATCCTAATTTCTTAGATATTTCAACAAAAACTTTAACACATATTTCCTGAGGTAAATTTTAAAATAAAAACAACCTTGTTTTAGGAAAAGTTCAAGAAAGAATTCAAGCAGAGATTTACATTCGGTAAAAAGCCGAGCAGATTCGTGAACGATAGCTACGAGGTGAGGTATTACAAAAGTCAAATGTATCTACAACTTTTTTATTAAAATTAAATCCTGTTCAAACATAAAGCAAATTATTACAGGACGGACAGTCTTATAGAACAAGGATTTTATCTTTTCGCTCCTCAAACGAAAGGAGCGTGTATTCAACGAGAAAATCTATAAATTTTACTTCGGGAGACACTCTTAAAGTTCCCTCTCAAAATTCCTGCCACTGCATGAGCAATTCAAACAGAGAAAACGGTTTTAACTCTATGAAGTCCGAAGATATGGACGAGCATAGCAGGAATAAGAGATATTTGAGTGTCAGAATGAATAACACAGATATTGGCAAGAGAAGGTCAGCGGCGAAAAATGACGACACGCCGGTTGGGGACGAGCGAGTCAGTGAACTCTACATTTTTCCAAACAGTAATATTGTGGAATTCACAGACATATCATACGATGACAAAGTGTAATACCGACGGGTTTTCCATTAAATTAACCGCCAAATTTATTGAATCTACAATCAATATACAATGTTACAATGTACTTTTATTCTGAAAAATGCATTGTAATGTCATTGTAAATATGCGATTTTTTTCTAGTAATTTGGCGGTAGTCATTATTTAATATTAAAATATGTGATAGCATAATAAGGTAGCATAATAATTATTATAACTGTATACCTATTTTAGTAAAAAAGGTTAAGTAAAAACAATTATTTCAGGATAATATCTCGTTGTTTCATTTAATGAATAAAATATTTTTAAGTGTTATCGGTAGTAGGTTTCTGTTGGTAGTTTTAAATTATATTATAGATATGATTTTAAATTAAAGTTTTAAAGCCTATCTAAAATACTCATAAACCGGTCTAATTATCATTGTTGATCGTAGTAAACTATTCTTTATTATTCATCAACACCACCATATTGTTTTTGCAATTATCCTAAAAAAAATGTGGATATAATATATAAGCTGAAAATATCGTACCTTTAACTATACGAATACGAGCACAGGATTTACTCAAAATAAGCCAAACATTAATGACCACAAGAATGCATTTATATGTAACTTTACTTCTCGATCAATATTCAAAATAGGTATACACTGTAAAGTTCAAAAGCTATATTCCGTATTTCATGCTCGTTTGCAATGAGGCAATAAAATAATCATTGTTTTAAGGTAGAATCCAATATTCCGTTCAGATCACAAAAGGTGGGTCACTAAAAGATAATTTTATAAACACAATCATTGTTACGCTGTTTATTTGACTGTTTCTCTCGGAATTCGTTTGAATGAAAACGAAATAAAGCATTCCAACCGTTGTGTGGGCAGCTATAATCCGATCGACTCGCCGATACTTTTTGTCAATGGAAGCAAGAGTTAAAAGGAATTGATTTTAGACATTTCGACGAACCGCTTGGTTCAGTTAGTGGTGACCCTGCTTCTACGCGGAGGGTCTACGGACATTGGATGTACTTACGCCTAAAAATCCATTTTATAGGATTTTTCCGATACGAACAAGTGGATGCTTACCTTTATCTGACACTTGAATCAACTCACCAGTCCAGACTTTGATTTATAGGGTTGTATCTTCAGTGTGAAAAGCGTTGATCAAAAGGGGGATTACATACAAACATTTTCATATCCACGTTTTGTATACAGAAGTTTATTTTCAAACAAACGTTACCGTCGTTAATTTTATCAAAATTTATAGCTTCGATTTTTAGTTACATTCTGCTCATAAAATGCAGGTAATACCAAACTGTTTACAAAATTGGTTTATAACTTATTTTGGTTATCCGGGAATGTTGGCGTGATTAATATTTTTTTTTTAATTTGTCTTCAAAATATATGAAAATAAGGGCCCAACGAATTACCCAACAACAAGTCACTAAGATGAAATCCCTAAATCATAAAAGCAATTCAACTGGCTCAAGAGTGAAATAGGTACATTTCGCTTTTGATGTTATGTTTTTCTTTGAACTAATCCTAATCTTGTTGGCTATTGTTTTATACGTACTTTGTTGAAATAACTTAGGCAATAATAGCAAAAAAGATATGAAATTAAAACATAATAACTGCTAATATTAAGTGTACAAAGTAATATAAAATAACTATGTAATTATTATAGTTCGGCGATTATATATAAGGCCTACCTACCTACTAGTACCTACTTACGATTAAGCAGCCTGTTAGCCTGGCAAGGTTTCCTCTGGTTGCTCTGTCAGTTCGGCACTGACTTGTGCTGCATAGACCGAGCGGTATCAGTTATCAATTACCTCGCTTTCAACCAATCGGTAAATGCCAACATAGAGTTAAATGTGCCTACCGCGCCCACTGTGCTACATTCAGAATACATCTCTATTATTAAATAACTACCGCGAATGTTGACATAAACACGTATGCAAACGGATCGATTAACAATTTCTCATTCATAGAAAATGATAACCTACTCAAATTAGGTTAGTTCGTTATTCCTAAAAATTTATATTGATTTTGATGTTCGTATTTTACTAGTAATGTAGTGTAGGGGCGAAAATGTTAGCAAGAAAAACAAGCGGACGCGTTTGTAATTACACCTATAATGCTTGGTTTACACGAGGACAAACAGATAGACAGAGGTACTTCGTAGGAAGTTTTTAAGGCTTGTTTCGTATTAACACATAGCTTGGAACTTTAAGCTATTAGGTAGCAGTGAAAGATAAGCGAGTGAACAGTAAAGCACATTACAGTGCTTTCATCTTTCATGCGTGAAACGGTTTTACCATTATCATATTTGCGAATCGTTCATGCTCTCGAATCTTCACAAAAGAAATCTGTCCAATCACGCTCGGTGTGCACAGTAGATTGTATATTGATACACTACTCAGACAAAGACAAAGACTGAAATAATCTGCTAGCAAACAATTTAAATAAAATGGCAATCCTCATACCAGTACTGATGAATTAAGGATATTTTTAATTTAATTAATTTCTCGATAAAATTGCTGGTATACTGTATAAAAATGATTCTGAATATTGAACTCAAACAAAAAATTTGTAGGTCTTACTTAAATAAATTCAATAGCAAATTAAATTATTCAAATCGTGCTAATATTACAAGTAATGTAAACTCACCATCAAAAGATGAGCAGAAATTTATACACAGTTCGCAGAAAAGAAAATCAATTTTATTTTTATTCTTTTCTAAAATCTGATTGAACGGTTTTTCGATAGTAACTGGTAATAATAAATTCTCTTCGCTAATATACATGCTCAAGTATGTCTTCATATCCTAAACTACTTGATTATTGCGATAAAGGAAAGCTAAAGAATATACTTTACATAAGCTTTATTACAAATAAGTACCATAACAATTATATTACAGTGAACACGAATACAATTGCAAACCGTGAATATGTTGTCCGAGTGATTTATACTGTGGAAATATCTGTTCACAGTTTAAAAAATTACTGATATGACTGACATTTTCTAAACATTCCATCCAGAGCTTCGATTTGAATATCACAAATAATATAGAGCATCAAATGAGTGCGCTCACATGCCCTACCGGTAATAATGCATTATAGGGGTTTTTTATTCGGTAATACCTATATGTATGTGTGGTATGGTCTATATGTATTATAATATAGCCGTTGGTGCGCTATGTGGAAAAGCAAAAATATTTTTTTATTTTTGCATGAGGGTACCCGTCCGCCGCTCTTAGTTGGATACTATATTGGTGATATTTAAATTGGTGCTCTAGCTGAAATGCCCCACATTTTCAACATAATAGGTACATATTGAATACAGAATTTTATTCGTCAAAAATGCAAGTCCTTAGCATTATATTTATCACTCGGTAGGGGTCAGCATTGGCCGCTGGACGACGATCCTCCAAGTACCCCCGCTTGTCCTCGGACACTTGGCGTGGTATCCTCACGCAGCAGCTCCGGTTCGCCACTCCTACGCAATTACCGTCACGATATAGTCAAGTTAAGCAACTGGAACCAAATGTTCCGGAAATTATGGCCGCCTAATGACACAAGTTAGAAAGCAATTTCGAGCCATAGATGATGATGGTTTATAAATATATCATAATTTAGAAAAGGTATTATTCTTTTTTGAGTTTCGAGTTCAACTTTTTCCGTGGTTTGGAAACCTGACTTCAAAGTGAAATGAACTAAGTTTGACTACAATCGTATTATAAAAATGGAAAATGTTAAGTCAATAAACTGAGTTACACAACACACTTTCACGTTACACGGGAAAATAACTTAAAAAAACGGCGTATTAAAAAAGCGTCCTACCAAACAAAGGACATTGATATGTTTTATGTCCTTTTTATGGATAGCATTATGGTGTTGAAAGATTGTATCAATAGCACACATAAAACCGTGAGTACCTACTTCATGCCGCGTATCAGTTATTTATGTAAAGTTTGCAGTTCAACGTATTCTGACACCCTAATATTAAGATAGTGCTTATAGGCAATGAAACATCATCGAATCCAGGAGGCGGAGGTTATTTAAAAAAATATATATATTAGAAGATAGAACTAAAATAAAATGATTAGGTTCTATCTATCTATAGTGGAGAAATTTTTACCAGGGTTATTAGAAATAGGAATCAAATTTCCATTTACCATGAACATAAATATTTTTAAACAACTTTGTCGCGGGTTTCTAATAATTACTTAGATTCAAAAACTACGGATACGCTCTATAGAGTCCTTGATTATAGATGTTTCATTTTCAATATTTATTGGTTAGGATTTGTTACCTGCTGTGAAGTCCCTTATATGTGGCATTCCATTCGTGCCGGTGAGCCGAAGCGCATTGTCCGCGCCATTGTTGGCATCGTACTCGTTAATGTGTGCCCCGTGTCTACGCGCCAGCTTATCTATAGCTCGCTCGATCACTCTGTGGGAATAGTATTAAACACATGGCAAATTAGAAATTAAATAAAACGCGATAATCCATACCTATAGTTTATTCAACGAGTACGGTACTAGTCAGTATTTGTGAAGTCGTATCCGATTATAGTTTATCCCACGTATTGAGCCACCAGCGGCCTAACACTGAAGAAAATGTTTGCTTATCATTAACAAAAATGTTGACTACTAGTTACACAAATATTGTGTATTGCGAACACATGTTATTTGCAAATAAGGTTTGTAAATAATAATCAAAGTTCAGTTAATTTTAATTAAATGAAAGAACCAAAAGTTAGGCAAATTCGTTTTGTCAGTGCAAATAAAAAAAAAATATTCGTAGCCTGTGGCACACCCATGAAACAAAGCAACATTATAACAGGTTTAACAATAACGCCCCGTACTAAGTGCAAGTGTAAAAAGCTACTTATTTAAAAACATTATTCACACATTTATTTTACACATAAACGTGAACGTTACGTTCACGTTTATGTGTAAATGTTTGGTTTGTTTTTTTAAGAAATAGCACCACTCGCTTTTTACCATGCACTTAGTATTTGGTGTTATTGTTACACCTTATGTTTTGTTGCATTGTTTCGTTGATGTGACAGAGGTGGCTCAATACGTAGGAAAATCTATAACATGATACGACGACATCGCGATTTTTTCAAAATTTAAAATATTTTTAGACATCCTTACACGAGAGTAAAAAAAGTAATGAGGAATATGTACTAACAGAATCCCGTCATCTTCCCTCATGTCCTTGGAGGAGAAGTAGACGAAGACGCCGTTTCCAGGCCAGTCGGGTACCGGCTGGGGTTCGAAGGAGGCCACTGTGCCGTACTCTTCAGCCAAGCGGCATAGAATATAGCGCGCCATCCATAGGTCATCTGCTGATCTGAGACCCGGACTTGGCCCAACCTTGGTCAATATTAGGTAAATATGATGACTGAACTATCCACAGATCACGAGAGATATGCCGTGCGGTTCAAAATGTATGGGAACTCACTGTCTCCGTTTTGTTCCCCACCACTCGCCACAAAACACATGCAATTACATAAAACCAACCAATACGAAGTCTCACACACACACGCGTGCCAATAATTCGGTGCGTGCTGCGTCTTCGCCGCATACAGCGGCCGTACCACGCGACGCACCAGTTTATTCAAAGTATCGTTAGACGTTAGATCTATCCCATGCCTCGTACATTCACTCAGTAGCGAACATAGGTGGTACTTAAAGTGCCATGTATTTTGTACAAAAATAAAAAAGTCGTTGTGCTACATGAAAACTAAAATAACATAATAAAGGCATTAAATATTTTTTGATTTGTTGTTTTTAATGATTTTAAAGACGAATAAATAAAATACTTAATACTGGCTGGTGAAATGAGATTCCATCTTTCGCGTAGTTCACTTTGCTGCTAGTTATTTTTGCACACAACCACGGAATAACACGGCATTTTAAAAAAATGTTAGAGCTCCGATACCGACGTGCAGTTGCAGTCGACTGACGGCGAAAACTCTATGTTAGCCTAATTTTGGCCAAATGTGAGCGCAAGCCCACCGCTTTCATAACATATCTCCTCTCATATATATGTGGAGCTATCCATACATGATATTAATAATCGAATACCTATTCTTGAATAAGCAAGCAATAGAATTTCTAGAAACTTCACGCTCCATCTGACTTTGATAACTTAATCCGAATTAGTTCAAACGAATGAACAGTTTAGCTATGAAATTGTGGAGACGATGTCATGTGAAAGGAAATAAAATGTAAAACTTCGGACGGCTCCACTATTTCTGACTATTTGATTAAAGTTATACAAAACTCTTTGCACTAGCACAATATTACCTGGAAATTCCACTGTGATGGTGTGGTGCCCGGGTTTATGCCATTCAGTTGTATACCGGCAAACAGACAGCACCTAAAGAAATATAGGTAAGTACCTGCTTACTACTGCTGTTGAATATATAAATTTATTTAGTACCTAATAGACCTACTTTGAAGTGGTTCCTGTTTAACTACTTAGTATGAAGTTAATTACAATATTATATTATTAATATTTGTTAAATAAACATGTTATCATTTTAGAATGTTTGGCACCACTACACGTAATTACAGACTCATAGATATAACAGCTGTTACCCCCAAATTACAGTTACAAAATACTTTTCTAAAAAATGCTGATGTAAAGTGATTAAAAGTTCTGTTAATTTGGTGTTAGACATAGTAAGTATTCCCTTCTAGTTTATTAACAGAAACTAATATTCAATAATCCAGTTTCATAAATCACCTGTAAAAAGCTTCCATCAAGTCTCTTGCAACGATTCTGTGAGCCCCAATAGCACAGTAGTAGGGGCCAGGTGGCGCGGGAAAGCCACCAGCCGGCCAGCCCAACGGCCGGCTGTCCGTAGTCGTCAGAAAGAACTCCTGGTTGAAGCCAAACCATGGCTCTTCCACTTCGCCCTTCTCACACAACATGACGCAGCCCTTACGATAATTGGAACCTACAAATATTACGACACACGTAGAAAACATCTTGAACATGGCTAGTAGGATTCAATTCAAACACTGGGTATATACAGTTTTTGAAAAAAATATTAACATGAAATACGCTTGATGCGTTTTGTGTGAATATTAAATTAACGAGCTCTTTTATGCAAACAAGCAAATCTCAAGTTAATAAACAGATGCCTATAATTGAACCATAGGTATATCTGAACCTTATAATATACTAATGTTAATAAAAATAAGAATAATTTCAGGAAAATAAATCGTTCTAACATGCAGAATCGAATATTGCAACATACTTTTAGATTTGCATGTCTCGCTGGCAAAAATACAATCCGTGAACTACAACTATTAATTGTAGATGTTCTTCTAATTGTACCATCGTTATGATAATATAGTACAATAAGATCGAAATTGCGCTCGCGTCTTCGCAAATACTCACCTGTAGGTTGATAGTTATACTGATAGGTGTCTGCCAACACGAGGATATTACTCCCGCGTCTAAACGGATCGTGATAAATCACTTCTGGAAAGATAAACGTGTCCGAGTTGTCAGGATTGGCCTGCGATGTGTTGCTACCGTCGAAATACCAGATTGGGAGATCTGGAAAAGAAAAAAAAATGTGAATAGAGTTTTAAGTTGCTACGAGTATATGCTCATTATTCGGTTTAAATAAAGTATGATAACAATGGGAAATGTTTACGTTGCGGCGTCGAAAATATAGGTTGAGAAAATTCGGATATCAAATAGCCGTTTCTAAAAGCCGACATCGCTCCATCTCCGCAACAATATGATGTGCTTAATGGATATCTATGAAGGAAGGAGGCGAGAAAAAGGGGGCGGGTTATCTCTTCCATGTTTTATTGTAAAGATTGAGTGATCGCCCATTAAAACTTTAATAAGCAAAGCTGTGTTTGAATCAATAATTTTAATTTTATTGTCTATCACAGGGATTTCCAAACTTTGTTACGTAGGGAATACTGTGATATATATTATTAAGACTTAGATAACTATTGAAGGAAATGTTATTCAAGTTGGTGATATTTATATACGTTATCCAATTTGTTGATCTCTGTAGGGTAAGGTTTAGAATTAATATAGATTATGTATTATTCATGTTTTGATACAGTACTAGCATTGCTGCTAGGAAGTTAGGCTAGAAAACCACATTTCGCCTTCCATTACCATTTATCGCTAAATTCACGCATACATTAAATTGAAGTATTATTAGAATGAAAATAAATTATTATAGCCACTTTATATTGTGGGAGACATTTATTTCGTCACAATAAGTCACTGATCCGTTGGGAATTCACACGAAATTGCAATGTATTCACTCGAGCATCTCCTTTGAAAGGCACCATTACAAAATGCAATAGCAATACAATACAATTATATAATATAACATTATACAAGAAACAAATGTTGTTATTTACAAATTTTAAGATTACTAAATTCTAATTTTATTTTTAATAACCTCAGAAATGACTTAATTTTGACGTTTTTTTTTTTAATCTCAACTATCATATTTTCAGTAAGTAACTCTAATTAGTAATAGGTAAACGAGACGAGTATATTTATGAGAATATTTTTAAATCTAGTCCAGAAGGAGTAGATCTAAAAAATATTCCATAAAAGTTTTGTTGGTATAAAAGTATCAAAAAATCACACTAATGATGGATTTCTGATAACGCTCATGGTATATTATGACGTATGAAAATGTTTTACCTTTCTGTGTCTTAGGGACGAAATCAAAGGTTCTGTCCTTAGCCCGTAGATTGATGCCGCTTCCGTCTATCCACACGTAGCTGGCGAGGATGGCGTCGCACGGGACCTGTAGGTCCTCGTACTTGCGCATCGCCGCCTTGTTCAGCGCTATCGGTGTAGCGTTCATGGCTGGGCCTATTAAACAGTATTTCGGTAATTTTAAACTAGCGATCAAGGTATAGTGAAACCAATATGCTGCCACAAGCCGATTGGTACACTTGGTAGTGACTTTAGTGACTCTACTTTATGTATCAAAGGTCTCGGGTCCGCATCCCGGTACGAGCAAACATTGGGCGATGACCTCGAATGTTTGTACCCCTGTCATTGACCTTTTTATCTAAACATGTAATTGTACGAGTATACTGGGATTGCCACAGTTCATTTCAATTTGGGACCGAAGTCTTGGCATATTTGTGTGACGATATTTTTTTCCAAGACATTAATATTGGATCAAAGCATACACATCAAAGGTTGTTATATAAATCAATGGTTGTTTTCTATACATATAAATAAAATTGGAGTGTCTGTTTGTAATATTAAAATAACCGCTTTTTACTAAGTGCATTTAGATGTATACACGTTACCTATACCGAAACAACATTTTTTACAATTTTTGTCTGTCTGTCTGTCTGTCCGTCTGTCTGTCTGTCTGTTTGTTCCGGCTAATCTCTGAAATGGCTGGACCGATTTTGACGGGACTTTCACTGGCAGATAGCTGATGTAACAAGGAGTAACTACTACTTACTACGTACTTTTATTTTAGAAAAAAAAATAGGATCTCACGAAAAAAAATTAAAACCAATGTTGCAGCGCAGCGCCTGATTAAGTTTGATAGCAACAACCTGCAATGCGTCCCGCGGGCTCAGAATGGGCGAGCAGGCTGTTGTCAACGGTTGTCTTTGTTAAATACCACGCGGACGAAGTCGCGGGCAACAGCAAGTCTTTAATATAAGTTCAGTAACTTATAGCTCCATAATTAACAATCATCAAAATATGTAGTGATTGTTTTTACACGAAATTAACCAATATCTGTTTTCCCGCAATAAAATATTTTCAAAGAACTCTTATTAATTTCTAAGAAAAAGCCTGATAATTGGAATTTCTAAAACCGAAATCAAACAACTCAATCAAAGTATCTTGTTAGGTACCTTTTATGTGACGGGTAGTCCAACAGTACAATCAAAATATCATTTAGGACTGTAAAGAAAAGATAAGAAAATAAGCAGATAATTCTACACAAGAAGATTTGAACTCTTAGTACCAAATCTATGTGCATCATCATCATCATATATCGACCATATAAATATGACATAGGTACTGATATGATAATATAATTAAAGCATTTGATTATAGGTGATACATTTTGACGTATAATACGCCTAAATTAATTATATCCGAACGTCTTAATTTATATGATCATAGATTTTTAAAGCCTCCTCTGCTTTGAAGGGTTGGTAGGCATGTTTCACAATCAGTTCCATTCCACGCGTATAGTTGCCCTTATGAGAGCGTGTTATGAGCTCATATTCCAGGCAGGCTATTGAGTGAATTGCCTGACCATTTTATTTTTGCCTCAATAACACATACCTGCCATACAACATCATTGTCTATTTAAAAAAAAAACCCTTACATTGTTGGTCAAAATTACAATACAAACTCAGACAAAGTACTATCTAGCGGGAACTTATGTCGTTAACATGATACAGATGACAACTTTAAGTCCGGGAAGTGAATTGCCTGGAACTAAAAGCTTATAATACATCTCATGGTACACAATAATATTAAGAGTCGATCAAACTTGTTACGGACCAGACCACGGTCATGGTCCGCTCCTAACCAAATCTTTTCGATTAGAGACTAGTCTGCCGACAATACGGTATGAACGGTTGATGCGAACGAAGCGGACCAAATCCGTGGTCCGGTCCGTACCACGTTCGATCGTCTGTTAATACCATAATGGCGACTATTAATAGTAGCCTTAATTTGGTGGGTCCATTATGTCGGCCTTTGCCTGAAACTATCCTTTGTACTACCAGATGGTATGTAGATATCACCTCGTCTCGATACGCGATATTGATATATTACTAGCAGATATAATTTAATCTTATTTACTACCTGTCACTATACCATTATAGTACTATCATCACAGAATACATGAGTTGCGCTTTTGTAGAATGAAGAAGCCCGACTTAATTTGGCTCGCCTATTATTTTAGAACACAATAGGTATCACTTACAATTTAATATTTTAAAATAATGGTTTAAAGAATTATTTTAACAATAAATTTTGTATTTAATAAAATATTATGCTTCAATTTATAAAATGGTTACTGTCATAATTGATTAATTATTTCAATTCAGCCAGTTTTGATATTATTTTATTTATTCGGATTTCAAATATTACACATGAAACCTTTTAGCTTGTATTATTTTTCTCGATCTACGCATGGCACAAGTCTTTGCATGGAACATAGATTTGCATTTTTGCCGTAAAGCATTCCAGTCATTGATTATTTTCCATGTGCCACTCATTATAAATCAACTGTCTATACGTCTATACATATTTATTACTCTTTTCTTTCTTTCATTTATTTATTGTTTCATTGTCCATCTCTATGGCATAGTATCTCGCTTGTTGGCAATGTTGTAAATAGAGTTGTCATTTATAACATCATAATATTGAGTACTTTTGCCTTTTTTAGCGGCTATTTCACAATGTGCTGATAAACACTATCCACAATTTATTTGACAGATAGTCCATATACAATCTGCTAGTTTAGCTTATCTGTTTCTTAAGGTTTCTTCGGTTTCTTACTGCTTGCTACAAATTTCTAGAGTAAAGTTTGTAACAATCAATTCCTTCAAGTAACAATTGGTTTTGGGGAGGTTGCTTTGCTTATCTATGTCAAGAATGACACACTAATGATTGGTAACATACCTACCTAAAAGAAGAAGTAAAGCCATATTTTTTAAGGAATACAAAGAAGAAATTATCTGAGTAATTTAGAATACTAATTACGATATTGTAAATATGAGTGTAAACACAGTGATTTCTATACTCACAATTTTATTAGTTCAAATTACAATCGAGTGTGAACCGTCTACAATATCCTTGGAAGGTTTCAATAAAAAACAGAACCCTTTTCACTTTATCCGTTCCACAAAAGTATCAATTATTGGAAATGGAATTAGCAAAACCCCTAATAATTTCGGAAATAATAACAATATTAAAAGTAGTGAAACACCAATAGTAGGAGGAAAAAAGTGGCAAGTGGGTAGAGTTAGCCGAAAACATTATGAAATTGTAAATATGCTTTGGAGAAAAACGAAGATATTTTTAGACGTAGAAACAACAACAGAACAGTATTATTTAAGACGAAAAAAATATTCCAGAAAAGTTGCTGATGATGTTTTAGTTAAAGAACAGCACACAGTTTTACCGAAGCCTATATTACTAGCATCAACACCAAGTTACATAGAATTTTATTATTTAGACGAAAATTACCATACAAGGGATCTTACAACTGCAAAACCTGTTAAATACAACGCAAAAAATATGGAAGATCTATCCAATAGATTACACGGTGACATAAGAGTAGCTCTGTTAAATCCAATCTTTGCTTTCCATGTTAATAATCCGTACTACAAAAGGTTGGCATTACCTACAAGGTATATGCGTCCTACGAAAGGAATTCACCAACGTAAACCTAGAACCTTTATACCAGCAATAATGGTTTCAAAATCTGTTAGTTCTCACACACCACTATATAAGTTTCCTCATAAACTAAAGCTGCATCCTGAAGTTATGACTACAGTTATTAGCAATTTTAATAAAAAACAAACAGTAAATGTGATGGATAGAAGTTTAGATAACTCCACAACGGAAAATATTATAGATAATGAAACCTGTGTATATACGACACAGACTATTAATGAAGTTAATAAGAGTAAAGACACTACGAACATAATTATAAATGAGGCACAATCTAGTACAGCTTACGACAAGATTAAATTTTTTGAAATATATGACAGGGACACTTATGAACCTAACTCTGATTACAAATCTTTGTTTCCGCACTATATTGAAGGTCTTGCACACAATGCTGTGCTGAATAATAATCAAAGAATCTTATTGGAACACGTCGATCAAAGTATAAGTCACGATCATGACAATTCTCATAAAACAAAACATGCTAAGAAGCACATTATTGAAAATAATAAAGATGCAGGTTTGGATCATAAGAATTTAATTGAGAAAAAATTAAATTTGAAACCAGTCCTGTTTAAGCCCACAAACAAGACAACAGGTATAATAAAAGCGGAACCATTCAAAAAACATACTGAAATTGAGATGAAATTACCAAAATTTCTCCAACAAAATGTGAGCACTTTTGCAACATGGTCCGAATATTCTTATGTTGCTGTTTATGTTTACGAACCGTTACAGGTACTGTCCATTTACCATAATAATAAGTAATATGTATTCCTTCATTTACTGTTTATAGTTATTAAAATAATAAACTAATTTTCTCTTTTAAGTTTGTTTGCTCCGTAAGGTAACCACGAGCTGGAAAACGACGTAATTTAGAATGCCCCCTATAAGGGTACCAAATGATATCTCACAAATTGCACGAAGCCGTTGGTCTAAATTCCGAGTGACGGAGTACCGTGATTTGTGGAAGAGAATGGGGTAGGCCTATGTCTAGCAATGAAGTTCTTCTGGCTGATGGCTGCGATGGATTTTTTTATTTGGGCCATAACACGACCAATTTATCGATATATTTTTTATGGCAAACATCCTAATAAAATCCAGGTACATTGTGATGCAGCTGGCATCAGTCGACATTGGCTAATAACAGCTGGCTCGTGTTTATCCCGTCATCATAAGAAGCCAGGGGGAACAGGTCGCTCGGCTTTCGTGACATATTGCGGAGAGGCTTGGTGGAACCCAGGGCGTGTCGCATACGTCAAGTACAGTGTCGTACATCCACAATACCATCCCCGAGATAAAACGCGAAGACATCTTTATAATGTAGGTATGTCATCAAATTATTCCTTCTTAGTCGTGTGACTGACTGACCGAGCTGCCTCACGAGGCTGCATGTGTTGCACACGGCCGCCTTAATTTTTATCGAAGCAATCAATTTAATTTGTAGTATACATGGCTATACCGAATTCGGTGATTTTGCCAGTTTCAATGTGAATAAATACACATAGATTCCCGATGGGCAGTTTGAATTTTTACAGAAGTTAACATTAACCATAGAGTTGACAGTGATGCAAACCGCAAGGCAGCGTATGCGTTTGCCTCCGAAACACGTACTTCTAAGCGAACAGAGGCGGCCTTACAAGGCTACTCAGGCAGTTATTATTATGACACTGCTATTTGGCATCATTTCCTCGAGACGTGAATATAAGCCCATCCCAAATAGCCGTGTAATAATAATAACAGTCTTTATGAAATAGTGCCACATCAGATGCCCTGTACGGCTTCCCTTTTAATATTCGATAGGGATTAATAATAGAATCTAGAAAGAACTGACTGGGTTATTCTCAAAAAATATATTTTTAAATATATTTGGTAAATCTTGCATCACGGATTTACCAAATTGTATTCTCAGAACAAACCCTTTTAGCCTTAATTAAAGTTAAATGAAAAAAACATTAAAGTAACTTTTAAACGTTTTCCCTTTTACTGTGTAGAGAAAGTTTAATGTGAAAGTTTAAGTTCGCGTAGACATGCTTTCGGGGATGAATTGATTAAGAAGTTTACTTGGCATTAGTGTTGTTTATTGCCACGATGTTGTGTCTTTGATAGAGGGTATGAACCTATCTAGAATATCTTTCTGTTGTGAGGGTTAATTCAAGTGGTGACTTCTATGGCTTCTGCTTGCTCCGGTTGGTCACCGATCCCTTTGATGTCCCACCAACTTGTTTCTGACGAAGGAGGATCAACGGCAATTGCAATCGGATGGGGTTTAGATAGGTAAGTCTTGAATATTTCTCATCTTACATAATATTTAAGACTTTCAAGTCATGCGCGCGAACGTCGTAAGCACGAACATTGATCACAAAGGTTTAGGTCAATAAGTAAAGCTTATGAATATATCTGCTGCTTGTGGGTGGTCCCACTAGTTGGGTCTCAGATGTCATACGGCAGTCGCTTCGTGTAAATATCGGTAAGATAAATTAGGGTAGTCGTGAAGGTTACCTTCAAGACCCTTTTCAGTCTGCACAGGGAGTAATCTCAGTGCAAATTGAAAAAAGGGTAGGTAGTGAAGAGAATGGTACCTACAAAAAATAATTATTTCCAGGGTTTTCATCTAAGGAGCATTCTTGACTTACAGGTTCGACACCCGATATCCGTCGACAGATTTGCCACGTTCACCCCTTTCACTGTACGAGGGTCGCGTGTATTCGGATTCTTGTCCGGGAAATGTTCAATACAGGTAATGTAATATAATAAAGTAGTTTTTTTTCTAATTTAGTATAAAATAAATGGTGTTGTTGCAATCTTGGCAAACAATCATTAAAATAGACGATACTCTATTCTATTTTTCGCCCTAGTTTATATTTCAAAAATAATAGCAGACCCATTTTTATTTAAGACTTCAGTAGGTATGGGCACCAAATAACTTTTATTAAAAATAAATATATACCCTACCTAAAGATGAAGGAACAATGAGAAACAAGATAATGAAACACATACCTACCCATATAGACACCCAGCTTTGTCCACCAGTGGATATTTTTCAGCCATTATTGATAATGATGGTGAAAATGAAGTTTTAGTATCAACTGAGACTTTTATAAACAAAGCAACCATAAGTTTCCTTTTAATTTCTAATTATTGATTTAAAAGGATTGAAAAAGTTAATAACACAGCCACGGTCACTAATACATTTTTAGAACCAAAGTTAGTTATAAAATATTATCGCATTGTAACTGCAAGCCATGGACCCCTATCTGGAGGTTTCAGATTTGATTCTCAGGTAGACCAGTGTAGTTTAAGTTTATGCAGGATAGTTCTCAGTTACCCGCGAAATGGCATTTTGCTTGTGCCCCATCATATAGGGACAGTGTCTCTTCCACTGTATTTTTCTTCTTAGTTTTTTTATTGGCAATCGGCTACAAAATAGAGGCATTTTTGCCAGTATCTGTTAAAACATATTCAGCGTAATTTCAAAATTATAAGTGCCCCTGACGAATAAAGCTGTTGATACTTTACTGAAAATTTAGACATCTTGGGAGAACTTCAAATGTCAAGTTAGTTATACTATTTTATTTCTTTCATTCGTGCACGCTTATCAACACACAATGGTTAATATTAAACTAATATTACAAATTATATATAAAACACACACATTTTTTAAAAATAAAACAAAATTTACAACTTCACGGTTCAACTTCGCGCCAAAAATGCCACCGTATTTTTAATGATGTTACAGTAAAGCGAAGCGGCTTGATGATGACGGTGGCAACAAAAATGTGTACTGCCTTTCTCTGCCGCCATATTTGAGCGAAGAAAATGATCCCGTACACGGCACCCTACTATTAGTTGGAGGAAAACTGGTAGCACTGTATTTAGAGGTAAAAAAATAATTGTAATTTTAAGTTACATATTACTTCCATATTAAAAAGTAATGGTGCGTACGACCCGATGTAGTTTTCTCGCAGGTAGTATTACTGGTAATGCAAAATAAAAGGTGTACTAAAATGCGTATACAATATCTTAAGAGGTCTATTGGTAAGAAACAAAGATCAGATTTCAATAATATAAATCAAATTATTAGATTACTTTAAACATCCTTACGTTATAAGTGTTCAGTGAAACGTTATTAGTCACCTTTAAAAAATAAAGATAATGTAATTTATACAAACGTTAACCTCTTAAAATATTTTAAATTATTTTTGTTACACCCTGTAGTAACTTACAAATCATACCACTTAGTTTTTAAATTATTTACTACAGTTATCTACGAATCGAATACTATCACTTTACAATTCCAGTATTCAATGTTCAAATTAATATCCTTTAAAACATCCCTAGCGAAAACAACCTTCATTCAAAAGCATTAAAGCCCAATATTAAATTAGTCTTGTTTTGGCAGGAAGAGCGACGACCTTGGGGCGAGCAGTGTGCCCAATACACTGGTACTTGGCGCCTCATCCCCTGGGTGCTAAACACGGCCCACGAATCGGACGAGGACGACTCCTTCATTGTCTAATTTTGATTGACTTACTTAGAATAAATAATAAGTGAAATAATTTGTCAGAGAAAATAATTGTCATAAATACCCAACTTAAAAACTTTATTGTTTTGTTCTTTGATATATGTATTTGTTTTTATTTATAAAATATATACTTGTTTTTTTATCCATACAATTGTTTTCTTTTTTGTCAAACTAGTAGGAACTGTTGTAAGTTTCGCCATGTCCGACTGGCCGTCAGGTCATCTGTCCGGCCCCCTGCTTACGTATCTTGCCTAGCTTAGCGATAGCAAAGCAACGGCAATAATTAAGCTATATTTGCTTTCAAATCGCAGATACGAATTAGCGATTTGAAAGCAAATATTGCACGATTATTGCTAACGCTAGGCAAGTTACGTAATCAGGAGGCGGGTTACAGCTATTTAATTCAGTGTTCAGGCTGAATTAGCATATTTATAATAGATATTTATCACCGCTATAAAATGTGTAATACCACCACAATACCATGAGAAATATATCCTATGGTGACTCCCCATACATGAAAAGGGCTCGTAAGTTTTGTTACATATATATGCAGATGAATATGTCAAATAATTTTCATCTAAACGTAGGACGTGCTGAAAACAAAGTTTATAATTATGTGCATATGAAAATATACACGTTTTAACAACGCTGGTAAGTGTGAGTATTAAAACAAATATTACAAAACTTAGAGAGACTTTATCCATCACTATAATTTGGAAAACAAATGACAATACTCTGAAACATTTGTTTTGAAAGTGTTCCACACACAACGTGGTCTTGTTACTGACGAAATACTTAAGTACTTAAAAATCTTATTAACAATTGTGAAATAAGAGTTTTCAAATTATAAGAATGAATTGGTATAAAATTAATATTCTTTGCAAAGTTCGAAACAGTTTTCAAATGAAAACTGTTAATAAAGTCAGGGTTTGGTTTCTATAGTTACCATACTATTCAAATAATATTGGCGGTCTGCGCTCTAATTACTCTTCAGTAATTCACAAATCACATTAAAATTTTCAAACAAAAATAATCTTAAAATCTTGTTACTTATTCTCTCAAAGGTAATACTATAGGTAAATATAACTACATAAAGAACAGAAGTCGAGAGGTACTTATTGGTGCTGTTTCTGTTATACTACCTTTCTCGAGATATAGAGTAAAAATAATGACTTTTGTCCCCTTCACATTTTATACTTGTTATAGATTTGATAGTAACTACAGAAAAATCTTTTAAGATGTCTTTGAAAAGGACTACTCAGAACGTAGATACCGTACACAAAAATAAGGAAGTGACAAGTAAGTGGTCAAGAAAGACGCAACGTAGTTTTATAGGCATCTACGCGTGTGAAAACCTTTTATAAACAACGGAATTAAATATAACTTTACTAGGTATATTTTGTATGCAGTACGTGAAGTGCGAGATTATTTATAAGCTTGCACGTTTTTAGACACATTGCATGGAGTATTGAACAGTACCTCCAGCGGATGGTATTTCAAAGTTTAAATGCTCCATACACAATAATACGTAGACTCTAAAGTATACGGTTAGCTTACGAATAATCTCGCATTTGACGTACTGAACTGACACCGTAGATAAGTGAATAGTTCGTATGTAGTAAAGTATAACTGTTAGGTATTCTTTAGTAGCGGCCAACCAGAGGTGCTACAAGCTAGTTTCGTTTTGCACGTTAATAACGACGTCGTATAAATTTAACATTCAATTGTAACAATACGATACACAATCGACGCTCTCACACACTATGTTATGGACCATTATAAATGGCTAGTTACAATTTTACCACTTAAATTACCATAATAACACACATTAGGTTAGTAGCCTGCTTAGATCAAAGTCTGAGTAGATAATGCAAGATCTCAAGACACTAGAGACAAACAATATGTAAACATAAACATTGATCTCGGTGATGGGGCCAAAACATCACACCCACAAAGGTTTCGCTGAAAAGATGATCACAACCTTGTGGTTTCAATCAAAATACTTGTTGTTCATGACGTCGTGCAACCAAGACACATATCCGGCGGTACGAGTGTAGATACCATACTTGCCGCGTTTACCGCAACCGTCACCAAAGCTCGTGATGCCCTGAAAAAAAAAACAAAATTTGGTTACTACTGTTAAATAGAATAATAAATACGGGAATACTTATCAAATACTTTTATTCAACGCGGCAAAACTTTGTATATTTTGGCGGCACACACGAACTGTCAAACTACTCTCCTGTCATCATAGAGTTGCGCCGCTAGTGATGTCCCGCTGCACAGCGAATGAACGATCACCGGTAATACTACATACCACAAAAATTGGCTAAATTGTGATGGTAACAGTCTTGAAATAAAACATATAGTTATCGATATCGATAGTTATCGAATGCATTTTTTTTTACTCTAAGTACATGGCATTACTGCATCTGTACCAATCGATATTAGAATTCAAGCCCGCTAGGCAATTAAAGATAGATAGACCAATATAACTTCCTCCACATCAGTGGGAATACAAATTTATGTGTTCTCAGATAAAAGGAAAATGTAAGCTACCTACCGCATTCAGATAAAATGGGCCACTAAAGTCAAAGCATAAAATAACCATTAGTTACAATAATTTCCTCCGTCCTGGTAAATGTTCTATTTGAATTATGTAGTTATTTTTTTCTCTTAATATCGACATGATGACCTGCAAAACCTATGTGTCATGTCAGTCCATTTTTCATGTCGTCTACGTGAGTTTTCATATATCCTGCGTGAGGAATGATACCGTTTCAAATTGCCTCGACGTAATTGTTCCGTGAATATAACAATATACTATTATTATTTTGTTGTAATTAGTATCGCACAATTATTATATATATACAAACGTCAATGGTAATAGATCTAGAGGACGAGTGGTTTGACCAGATAAAGTCCAAGTAAAGCCCCACTCAATGATAGCGTTTGCCAGGCGATGGTTCGAGATCAACGGAGATGAATTGTCAGGAACACAATTACGAAGCAATGACCACGACTGTTTTGCACTCGTGATAGATAGTTTCTCGACTAACCTCTTAGAGGAGTTCGGTGTTGCTGGCTTCTTTAATTATCAATCAAACTTGTTTGGTTTATAATTGGACTCGTAGTATGTACCATCGTTTTCCAAGTTATCCAAATATGTTATGATAAAAAATGCTCTTACATAACATATCCGCTAATAATAAAAATAAGGCATAAGTCAGTTTTATTATCCCGCAAAAAGGAGCCAATATGTGAATAGCACAATATGTGCCACAGCATACATAAATACAAATTACAAGGGGTTAACTTTATCACGTATGTTTTTATGTTGTTTTTTATTTCTTACTCAGAAACAAAGCCTACTCCAAGAATAAACTGCTCAATAATACATCGCACCAAGTACCATTCACCATTCACGTTGTATGATTTGGTTTTTTTGCGACGGAAATCTTAAACGACTGTTTTATTCATTTTGAATATATTTCTTTAGAAAGTATCAATTTCTAAATAAAGTAAATTAGTTGAAATAAAACTAATCTTAAGGATTTTATCGCGGTTTTTTTTTTATTTTACGTTCCCGACGTTATTTCAATGTGTAGTATTCGCGTAAATATAAGAAATCAATATACATAAAGTAGGTTAGTAGCAAAACCGTTACATAAAAACCAACACAAAAATGGTAACTGGCCAAAATAATTATTAGGCAAGCACGTGCTTATCACCGGAATAATGTCGGCAAGGCTGTCACGTAGGGCCACTATTTCATTAAGTCGTAAAGTATATCTACCCAGATATACGCTCTCCTACTTTGTTTTCCTAACTTTTAATCATTTTCTTTGATGAAAACTGATGTAGATACTTAGATAATATGCACGACATGTGCCAGTCTCATTGTTCATACTCAATTGTGAAACTTTATTTTTTATTTCTCATCAAAATTAGTTACTACAGAGAGATTGTTTATAAACATAATATGTATCTAGATTTTAGATGGGTACCTGTAAAACAAATCTCATACTCCGATCTCTACAAAGCAACGGGCCGCCGGAGTCGCCTGCGCAAGAGTCGCGGCGTCCGCGCCCCGCGCACACCATGTCGTCGGTGATCGCGTACTGCCAGTACGACCTCCGACATACGCCTTGTTGTATTGTTGACACCTGCACACAAAATATTACAGTTTTGTTTGTGATATATATACTAAAAGGACACTTTCACTTAACTTGTTCCAGATCTTAAGACTCTATTCTAAAGTCTTATTTAAGACAATACAAATATTTTAAAAATTACCCTTTAGTCAAGGTAAAATAACAGTGTTATTCTACTTATCCGAAAACAGTCCCTTTACATTCCACATTTTCTGGAATTTTCCGGCACTTTGAAGCCGTTGACCTGCCGTAACGATCAGTAATATCGGCAAACTCGCGGTATCACGTACCCCTATCCCTTTAAAGATGATCTAGTTGATGTCACGACATTATTAAATTAAGTACCTACATACTTTAGCGATTATCTTTTCATGTTCTTCAAAAACTATAGCACGCCGTAGTGATTTCTTTTTAAAAGCTATCTCAATGGATATTACATTTCAGTACTGTAACAGAAAATGTTATTAGAATATACACATTATGTCGGACTCGCGCGATATCTTTGCAAGAACTCTGTTTATAAAGAACGCTACGAGCATTTAAATTACCCACTTGTTACATTTTATTTGAAACGCCTAAACAATTTGAACAAACTTTCAACTTGAGCTAGCTTTTGCCGGGGTGAATTTATTTTTTACAATTTGTCAGAGGATGGGTTCGGTGGATCAGACCGAAACCACACGATTGAGCATATTTTGTTTTAGGAAGTCTGATGGAAAAAATAGAAGAAGTTTTTAATTGTTTTTTTCAAATGGCTCTTCTTTATGTATGGTATATAGCCATGTTGTAGTGCTCTTGACTTGCTTGGCGACTTGCTGTATATAAATGTCATGCCTACGTTGCTTTATTAAAGGGCGATATATAGTTCACTAACCTGAGCCTCATGCAGCACCCGGGTGCCATGGACGTCTGTGGGACGCTTCTTGCCCCATCCGAGTATTATGCAAGAGCTGTGAGGGGGCAGGCTCTGGTTAGGAGGCGGCAGACACGCTATCCCATGACCAAGATCAGGCCGCGCCGTGTCTGGTAGCCTACGTAAAAATAATAACACATTACTCTCTACATGAAAATTAACTGAAGGAGAACTGCCATCACGATTGTGGTGAGCGATTACCGAACACATACAGTTTTTAATGGTCCTTTGTATTCAGTTGAACTTTATTTAAGACATCCACGTAATCATCGGGTATAGCAGACACAAGACGGCATCTTTTAGTTTAAATTAAATAATTAGTTTTCTACTAAAATTGTGAAAATTTAACAATTTATCATTAGCACACGTAGGCAAAGCGACTGTCGAAGTTATGTTATTGTCATAAACTTCACCGACATGATGAGTGTTTGTTGTGACTTTGAAAACTTAAATACGTGCTAAGTTTCTAATGTAGGTAGGTATGCCATAAATAAATAAATCCATCTTTAGAAAGTCTGTCTTTGTAGATATAATAAGATAATATTTCATATTTAGTAGGCTATCGTTTTCATAGGATCTCTTCCAGTAACAAAGTTATGTTAAACTCTACTCTAAATTTTTCTACTTATTGATGATACAAGTACGCCTTCCGGGCAGGAACGCATTCTAGATTACAACTCGGTACCCATCTGAAGTTTTTCAAGGTAGTTAACAGGGACATTTTTTTATATATTTACTCTACTTATTCATAAATTTGGAAGGGTTATTTCAACTTTTAGGCGCGTGCCGGTTGAAGAATGTAAAGCCCTTGTCACACACAATAGTTGCCGCAGAAATGGTTCCGTTACGGCTAACAGTTTACTAATTTAATTAGAGTTAATAAGCCCCTTATTGTGAATTTCAAAGTTTAAGGATAGGCATGTAACCCTTTTAATGGGTGGTTACAGAAATGAAACTCGATACAAAACCATGTATACGGCTATAGAGTTAATATTGTAAATGTTTAGTATCTACGTAGTAATTTATAAGCGTTTAACATAATTTAGTATAATCAGGTACGTAGGTGGATCTAGTCTTGAAATTGCAAACGACGTAATTATGAAAATTATTGGCTTCATATAAAATGACGTAATAATAGTCGTGAGACACCTATAGGTACCTACTAGTGTATTTTCTAAGGTTAGGTAAAACTCTAATTTATATTTAGGTCTAATAAGACTTGTGTAACATATTTTAACAGGTCAATGGGTACGTTGCTAAGATAAATCTTTATGTGTTCTGTGTCATATTTTGAAAAAATAGCATATTATGCTCGCATAACGTTACATAAATCATTTGAAAACTGACATACCATTTCATGCCGCTACTGTACATTAAAAAAAACAATATGTACATATCTGTTTTATACATTAACGTGAGTGGTATTATATACTCTTTAACCATAAAATATTTTACACTACTTTTGTTCCACCTTATTCCATAAGGTAGAGAACGGGTGGGGTCTTTTAAGTAGTTAGATAATCCAAAGAAGTTTAAATTATTATTAATTCTTTAAGATATTCACATTATTTTTCTCTATAAAACCGCATGCGTTATTCGGACTGATGAAGGGTCACATATTGTTCATAAGTTCTATGACCTTACCGCACTAGGAAGAAACCTAATATAAAACCATCTACAGCGACAGGCTTCAACACAATAACGTGACGTCAGCCCGTAATCTGATGTCGTAAACTGTTACCGTAGCATGGCGACGTCATTGACGACAGTGTCGGGGTCATAACGGGGATGTACGACCGCCTCGGTGACCTTCATCTCCATCTCGCCGTGGTTCCTTAGGAACAGGTCGTGTTCGCCCAACCGAACGTACAGGCGCTTCCTCACGCAGTGAGCCGCGGTGACCACCCATCGTAATGAGACAAGAGTACCACCGCAGAACGCTTCCTTTAACACAAAACAAAAATATATACAACAATATAATTAACCCCTAAATTTATGGAAAGCTTTCGTCCATTTACAATAACATTACAAAGCACCTACAAAAATATATACATAATATTATATAAGTAAAGTTGGTGAGTTTGGATGTAGTGAATAATCTACGGAATTACTGATTTGATTCTGGAAAATCTTACTTGATAGAATGCTATGTGGTTTTCTATAATTTAATGTACATATTCCGTACATCGGTAAGTTTACAAAAAATGTTTTATAAGTATGTAGACTACAATAATTCTTCAATTTACGATTTGAATGCACATCTAACAATGTTGGTATGTAGCTTCTTCGAGATTTTCCACAACTACCATTATATCTAACGGTAATAGTTTAGGTAATCCAACAAGGGTTGGGGTTTCAAGCTCACGGCTAAATCTAATGAAAATGTAATATCCCTTAAGAAATTGTCCTTCTCAATTTGCATTTTGTGAAATTAATTGGCTTTTTTGTTTACTTCTATTAAATAGATTTCCTTGAAAGATGGGCTTGTCTGTACCTCAGATCACCTAAATGACCGTTTGCCCATTTCACCTTTCGCGCGGTAAGAAAAAATCAGCTGTAAGTACCTCATAAATTACAGTGCAATTTTATCCTGAATAATAAATTACACACCGAGTAAATTTTGCTACGTAATTCCACGAAAATAATGTAGGGAAAATTGGTTTTATTATTCAGATTAAAAAGACCAGTTACATTTTCAGCTTTCTCCGTTATTTAGTGTCAGTTTTTTTATCGTCGTGCCTCTGCTGCGAAAAGGTCTGCTGCACGACTGCTGTAGTATGGGATTTTATATCCTATTACTCATTATAGTTAGTACAAAGTACCTTATAACGATTAAGTACAGCAACCTGCCACGGCCACTTGCCGGGCGGGGCGGGCCGGCCGCCTATGATGCGCACCATGTTCCGCATGCGCTGGCGCAGCCGCCCCGCCGCCGTGCCGCGGTACCGGCCGAGCCTGCCGCAGCTTGGGGCGGGGAGAGCTACACGGGAGTCTTCAGGATGTATTGCGGGCACTGGAGTCGGCATGGACTCTACTATCTTATAACCTGGAAATATGGCGCCCCTTTCAAGAGTTGACGATGATCTGAGAATGAATTGGGCAAGTTTTTGTTAGTTATAGGTACATTGATTAATAGTTATTAAAGTAAGGATAATGCGATAACATAAATGTGTTCGAATTTAGAACCTCCTCCTTTCATTTTCTTCGGTTAACAAATAGTGTGAATCTGAATTGTAACTAAGTCCAGATTGTTTTTGTTTAGTGTGCAATAGAATTACTTCCCACAAACATGCCTTAATTTATATCTAACTAGCAGTGCTCGCGACTCGTGCGCTTTCTCTTAAGTTTTTGGTTATCCCAGAAAAACTCTTCGATTTCCTAGCATAAAAAGTATCCTATATCTTGATCCAAGTCATAACCTATCAATGTGTCACGTTTCATTACAATATGTCCGTTAGAATTCCACTAATACGCGAACAGACAGACAGGCAAAAAATAAAAAATGGGGTATATGGTATATCTATCAAAAATAGTGTCCCCTGCGATGTTTTCATATTTTCAAAACTAATCATTGTACACGACCAAGTGCCAGTTTTATTACTTATATGATATGTCTTATATGAAAATATTAATCAAACTAAAGGTACTACGTACATGAAAGAAACCCTCGGCTCAACGAATACATATAGAATTGTGTGTGTCGTTGTTGCCCGTAACACATGACCCTACACAATGGAATTTTTATAACTACATTCCTTAACCTACGTTAGAAGAGGGCAAAGGACTGTTTAGGGAACAAAGCCAACTAATGCCTATAGACTTGTTACTGCTAAAAATAAATTATTCTTTGTGCGGGCTTCATGATATTATTGATACGAATATTTTTTTGGTCAATGGGATGTATACATTTAGGGCATAATTACTTTGTTCGTAACGAGTAACTTATGAAAAAAATGACAATAAACCTATTCACAGACTAACTGCTAAGCTTCCTATAATATTAGAAATAGATTTTTTTATATTAGGATTATATACTAGCGAGAATTCTTGATAACCCCTCTCTATGCCATGAAAAAAGTTCTAAGCTCTGTTTCTGTTTTAATAATTAGTAGAATATATCTTAATCTATAGATTGTCTTTTTCTTCTAAGGTACCACAATAGTTTCTTAGCTAGTTAGTGAGAATGTTAGGACAGGCGTCGAATAGGTAATAAAATTTGTTAGCGAAGTACCTATGTGCAAGGTCACCTGGGTCCTTACGCCTCTGCATCTTGCTGCGGATCCACAGGTGGCAGTAGCTGCCCTCCATGTAGCAGTAGGCTGACTGCCTTACGATCTGTCGACCGCATATGGCTCGTCTTACGCAGTGCCTGTGATACAAACTAGACGTAATGTATCTACTTACTATTTGAGATATTACCGAGATGCTTTCATGTGTCGGCCATTCGGTGAGGATAAATCAAAGACCACTGCTTAGAAATATACCGAGTAAATGCGGTAAGAAGTGTCGGAATGGGGCGCTAAGGAAACAAATTGTTCTTACCATATACTTAGACGACAGAATCGCATATAAAGATTAATGGATATTTAATATCTATATAATTATTATATACTGGGTTCGCCCCCAGTTCATTGTATGTACGGTACCCACAATACAAGCGTTGCTTAGTGAGGGACCGTATAGTTGGTGTGTTCGTCTGGCGATATTATTATATTATATAGGTGTGAGTATATACATAGCACATACATAAACCGTGGTATGTATTTAATAAATTTATTTCCTTGAGTAGGATATTTATCGACTTACTACTTCGTCCCTTTTATCATTTACGTTTGCTCTTCTTGCTACAGCTACTACATACATTACTTACTTTAACCGTCTTCAAGATAGGGATAATCCAATAAGCTTCCGTAAAGTATTTCACGTAATCAGTCGGCGAGTACTGAGTGACTTGCAATATCTGTCCACTTCAAGTGATATACCAGGTTAGCAATCATTTTATAGTCTGATTGTTATTTAAGAGCAACATTAGTCGCCCGGAAGCACTCAAGCTATCTAAGAAGTCCGAATGAGCTGTCCTTTTCACTTCTATGGAATTAAATCAAGGAAATGGAAGGAATCACGCAAATGGACAGCTTATCCTTAGAACCCAACTCACTGCCTATCAAATCTTCATCAAGGACAAAGGAAAGATATTCGAGAGACAAAGATTTGGGATTTAGCCCCGAGATCATTACGGAAGGCAATAAAAAGTATATCGCCAGACGAAGGCACCAACTATACGGTCCCACACTAAGCAATGCTTGTATTATGGGTGCCGTACAATGCATGGGGTGCGAACACAGTTTATATTACTTATATAGATATTAAACATCCATGACTCGGGTACAAACATTCTTGCTCATCACACAAAGTTTGTTCCTCCCAGAATTCGAACTCGGGACCCTCGGCACAGAAAGCAAGGTCACTACCAACTACGCAAATCGTTCGTGCAACACATAAGTGATCTTATAACATACACATACTTAAAAACAATAAACGCGATAAAACCCGTAAGATTAGTTTTATTTCAATAAGTTATCTTGTCGGTAGTATTATTTTTTTCGCGCTTGAAGTATATAGTCTCATATTTTTTAACCATCGCTGTTTCCGTATGTAGATTCTGCGGAAAAGCCAGCAAGAAATTAAAATGAAAACAATATAATAAAAATAAATTATGTAATAAGGTAAAAAAAGGAAATAAATTAACATTATACCCATATACATATCATCCCATACGTACACGCACAGATATATGAGAGGAGATATGTTATGAAAGCGGTGGGCTTGCGCTCACATTTAGCCAAAATTAGGCTAACATAGAGTTTTCGCCGTCAGTCGACTGCAACTGATCATCGGTATCGGAGCTCTAACTTTTTTTTTAAATGCCGTGTTATTCCGAGTTTTCATGTAGCACAACGACTTTTTTATTTTTGTACAAAATACATGGCTCTTTAAGTACCACCTATGTTCGCTACTGAGTGAATGTACTTACGAGGCAATGGATAGATCGTCTAACGATACTTTGAATAAACTGGTGCGTCGCGTGGTACGGCCGCTGTATGCGGCGACGACGCAGCACGCACCGAATTATTGGCACGCGTGTGTGTGTGAGACTTCGTATTGGTTGGTTTTATGGAATTGCATGTGTTTTGTGGCGAGTGGTGGGCAACAAAACGGAGACAGCGAGTTCCCATACATTTTGAACCGCACGGCATATCTCTCGTGATCTGTGCGTACACGTATGTATTATATATTTGCGTAACATATCACAGTTGTGTTTCTAAACTTCCATTTTATAAGCAAACATGAGTGGGATGTGTTATAATGACTGCTACTAAATTATGTTTTTCTCATTATAAAGGCACAATAAAGTATAACTACAAATATTTAGCATCTACCTACACGGTGCTCGCTTATGGAAAAATATTACAAAAGCATGGTCGTCGAGTTTATTTAGATTACAATAGTACTACATTAGAAACGCACACTGGTTTTATGTGAGGCCCAAGTAGCGTAATTCTATGTCTTGACGCGCGATATTTTTTAGGCATTGCCAGACACGCACCGCCCAAACTACGCAACGTTTTTATAATGAACAGGTGCCATAAACTGGACTAGGGGCGGAACAGGTAAATTACGAAAAGAGAATTACACAAATAAGCCTCCCCGCAGCTACCCATTTAATGAGCCGAACAGCTTACGCTCCAACCACTAGACCAGCTGTTATCGAATGTTGCATTGTTGGTTATTTATGATGAATTCGGTTCTCTTAGAATATCTCAAAATGTATCCGAATCCACAGATATTGTATAAGTACACAAGTAAACGAATGTCCTATTAATAAGTATATTTTAGTTTTTTGTTTTTCCATGTAGATATCTTTGTAAATAACTATTGTACATAATTTATTGAAATAAAAAATAATTAAGTAAACGAATAGTGTATAAAGAAAATCCATTAATCACCCGAAAGAGGTCCACTGCATAAGCCGTCCACGACTCAAAAAAATATATTTGCGTTTTACACAGTAATTGCTGGAAAAGCCCTATAATTAGAAATTCCTGTAATTAAATACCAAATATCATATTGAAGTCTGGATGCATGGTGGACTATAAGCTCGTTCTCTAGGATATACGGGCATAACAGATTTGGCAAATGTAGGTGCACAACATTGTACCCTGTGTATCCTTTCAGATAACACTGACGTAATTTATACTTATGGGGAACATATTTTCTGAGCTACTATAAAATGGTCGTTGTGCGCTAAAACGTCATATTTGATGAATACATGTAATAAAATTACAATAAAATAGTTTTATTGCCGAAATGGCTTACAAGACCGCGTTTAATTATTACCACGCTTTTGTGTCAAAGGTTACACAATTACAGACGATAAAAGATGATAATAGCGTAGTTATTTAATTACACAATTTGCAATACGGTTAAGATTACTAAAGCAATATCTATTTGACGGCCTGATTAGCACAGTTGGTAGTGATCCTGCTTCCTGGGCCGAAGGTCCCGGGTTCGAATTCTGGTAGGGACAAAAACTGTGTGATGAGCACGAATGTTTGTACCCGAGTCATTGATATTTAATATCTATATAAGTAATATATACTGGGTTCGCACCCAGTCTATTGTATGGTACCCATAATGCAAGCTTTACTTAGTGTGGGACCGTATAGTTTGTGTGTTTGTCTGGCGATATTTATTTATTTATGTACCTATGTTTGGACAGATATAGGCGAACTCCAAATTTTAATTTATTTTACCAGCTCTTTTCGTGAAAATACTATGTTACCTGAACAATAGTGAGATCCATCATCTTTAGATATATTTCCGGCTTGTGAAAATACTGTATCTATTTACATGCAAATGTAGATAGGTACTGCTCTATGAACCTTTTTTAGAAGCCGCCTCGAATAGGAATCTTGAGAGAAAGGTGATAGGCTCCATTCAATTTACTTACTAGAACATCATCATTCCTATACGCCAAAATTCAATTGCTAGATCGATATTTTGATGTTGAAAAATCTGGTACTAAGCCACAGTACGTGTGAGTCAAACCTTTCCACAACTGTTCAAACTACTTTCACCTCTATTTAATCTAAGAATACGGTTCGAATAAATCACAAAATTGGCACATACCTACGTCTTATAGTAGTACATTTTCTCGAGCATGTGGTCCATGAACTCCATGTAGAAAAACCGCGGAATCGTTTCTGCACATCCTCGGAATTCAGTTCACGCGTTTGCGGCTGCTGATATTTCACACAGAATTAAACATGGTATATTTTATTATCAGGCACCTCAGTATAAGTTTTTCAACATACCTATCGAGTGTGTATAACTACTGTTTCTACAAGGGGCGGCGATGTGAAATGTAAGGAATGATTCAATCACTCGATCGACAATTGTAGCTCGCAAAACTCGTACTTAGCTGAACGCCTACAGGTGCAAATTGGTTCAATCAACTAGCGAATCAAGGCACTCACCACTACCGCAAATTCTACGCAGCAAGCCTACTTGGTTTATTTCACATACCACGCGGTATAAACAAATCGTATCATACCGATTAAACTATTTGAACATTTCATCGATCAATACAATTGTTATATCATTATACGTTTCGTTTATAAAACACTGAAGAATGCCTATTAGCAAATAAAACACTATACATATATCATGTTGTGTGGCAAGAACAAGGTTTGTGAAAAACAATTATATTATGTTTCAGATGTATGTATATGTACTTACTGTAACAAAATATTGTTCTTTCTCGATTTCCGGCGGCGTGCGGCGTGAGCTATACGATTCCTTGCAACTATAAACAAAATAATATGATAATGTCATGTTTACGCTTCTATGAATATGCAACGCTGTCTCAGAAAACCATGTTTCGTCTGTTTAGAATTTAAATATCGTGGAATTTATATGATATACAGCTGACCGAAGTCTAAAATAGTTTTATCTAAAAGTGAATTGGAAATTTTATTTACGTCTACATAGTACTTATATTGCACAGACTAAACAGAGTTACGATAACGTACACTGAAATTATGAATACAATTAGGCAATGTGTTGTGTTCTCAACACTAACAAAAGTACAAATCTTTTTAATGTCAGGATATACATTAGGTTGAACAGAAGGCAAAGGGCAAGTTATTGAAATGCAAATAATATTTGGGAAGGATTATTTTTTGCCGTGATTATTACAAGAAATTTACGAAGTAATACTAATACTAATATTATAAATGTGAAAGTTTGGATGGATGGATGTTTGTGACTCAATCACGCCAGAACCGCTGAACGGATCTGGATGAAATTTGACACAGAGATAGATTATAGACTAGAATAGCACATAGGCTACTTTATATCCCGGTAAATTGTATGGTTCCCGTGGGATAGATTTGTTTTAATTTTTCATAGAGCAAAGGATCGACAAGATTTTTTGCATAGGTAGTGGTAGTTTAGGGGTCAGAAAATGACATAGGCAAATTTTTATCCCGGAAAAATGCACGATTCCTATGGGATATACATACTTTTTAATCGCGGGTAACACCGCGGGGCGCAGCAAGTGTACTAATAACTTTTAAGTCAATAGATTCCTTAATAATTTATTAGCTAACACCAGCGATGCTGCTGGTAGAACATAATTTCTATGTAAATAACTAGCGTAATACGCTGCAGAGCGTAATTACAAATCCGTCTTCATTACTCTACAGCGAGCTGTATTGGGTCTAATATTTGTAAACAAGTTAATTCCAGTTATGTAACGTAGCGATTTAACGCAGAATCCTAGCTACAAGTAAGATACAACTCATATCTTCACCATGAAATTAACGCTAATCTATCGTATCTATATAAATACATTGAGTACCTGCCTGTTTATATCTCAAATGTTTGTAGTTTCTTGTATGGTATGGTACATCTTATCCCTATCTGTGATATTGAAATAAATCTACCTACTCTAAGTGTGTCGTGATTTTTGTTTTGTCGCGTTTTGGTAACATTTTGCCATTGGGTTATGTGACATCATGAGTTCGTATCTTTGCCGTCAGAAACAAAAGCTGTTAGTGGAGACTTATAACAATGTAATGCTCAAAAATGTAAAAGATCTTTTTTTAAAAATGAGCAACCATGGAGTTTTTTGCTCGTTCTTCTCCAAAGGAACGGCATTCCGAACGTGTGGTAAAGTAGTAGTAGCTTATTGTTTTGTAACTTTTGACGATTCATAATTACTGTACCTAATGGTCTACATGAATAAAATGAATAAAAATATTCTGATTCTGAGAATGACAGTGCGCGGGCATTGAACAGTCAGTTGGTCTGCAGTGTGTCAAAAGGAGCGAAAGCTGTACTGTAATATTTGGAATCGGTGCCGATTTTTTATTTTATAAAAAGTATGAAATATTGCGCGTGTAATATTCAAATAGTACCTTTTTTTTTTTTTTTTTTTTTGTTGACGGGTGGGAAATCTTCGATAGATACCCGGCCTCTGTGTGGGAGAGGGCCGGGTTATGTGGGATTCTTACCCACTAAAACCCCCCCGGTGGCCGCCTTCGACACATGTTGGAGGGGCTCCGGGATCTCCAAACGGAACGCACCGGTGCCCCTCTTGTGCCTCGCCCCCTTATGGGGGCCCGTCTCGGGGGAGCAGATGTTTGCTCCCCCTGCGCCCTCGCTGCGCACGGCGGCGGGGAGCCACGCCCGCCGCCGTCCTCCTCAGGAATTCAAATAGTACCTACCTTGACACTTCTATACGAAGGGAGACCCCGCATATTTTCCGACGTACGCAGTGTCGCCGCCTCGTCCTTCGCCCGTCCTGGCATTCGCTCCAACGTCCCCACGATGAATATGAAGACTGTTTTGATTGTGAATCTAAAACCAGTGATAGCAGATAAATCCGCTCCCATTCATTAAGTCATTGTACGAGTAATAGAGTAAAAACCAATTCCCAACCTTTCTTTGTTGCAACGAGGTTGTCCGAATGTTTCGTATTTTCGTTTTTATTCATCCGTGTATTTTTATTCGGCGTTGGCGTTTCAATCTATAATGTATAAGATCATTGAACATATGATCAATATTGCACAATACAAAATAGAACTTGATAACAATCAGTTTCCTACAAAGATAACTGGGTCAATCCTTTTGTAAAGCTACAGTTTCCACACAATCATTGCAATCAAGATATATTTCAATTTGGCTTGATGCCAGATATTTTTTTGTGATCAGTAGTGCATTGTCGGCTGCAATTCTAGCCATCGGTCATCTGGGGCATGCGATGTATACGAATATTGAAAAGCTGTGTTTTCTATGCATCAATGGAGTGCAATCACTTAATGCTGAACGGAAATATTTAGAATAATAGTTGATTCAAAGACATGAACTTATACTGGGGTCATTTATTTGTAATTTATATATTTTATTGGTAGGCTAGTAGGTAGGAAAGATGCACTAAATAAATTAGATGATTAATTAAATATTGTACTAACACATAGTACACCTTTTGCTATTCTCTAACCAAGCCGCAATCCTGGGTTCCCAGATGGCAGAGGACAGTCGCGCAGCGTAAATATTGGCAATTATAGTCATAAAAGGGTACACTTACGCACTAAATACGAAACCAATAAAGAAAATCCAAGGTAATCTCATACTTACATGTCCCCGAGCCGTTTCGCTGATAATGATATTAACAATAATGATTGGACAAAGCCACTTCATATTCCCCAGTCCTTGACTCTAGAACTCCATCAGAACTCAGCATCTACAAACATTTTATTTATAACAGTACGGAACATGCTAACGTTGACGAGATGCTAAGAATATATATATATATGTGCTTGGGCCACAGACATTACGTTTTGTCAATAAATTTTATTATAATAAATATAGAATCCAAATGCTCCGGATCAATGACATTTCTCTCCCGACAAATCTCCCGTTTACGTTTGCTCAAACATAAAATACTTCTAACAATACAATCCTTCTACGTAAATGTTGAATAGTTTCGTTTATGAATACTGGAATAAACAAGTAATATATCTGAATACAATTATTTATGACATCTAATAATATATTAAAACAATAACATACATAAATATGGTAAATAAAAATATATATAAAGTAGCCTATCTCAATTCACGTTTGTTTCGTACACTAGAACATTTTTTTTCACTAAATCGCAGTCATTTATCCCAAAGCAGTACAAGGGCGACGACGAAATGCACTCACATTTTTACCCTTTAATTTGTCTGCCACACTTAAATAAAATAAACTACAAATGTTATGCCAGGGATGAGAGATTGAGGAAAATTTACCATAATAAAACAGAGAATAAGTGCTTCCAAGTGGGATGTAATAAAGGAAACGGTATATTAGGATTAAATGTAAGCAGCGTTTGTCTAAATATATACCGTTTCCACTGTGTTCCCAATTTGGCTGAGTGTATTAGTGTAAATAAAGAGTTAAGCAAAGGCTTTCGTCGATTGTGCAATTACGAATCCTCACATTTTTTGGACACATCACCCGAAAAAATAACTCCATGGAACGTCTGGTGATTCAATGCCGAATAGAAGGCAAACGGTCACGTGGTCGGTCTCCAACAAGATGGACTGAGTCAATAAAATCGGTTACAAATTGTCCCATAGTAGAATGTTCCCGAAATGCCCTACATCGAGATACGTGGAGAAAAATAGCAAGAGCAGCGTCCATGTCCGAACAGTGCAACCCATTCCCACGACCACTCTGACAAGAGTGCCCGACTAAGAAGAAGAATTAGTGTAATATGAGATGAACCTATTGCCATTAAAAAGTAAGTAATGTATGTTAAAAGTGTTAAAAGTATGTTAAAAGTGTAACTTTGAATTTCTTTACGGAAAAAGAAACAAAACCAGGAATCTAATCCAGACTAAAGCCAATGATGCTTTTTATATTTTTTTTATGTAGTCTTGCTAAATTTCGTAGCCATATATTAAATTCTTATAACTACTAATCGAATCCCCGAGATTAAGTGGCAGCAAACTAGCTAAAGATATTCATAAATTCAGCAGCATAATAATAAGCAAGCTTATGAATTAAGTTGAGCAATATGCTCACTCTGGCTACATTAACACTTGGCTGGAATATAATAATGAGCTCCTGAACTAGTCTTAAAAGCCTGAAAAAAATTATATTTATAGAGTGAAAAGAAACTACCTACTAACTTTAGTAAAAAAAAGTATAGTATTCGTATAGTGGTTCTTAAAACGTACAATAATAAGTGTTTTTATTTTAGTCTTTTTTTTGTAGTTCAGAACGTAAATGGAATACGGGATAGCTTTCATCCCAATCCGGCTTAAATTTATTCCGAAGCAATATTGCGTCTTTCGACTTTTGAGTGGTACAAAAATGTTTATACCATTATGTTTCGTTTGTTTTTCAGGATTTATCATACATTATATATTATATTAAAAGCCATACGCTTTGTTTCGATCCTAGCATTGTGCATAAACTATGTCATACTTGATACACAACTGATCAGGATCATAGCCTAATGACCGCAATCTTGTGAAATGAACGTCGAAATTTAGGTTGTATGCAATAGGTACTAATGGCAATGGTTAACACGATGCTTAAATAAACTATTAGCTTGGTAATCAAAATGCATTTTTTTACAGCAATAGTGAATCACTTATATGGAAAGTGGGTACCTACCGCAATTCAAGAATATTGCACTTAATGCATGTGTGCGAGTAGTAGATAGCCCCAAATTTATCCAGCCGTATATAGGAGGCCTTTGTATAGACCATATAGGAGTAGTATAACTCTGTAGTCGGCATTGTTTTCAGAAATTCTATTGTGTTGTTGAATTAAGACCACCAAAATAGTTATAGGTCAAGAATGTTACATTATTTTTTGTATATTGTCACACGTAAAACTTATATTATTCTTCGCGCTGCATTTAGTGTGCAACATTTCTATTCTCAGTTATATAGTCCTTATAAAATTAATAAGTATGACCATACGTGAAAATATGCACTTTTTGTGAGTTAGTGCCTGTGTTTAAAATTGTTGAGTTATTTTTGAGCCACCTTTGGCAACACTCTCAAGATAAATTAAATTTTTTCACTATCCAAAGAGGCGTTTTAGCATTAATTTCCATATCAAACTTTTTTTCCTTTCATTTTTTAATAAGAACTTTTAAAGTAAATGGGACTAGACAATGTGAAGACTATTCTCCACTTTCAAAGCAATTTATTATCCGGACGTATTCTCTTGATGAAAAATGGAAAAGGATATTTGTTTGAGTATTCATACGCGAATAGCATTAAAATGTGTCTGGGTGTTATACCGTTAGAAAAGTCACACTTGACAATAAATTTAGATAATGGAAATGTCTAGTAGTGCCTCATAGCCGATTTAAGCTAGAGCGACCTCTTTTGACCTCTTGGACTCCATTAACATTAATTTGGAGAATTAGGGTGGCCACTCTCTAATGTACTCTCCAATGAATAGCGTAGCCAATATTAGCGAAGTTACGCCCACATTACACGCATTTCAACATATCATGTTGTAAAAAGATTTGTATAGTACCTTTTCCGCTCTAAATCGGATCTTTATCGGTGTTCAAAGTCAAAAACTGTCCGACGCGTAAGTTGACTCTAAGCTGGTAGATTAGCTGACACAATTGTCATACAGAAATGCTAAGTATTCATTTTATAAGCTTTATGGGATTGGCGTATTCAATTTGATAACTGCAATAAAAACCAACCAAGTAAGGTTCAGACTAGATTACTTAGATAGCCTGGACTTACAAAATTTTACCTATTTATGAATACAGGCGCCTTTAATAACCTATGCGATTCAAAAAAATGCATTCTTCTTTTTAATACGTTTTTCCAGACGAGCGATCATAACAATCACAATTAATTAAGTATTCGCTTTAAATACCAAAGTCCGTCGTAATTCACATCAATGAATCCGACAGCTATTAAGACTATTATAGTTTTTCTAGCCAATTCTGCATGTCGTTAAATTGCGACGCTTTAGGCCTCAGCCTCGAATTTAGCGGGCAGCGGGGCGGCGGCGCGGCGGCGGCGGCGCGGGAGCGGCGCTCGTTGGTCGCCCCGCGCCGCTGCCGCGCCGCCCCTCTGCCCGCTAAATTCGAGGCTGAGGCCTTACGACCGATACCTACTTAATCCACCAGTATGACCATTATTGTGTCAGAAAATATTCTTATCACAGAAAGCTGTTCTGAAGTATTAAACTTACTTTTCTAAACTATAAGTTTGGCTTTGAATCTAAATTTCCTATTTAGGGAAACCTGTGTGCTATAAAAATTAGGCACCTCCCTTATATTGGAACTTGGTATTTGAAGTATTTATTGTATAAAAATGATGATCTGATGATGCCAACCATAATTTAGACCTCGCGTTATAATTACAATCATGACACAAGAAATTTACTTTAACAATCAATCAGCGATCAGATTTGTCCAAAGTCATTCAAGCGATTGATGGTTTAATAACCTCTGAGTTACCATCATTAAATGCTGCAAGAGTACGCCAACAGATTCAAGTTCACGGTTAAGTCATTTTGTGCGAATCTACGCTCATCATTCGACACACGACTATGTTAATTTTGTTCCAACAGCGATTGCCATAATAGAGTATATGTCATCTATATACTCGATATTATATAAGGTGTAACTATAACAGTGTAAAATATTTTAACTGGGTCAACAGTAGATTAATAAATAACATTCCCTAGGAAATAAATCAAATGATTAGAAATTTAAAAAAAGACACCCTGTACTGAATGCATAGCCAACGCTACTGATTCGCCTTGTTTAAAAAGATTGAACCTTGGGGACCGTTCAGTAAATATAATAGTGTCACATAGTTAACGGTTCCTGACGCCATTCATGTTCAATAATCATTTGTAAACGAATATATAAATATTTTATTTATTTTTTAGGTTTATTTTTGTGTAGAGGGTTTTAAAAAAAATAATGAACTACGCAGCAACAAAAAATAATCATCCCGAACGAATGTTTTTTTTAAATTCTAATGGCATAGAAGGTGTATAAAATAAATGTCTATGTGGTTTTTTTTTAAAGGCAGACTACTAACGTATTACCGTGATCTTAGTACCTACATGGTAATATTTTTAAATTTCTAATATCTCGAATTTTATCTTTCTAAGATACAGATGAACCCCCTAAAAAAAATCTATTATACCTACAACATTATACATGGTATAGAGCACAGGTCTAAATAGAACATACCACCATGTGTTCTACAATGTTAATAACACAGTTTATGGCGGTGAGGTGTGGCTACACAATGAAAAGAGACGTCCTTACTATAATCTATACTACACTGTGGTAGCCGCCATAATCAGTGCCATAATGTACGGGAGCTATATCAGATGTCTGTTCTTTTGTATAGACTCACGGTACTTTTACATCTAACTTATAATAGAAGATCTTAAATCTCCACCCAATCTGCGTCTATAAGAGCAACTTAATAACTATTTTCTACACCTATTTATAAAGATGAAATCATTTATTTTAGGGCCCAATGAAAACTTGAAGGTTGCATCGCCCGCCCTTCACATTTATGAAGTGTGTGAGAACAACGCTTTCGCTATCAAGATTGCATAATACACTGCGGATCGCTTGCTGAGTAGCGCCTAAGCACCATTGATTGTCGTCATATCCAGCTGTGCAGAACCAATAATATACGGGTATGAATAGTCTTAAATTACGTTCGTAGCAAGATAACAGATATGGCGAAATTTATATTGTTTGTGGGTAGTGCGGCTCACGCTATGAATGAGCTAGTTCAACTTGACGTGTTTTTTCTTTTTCTTCGTTCTTTTTTTGTGTTTCTTCGTTCATTTTATAACTCAATCACAAAATGGATTCAACAAAACGGCTCAATCTTGAGACTGGTTGGTATGATTTATTTCCACTTTTTAGGAATCGCTCGTTATGTCCGTTTACGATGCTTCGTCTTAAACATAATTTAAGTTGTCTGCCGACATAATAGTACCTACTTCTGGCAACAGTGTGAAACAGATGATTCTTGTTTATTAAATCAATAAACAACATTCAGCAAGGAATCAAACGGAATTTCTACAGTCTCATTCCAGTTTCCTTACATCCCTCTGTACCGAACGATATGCTAAATAATGTTTTCCATATGTAAATGTATCTGATACAAAAAAAAACTGTTCCGATATTTATGCTTACTTATTCGCAGATTCGATAGTCAACCCGAATAGAATTATATAGCACATCTTCACCTAAAATTTACGTATTTTACGTACGATATATTTTATCATATAGGTTTTTTTAATTATTATAATCAAACTAAATCAAAAACAATCCTTTTAAATTGTTTCTTCACAAAATTGATATCTGATCGAAGCAATTCTATTTTACGAATGAATAATTTTATAATTATTCATTCGTAAAATGGAATTTTAGAGACATTCTGTCTATACAAAATGTCTCTAAAAGTATGGATTAATCAAACAAAGGTGATCAATAGACGTGGGGAGGGATGGGTGAATAATACATTTTAAAGGTACTACAATCAAACATAACGACATGCAATGTTTCCTAGGGTTTTTTTTTAAATTATATTTCCAATTATCTGCATCCTAAAGCATCATTAATAACTTTGTAACGTATACATTGTAACATCCGAAGTTTTACAAAATTCTGCCAATAAAATCTGTGGCTACAAATATGTTGCTTAAAAACTCTGGGAGCGCCACATAATGTTCCGGAATGGTAATAAATAAAGAGCACTTGTCGAATCCATAATATATGTTATGCTGGTGCCCTACAGACCTACAACCAAGCCGTCGTGGGTCGACGCACACCGACCATGCTCCACTGATCCAGCGGAACCCGGAACTAATACATTTAAACAAGATAATCTGGGCAGATCTTGATAACAATTGGTATTGGGAGAAGATAATAATTATTGAAGGTACAATAAACACGACTATAAACTGTAAAGGCAGTAATGTTTTGTCATTAGTGTCAGTGCTATTTAGGGATATTCAGAAAGGGTATACAATATATTGAAGCTGCGTATTTGTTGTCATTATGTGAAGTCAGAATTTGAATCTCGATGTTAATTGTTTGTTCCCCACAAAATAACAATGTTTATTTGTGGTGACGATTTTTTTTAATTGACAAATAATTCTGACTCAGTCTCAATTCTGAATAACTCACATTATGATCACACATGTAAAAAAGAAGCTCAGGTTCAAGATACCCTTTCTAAATTATATGTAGTGATACAGGCTGAAAACTAAAATATAATATTGATTAAATAGCTAATATAACTTCGCATTCCAACATCACAAGCTGTATAAAAAAGTTGGCTTTACTCAGAATATATTTTATAAATTAGCCCAAAATCGATCACATTATACGAAAACCAAAAATCGTGACAGACTAGTTTTTCCATATATACTAGGTATGTCGTCTATACCAGTCTCGTAATTTCTAGGCATACTGATATAGTTTCTAAATTTAGATCTTTGAAATCATAGACCTTGAAAACAAACAATAGCTCATCGCTCTTGCATACGAGTATAAGTCATAAATTAATTGGTACCAAACTACATAGGTAGTACATACTATAACAAGCCAAAATTAATTTATGCTCCATAAAATTACTGCCTATGGTATGGTTAGATCATAATTTTCCTGTCTATTCGGAAATAAATCTTTTGTCATTTAAGAAACTGCAGATTTAATTGATTAAAGAAGCGTTAAATAACAAATTCAGTACTTAACCTAATAAACTTTAAATTATAAAGTTAACTTAGCCTTTTAATAATACAAACAGCAATAATTTGTGTATTTTAGATGACAGTACATATATGTAAAATTATAATAAACATGATACCCTGCACCTATGTACAAAAGACCCTGAATATGAAATGTATTCCAATATTTCTGTTTACCCTATTAGGCTTAGTCCACCTTAATACACTTACTCTACCAGCTAATTGCCTGATTGTAAATACCCAAACCCAATTTCCTAATTAGTGTCATTAAAATTATGAAACCTGAGTGGCTTTTTCGGTAACAATAAGCCACAGTTAAAGGCTTATTAAAGGATACTTTTTCGTTAGACATCCACATCTTACAAAATGTTACAATAAATGAATTCGCAAGTGAATACTATCTCATCAACTATGTATTCCTACCGCAACGAAAGACTAGGTTTTATGGGAATATTAAATTAGACCAATTAAAATGCTAGCCATCGTTCTCGCATTTATTTTGAACACCAAATACGATTGATCAGAATATAATAATATCGATTAAACACCTATTATCTACAAGACACTTATCTGTAACACCTACAGCTGTTATTGGTACCTACATACCTATTATTAATAGCTCGTCAGTCCGTCTATCTGTTTGGATGGTTCGGACTAATCCCAGAGACTACTGAATAGGTTTTGACTAGTTTTGTGTCATTTAGCACATACGTGTGAGATGATTCAATTAAATTGCGCACTGGGCAAGCATCGTAGACTATAGCCCAAATTCCCCTCACATTGAAGGGCAGTGTATCCGGTAAAAGCCACCGGCTCGCCTACTATGATAAAATAATGTTGACGAAATGTGCGTGCACTACATTGCACCTCTACCGACCCCTTCAAAGATTACAGGCGTAATGGTATTAATTTATTTCTAGGTAGTCAGTGCGAAGTTAGGGTAGTATGTCACAAGGTTCTTGCAGACTTGCTTGACACAATATGTGTTTAGCAACTTTGACATAGCATGTAGTTTTGAACGTACATAATGAACGCTCAACAGCTGTATCACCGACAGGCCCGCCGGACTGTCTGCCAAACTGAACACACATTGTATACACGTTCGTGTTTGTTTAGCCATATAGTTACACCAGTAATATATTAGCTAGTCATGTACCGTACCGTATAATATTTGTATTTCTTTATAATAAATGATAATGCCAAATCCCCATCGGACCGACTTGTTTTCCTGAAACACTTCTTCTATTAAGGCCTAGTAATCATCATTTTAAGTCCCATACCAGCAAGCAAAAGTCTATAAGAACTCAGCAAGTCAAAATAACTCGCCATTTTGCTATTCAAAAATGACACAATGATAATTATCCTCAACGATGTATTTGACACTCGATGAATACACTCCAAATTGCTCATATTATTTATACAAATGCTAATTTTCAACTTGTCGTGTGAAATCAGGCCAAAACTAACAATAGGAGATGATAAGAGATCTGTATAACACTAAAAGTTCAATAAAATGTTATAACCCGCTTTGATGAGTAAGACATTGAAATACTTTTGAAGGAGAATTCACTTCATTCATCGATAAGCAATCTCTAAGCGTAACGCTAAACGCAATTTTTTTGGGAACGATTCTTTGAAACGTCAAGCGTCAAGTCACATATACATGTAATCTAATGTATCTAGACAAAGGGACCTCGTTAGCTCGTTCTGTTTGTAATCTCAAGTCTGTGGGGAGCGCAGAGGAATTAGTCCTCTAAGGCGAGGAGTAAAAAAAATAAAATTCAATTAAGTGCTCCGACAATGTCTTGACACTAAGGCTGTGTCCCCAGTTGGCAAACTGTTAGCGGCCGACTGAGTTAGCGGCGTATTGGTTTAGTACGCCCTTCCATATATTTGAAATGAAGTGTTCACAGTTTGCTAGTTTGCGCTCACTCTACGCAGTTTGCTGTGTTGCGCGCGCCGATTGCTTCAGTGAGCGGCCGACTCACAGCAAAACCGGTTCCAGTCGGCGGCGGCGATAAGCTTGTTCGCCGGGCTTAGTGAGTCCGTTTGCCGCAAACTGTCATGTGGACAGTTGACAGTGAAAATTCAGTCGGTCGGTCGACCTAAATAAGCGGCTAACACATAACAGTTTGCTTGCGACGTACGCAAATTGATCTGAGTTTGCAGCTAACTCGAATTTCAGTTCGCCACAAATTTGCGGCTCACTCAGTCGGCCGCTGACAGTTTGCCGACTGGGGACACAGCCTAAAGAAGTTTTAATGCATAATCGCTCCTTGACACATTTCATATAAATTAAGTTTCTTGTTACGACGTCACTCGTCAAAAGTAATTATTAACATGTCTCTTTAAATCAGGAATTCTTAGTTAAGTAGGATGACATGCGTAGGTACTTTGAATCTATAGATTAATGCACGTTATATATACAAAAAAAAAACAAATTGTATAAATGATAATATAATAAGGTATTATTTGTGTAAGTTTGTACGTTATACCTATGTATACACCTATATATCACTTTTTATCGCCAATTTAAAATTTTACAGGTGTTTTTCGTCTAGTATATTAGAGATGTGTGGCACAATTGATGAGCCATTTTTAAGGTGGAATTTACAATAACTATGATAATATTCATGAAAATATGATAATATTAATGATTGACCCGATTGACAAAGTTGGTAGTTGTGGTGACCCAGCTTTCTGTAGGTACCGAGGGCCTGGACTCGAATCCCGACCAATACTTAATTGTTAACATCGCCCATATAAACAAACATTGCACTCTAAAAGATTTTTTCGATCGATATTTACCTAACTTACATTATTTTTAAAATGAGTGTGCAAAATTCAATATTATAAGCATTTGATTTTGCAACGCAAAGTTATTCGTCATAGTCGTTATGAATTTCCAATGTATCGTTCTAACACTATTCTGTCAGTATTAGTACGCTCATTTGCACAAAAAAAAATATTTTCACGGTACATATATTGTATTGATTTTAACTCTATGTTTAAAGACGTCCCCAAGCCCGTTTGAAAAGAGAACTCGATCAGTAACACGTTTGACGTAAGCACAGACAGTAGGAAAACATATTAAGTAAACAATAAACAATTGATGTCGGTTAAGAATTATGAGAAGCATCGTATATAATATTACCTCTGCCATAATCGTCTGTCTATTCGCACAGCGGGCACCAGACATTATTCGTTTATTGTGTCTAGAAAAATGTTGTGTTACTTAAAAATCAATCTCTGCTACGTTGCGTAAACATGAGCGTCTATCAACTTTTAAAATTGTTGCCGTGCCCTAATTAAACGTAGATAACGACATAAGTATGACCCTTGGGGAGTCATAAGACCCTCTTTTCTATGTCCTTGCGAATGACGTTTATGCAAATATAATAATTTTTTTTGTCTATTTTAACGTAGTAGGTTTTGTAAAAAAATATTTCATAATGCCGAGTATAGCAGGATGACGACGTCTTGCGCTATAAAATCGCGTCTCAATGCCATCTCAGCTTACTTCAGGGTTCAGGGACAAAGGGGCATTTTAGGAAGCTTGTTGATACTCTGATCGATTAGGATTTGTTGATATTAAGAACTAAATAATGTTGTTAAAATCAAGCCTTGTGCAAACGCTAAGGTTTTATTAAAGACTACAATTATGTTCGTTGGCCTAGTTTAGAGGCTTGTGGACTGTGCCCTAAATTTCTTAGACTCGCGGGAACTTATTGAGTATTAGTACAGACAACAGAATCTTCTACACCTTAATAGAATTGAAAGTTATTATATATATATCTGCTTACTTATAGTTATTTAGTCAACATCCCACTAAAAAAAAAATAAGTGACCGCATCACGAATTTAATTCCCAATACCTACTCATAGTTTTAACATAGTTTTAACTTTCCTCAAGTTAAAACTATCTTTTCAGGAACTTTTTGTATTAAAACAATAATAAGAAATTCAAGGCGAAGATGCCAAAATTGTTCATACGATTACTGTTTTAATATCATATTAATATTCATTTATTTTGCATTCCGCATTGTGTAATAGATGGTAAATTAACTATTAATGAACCAATTGTGGACATGGCTGGGTTCTTATTAAATTTACAGTGGGCAATGTAGGTATTTATAACAAATACGAGTATTGAGAGCATGTATATATAAAATAAGAGACATAACATAATTTAAAGTATTGGGTTCAGATATTATTGATGCCTTATCTAATTAGATATTTCGTTTTAAAACGTATTTTATACATCGATAACACTTGTACACGTCTATGTAATAATATTTAATTTAATACTATAATGTAAACATATTTCTAGATTGATATGATAATTATTCCTAAAACACTCTATTTCCAATTAAGTTTTGAAATAATCACTCAGTAGTAAAACTGGACTTACCTCAAACCGTCAGTTTATTAGATACACAACATAGATGCCGGGTGATAACAACTACAGGTTAACAGATATCGCAGATCGAAGGCAGCGCGCTCGCTGCTAGAGTAATACTGGGACATGCGCGCGCGCAGCCGGCGTATACCCCGGCTGAACTAAACTATACACCATTTATCATACGAAGTGTAACATTGTTACTTTTGCGAGTTCAATGTTACGGTTTTGGGAATTCAATTAAGCGCAACACATCGTATTTTCTTTAATTATTGTTCTTTCATTGAGAGATAGCTCACGCCTGGGAATGATCGGTGTTATAAAGGCTTCATTATAGTTCGATCGACGATAAAAAAAAAAAAAAGCGAGCTATGTATGCCGGTGGCAGTCAATTACTCTGTGTCTATTCTGTTTATAAAGTTAGAGTAAGTAAATGTTATTATATTTTTAAATTACAATAATTACTGGATCATTTTATTTTCATTGCTTTTTCCTCATCTAATGAAGCAGTATATTAATTCCAAGTACCATTACAAGCGGGATATAACTTAACAGAATAGTTTAATCCTATGGAGAGATAGTGAATAAGTTTAAGGTCTTTACCGATCTTTTTTCACGACCTAGTCCGATAAAAGTTTATAAAAAGTAATCTACGTCCTGAAAGGGTTTAGATTATATGGGTCACAAAATCAACTATACCCTTACATCAAATCATGTATGTAAATACATTATTTTTACGTATCGATAAGCAGAAACCCAATTACTCTATACATTTTATATCAATATTAGGTATGTTGAAAACGTAAAATTTACGCGGTATTTTTTCATTTACTCAATTAAAACAAGATTGGAATACACCAAGATTTAAAAGAAATATATTATAAGATATGATATTCATTAAATTGAGAATGAAAACTAAGCAGATTATTTGAATACGGGAAGTGATAACGCCGGGCGCATTGACCGCGCGGCCACAAATATTTAAACAGCTTCAGCGAGATGTAGGCGACGCGCGATAATTCATTTCTTTTGTAACACCTATACTTGATTAATACTGGGAATCGGATAATTAAAACCGTTGCTATCGAAAGATAAAGTAACATTATTTTATTAACCGTGTAAGTTATGAATAGCCACTGAATATTCTAACGATCGTTACAAATATTGTGCAAATATCCAAGTGCGGCAAGGTTCACAAAAATGAGTACATACATTATTGAGGTGAGAAATAATAATATTTATACTTGTCTTGTATTCCTTAAAAAATCTAGCCCACTATATAAACATTTGACCTTTGATAAAATGAATGTTAATAGAATGAACCATGAAATGGCACATACAATTTTAATACAAAGATGACAACGAACCTCTAGCAAATTTATATACCCTAGATTTGGTTCTTATGTAACTGGCTTGGTTGCCCAATACGGCGGTAAAGAGGCGCTCCATCAAACAATTGCAGTGAGTGCGATTATATAGGTACCCAATGTACGAATATTCACTGTTATAATAAGAAAGTACTTCCTTATAAACCTTAAAACCAACCGAGTTAGTTTGATCCGATATACGCTTCAGAAAACTTAAGAACCCGTTTAGATTAAAATAGCTTGCCAGGTATACGAGTCCGTATCGCTCTCACAAGGAATGGGGTCAAATAACCAGAGATCATCACACTTAGTTCTGTAGCAAATCCTAAACGTATTAGGAAGTTCCACGAAATAGTTATTAACTAACTACATACAAGGAGAGCAGACGTGTGCTGAATCTAAATGTAGAGTTGCATATGGAAGGAGCAAGTGAAACAATATTAATAAGCTCTATATATCACTTTTAGTTAGTGTAACAAAAGTATACAGACAATATCACTTTTCTTATACTACACTAATTAAAAGTGATATTCTGGATAAAAGATCTGTGGCTTCAGCAATCCTGAAAACAATGTGTCATTACGTATGTAGAGACGCGAGAAAGTTTGATTGATAAATATTTATAGATACGCTTAAGATAAATATAACGCATAAAATACAATGTAGCATATACTTTACACAAACCAAACTGGCACGTTTAAGCACTGCAAAAAATGTTCACTGAAAGATATTCAGTTCCCATGGGAACTTTTGGCCGAAGTAAGGCTTAACGGAGACAACCGATTTTCCGTTCCCATGGGAACTTTTGTCCTAAGTAAGGCCTAACGCAGGCCATTGAATTAAAGTCGGAGAAACGTCAGCATGTTTTATCTTTATTTCTTTCTTAAAAGTCCTCGGAGCAATCTCGTACTTAATCTAATGCGATATAAGTTTTAATATTATTACAGAGAAAAAGGAATGGGAGAAAATTCATGGAATAACATTTGAATTTAATTTAAACGTGATATAATGTGGTTTAGTTTACTTTAGCACATGACCTATCCCAGTAGGTGGTAGATAACTAAGTACCTAATTTATGTCTTTTTTATTGAGTTATTGTACTGAAAATATTTTTTACTTATTAATTTAATTTTGATGAAACCCCGGCAAATTCAACGTATTTTATTAAGAATGCTATTTATCAAATCTATCAATATTTTCACCCTTCCTGACATTTAGTGTCCTCGTTTTGTAAATAACTAAATTGAACCCACCCAAAGCTATTTTACTTATTGAAATGTATTAATGTCATTTACAAAGTGCAACGAAATTATCTACGACGGGTATTTTCATATAATACGTATACCACAAAGTTTAAATATTACTCCGCAAATTATTTATTATAGAAAGGCAAACAGGTTACCCAGATGCTGGTTGGCTGAATCAAGGCGTGCATTAACTAGGCTGAGCTCGATCATCGTTGAGTGAGCTGCCCCATCTTGATTGCCGAAGGTTCGGCGAATAGGTAAGCCGAAACAAAATTCACGTGCATCTGTGTTGGACATATCTTTAACAAAACGAGAATCTTCGGTCGACAGCAGCGGAGTTAAGATAGCTCTAGACATTATCTGATTCAATTCAAATATCGTGATGTAGCAGGTTTAAGATGAAAGGGAAGCAAATATAATATTATGTACCTAATCAATCTTACCAGATGCTCTTCTGCAGACAATGAGAACAGAGTTGATTTGGGTCAGCTTAACTTATGAATGATATAATGGCTTTCGCTAAGAAGATACAAATAAAATCTTAAAATATATAAGATATAAGTTGTTACCAAAACTCAAGCAATTACAACTATTTTATATGCGATTAAGATATTAACAATTATAATTAATTAGTCTGATAAGTAAAACTAACTATTATTTTTTCCATGATCATTAACCGTTGATCTATGATAGAATCATAATTATCCACACGACCGTATGGTCCAGTATTACAAGCGTCGTCCAAAGGACACAGAATCAGGTGGGCATGGGATAGATTCCTCAGGTAAGCGTTGCGAGTTCAGACACTGAGATTAATGAGACTTATAAATTACAGATTAGAGAATTGTGTGATGATGTTACGGGAACAGATATGATCTCGGATAGGTCGACAAAAACTATTCATATGCTTATATAAAGAACATTAGAAATATGGATTACGACCAAAAAGTGATGACTAACGAAAACGCTCTAACAATGCTTCCGAAACAAACCTGGTGAGAGTATAATCTCGGCTACTGCTTGTAACATTTTTTACATCGCGTTATATAGCCTTTTATTGCAGTGATGTCGTCATTGGATAATAAATCGCTTTAGCCCACGCTACTGTTGCCATAAAAAACCGAAATGTGTAATTAAGGCTGATGTACTATATACAGAAAAAAAAGACAACTGTCATAAACGAGCAACTCTCAGTAAAATATTAATTTAATTTACTGGCAATAATTAGAACTGTCGACAACAGATAGATAACCTCTTGCAATTTTTAATCTATATTAGATGACATATCATATATGAATGTGTTATCATATCTACCAGTATGGAATTCAATGTGTAGGTAATTAATTTTGATTAAACATTGATCATGAGTAGTGATGCGCAGAGTTCTATAATTACAGACTCGATTCAATGTAGAATAAGTATTTATAAAATAGTACTCATATAAATAATATGGGTAGATTTGTTAATTATACTCTAGTAGTGAGAAGTTATATACCAATTTGATAAATAAATTTTAGCTCGTCTTGTATTGAATTTATATTTTTATTTCTAGCTTTTTCCCTTATATTTTTTTGCATTGCGGTCGATTTTCCAGTCTATCTACCCTGATTTGTTTGATATCCAAGCAGTGTAGAGTAAAACCATTTGACTGACTGCCCTAAACGACTATCAAAGATGTAAGAATGACAACTAGGACATGCCCTCGGAATCAATATCGTCCAAATTGTATGTGTAGATCATTGGAGTAGCCGATAAATCTGTTAACTATTTACTCGATAGGCATCTAAGTCAACACCTCACTAGCTCTCTCAGCGATAATCAATGTTGTTTATTAAAGGTACCGTTTGTAAACGTAATCAATCGTCTGAAACCTAACAGTATGGTGAGAGAATTCACCAAAGCTGGCCTGATTACCTCATTAAACACGCGTATTTATCGTACCCAACGAAAATCACAGTCGATAAATCTGTACGTGGTACTAAATGGGTCGCGGGGGTGGCTACGATAAATTTTACTCGTAGGAATTGGGCCGAAGTGAGTCCCAATAGATTTGGACATAAATATCTAGAGATCTTTACACACAATGGCACGGTTTCGGGCCATGAAATTCACGTAGCGTTAGATAGCGTCAGAAACTACATCAGAAAGTATTGTTTCACTCTTGTGACAGGTGCTGGCCGCCTGTGTCAGTCCAATTACACGAGGAACTAATGAGTTGTTACGAAAAAAATATCAGCATCCAGTAAAACTGACCTCTATTTGTATAAACTTAAAGTAAACTTTGAACTAGAAGTCTAGATGAGCAATGTTGATTTACGCTGTCAGCACAATGGCGAGGTACATGACATAACTGCTCATATATCCGACGCTTATGCGTGATAACCGACCTTTACTGGCGCCGTTCTCAGATCACTGGGAAATTCCTTACATAGCTTATTATTTTCCTAAGCCTATCTTACCTTACATTATAAGGTAGGTATGACATTGTTTACGGAGTAAAACATTGATCTATAGGTAGATCAATGGAGTAATTAAATTAAAAATTAAAAACCCCGGCACAACTTTTATCGTCGCTACTTGACTTGTTTTTTTCTTTTTAGTTTTTATTGATAAGTAGTTCTTATTTTACGCAGTTAGGTTTATTAATATTCTAAATGTACGTTTTTCACTTTTTTGTTATAATTTATCACGTTAATTATTCCTATTATAGCATTATATAAGGACTTTAGCACAGCTTTATTATAAGTATTGGAAATTTAAGTGAGAATTGTTGCTAACAAACTTTAAGCCTTTATAGATCCTAAATGGTTATTCGAAATGATGATAAAAAAAAAAACTAAAGATTATTTTCAAATACCTATTCAATGATAACCCCCTTAACATAAATAATCAACACCGACCTAATTACTTTGATCTGCTTATTTGATTTTGCATTGAAATCAGGGAAGGTGAATCACTATCATTAGTGCCGTTTTACAATTCAACAGAATTAGATTCATGATAAAATTAGAATACCATAGCAACAGCACCACATATAATATATTCTATTGATATTTTCCTTCGCCACCGATCAACTATAATAACATAGTTTTCGGCAGTACAAATCCAAGTCATAATGATGTAACTGTTGTGATAGGTACTACTGACAGCAAAAATCAATCAGCTTCGATAAAATATGAATTGCCTGCTATCCTACCGCGAAAACAGTTTTCTGACAGGCTCCTGCAAATATTGATACCTTTTGTTGTATTTGCCTTCCATCGAGATTCCACCCTACATTTACATTTCACCCCAATATCAATAGACTATTTTTAACGAATCGCAAATAAGCTTTGTAAAGGCATTTAAAATGAACCTACCTAATTTATAACACAAAAAACCTACATACAAATTAAATTAAAACAACCACAGCCCGTGTAGCGCAGTCTTCATTTTCATTTTCTTTGGAACCTCACAATGTAGAGAGGCAGACAGAACCCAATTTCCTGCAAACGTGTACGTGCTATTTACTTTATCATAAAGTTGGTCCCAAGAACAGACGCAAGGAAATCCATTTTCATCATGTTTCACCACTATAAGTCTACTTCAGATTCGTTTCTGGCTTTTATCGGGCCTTGTTGATACGGTATAACAAGGGGGTGTAGATTGTGTAATGTCTGTAGCGTCTAGGTATGTACAGCGCTTACTTTCGTCTTGGTCTCTTCTCAATAAGTATTTTGGTTTTTATTATGTGTACCTACAAAACCTAACTGCCTTAAAATCATGATTGAAATTCGGAAATCTCAGAGATGGAGAGAATTTAATAATATCGATTTCAGTAACTGTTTTTACTATGTCTTAATCACAATATTATATTATTGTACGGTACCCATAATATAAGCGTTGCATAGTGTGGGACGGTATAGTTCGTATGTTCGTATGGCGATATTTATTTATTTTATTATGAGGTAACTCATATATTGTTTCAGTATTATTCAGTTAAATACCTAAAGATATAATAAATTAATATGTATTATTAATATGATTAATTTAATTATCCCTTATCCACATGTGTTTAAAAACAAACTACCAAAATAATTGTATATGTACGGGCGCCTTTTGGTCTACTTATGACAATACGTAATTATACTACTTTGCGGACGCGAATAGGAGTTTTATTCTCGCCTTCTTATCTGATCTAAGTGTTTAGGACACTTTCTCCCCTGAGAAATCCTTCTGTAAGCTTATTCTATATTATTAATAGATAGTTCATATTATTTCATCACGCCTTTATTCCTCGAGGAGGCAGAATTGCTCAACCACGTTGCTACGCATTGTTGTAGGTACCTACAGGCTTTCTTATATATACGCAAATACTGCACATTGAAATATGCAAACAACAACTTAATATGAGGGTTCAAGCTATGACACTAGGACATCAAACACTTTAGTCCTCCCGAGAACATGTTAGCTGTAAAGCAGCCGAAACGTCGGGGACGTATCTAAAAACATAAAATAAACGCGATAAAATCCGTAAAATTATTTAAATGCCTACAGGCGTTAGAAAACACTATACTTCAGAAAAAAAATATTCAATAAGTATACCTACTCATTGAAAAGAGTTTTTCGTATGTAAGTAGGTAGGTAGTAGGCAAACTTCTGGAAATTCGAGGTAGCCATTTGAGTCCTTCAATCAACGAGATTATATAGCCTACAATATAATGGAGTTGACAGTACAGTAGGTACTCTAAGGAATTGCTTTATCACTCCGCTCCTTATTGTCTAGCCTGCGGATCTCATATAAATCTGCATAGCTAATTACCTACCTCACTAACGTTAGACCAGACCGGCCCACACCACTCGAGGAAGTACTAAAGTCAGTAGGTAACATTCATCAATGTCAGATTATAGTTAGCCAGATCATGATACAATTTATGTTAGTCCTATCTGTTTCGGAGATTATATTCATGTCGGTATTATAATCTTTGCAATAAAAATCTTCTCCTACCTTATGTGTATCTAGTTTTTTTTGCGATCTGCGCATCACTATTTCAATATTAAAATTAATGAATCATCATCGAACCCGAACCTCACAGTTTGAGTTTCACGAATAAGTTTAGTAATAGGTATATACCTACTGATCTAAATTATTTATTTCCAAGGCAAACTTGAATTAACTCCCATAGACGAATCTATTTAGTTACAAAAACATTTAAGCTGTAAGTATAAAACTTACTTACTATAGCAAATGAAGAAGTATTTTTTTTTGTTAAGTAAATATCCAATTACTATAATTAAAGGAGTTTCTAAAAATATTATTATAAATATGTTCCCGTCTCAGCAGCAGCATTTTGCTCACAATCGTGGCGTATATCTAATATCACACTACGTAACGTTAAACTTATACCTAGTGTCACCATAAAATGCATTTCGACGTTTTGCAACTTCGACTCCTCCGGAGGCTATGAAACAAAAAAATCGATATTTTTAATAGTCCCACTATATTTTAAAAAATCGAAAAGGTCCATGTAATGAGAACATGTAATGACGATAAACTAGCCGATGAATTCACAGAATGTGTACATCCATTTACAATTACACTTTTATTTCTTTGTTTTTTTTTTAACAAATAGTTTGACAACAGCATTTGTACATAGTTGATTACAGAGAACGTTCTAATAAAGAAGCTTGTGTGGATACTTTTCACATTCACATACTTATCTTCCACAATCTGCTACGAATTTGGGGGTTTGGCACTGGCCACACGTATCAAGCAAATACGGGCGAGTCGAGCTCCCGTCTTTACCACCAAACAATGTTACATATTGCCAAACCTACCGTTAGTCACTTTATACCTTGATATATCGACACTATATCAACAACTGCTCCTATCCAATAGACATTATACCTATAACAAGTTTGCTTTATGGAATCGAGCAAACTTGCATTGCTTGTAGGGACTTATGTATACACGAGCATTCTGACACTCGATACAAATGTTAAAATACACTAAACGACATGGAATCGTTCGACACTAGAAGGGACACATCGACACTCGATCAATTTCCCAAGGGTCGAGCGAGTGTCAAAATCCCCATGTATTCGTACTCTTAAATCTATTTCACAGGTCTGTTACCGCTTTATTACAAAGGCTGCCACTTTGCAATACTTAATTACGATGTTGTACCGCATGAGATCCTTAGTAAATATATATGGAGTAGCCTACGTATTCGTGGTTAGATGGATGTCAGGAAACTGCAGTGGGATAGGATATACTTACACTTCCATAACCAAAAGAAAATATCATGTAGACATAATATGATTGATGGGCCATTAGGGGGTCACACGCGGGCTGTCCACTTGCCTCACCCAGCCACCTAATATAGATGCAATTAAGTCTGGCGGAAAATAACTTAGGACTTAGTTGGTGATTATGTGCTCTATGTCGGGGAAACGATTATTACCTAATTTCTTCACTTTGCTTAGTTAGTTTGCAAAACATCTATAAAAAGTTGGTACCTGATACAACTTTGCCTATTAACTGTGAAAAAAAAAACTGGGACCTTATTGGCATCAATTTAAGTGCCAGCGCCAAGCAGTGTCTTATGTACACGTGAACAAAATACTGATAAGATCTACATTATATTCATTTAAATATATCCTACTAGGCAAAGTTGCGGCTTTTGCCTACAGCTTTGCCTACGCCTTGAGTGCCTGTAATTCAGGAACACTGCATAATTTGAATAGTTTTGGGTCACGCATAACGTAAGTACACCGTCTAGAACTGATTAAAAGCCAAAATAATAAATAGGTTCACAGATATAAAACAATAATCCCTAAAATTCAGGCAAAGTTACAGCATTTTACGGTACCTACTTCATTTTAATGGCTAGAGTAGGATAAATCTACTTTGTATCTCTTACGCAGTTTAAGTTCTTGGTACCTACTTAAATCTTTACCAGAGACGGAGAGCAAACTGTGAATTTTGTTTCCAAATCACTTAGAGCACTTCATTCGTGCCTACCTACAAAATTCCAAGACGTGTCAGGTTGGGGATTGCGTCACACTGGGACGATACATTTCTTTTATTTTGAGAGTAATTAGGTACCTACCTATAAAGAAAAGTTAATAAGAAATGTACAGAAATAAAAAAAAAATATTAACAAAAATATTGTATTAGTACATAGTGAATCGTTTTGTGATATAAAAATATTAAGATCTAGATAATTTAATCACTTTTATAATATATTAATACAATGTCATAAATAACATAATTATTCACAACGTGCGCAGGTAGTCAGTATCTCATAGTAATAAGGATTAAAAAATATTCACATTCATCTTTGTTCTTAACCTAATTTCGTCATAGTTGCTCTCGCAGTACCTGAGCTGTAGTGCTATTCTGTAACGACAATTTCATAACTAAGGCGTTTGTCCGAAAATCAATTGTAAAATTTCAATACAAACGCTACATTTCACCCTCGCAATTACGCGTGAGACATATCTCATATCTTACATCTCATAAGATTAAATGCAATTCTCGGATAAAATGTAAAATTTGTATTGAAATCTTATAATTCACGTTCGGAATCACGAGTGATATATGTGATTGTTCTTACAGAATAGCACTACTGATAACAATTACTCGAAATTTATCCAAAATGTTTTGGGTATGCCAGGCTGCCTCAAACACTCTTTCCAACTGTCCGCGTAGGCGGATTTCTCATCTATAGTCGCTTTGCCTAGTATTTCCTTCTTCGCCATCTTCGTCTTACAACCCAAACTTATGTAAATGCTAACTTTATTCAAACTAGCCTTGTAAATCGTCAATTTCACAGTGGCGGACTTGGGATCCCATCTGGCGGATATTGCGGGGACAAATCTATCGCTTTTCCAATAGCATTCAGCCTTGTTTGCCTCTAGTATCGTTGCTTTCAGGTACAGCGGTGCTGGAAATAGAAAATTAATTCATGATTCAATAGATTCGATTAAGGATGTTCAAGATTTCTGCATTTTGTGTTGGAGTACCTATAGAAATATTAAAAGTGCCCCAGTGAATTAAATGGTTTTTGAAACCCATTTTTAATGTTGATTAGGATGCTGAAATCTTCGTTTACGGTCAGAATCGGAATGTTTTTATTTATGTAAACCATTAAGTACAGTACTTATGAATCGTCACAATAGTACAAAATGCTAAGCTTCAACTTTACCACGCGTTCGGAATCGTCTGTCGTAATAGGTATAGTCTTGTCTTGTTTAGGTATTTTTCTGGTCTAAATGCAAGATGTAGAGATCGCTAAAATCGTAACTATGTTTAACACATAGGTACCTATACACTTTGCTTTATATTTTTACTAGCTTCTGCTTGCGGCTCCACCCGCGATACCTCGATAAAACATAGCCTATATAGCACACATAATGAAGCCTCCCAATACTGACATTATTTTCAGAATCAGTACAGTAGATCCGGAGAAAACCCCCAATATCGAAACTCACAACCTAACAAACTTTATAATGTTCATAATATTAGTAAAGATTGAGAATGTTTTTGTATCATTCCCTTGTATAAGTACAAATTTACACACATTTCGCATTATTTTACAGCATATTGAGTAAGTACCCACTAATTACTAAAATACACATGTATTCAATAATATCTCTTTGTGTTATTTTCTACGAGTGGGTACAATTGGTGAATGAATCATTCCTCAGTCGACGCGGGCGTAGCTCTCTCCTTTTTAATAAGCAAATTGCATTGCGTGGGACATCGGGCTTCAGTGTGTGCAGATTGAATAATATAACATGTCGGACTACAATTTCGAAATGGCAATTTTGAAATACCTAGCAGTTACATTGGTTAGACTACCTATATATATCATGTCTTATAATACACCGTTAACACATTCACACACACACATTCACAGTTTCAGGTTTATGGAACCTAAATTTACATTTTAATAAAAAGAAATAAGTAGGTAGCTATTTCTGTTTTTACGTGTTTGCCGTCATAAAACATTAATAATCATACCCGCTTATATAACATATTTATATTAAGATATTGAGTATTATACCTAAAAATAAAGTATTTGTTAAAACTATTATACAACAATTTGTGGTTTTGTAATAGATACTAAAGTTTACCGCGGGCGAGTATCACAGTATTTTGTTGTTATCGACAATACAACGTTGACACTCATAATTTACAGCGTCAAAATGAATCTACTTCGTGTTATACGTAGATAACTGTAAGAATATGTTGCGTTTTATGTTCAACTAAACCGCGACAAATTAGTTTCGCCACGAACTCTGCAAGTACCTACCTAGTTTCGTTTTAATACGAATATACTTTGTTTCATTTTACGATTCCATTACATTGTCAACCGCAGACATAACATTATGAATTCCGCATGTGTGTACCAAATTTCTACGTGTCTTCGTAATTTCAATTACTTGATTCACTTGTCGTTACGAAGACACACCCTGTATATTGTAATACCTAAACCAAAGTTACGAAGCTAAAATGATATATATCTTGTGAAGGTGTTATTTATTTGTTAGGTATGTTAGCAGGTCAAATATCCTAGTATCCACCAATAAGGAAATGTGTTAATGTACAGAGCTTATCTTAAACAGTGCTAAGGCGTTGACAATATCAATCACTTTAGCAACTAAAATGACACGGTATAAGGTATAGGTACCTTTCGTAATGCTCATAATAATGGGTGTACGACACAGAAGATTTATATACGCAAAGTTGCATAATTTGAAAATTTGTGATATGGACATTAGTAGACGGTATGGGTTGATATCTGTATTCTTAGTAAGATGTTGCGTCACAGATTAACTAAGTTGCGCTATTTATCTATATATTAAAACACAATATTATCATTGTGCCTATTATACTTTACATTGCTTTTATCGTCGATATTTTATTGTAATTAAGACCACGCCTGCGCTCTGAGGCCTGCGTGTAGAAATTCCCCGGTTATACAGAGTGATTCAGAAAGGGTATACGAAGCCTTGAACCTGCACTGCTTTAGCACATTTGTAATCATTATGTGGAGTCAAAATTTGGATAAGACTATAAAAAATAATCTTTTTTTTTTTAATCGACACATCACAAATTTGACTTCACATAATGATTGCAAATGCGCTTAAGATGCCCAAGCTTAATATACCCTTTCTGAATTACCCTGTAGTATTAAGAAATCCGTATACCTTTATACTGTTCTTGTTCCTGCATCGTCTGGACGCTACATCTGAGTCTGTTCACAGTTAACTGCACTGTATCGTTGAGTCCGTCTTCGCTCGCTGTGTATAGGAGAGTCACTTCCAGCTGACCTTTCTTGTTCTCTCTCTGTGAATACATACAAAAACAATAGAATCAGTAAAAAAGGTGTAAATAGTGATGCTAGCAAATTTTACTCAAAAGAAACATTGCTTTAAGTAGATACCCATATTTAAAAACAAATCAAATTTTCTTTTTCAACTTGCTAGTCTCTGCCACGTCTCTGAATCTTAAGTATCTTTGGAATTCTTGTGTGCTTTTTCGTGCATCACCCAAAAACGAATGGACCTATTTCAACTATATTGTAGATACTATTCGACGGCTGGAAGGATACCTTAGATCAAGCTATGGCCATTAGGGACCCAGTTGCAGTCGCTAAATAAATACCAAATATATTTGCTTATCAACCAAATGTGCAAACGTAGGTACCTATTATAAACGCTAATGGGTTCAGAATAAATTAACAATTCGAATTAATGATTTAGCTGTGTATGCCGATAAAGTGTAATTACGTCTAATTTTCGTGCGCCAAAGATGTTCGACTGCAATCAGTTATATTCTTACATCATCGCAATAAACGTAGGTAGGTACCTAGATGGGATCGGTCGAGGTCGAAACTATTCTATTGTAGGCAACAGACGAGTGGTGACATTTTATTCACACGGCGGCTGTTATACGAATTACATTACGATAGTGACTCATGCTTATTGATATCGTTAAAACTGTAGTAGGTACACAATAGTAGAATTTATCCTGTGTACTTCATGTCATGTTTGACGACCTGATTAGCGCAGTTGGTAGTGACCCTGCTTTCTGCGCCGAGGGGCCCGGGTTCGAATCCTGGTAGGGACAAGCTTTGTGTGATGAGTACCAATGTTTCTAGGTACCATAGTCATGGATGTTTAATATCTACGAGTATATAAGTATTATATACTGAGTTCGCCCTTCGTCCATTGTATGGTACCCATAATGTGTCTTCGTCTGGCGGTATTATATTATTATTATGTATTTTTTAAGCCCACAGTTGGGCAAAGGGCTCTCCTTTCCTTCTCCGTAAAATTCGTCACGGCATAGTTGTGGACACGGTTTACCCACAAAATGTCCAAATCGTTTCACCATCTTCACCTACGTCGACGACCATCTTTAGGTCTCCAGATATTGACACAATTTGCCTCCAACAATGCGGACTAAATTTAAATAAAGAGAAATTACGAGGTTCACACAAGACAAGACTAAAATAATTTTGTTAGGTAAGTAATTAAAAGTTTTATTATATACCGACCATTAGAGTCTCGATAGTTAATATAGTTTTCTCTAAGTAAGCTCTTAAAGAGAAATACTTTGATGTAACCTACCTATTTTAATACTGGCAAATGAGGAAAAAAACTTAATTAAGTAAGCACTGAAGTAAAAATAATGATATCATTTGTAAAAAAAACAAGCAGACTACCTAAAAACAAAATAATACTCTATCTAGCTTATTTGGGTACCTAAAATATCGCGAGGAGGAAAAAATACAAGTATCACCAATATGGCCGCTACCTATCTAGGTGTATAGTTATATACCTATTTTATATGCTTGGCCACTAAAGGATTTTATCATTATTATCAGTAGCATTGTTCGTGCGGGTGACTTAATTGGTAAGCGGTAGTTAATGAGTTCCACACATACCCTCGAGTCCGCCGGAGTGATGCCGCTTGTTATTGCGTTGATCGGACGCCAAATGTCAGGAGTGCCGATCAAGCCATTTTTGAGATCATTTTGAAACAATTTAGAGTCGAAATTCCACGTCGCCGCCCCCACAGTTCTTCGTTTTTCTAATATTGACTTTTGTGCTAACGCCTCTGTTTTCGTAGATTTGAAACTGCTAAAGGTCTTTTCAAAAAATCCTGTTTTAGGTTTTTGCTCTCCTTGTTCTGCGTCATTGGGTGTTTTTTTGGCATCTAATGTCTTGATACTTCTGCGTTTGTCGGATTCGTGTTTGGTAGGTTCTAATAAAGCATAAATGGTGAGTGACAAAAAGTGTCCGGCTAACAAACTTTGAAGGTCGACTTTTTCTGTTTGTATCTTTGGATCTTTTTGTTTTAATTGGAATTTAAAATCTTCGTTCCACACCGGCCATGAGCTGTCTTGTAATGATGTTTCGTATCTACTGTCGCCAGGAAAGACTTTGACCTGGAAAAATATTACAAAAAAATATATTTAAGTACGTATATGTATGATCAGGTTTAGCAAATAGTCTGCAAGTAGACACTTAATAAGGTAATGATACTGCTAAATAAGCTAATGGATTAGGTTTTCAAGCAATGGCTCATAGGTAGTTTTCGTTTTTTTTTCTTATGTTGGAATTGGTATCTAATAAGGTAGGTATGCCCTCTAAACTGGCACAGACAGGTAAGTAAATACAGTACATATTACAAGAATATCCTAATTTCATTAATGTACTCTCCGTAATAAAAACCTATTTATTCCTACACGGTCAATTCACGATTCCGAGTCAACCCAATTGACCCCATCGAGACTGTCAATAAATCGAATTTAAATAATTATGTAAAGAGATCATTGTGCACGGTAATCTATATGGAGGTGAATTTAAAAAAAAACTTTCTTTAGTTTGTCATACGTCATTACTTCACAGAACTTGGTCCTTATTAGCGATACTACCAGATGGTGTAATAATCAACAGGTTCAATTCCTGGCTAAGGTAATTATTTAGTTTTGAATTAAGGTGAACCTTGTTTACCGCAAGTACCTCACTAAACGTATTAAGCTTCATTCAAATGTACTACCTATTCGCTGAACACAATATTGAATGTTCATTGGACGAGGTTCCGTAACACAATGCAGCCCCGCTATCTAGACTCGTCTGTTCAGGAACCGAATCCGGTTTTAAAATAGTACGGAATATATCCCGGGAAAATTGCGGACTTGTAAGGATGTATTCTATCGATAACTTTAAAAATTAGATAACTTTTATAATTTGAAAAGTGGCAGTTGGTTTTATCTTGGCAAATATTTTAGTTATTTGTTCTTGATACTGTTAACGAGAAATGATAACGAAACTACCTATAGGATTAACTACCTACAGGAGTAACGTTTTTTTTGTATTATTAAGTAAGAAAATAATAAGAGGTAAGTTGGGCATAGGGATCTATGTTTGCAAAACTCGTCATCCTCTGATCTCTATTATTTAGACTAATAAAATCTTGGTTTGTCCTACACCAAAATAAATTCTATGACCTCGACGATAATCTTTTAAACTTTCTCGTTAGTTATATTTTGACGGAGACATAAAAATAGATAAAAATGTCGTCAAAACTGATAGTAAGTTAAATTTAACGATATCAAAAATGCATAGCATTGAGATAAGTGACGATAACGTTGTTGCTTCCGAGAACACGTGGTTGGTTTCTTTGATAAAATCTACCACAATAATAATGACATTAGTCACACTTAGATATTGATGATAATATTTACGAGCGCTGTATTTCGGTTAAAATCTTTATTCTACGTGATTATTAGCAATACTTCATTGATGGAAAAATAAGAAGTAAATATACAAAGTAGGTACTTTTGGTAACTACTAGATACTATATGGTAGTGAAACTATTACTACTTATTCACATTGTCAATCACCAACAAACCGGCCCCCTTATTACGTATCTTGCAATAGCCAAGCGACAGCATAACCGCGAAATATTTGTATTACCTGCGCATTAGCACTACGTAGTACGAATTAGCGATTTGCAAGCAAATATTTCGCGGTTTTGCTATCGCTAAGCTATTGCAAATTACATAATCGGGGGGGCGATTTCTATATAGCTACCTGGGTAAGAATCTGTAAAATAATTGTAAAAGTGACAGTGTACCTTCCAACTTAAACCCGCACCTAATAAATAATTTGTGTATCAAGTGTGTTTTTAACCAATGAGCGTGCAATCTGCAAATGTATCGCTAGGGGGAAGTGTGCTCAATTAGGAAAACAATTAGACGGATGTTAATTGGTAGGTAGAATCGTAATGTCGGTGGTAACGCGTGATGTACAGTAAAGATAGGTTCTTATTCTGTATAAGATCTGTGAAGTTTCCAGAAAGTTTCTACTACTAGGTAGAAAGGTGGTAAGTATTTGGGTAACTAGACACTAGCGGGCAAAAAATATGGGTGCATATGTAATAGGCATCCAATATTTATTCCATAATTCTTGCAATGTGGAATGCTAGCCTCGTTATACTGCTAACGACGTTAGATATGGGTTAACGACTCTATGCCTGTAGCATAATAAACATGATGGTTAAGTTACCTTGACCTAATAATCAATAAGTAGGTAGTAGGTACATAAATAATGCAACAAAAGGAAACAAAAGTCCTAACTACATAGATATTTCAGGCGTTAGTTTGGCCAGCGTAGCAACAGAGTGTGATAACAAAAACGATGGTCGAAAGTTAGGTGCCTACCTTAACGAGATACCCATGAGCGCGACTCAACCCAAACAAGGACGGGAGGTGCCGGGCGCCGATAACGGTCACGTACAAATTCTTGTTGACCGGATGCAAGGCCAACTTGAACCCAACCTCGGGCTCCAAACTGCCACTGCCGGCCAGCTGACTCTCCTTGTTCGTATTCAAGATATTCTTCAGCTTATTAAGCGAAAATGCCATCGTAAACAACTTGTCCACGGCGAATCCAACTCACATTAAACCGGTTTTACTGTATTATTAATCACGCAATATCAAATCCAACAAAACTTCGTTGCATTTTAATATTAAATGCTATGTATAGGGATCTATAACACATGGGTTGTTAACAGTAGAAAAAAAAACACAACACTGAAGTTTACGACACCATCGTGTGAATGTAATTGATCAAACTTGTCTGTCCAATTGATACTTGTGTCAGACCGCACCAGTGTGTTTGTTAGTGGTAGGTATCTACCTACGAAATAAGTACTGACTGACTGAGCGAGCTGAACGCATAGATAGTGCTACTTCGTGCCGACTTCAACTATCAAATTAAACTCGTATGAATGAAGCATTGAAATCGTTCGTATTATGTATGTCGCATCTGAATTATTGTAGAATAAGCCGTTTTGAAAAACGTCTAGTCGTTCTGTATAGGGTGTAGGTATTTAACGTACACAGGTACAATATCAAAGTCAATACAAGTACCTACCTACATTTATGCCTACATATATTTAAGCCATGGACTACGTATTCGTTATTTTATGTTAAACTTATTTAGGAGGTAGTATTGACATATTTATTTAAGGTACCTACATGGTGTATATTTAATCAAACCTATAAAATACAAGTATTTTTATGCTAGCTAGTACAAAGCTACCTATTAGTCGGAAAATATTGTACTAAACATTACAAAAGACACGCTAATGAACTAGGTGCAGAAAACGGCTATTCATGGCGGCCGGTCATTTGTATTGAACAACGCGTAACACTTTTACAATGTGCGTCAATGTGGCGTACTTTATACCCGTTTAACATAACAAATCTATAGATGCTTTACAAAACAGTGTAGTGACTAGGCGCTTTGTAAAATAACGTATTATACATTTCGACTGCGACATGTGCGTGTCAACAATCGGGTATCTCTTTTGCACTCCAGCATTGTAGTTACACACTAGCGCCATAATGTAGTCATTTTTATTTTGTAGGATAATAGCATATCAACATGTATGCCATCTACCGGCAACTGTCATTGTTACTATGTGAAAACAATAGATGGCGTACCCACAATCAATAATAATACCTTTAGATATTATCCATCACTCGTTTGGTATGCTATCATAAACTATATGCTATGGGCCTAATGATAATGAAGGGTTATATAGCATCGACTGTGGTGAATTATTAATATCACCCATCCGTTATACCTGCTGCTTGTTCTCAGAAACCGCATTGAAGTCGATATTATCTATTAGGTAAACTTCTATAATATAAATTATTGGTTCTAGGCACATGTGTACTTGCACACAATAAGTACAGTAGCACGTACGGGCGAAGAAATGATTGCACTAACCCTGGGCACTCAATTATAGGTCTCATGCATATACATATAGGTCTCTGCACTATCCAATCAACAGACCCAGGCGTTACCTATTAAATTGCCTTTTTTAATATTATTATCACACTAAACAAACACAAGACGTCAGTAAAAATAGTCATTTATTAAAAGCGATAATTTAAATTACACATTTCTGTACATAAAATATAATATTCTATAACGATTCACCTATTCGATTCACCATTTTAAAATTATAATTAGGTAGATACGCGAAATAAAATTAACGAATCATTACGCCATATAGACGCAGCTAAGTCTTTTTATGCTTGAATTATAAATAAGGGACTTTATTTATTTGTTCACGACTTTGAGAATAATGTACTAACTACTTCAACGATGCCATCGTAATAATGTACTATGATTGATACGATGAGAACAAACATGGCGAAGCAAATGCCAGTGATGTACATGAACTGGCTGGCCTCCTGTGGTGTCGCCAGGAGTTCCTCGCTGCTGGCGTCGCGGTCTAATGCATCGAACTCTGATGTATCTGCGGAAGAAATTACCGGAATCACCTATGATAATGTAAAACAATTGAGGTAAGGAACCCACCACTGACCCTCAGCTTAGTAACCTTCGCAATTATATAACAAACAGGATGATTGATGATAGAAGATGGAAACTAAAATACATAACAAATAAAAAACGTATTTTATTTTTATGAAAGTATAGTTACCGGCTGGTGTTTCTACGTCACAAACCACGTCTGCCTCAGTGATCTGCAAGTCGAGGAGTTCCCTGACTGACAGGAGCGCTTCAGCGGGAGCTTCCCCCGGGAACAAGTAGTCGCAGAGATACAGAGATCCGACGGGAACGAGCACGCGCCGCGGCGGCTCGTTGAAACAGACTTTCTCTATAAATAAAACAGTGCAATACGTACATACAGTTTTAAAATATAGAGAGCTATTTATTATTTTAGCAGACACATTTCAACTAACAGAAACCCAATCGATCCAACCCCAGATTTCTCGATGATGTTACGATTAAGTGGACTTTCTGGTTGGCACAATAATTTGTTGTCTTATTTTAGAATCAAGTACATTCATTAGTACAGGACAACAGCGGAACAATATAAATCAAAATCCCCAAGCCGCATCCCATGTAAGAAAAAAGGTTATAATGGAATGTTTGATTTTTTTATTTTTATTTAATTTTTATTTCACAGTCAAGAGGGGATTTCACTAAGAATTATATTTTTAGACTCTGTGATACATATAAATAATATGATATGAACCATTTCTTACCTTCTGGCAGTAAATTATCATCAATCAATGCATCACAGTGCATTGTGAAACGTGAAGCCAAAGACCTGACAATGTCTTGTTTGACAGCAGCAATGGCTTCACTCACTGTAGCTTTAGGGAACATGAAAACGCTTGAAGAGACTACGCCACTAAAATGTATGCTGCCATCACACTCCAAGTATTCCACAGTCTCAGGCAGTAAATTTTCCTGAAAAGAATTTTCATTACAGTTCTTATTATGTTCGCAATATATGAGCAAGACAGCAACGCTTTTCAATTGTGTTAAATTTGGTTTATCCATAATTGGTGTAAACAACAATACCAAAAACAGAAGACGGTTTTCTATGAGTACTCAAAAGTGTGTAGTATCTACTTACACAATGCACCCTCGTTGCGCCGATGATATTTCCGTCCCAAATATGAAGCGCATCTATTGCCAATATTCCAGGCCCACTCCCCGCAATGGGCGAGGGAGATGGTGGTGAATAATAAAAATATAAAATTATACTTACAAATGGCACAAATAAGGAAACATTCATAGACTTAGGGGCCTCTTGTTGTGAGGCTTTAGAATTATTTTTCGGTTTCTTCCTTTTAAAAAGTAGTTCCAACACCTCTGCTCCATCCTTGAGTTCACCGTCAATGAACATGATACTTGCATCAATAGTTTTATGTGCCGACTCCAAAATTTGCTGGAAAATCATAATTGTAACAGTATGATGATGAGGAAATAGGGGTTCTGTAGCTCAAATAAAATCGTGCCACCATCCTACCATTAATCCACCCTTAATCATTTTGAATAAGGTGCATTACATAAACTATTTTAATAACTTTTTTTTAAAATGGGACTAGGCCCGCCACACACTCCCACTACTGCTACTCCTGTAAGCCAGGATCTACAGTGGTGTCCAATGAAGACACCGTGGTTTGACCCTCGGCGAGTCCCGGATAAAGTTAATTGTCTTGGAACCCGCACGAAATTAATCGAAAGATAAAAATAGGAGGAGTTGGATGAAAATTATCCACTTCCCTCCATTGCAAAGCGGGCGACAAAAAGATCTGGTAGACAAATGTCCACAGAAGTAAGACTCTTACAGCTGGACTAATTCCAGGTGTAAGGCACCACGGAGTTTTTATTAACTTGTGAAATATATGTATACTTATATATTTTTGATAATATAACTTGTGAAAATAAAACCACTGATATCCATATCTCTAAAAAGTCTGGACGAATTTCCATCAAATATATATAATTTCATTAAAATCAGTCAATCCATTTGAGAGCTACAATTTCAGACATACATATTCATCTTTTTTCATCAATCTTTGCATTGCATGTGGGTTTACAAATGCTCTCAGAATTTGAACATAATTTTTCTCACCTGAAATTGCTGTTTCACAGATATGCCACTATTCTTTACAATCACAGGATAAACATCATCAAATTCATAATAACAGTCAAGCCTTTGCCACTGTTGTGGTTTTGGCAAGAATTTCCATTCTACAGGCTTTATAGCAGTGTTTTTGCTCACTGTGCCCACTTCAATGGTCTTACAAATTAGGACCTTTGTATTTGTTGACATGTGCAAAATAAGTCTCTCAGTTGAGTAAGGACAATTGCCATACATGTGCTGATTCGAGCCCAGAGTCTTCTGTATGTGGTTCAATATAGACCTTACTTTACTGAAACAGTTTGGGTCTTCAAATATATCTTCATCACCAGTTATGAAAATACCTGAAATATTAACAGTTTTATTGTATAACATATACTAGGTTTTTGTTGTTCTATTAAATCCTGAGTATGTACTAATTCTTCTATTATTTCGAAAAATATATCATATTTAAAAGATATTCTACACAAAAGTTTGGTGAAAGCAAGTTGTGGGAAGAGAATGGGATTGTGCATTGTCTCCATTGCAAATGACCTAACAATACTTGACTTTTAAAATAAAAGATATATCTCAAACATATATAGCAGGTCTTATTATTATGATCTTACACTACCTTGCCCTAGGAATCCTTGTTTATAACAAAACTTACCTTGTACAAACATGCCTCCGGGTAACATTCTGGTAACGTGTTTGGCATGATCCGCTACCCAGGCTTCCGACACATTTAAAAGAGTACGCATTAAGTCTGATTTATTATCCGATTCATAACTAGCTTCGGAAGGATTTTCAGAACATTTTTCATCTGGAGTTCGGGTCAGATGAATAACATTTTCCCGAGATTCTGTAGTCTGAAATTGACCAAATTTCAGAGATATATTAACTTGGTATATCGGGCATACGTACTGCAGAAATATTTTCATACCTGACCAAGAATTAATCCCACTACGAAATCTTCTTGCGATGCGTATTGCTCCAAATATTGCAGGCAATATTCCGGTGAATATACTGTCCTAACCATCTTTACAGTCTATAAGATCAAAATAAAGATTTCATATGCTACAAGAATACAAGTTATGGATAGTTTTTACGGAGTTTTAGAAATAATAAGACCTATTTATTTGTCGTGTCACACACTGTCATGTCACAGACTCGTTATGTCAATTGTCAAAGTCATTTTGACACTACTGTTACTGCTATTGATTAATTGACATTTTCATTTCATCATGTCACATCCATTATTTTATTTATAATGTGTACCTATTTATTGAAAGTTTTATTGCTATTAATTACTTGACATTGTGCAAAATACCCGCTAAGTTGCGGGTGAGGCCATATTCATATCCATTTTATTTCATCGCATTTCATTTCGTAAAGAAAGAAGAAGAAGACATTGGCAAAATACCCGTTAAGTTGTGGGTGAGGCCATTTTCATATCCATTTTATTTCATCGCATTTCATTTCGTAAAGAAAGAAGAAGAAGAGTGACAATAATGGCCGACAGCAGTAGTATCCTAAGTACTAATTCTCTGTCAACGGAAAAGTGAGTGCATGTATTACGCTCTTGCCACACCTGCGCCTAATGCCACTAATTAACGCGTTAATTTAAATTCTAACTATTGGTATCAAATGTCGATTAACGGTTAAAAATCACTGAAAACTTAGGGGCCATCCATAATTTACGTCACACGAATTTCATGAATTTTTAACCCCTCCCCCGTCCTTGTCACAACTGGTCACATTTGTGAGAGCCCCCCCCCCCCCCTCTACCTATATATTTTGCAATTTTTCGTTTAGAAATTTATGAAATTAAAACAGCAGTGTTCCGAAATTGTTTTTAATCCATTTAAATTATTTTTCAATAAAATCAGTAGTTGTAATACTTAGATATAAAATATTATATTTTGAAAAAATGTGATGTCACAAAATTTGGGACTCCTCCCCGCCCCTTGTCACACAATATCACACTTCGTCGACCCCCTCTCTCCCCCTTAACGTGTGACGTAATTTATGGATGGCCCCTTACAGCAGATGTATAGGGCTTGGGCTCATTGAATTGATCTGAATGAGTAGTTGTCAATCGTTGACCCACCGAGATTGGACTCATTCACTAGGGCTTGACGAGTGTAACGTTGTCGGGGTATGGGTTAATGGATTGACTAGTATTAAAGTTCAAAAAACAAAATGAAAAATTCATAAGAAAAATACCCTCGACATATACAAAATTTGTCACAACAGTACAACTGTAAAACCCAATGTCTCAGAAGCTTGGTGATCTTTATTATTAGGTCCTAAGATCGGTGAGGGAGTTACACCCATTCAATAGTGCTGTGAGCAACATTGAATGTGTGTAACTCTAATACAAATTAAAACAAATGAATTAAGTAGCTAAGAATCATTTATTCAATAATCATTATTTTGTACCAACCTACCTACTTATGTAAATAAAACCATTGTATTTGGATCACTAAGTAGGTACAGTGGATCTTACTTGGTGCTGCTAAAGCATTATTTTTGTATTTTTGTGTAAAAGTATGCGGCGACGGTACTTTAAGGCCTCTGCCTCGAATTTAGCGGGCAGCGGGGCGGCGGCGGCGCGGGAGCGGCAGGATCTTATGCGTAAAATCAAATGGATCGGTTCTCGAAAACAGCGGCGGTCCATTTGATTTTACGCATAAGATCCTGCCGCTCCCGCGCCGCCGCCACCGCCGCCCCGCTGCCTGCAAAATTCGAGGCAGAGGCCTAAATCTTAGTACTTACTTAAAAGCAAGTATTAAGTACTTACAACACCTACTTACGCACCAAACGAAGATAACAATAATGTGACATAGTTTTAAAATGAAGATAATTATTTTGCTGTAAAATAAACATGACTTGACAATGTGTTGAGTACTGCACAATGTGTAATGAACAATCATAGAAAAACTGAATTTTGTACGTATTCTTGATTATTAGTTGAATTTGCATTTTGAGAAGTCCATCTCTGGATGTTGCTCCATAAACCTGGAAAAAGAAAACAGTTGTACAGGTTCATATCTATGAAATATAGGTAGTAAATAATATGCAAATGAAATGACTTATTTAAGGTGTTTTGTACTAATATATAAGTATATTATAAGTGTACTAAGCAATAAGAAAACTAAACATAACAATAAATAATGGTTATGGCTTACTTTTTGAGCACGTCTTGTTTCTTCTGTTCATCGCTAGTCGGCAGCCCCATTTCCTTTTGCCTTTGATCGTACATCATTTTTTCAACTAAACCGCGTGTCTCGCCATCCAGGTCCGACAGTTTAGATGGTTCTGGAAAAGAAATATATTTAATATTATGTAGAACAAGCATCAGCAGAGTAAAATCGAATGTTTCAATACATTTATCACTAAAGTTGCACGTTTTCGTAAATACCTCTAACATGTAATGTAACAGTATGGAATAAGAACATTTTCGATCACACCAGTAGTATCTATTTCATGATGCCAAAACTCGTACTAAGCCCCTGAACGAAAACTCAGCGGCGACGAACGGAACTAATTTGCAAAATGTATGGCGATGAGAAAATGTGTGCGTCCAACATTATACCATGGTCGTGGTCGCTTGGTAGTGTATCGGTGGGGTAGAGAAAAAAAGGTGCAGGCAAGCGGTCACCAGTCCACCGACAACGCTAGTGTGGCACACCGCCGCAATCACATCTGTCTACGGGACGCCTTACAGCACAAACCTTGAAATGACTACGACTGAAGAATGAAGTTAGTAAATACGAAATTGCAACCGTAGTTTCTTTACCGAGCGCTGTTGCAGTAGATATTAAGAAATCTGAATTTGCTCATTATACCTTTCATCTATGCAATCTAGATCGTGCACTATATTTCCTATCATTCTATTTACTCTTCTAATATTAAGGGTTTAACTTATGACGGTATCCTGTAATTTTTTCTTGACGACAGAAGATTTATCCCGTTTCTATTAAATCTAAAGTTAAGATTACTTACCAGGGTTTATTTTTTTCGTGGAAATTTCCGGATCGCTGCTGATGAGCTTGCTCCACCAATTCATTTTATTGACCTAGAATATATTAAAAAGAACTAGCTGTAGATACATTATCTTCAAACCGTGTTATTATTATTAAATATTTACAAAAAAGTTTAAATAAGTTTAAGTAAGTACTAACTGACAAAGCAATTTTAGAAGTGTTACAAGGTTTGTTTATGACATTTTAACATAAAAAATGAACAAATTTACTATGATTGCTTCGCACTTATAGATTTGTAATGTGGTGTTTGAAGCAATGAAGACGACAGCTGCAATGCCATCACAATTTTAACGTTTTAACTAAGCACTAATTCATGAACACTGTCATTACCTGGCAATGAATTTACTCATGACAGGTTATGAACTTGATAAAAAAATAAACGCAATCGCTGGTAGTTTATCATTACCTTTTCTAGATTTACGAGTAAATTGCGTCCGTCTTGCAGTACCCACGTAGATTCCTCAACCTTAACGTCGGCGTCTAGCTCACCGTCGATGATCAGGGGCTGACCTTTGATGCCCACTTTGAGATGTCGCTTGCCTATGATCACCGATAAGTCACGTGGCCGCAGTGTTTGCCGCAGCGGTACCCGTAACTGCAGACAAAAATTTTAAATAATATACGTGTATGTGATAGGAATTAAAGATGAAAATAACGGGAAATTCTTAAATACTTTTTTGAACTATGCATAAAAAAACTATATTGCTATAATCAAACGCCACAATTATGAATAGGCGAAGCACGTCATAAAACTACGAGTAAAAAAAAACTGAAATTGGTAGGATATAAATAATGCGAAACGGTAAATTGCAACTGTATAAGTAATTATTTTTTAATTGGGTGTTTGCGTAGGCGGATACGGACAAGGGTGTAGAACAACTTTAGGGTTTTATGAAACAAACTGCAGTCCTATAAGGTCAAATTGACACCTTAACATTTTGAAATATTGAAAGTTGGGTGACACGACAGTTTCGTGGTGTTGCGTCACAAACACGAATGCTATGCGCGTATGACGTATACATTTTAAACGTAGGTTTGAACTGTAATAAATTCATCGTCATTGTCAGAGTACCTAGTACCTTCCTATATCTATCACATGCGCCAAAGTTTAAAGAAGTTCTCTATGCTTTTATTGCACTTTCAATGTAATAAGGACACATTATTTTGTAAACTTTAGTACACAGCGAGCATACGATAAGTTTGCTTATTTAAGCAATCTTAAAGGTGGAAGATAATGTGGGCATAAGGATATCTGTCGTGAAAAAAGACATCAGCACATCGTGTAGAACGCTATAGTGCTCTCAGTGAAATATATACCTATAGGGGACCTGCGCCAGTATACCTAATTTGATTTAACTGAAATAAGCATATAAAAGTCGAAATAGCCCAGAAAAGTCGAATAAGTAAGAGAATAATAACGAAAAAAATTATGTAAGTAGTATCTATGTAACTACTTAAGTATTGATGTTAAGTACCTATGTACCAGATATAAAAATACATAACCGAAAGAGATGAGTACCTACTTACCCGACTTTCATAAAAATGCTAAATATTATAAAAGTATTTTTTTTTCAATAAATTTACCTGCTAAGCTACATCACGAGACACGAGTCCATTATATTTAAGTAAGCAACTTATTTCAATGCGTCCTGTTATACCTACTGTTATCGAATCCTACATAATAATATTGTATATTTATTTATAACCGTCACGAGGAGAACCATTTAAGCGCTATTTGCCAGGCGGCCAGGCAGAATCGAACAGGTAGGTAAGTAACAAGGTGCTGGCCGCGAACCGACATCATAATGACATGCATAGAATACGGAATGAATAAGTCTAAATCAACAATTATTGTTTCACAAGAGGACCGCCAAGAAAGAACGCGTTCTTCGAACGCAGGCGTGATGACCTCGCATTCCTGGCAAGGACGATATGCATGAATATACTGTGCGCGCGCAGCCAGACCGAACCGGACAACGGCCACAAAATTACTAGTTTGTGAATCATTAACGTGACCCCATAATAAATGAATATAAACGCCGAAAAGATGAGCGGCTGCTGTAAACAAGTGACGATGCCAACTTGAAAATTCCTGACTATAGTGATAGCTAATATAACATAGTCTGCTTAGAGTAAGTATCGAGGGAGGCGTTAAGTTCGTATGCATTGTTTTCAGAATATAAGAAAGCAGGCATATGTATCAATATACAAACCAATTGCTGACGACCTTATAACAAACAGTCGAGTTAACGAACGTAATATGACAAACACATTTGTACATTGCTATTATTAAAATATAATACTTAACCTTAACCTTGATTGATATTTAATACCTAATGAAATATGCGTTGATAAATTATGGGTAAATAAAAACTAATTCGGTCTAATGACATGGCTAAAAGAAACAACGTACTAACCTCATCTTCAGGTGACCGTGATAATTATACAGATATGCAAAGACGATGCATAATAAAATTATAAACATTGCTTTACACAACACATTTCAATGTTAACCTTAGCAAGAAATTATAAATATACAGATCAAGATGTAAATTTGTAAACATACTTATACCATCACAACGTTTTAGATTCGTTAGTTGTTTCCTAATCATTGCAGGCTACGTAGTCAGATTACCCGACACTTAACCCGCAAATTTATAGAAACATTTATTTATTGACAAAGGCTTTGAAAAACAAATTTGTAATAATAGTTCATTGTGACGACATAGTAAATTGTATTTTTCTATAAATTTGGGTTTGTACAAAATCACGATCGGAAACCGATGATGCCATTCTTATATCCACCGCGAATTTCAATTCGTGTATCCGCTCACAGCCCGATACAACAACATGTAAAGGCATTTAGCGTTCTGACTGCGCATCTCACTTCCTGCGTGGTTTGAAAATCGGTAGACAGTCAAGATGGGCATACGGTTGTAATTGTTGCATTACGGTTGATGTCGACAATAATGTCATGAAGAACCATACTAAGAGAAGAACTATGAAATTGTATAAGCCAAGATAGTGGCCACGCGAAACTCCCCTATTAGATATTAGATGACGCGATATTGAAACCGCGTAAACGCACATCCTTTAAAATGCAATAGTTTTATGTTTAGTACAACTACGTAAAGGAGCTCCCTCACCGCACCGTTGCATCCGTTGGCAAGCGAATGGCATATACTAGTTTTGCTATCTACAACTCAGTCTAGACTAGGTACCTAATTTAAAATCGTGAATACTAAAATGGATAGAAACACCGATAAATTTATGCAAAAGACGGAAATTACATAACGCACAGAATAATTATTATTTCCTCATAGGTAGATCCTTCTATAAGATTTGTGTTTTATAAATCCGGACCAAATATTTAAGTCTATATACTTACACAATAAATTAAATTAAGCACAGATTTTGCAGTTTAGACTGCGGGTGATATATTTTAACTAACTGTCCCGGCGAACTTCGTACCGCCTCAGAATCAAATGTATGAGACCTTAAAAAGTACCTTTTGTAAAATCCTTAAGATTAGTTTTATTTCAATGTGTAGTATTCGCGTAAATATAAGAAATCAATAAATGTATGAGAATTATTATTATTGTTTTGTGAAATTTTTCATGTTTTAATAGTTATTCTGCTATTCGGGGCGGCGAAAAAAAATCAAAGCTCATAAAAATCGGCCTAGCGCTCTGAGGTTAACACGACATTGTTTTATATATGTAGAATAAATTAAAATGATTCAATTTTAATGGTGGACAAACTCAAATATGATTATGATAATTATGAACTACCGTGTTTATTGTCAAATACTTTTGGTTTTAACAACAAATTGAATTATTTTTTACAACAAAAACCAGAATATAATAGAAGCTTGTTTGAAAAGTTCTAGTTCGATTTGTTAATGTATGTCAAGAAATGGGCGGATACATATTTCATAGTAACTTATAATTGGGCAATGATATGGCAAACTTAATGATATAATTGCAACCCAAGTTGGAGTCATGCGTGCGACTGAGAAATTAAGCAAGCCTTCAATCTTTTGTTGCTTTAACGAATAACTTCTTATAAGAACCTTGCGGTAACTGCGCTCAATAGCGTGGTGTTATAATACCTTCACACGATTACGCGCTGATTACGGCCCCGATTTAATGGAAGCTCTAGTCTCCGAAGTTTGTATAGTACCTATCCATCCACGCACGGGATAACATTTGAATACAACTCATAAGAAGCAATGATAGCCAAGTTGGTAGAACGCTTGGCTCGCACCTCTGGGATTTCTGAATTTCATGTGCGAATCTCATTTTCAACAACGATTATCACTTGCTAAAAGATGAAGGAAAACATCTCGTGAGGAAACCTGCATGTCTGAGAGAACCCCTCGAAAAGATGTGTGAAATCCGCCAACCCGCACTGGGCCAGCGTGGTGGACTATGGCCTAATCCCCCTCGCATTAAGGGGAGGCCCGTGCCCAACAGTGGGATATTACAAAGGGCTGGTATTATTACTAATATACAACTCATAATGCGACTCTTTAATCGTATCACCTACCTATATTGATTAAAATACTAAAGTGCAGTTTTATAAATGTTTGTAATGGATTTTAAATGCCAACGCTCGACATCACTGTCTCGACTAAGTCCTTTAAAGAATATTCATATTTTATTTTTACACTTAAAATTCACAGAAATTCAAAAGGGTTCACATAATGACTAAAGCAAGAAAAATCTAAAATTGCTGATAATTATTCAGGTATACCGGCGGCGTAACGGTTGTCGTAATTGATAAACAAATTAAATATTTTTATTGAAGTAAGGAAATAGTAAATACGTGCGTGACGTATTTACATACCTGCTGCAAGTTTAACCATATTATAAATATAATAGAAAAATATTGTTTTTTTAAATATTATTATACATATTATTAGCGTTGGAGCAAAAGTTGTACAGGTACAAATTAAATGATTTTGATTGTATTTAGAATTACATAAACGCTGTGATGTCAACATACCAACTATAAATATTAGGAAACAACACATCGAAGTATACCATGATCAAGACACCTATGATTTTGGTTTAAACATAACATTAATTGGCTTATGTCGACGCAATAAAACGAAATACAAGTATAAAGACAAGCTAAGCATCATGGAATCTGCATGAATCCAGCAGCTAAAATGGCAAACAAGAGGCCTAAATCTATTGCCGCTGACGATACAGTCTAAAATTTAGACTACTCGTATATCCTTTTGTTTAGACTAAATAGATGGCTTATTGATAAGGTAAGTACACGTACAACAAGTAAGTATATACCACAAATTAAAATAAAAAATTTGGCACCCGCAGTGATACTGGTACCATCATATTCGCTAGATAATGCTAATATCCGATATGACTAGTGATTGGACTTGGTGGTCTCGCCAAACGATAATGATTCTTGGGTAACGTATTCTACGGTAACAGTGCGAAATCATCGATTCTTCTACTCTTGATTCTTCCATCTATAGTATTGCTTATGCTTCATGGCCATTATGCCATTACACGAACCATACATTTTACGGTTATCGCGGGTAATATCAAAACCTGACTAGATATAAATACAAGTATTATAAAAAAAACACTTCAAATTAAAAAATAACAGTGAGTTGTGTCCGTTGTGTGTTGCGCAACAGATGTTCATTTCTTTTTTTGATACGAAAATAGTCGCAAAGTCAATGTCAAATCTGAATTATAGTGTTATAAAAGAATCCTAGAAAACACGGTGGCAAACACAATTTTGGACTTGCCCCGAATACATGGGGGGAAGTCCGCATACAGGCAATATTTAAAAAAGACTACATTACATTAATTAATATTAATTATTATACTTAATTTAATGCAATACCTGTTAAATTTGGAGCCGCCTCTTAAAACTTATTCTAACCGAAAAAGGTAAAATAAAATGCAATCAAAACTAACTGAAAATAAATTAATTTATATACTTTATACAGAGTTATATTTACTTGCCCTCATTGACATTGTTTATTTGCCTAAAAAGGTTAAATTATTACTAAAATCATTTGAATGTCATCCAACTATACCTATTTACTTATGCCAATGTTAATTCAAGATCGTTAATTGAGTACTCATAAAAATATTTCCATTAGACATGGCAAAAAAACCCATCAGAATTTCTCATTCATTATCCAAATGTCCAGCGGATGCCGTCATATTCTCATGTGCCGCGGAGCCTACTCATCCGAGTCCTGTAATGTAATTCCGCGAGCGGATGGCCTTTCCTCGCCGCTTGCGCAACCTCTGGCACCGCCACGGGAGATACGTCATGAGGACCTGTCGCACACCAATTTACACAACGTGACACAGCCACCGTATTACTTCTTTACTTTTTTCCTGTGGGTTAGAGGCTATCTTCAGTCGTGTACACTGTCGCACGGAAATTGATATCGTCCGTGCGTGTGCGTGTTTTTTTGCTGTAAGTTTTATTTAATACCGTATCGGGCACATACACGTTTGGTTTTTAGGTGTACAAAAATATATATATGATATTTGAGACGTTGTAATTAAATACATTAAACTAAAATCCGGTGAGTGACTTTAGTTCTAAATTAGGTAAGTATACATTTCATCCGCTGTGAGTTCAAATGATAGTTACTTATGATGAAATACGAGTGAGTATCAAAATTGTATGAAAAACTTTGATGTGGCTTCAATATTAATTAAGTATTTACATCATCGACATTTCAGCAATAATACATTAAGTACTTACATTAAAATTATAGTTTCCTGATGATATAACTATGATACCACAATTTGCTATAATGAAAAAAAGACCTTTTCCTTTCGTAGCCTGATGCATGAAACATTAGATTATTAATAATATTTTAGATTTGTAAAGCTCATATAAACAAATTTGATGCCGTCCCAGCAAAATACAAAATCTATAAATTAATATATATTTTTTACCAAAATGCACAGTGCAAAATCTGTATACAGAAAGACGGCGTGCAACCTCATATATAAACCTTGGTGATTGTTGCAACATTCTCAGTACGACTCTAGTCGCTTTGCCGCTTGGAGCAGGCGCGTTGTACGACGCCGGCCACACGGAGAGGGCGAGAGAGGTTAACTCGAATCAGCTTAAGAACCGCACACAAGTTTGACGACATGTGGACAGAGTGAATGCAGTGAACAGTGACGTAACATAACATTAGTGAGCAACCCATTAGAGAACATCAATCAAAACAGTGGAGGTGGCACTTATAGTAAACAATGGATACCAAAAGCTCGGTGAGTGATATACAGATTGTAAAACAAAGAGGACATAATAAAAATTACTGATAATTGTTATATGAAGAAGTTGAGTCAAATCATTTAATTCATATTCGCCTGCGGGGGCACTTACAAAAAGTCATTTTAATTCTCTTTTTTCTACAACCGGACCGAAAAAAGCCTCAATGAAGTGTAGTTAGTTACTAAGATAGGGTAGATAAGAATAGTAAACAATGGCTTTGCAACATGGGTTCGACAACTGCATTAATACTTGTTTAGAAATTGGCAAAAGAATACATACCTACCTTATTTATTTACATATTGTATATTTTATAGGTACTTAGTTCTATGAATTAAAATAAAAAACTAAATGTTTTTTCCCTAATGACCTTTTGGATGTTTATCAATTATAATTGTTCATCTTCAATTTTAAATACATAGTCCTGTTTACCGGCAATTAATACTTAACCAACGGTTTATTTCATACCTGCTTGTCTTAATAATATAGTTTCATAGACCACTGATTTAAACATCCATCTATATATAACCATGTTCGCGTAGGAATGTCCTAGTATAACATCTTTTTGGCGCCGCCGGTCATTCAGATCCGCATTCTACCAAATACATCAATAAATAGAATATCACTGTACGTTGACCTTGCTCTATTATGTAAAACTAGTATAAAATGTTGTCGTATGTGTGAATGACACCTTGTCCATTTTATCATACAATGTTAGACCTCTGTAAATAGTATAAAACTCTATTGATGTTATGATTTTTTCACGTAAGTACTCACATAGGTAAATGGTTAGTATAATTACGGGATGAAAAGAATAATAGAAGCGACAAAAGCGTAGAACAAGACGGTACAGAAACTTGAATCGTGTTAAGGGTTCAAATTAATGCAATTTGTGATAGGTAATCGATCTTATTATAAACGGCTCCCTAAATTCAAAACTAAATAGGTAATATACTTACAACGAACTGCAAGTGTGAAGTGCTGAAGAGATAATTTTGAATGATTTAGTGTTTTAATAGTTTTTACATTTTCATAAGTGTTTGCTTAAGTACCAACATACTTCAATAAATAAATGTATAAAAAATACCTGCAGAAAGGTTAATATCACGTTTCTAGATAAAAACAAGGTATTTAACTATAATGACTTTCAAACATGGTTAATATATTATTTCCTTGTAGTTTTACAAGTTCACCTGCTACAGTCATCAGGTTTTTGTGGATTAAGTGGTTCTAATATTTTTTTTACGTTACTTAGTATTATAACATAATATTAAGCTTCCAAATAATAAATACTTCGCTTAATTAACTGTCAATTATGGAACCAAATTCACCTTATTTCTGTTAGCCTTCTGCCAATTTCTTTTCGTTTTTTTTGCATTTGGGGCAGCGCAGCAGCGATATTTATACGACGCGAATAAGAAATGTAACTACTGAAATGTAAAAACCTAGCAAATCATGAACAGGTCTGTTTGAATAGCATTTAAAAGCCATTTAATACTAATAATTAATTCAGACTTTTATTTTAGTATCTACCCCTGACTAATAGATCATAGTTGTCGTTTGGAATAATAAAGCATGAAATGAATGTCAGAGAAATAAAAAATGCATCATCGTATCGATGAGTCGATCTCGTCAAGTATTTAAAGTGCAATAATAATTAAGATTAATAAAGCATTAAACCTTTATAATGATGAAGCAGAGTCGAATGCAGGTTTTTATTGCAAATTTATAATCTAGTAAGGCTAGAAGATTTAAGTACCGACTTCCTTTTTTTGTGATAAACAGATAGGCACGTACGACAATATCGACGAAAAATACGTTGCAATATACGAAAAATAAAGCATAACTTCCCTTTATGTCATCAGATCAGTCTAAGCACGACGGGACAATGAAGCGTCAAAGGATTATTTTATGACTACAAAAGAAACACAAATACATTACGTCAGTAAAAACTGCATTGGTGTGACGACAAATGCCTAACAATGTAATATGCAAAGCAATTCCTTCTATGGGACCAAGGAAAGATGAGATAATTTGCATTGACGTTATTTTGTGCTAATCAATCTAAGAACTTACATAAAGAAGATTTATTATTATGTAACTAACATTCAATCATTACAGGGAATGACTTAAAGCTTAATGTTTCGTATTCGGTTTTCGCTGCTGTTTCTTACTTCTTGTGTACTCTGATCATCACACTTTTATATTTTTTTCACAAGTCTCAGCAAAATATGGTGGTATGGTTATGTTTACACTTTGATTACTGTGTCTCTTGAATTGTGAGCAAAACAGACAATCGGTCTACGAATCAAGGTTAAACACACGGAAGGGTTAGACTTCGCGCATCCCTTCCGTATAAAAAAATAATATACATTAAGTATAGCTATTAAAACAATTGCAGCCAACAATGTTTCAGACTAAAACGGGGTACATAGCTTACACAAAATAGTCGATGAGGACAAAGAATTGGCTAACTTTTATCTTTTTGGAATCCTTGCATGATCAGTGAGTTGGGCTTGTTACTACTATTATTAGCCCGACATAAATGGCGCAGGGACTGACAACTAAAATTGCCCTCGACTCGCGGCCTTCACATTTCACAACACCCGGACTTCCAGCCGGTCCGGACTGTTGCCGTACATTTATACAGAACCACTGAACCGTTGAAAGAATGTAAGACTTCTCCGTAAGACAAACTATAAATGTTATTCCGATGTAAACTTGACGATTTGTTCTTTAACTCTATAACATTAGAATTAGATTTATATTATCTGATGAGATTATGTACAGCATATTATTTAGAATTTCTATTAGTTTTGATGGATGGGAGTAACAAAAATATTAAGTTTTCTTTAATCCAGAATTTTAAGATTTCATAAGTGGAAATTTCCGATTCGTTACTTTTAAAACGCACCAGTGTCAAAGGAATTAATGAAATCTTAACGATACTAATAAAATATACCAGTTCACGGTCAAGTGTTTGCACAATACCTAATGAATATTCTCCCGATAATATAGCTAACTACAAATGTTTTTTTTATTATATTCTACTACACATTTACATCCTTTGTTCTTTCACGGTTGCATAATTTTTGTTTATAAGACAGTGGCTTATCGTTATATGACTCACCCGAGTCTGTGGTGAAAATTTAATTCAACATTTAATAGATTATCAGTGAGTCATAATCAATGTTGTGCCTGTATCTAGGCAGCTCTATTGAGAAACCGTCTGTGAATTTTAAGTTGAAACATTTAATTTTTGAGTTTCGAATTATTCTGCAGTTGCTAAGTAGGTACTTACACCACGCCCCCTCTGGGAGGCAAGACTTCATGATTACGTCACGTCAGAGCGTTACTCAAAACGTCATTGGGCCACATGTCATAAGCAATTTATTGTAAGAGTAGGTCAGGTAAGCACAACGACAGTAACTCATATAAGGTGCATGTTTGATTAAGTGCGAATTCGGTAGAGGCAAACTTAGTATGATGAGCTAGAATATTTAGACCCGATCCATTGATGTTTAATATATACAAATTAATTATGTTTATACATTCTGGGATAGCTCCACTCTATTGTATGGTACCTAAAACAATTAAAAGTATTGATAAGCTTAGGACCATACAGTTGGTATGTTCGTCCAACGATCTTATAAATAATCATAGTTAGGTACTTTATTAACTTACTTATAAAGATTTAGAATATGCGAACCTTCCTAAAAGTCAACGACATTACATCGTTAGAAGCACAATATTATAATAACATGAACGAGTTACTTAGGATTTCCCACTTATAAACGGAACTCGCAACAAAGTCACGTATTATGTAACTGATAACAAATAGGTATTTAACGGAGGCAAAAAGTGTCTCGACCGGGTAATATAAAAAAGCCGTGTAGGTATGCGACGGGATTTCTTAAAGAAATCCTCACATTTGTATTGTGTAATATTGTTTTTATTTTTATCTACTCGCGGCGCGAGTACCTAAAATTCAATGACGACATCGGAACCGAAACGAGTTTCTGGATTACGAAACAATTAGTAAACAAAATTTTTCGCGCCGCTGAACGTTCTTCACACGACAGAATAATTAAGGTCAGTTTGCCTCATATGGATTTCAGAAGCGTGTCATATTTTTCTTAGAAGTTTTCCTGATCCAGTAAGTGCTTCTATCGACGATGTGATGCAAGTCATACATACACGACAAGCTATTAGAATATAATAGTATATACCTACTGGCTAGACGATATGTTAACATAACATACATGTATTTTCAGTTTAATAAGTAACGTTACGAGACCCCGTTTCCGTCACAAGACTCGGTTTTTACGCTTCTTTACATTTTTATTTTGTAGGTATATCCGCCATCATAACAACTTTAAAGGCGGCCATATCACAGTAACCTCATAAGCTCGATTTTATTTAAAACGTAAAGATAGCTCAATTTAGCTACATTAATACTGGGAAGGAACCGTTATTTATTGTTAAATGTTCAATGGCTGTTTAAAAGCCTCTATGTACGGCACGATTCGGCTGACAATCTGTAGGGCCCCTACCGATTGGCACGTCATGTTTGCTATATTCATTGACATGCCAATTGGCAGGGAACGATCGTGAGTCAAACGGTGCCGTTCATACAGTCCTTAAGATTACTTTTGTATTACCCTCAGCGTGGAAGCATATTGTGATTCAGATTTTTAATAATAATGACCTTATATCCAATTAAGTATCCCTTATAAGTATATCCCTTATAAGTTACAGCGGACGATTATATATTTGTTATGCAATTGACATGATAGACAGGAAGCGGGTTGCTGTGTACTATCACGTACTATTTTTCAAAGAGCACACGCCGTCAAGGTTAGAAGCTTTTGTATCAAATCCGGTAACGTAACATCATTAGTACCTGTGAATATAGTATTATGTACGGGTACTACTATTAAAAACATGTTACAAATAATAAGTAACATGTATAAACCATATTTATCAATAACATTTGATCTACGAAAGCCATGTTATATCACACACAACACAATTAATCGTACATGGATAATACAACCACGTATAAGGTATAACAGCAAATTGTAGACGTCATCAAATGATGTCATCGTAACGCGAATGCGAGTAGAATCCGGCTAAGTAACCCATTTCATGGCCACTTTTTCTACACCAACATCCCACTGCCCACGTGATTGGGCGTTAATAGAAGATAATCACTAGAGAATGCAATAACATGATCGAATCATACAGGGAAGAATCTTATACTCGTTAATTATTCGTTATTATGTAATCGTTTTAAATAGATTCCGGAACTATATTAAGCCAAAGTTCAATCAACCTTTTAATTTGGAACTATGTATATTAAGTTTCTTCAAAACATGTTTGACATGACTTTGTCAATGTTAGTTTTGGTGTGAATGGAGCTGGACTTCAAATTCCTTAAGCAAAATAAAATGTTACAGGTGTTGCGGGCATATTCTAGTTTCTATGCAAATGGCTCTTGATAAGTCTTCCAAGCCATTCATTTCACGGACACTTGTAACAATAATATTACATTGCAAATTTAAATAAAATAAGATTCTTTTCAGCTTCATTGCCAGCCAGTAGTCATGCAGCTTCCACAGCGATTTGCATTGACACGAATCCCGTTAGCTTCATAAACGCAAGCAATTGAGGTCAAGGACGACCATAAGCATCATGTCTGTTTGTGTGACCAGCGTGAACAATGAGTTATGTTGCTGCGCGTCCTCATGCAATCGCATATAAAATATGATAATTGGCTGCTCAATAGCGCGTTCGCTGTCGTCAACCGAAACTCAAAATCCACCTTTGTTCCGTCAGAGACGGTTGAAATTTCCAAATGACAACGCACTTAGCATAACCGTTGTCCATTTATAATCAAAGTTTAAAATGTTATGTGGCTGATGCACTTTCAAATGACAAATGATTGACACTATCAAAAATGATCAATCTTTAAAAATATTACTGTCACTATTAACTTTTTTACCGTTAGCATATTAATAGGGATTAGTAATGCGATGTAAATAACTTGGTTACCATCGGTTTGACCGGCCGTGAGTCGCGAAATCCAAAGTATCGAAATCGTGGACCGTAATCCGTTATCTATTGTGACATTTGCATTACCGAAAGTATTCTAAGAAGAGCCATGTATCAGAAATGTACGCTTTCTCTTCTAAAGGGGAACAGTATAGTTAGACTTAAACTGATTATCATAGTAAGTGTAGCGGCTATTGTTTGAGATTATGAAAGTTGTACGGAGGCGTCAACTGGTCTGAAAGTCAGCCACAAGTCAAGTAGAAAAAAAACGCGACTAAAGAATATTTAAAGGAAAACGAGTTTACATTTAAAATAATACATGTTAAGTTGTTTTAAATGATAGTACGCGCGCGACACACCTACGCAATTATAATCAACTACTCGCACAATGTACGTAGGTATATAGAGTGTTTTATATGGAATAAAACAAGGGGTAATTTTATTAGTGTGAAATGAATATTGTCAGTTGGTGTTGCAAGTATAGCTTAACGTTTTTGAGCTAATGATTTCCGCGATTACACAGAACCGTTATGAGCACGCGGCAGCGGCGGCGGGCGGCGTGTGCACGCACTGACTGTTGATACGTAAAGATTACTCATGTTGCATAACTAGACCGTCTCGTTGTACAACATAACAACTATGCATTTGTTGTGGCGCTAACTGGGTTTTTAACGTTTATCATAAATTCATTATAGATGTGTGAGCGATAACAAGAACCAACCTTATACATGATAGATCATAACTAATTAATTACAAGAACTTCAGGTACCTAACCGATTAAGGAATCACAGAGATGCTGTATGTATGCTTGTGTGAATGCAAATTAAATCTGTGAAGGAACCGCCGTGTATAAAGTGGGTATTGAATAAAAAAATAACAAATTATTTCATAGTTATAGGTATGTACGTACTCGCAAGACCCTGGCTCGTTATTCCTCCTTACACAAATGTTCAAAACATGGTAGTGGTAATATTACGTGCTTTTATCATACGACAGGCAAGATCAATAAGATAAAAGTAACGAGATGAACCCTTATACGAGAGCATATGAACGGTCAGATTTACCTTCATGATTTAACGACATTAAAGTGTTGACTGAACATTAGGTTCACATTGTCGTGTCCAAAACGAAGGTATTATTAAGATTGACGTCTTTATTAAGTAAGAGCGCTAATAAAAAAATAATATGGCCGGGCAGCACTCATTAAGCATGTTTATTTTCGGACAGCAAAAAGTTGCGGATAGCCATTTGTAATATCCGAATACCATGTTGACCAAAATGGTGTATCTAAGTAAATAATCAATGCTTAGCCCTGCTATAATGAGACACTGAGCACATGTTACCAACATCCATCATGGGCTTCAGATATATAAGGTGCACCAATAAGAGTGTAAAATATTTTAACAGGGCCAACAGCAGGTTATAAAGATAACATTCCCAAAGAAATAAATAAAATTATTAGACATTTAAAAAATGACACCTTGTACCGAGCGCTCGGCCAAACGATACTGGTTCGCCTTGTTAAAAAAAACAATGAAACATCATTTACACAATTACTTTATACATCAACGTGATCCAGATAACTTACTGATTCATCTGTTAAAATGTTTTACGCTATTTTTGTTACGATTTATATATTAAGTGACTATGAAATATATCAATATAAATATTCAATACTCTTACCACTATGTTTTCAGAACTATGTTATTCTTAGCTTTTAAACCATATACGTTTTATTACTTAGGCTATAAGAATAAAGAGGTTGAATTGAATAGAATTCCTTGCATACGGATACGCGAGCAACAGCAATACTTATAATTAAAAGTTTATGATTAAATTATATTTGTAATAAAAAACTTTTTAACAAAATAAAAACCGTCTTCAAAAAACTAAAAAGCAAAAAATAATCTTATCTTGAAATCTACCTTGTCTAACCACATCAAATATTTAACTAATCTGAAGTCGGTGCCAAACTAACAACTGAGTCGAGTATTGCCGGTCTGCGCCAAAGACTATACCTACAAATTGGTCCGCACATCTCGTTACTGAGTATACTTTTGTTATTCTTCGTCGGTTGTTTATTTGGCACCGACTTCAGATTAGTTAAATATTTGATGTGGTTAGACAAGGTAGATTTCAAGATTAGATTATTTTTTGCTTTTTAGTTTTTTGAAGACGGTTTTTATTTTGTTAAAAAGTTTTTTATTTTAAACTTTTTAGTGGATATATTTACTATTCTTTGTCACTAAAAAGATTTGTATATCAATCTTTTTACTGGATAATAGGTATACCAATAATCGAGATTATCTTGGCGCAACCCGTGAAATACGTAACACTGACAAGTTCCGCTGGCCATTTGTGGCCTTCTTCATCACTTCCACTTCAGCAAATGATACTTTCTGAATGCAAATGCTTGACTTCTTGATGAAAATACCAAAATTGCTATCGGTATGCCTATAAAATTTGAGGAGTCCTCTCAATTCCTCATGGATCCCATGATCAGAACATTTTTTTGAAAAAAATGGGACCAATCTGTAAACATATCCTTTCATATAAAAAAATAATTTTCCAAATCGGTTCATAAATGACGGAGATATGAGGTAACAAACATAAAAAAAAAATAAAAAAAAATACAACCGAATTGAGAACCTCCTCCTTTTTGAAGTCGGTTAAAAATGACTTGGTTTGATTAAAGATGGTCCCTTAAAAGCCAAATAAGCTGCCAGTACAACAATCACGTGCTACGGAGAAGCAGTAGTTCACATAATAAAATTCTAATGTAAACGTTTATAAAGCACCTTAGTCTCGCAGTGATTCTAACGTGCACCCACACACACCACGTGCTAATAGTAATTAAATGTTGAATAATAAGAACATCATTATCCGTTATCGAACACGTGCCCGGTGCAATACAGAGCAGTGACGAATGCAAAGTGCATTATATTTAAATTAACCAAGATACAATTTATTTACGGACAAGAGTTGCTAATTTGGATATTAGACTTAATTGTTTTTAACAAATGTGGGGGAGGGGAACTCACCACTGACCTTCGGCATGTCAACTTTTCCAATTATAAACCAAACAAGTTCATCGATAATTAAAGAAGCCAGCAACAGCGAACTCCTCTTAGATGTTAGTCGAGAAACTGTCTGTCACTGTCTGAAATTTCAAGCCATCTACCAGGAAGTTTAGGCAATATATGCACAAGAAAGGGTACTGTTTGCAACATTAATCTCATATTGGCTAGCGGTAAGCAGATCTGAAATCGGCAACCATTTCCTCGTCGTCATATACAATCGTACTTGAACAAATCGGCCGAGTTCTCACTTATACCTCCGTAGGTATGATACAGTTAATTTAAAACGCAAATTCAATTCATACACAAAGAGCGAAAGTCTGTGCATGTTGCGCGTTATCAAGACATTGGTCCGCAGCAACAGCGTCGACGTGAACGCCGGAACCGGTTCTTTGCATTTGGCGAAACATTTTGCAACATTCGCCCACCATCTCTATTCCTCAAATCGAGACTGAGAATTTAGCGATCGATTATTCTTTTGTTGTGATACTTACATGCGCCTTAATCAAAGCAACACGTTTTATTTTAAATGTTATTTTAAATAATTTGTATCTTCTGTATGAACCGAGCGATTACGAAATAAAGAATAACACAGTGGCCTTGCATTGTTGCAAGAAAACTGCTTTAATGATATTACTGCTTCTACTTCTTATCCATCATGTTATCAAAGCAACAAAGAGGACCATGAAGCCGAAATCAAACCTAAGATTTATTGCATCAGAGGCCGACGAAACGAGACCGCAAATAAAGAGAACATGAACCTTGAGCACCGTATCTGACAAAATCAATCGGGCTCCGAACAAATCTTGACCTAAATGTTATTTGATGAAACTCCAGCGACACGGTCCTAAGATGTTACATACCTTCTGGTCTTCTGTTATTCTTACGGAGATATATTTCATGGGTATTATTCACAGTCTAAGCAAACTTATTGTATAAACAATAATGGAATATACCTATCACAAACACCTGTGAGTATTACATAAATATCGAGATACTGAAAGTGATAGTAAGATGAAACTAATCCCCGGAGACGCGACGAGGAAGAGTTCTCCAGTGATTTCCGTACGCAGTAATACCCATGAGTTACACAATACGGCGACAAACAGCACTCGTGTTTATACCTGTTACTTTTATGTTGTCGTTATTGTTTGAAGATCAATACGCACACGCTGTTAGCGACACAACGAAGCATGGAACATTTTGCAACACTAGAACACAGACTGCACCATTAGGTACGACGACGAGGTTTTTTAGAGCGTTATGCAATGCAATATTGTACACCTTTTTATTTTAATGTAGAAACCAAGAAAACCGTAACTATGTTTGTTTATTAAGTATATGTAACTGATATTCTCTCCATGTGCCTGATTTTGCTGATTCAGAATGCCTTTTATGTATACATATAATAAGACTGTAACTTGGATAGTCAGTACTTTAATTTATTTTGGACAATAAATTATTGATGTCATATTGATTTATTGATGTCATTTTTGGATTTTTTGTCGGTATGTCTGTTAATACAACAAGCGACAACTTTTTGTATTTTGATAACTTGGCGACACCTGCGGTACATACCAGGAACTGAAGCTCCTACGGGATAGTCCAAAAACTAAGGTCCGCGCGTTAGAAGCCGTGGGCAAAGTTAGTCATAAATAATTTTAGTATAATAACGTCTGAATGCCAAGTATGTCCAACAAGCTATGCGCACTACATAGCAATATTGTTGAGACGGTAAACACATAGAATTATTACTAAATATACATCTGAATGTAGGTCATTTTTAAATTAGGTACATGATCTGTATATTAAGTACTTGTTGGTATCCAGCGACAGTTAAACATAGAAGGAAATAAGATGCATTACCTGTCGTCCTTTTCATAGATATAATATACATAAACACGGGTCCGCATAAATTGCAGACGTTCAAGATTGATAATTATTAATAGCTAAAGAAGGAATGCTGTGTCATAACCAGTTCTCTAAACAGAAAACATCGATTTTAAACTAGGTATCTGCCATTTTTTAAAGCAGGGTGACACACTTGGCACACCTCGACCTACTTTTGGTAGTTGTAATATTTTGGACACCAAGGCATAACTTATTTCCATAGAAAGTTTTGAACCGCAGCGTATGTATTGAGTTTCATACGGTCCAACGCGTTTAGGTGCTTTATCAACTCGAATATTAAAAACAAAGACTTATTATGACCAAGACATTGATTAAGAGGTATATTAATTTGGGTACCTAGCGAAGTAGCTATCGCACCTAATATCCGAGTTAATTTAGAGAGTACAATATCTCTGTAATCGGACAAATCTGCATATGAGTATTTGTAAATTTAAACAATAGTATTTTGTAACCATTTCAACGTAGCTCAAACCGCAATTTTTGTGTGACATTTCAGATCTCATCGCACGAGTGGCACATACCGCGGCCGTCTTTGTCCGGTAGCACCGTAGCCGGCAGCACGAGCGACGGCCGATCTCGGGGCGGCTCCGCCTCCAGCCAAGGCTCATCGAGCAACCACAGTACCCACGTAAGCCGACCTTTCTGATCGTGCGTCACTAAGATTACACACTAAGTTTCCGCTACAATTATAAAAGATAGAACCACGCTGTATATCAAAATGCTGCAAACTCATTTATGCACAAGTTATTTTTTTTGCAACATCTTATGACGCTTCACACTCGATTAGCATCACAAAAAACACGCGCTCCGCCTTAAAGCTTTGTTACTGTGAGCGACTAATGCAACAAGGCATCATGGGTAACCATAAAACATATTTTTTGTGATAATTTGTTGGTGTTGTTTTATTAGATTTGATTCAAACAACATTTAAACTGAAGGGGTCAAGAAACTGGTTGATATTGCCGTGCCCGCTACAGGATCCACTTGTATGTTCGTTTCGTATACAGCATTCCAAAGATTGCTCAATTTGAACGGACAACTATTGCAAGACTGCCGCATGGAATTTATTTAACAAACCTTTTAGGCTGCAATGATCAAGTTTAAATCACCGAAGGTTTAAAAACAATTTCTCAATAAATGGCTGGTAACCTTAGTTGATCTACATTTTGTCTCATTCACTACGTCATTTCATCAACCTTATGAATAAAAGTCAGTGCCTGGTGAAAGTAGCGTAATGGCAGAAATTTATCTGATCATTTCCTAGGCGTTCAAGGCATAAAATATACCCAGTAGTAGGTAATATAAGATTAAAAAAACCTTATTCAAAAAACTACTTTTACTTTACAGAGTGTATCTTCCGGTTCGTTGCTATTGAGCGCTGCGCATTTAGCGCGCATGCACGGCAAGAATTCAGAGCATGAAGAGCATGGATGTTACAACTCCAAACTTGGCAGCTATGGGCGCAAGGCGGGGCAGTCCGACGCAGTAGTGGCCATTCCCGAAGAGCCACACGATGGTTTGGATTCCATTTGGAACGGGGTTAAAAGGGGTTCGGGACCCGACAAGGACGCGCAGTCTGTCGCAAGCTCCACTCATTTCACTGTCGTCAACGGGTACACGAAGCAGCGCACGAGCAAGGAGCCTAGAACCTGCTGTTGCAACCATTCGCATCAGATAACCGTCCTCGTCATATCGATGACGATATTATTCTCTGCATGCATACTTGCGGCTATATGCTTTGTTGAAAGTGAGTATTCACTGATTTAGGTACTTATTTAAATTGTAGTACCATAAAGATGGAAGATGGGCTTTTGAGTTTCTAACAGTAGGGTTATTAAGAGCTAGTTTCTGTACTGTTTTTTTTTGGCCAATTCTTAAAAAGACACATCAAACAACTACGTGTGCGAGGTCTCGTGTAAATAAAATTATATATCTATACACACATACTAAAGAAAACCTACATACAATCACTAGACTAATATAAACCTTCTGGCAATTGCCCATAAATAAGGCTTTAGCAGAGGAGTACGCATTGGGAAGCCAAACCACTGTAATTTGTCTGCGATATTGAGAATAATAAGACTGAAACTTGGTTGTCCTGTAGTTTATGGGCATACATTAAATATTTTGGCAAAAAAAAATACTTTGGGTATTTTGGGTTTTTTTAAGTTCTGTCAGTCTGTTCGCGCATCTTGGGAAACTACTGGATGGATTTATGAAACTTGGCATAGCGCGATCTTCCCCGGGTATCCCAGGTCAATATCTAAGATATTTTTATATCCAAAGGGGCGTACCCAGGATAGCCTAAAATCCAAAGTCAATACGTGCGAAGTCGCGGGCACTAGTGTTACATTATTATAATTGTTGGTACCCAAATGTCTTTCTAGAAAAACCCTAACAGTAGCCAAATTAATATGTTTATCTTTTTTTTTTGCAGTGCGCATGCGCAGGGAGACTGGAATCTACAAGTATTCTTAAATAAATTAAAAAATACACACAGTGAACTCGCAATGACAAGGGTTCCAATAATTTTGTTACAGAACCCTAAACAACTAGAAATGTGATAAGTACAGTGTGTTGCAAGTATTATACATATTAATTTAAATATGTAAGGAATAACTTATATTACCTAGTTAAATGTTGATACAATTATTTAAGGTAAGCACTATATACCCTTTATAATTAGTTAGACAATAAAATAGTGCAATACATACCTACCTACCCAGAATACCATTCTAATGTAGGAGGCTAAGTATAATTATTTATTTTCGGTCGGTAGTCATTTTGAGGGAGAATCTTTAAATTTATAAACAGTGATTTTATTTTCTTAATGATCACAGCCCTTTTTCATGTTTCATACATTTTAGAAATTTGTAAGGATTTAAACCAAAATTACTACAAAGTAATAAATTCAATTGGCATTTGGTTGGTTAATTGTACTATCAAGAAAAAGAAATATTTTCAAGAATATTTTTTCTTCTTTTAAATTTGTTGAATGTATTCCGCAGCCGTTAGTTAGTTAATCAGCAAAATTTGGTAGTTAATTTATTTATAATTATAGCATTACCTAGGTATTTTAAAGGATGCAATTATGCAAAAGAATAAATTAATTTAGTATTGTATAATAGTAAGTATTATTTACAACTAGAACTAAGATATTGAAAGATGAATATTTTCGTACATACCATGAAAATCTTCATCTTTTGTATAATGTATTGATAAAAGATATATTGTTGTTACATTATAGCTGGCAAAAAAAAACATCAAAACTAAGTAAATCTAATAATTTGTGACAATAATTAATCTATTTGTTTGTACTTAATTAAATTAAATTGTTATTTAAAATCTGTGATAATTAATGAATGATCTATGAAATAAATATGTATTTTGAAACATGTTCAATTCATTTCAACCCCTGGACAATATAATTAAACTATACTATATATATATTATATATGGTATATATATATGTATATGGTATATGTACTTGCATTATTTAAACTATATAGCTCAAATAATGCAAGTGTATTTTTTGTTAGTAGTCTGGTACCGTACTGAGGGTTCCAAGACTCTGAGCATATTTGCATAAAATTGGGCACAGAGATAAGCCCCTCACCATTTAAATCTGAGTGAGTCATATATAAATGCTTATGTTTAATATACAAGGTGTAAGCGACATGGTAACAAAAACATGGCTTAGAAATGTTGTAAATTTTGAGCGCACAATGTATTGTCATATGTCGACAATACAAATCTATCCTCAGCAAGGGTTCTTTCTATCTTTGGCAAGTGGGACCATTCTCATTTTAGTATGCAAAATTAATGAAAAAAATTAAGTCATATTTAAAGTTTAATTGACTTACCTCAACTTCTTCCAGTGTTTGAGTCCACCTGTAGTGTTCAAGATCACAGCCATTGCCGGCATTAGGCTTCAGTTTACCCTTTTCTTTAGGATCATCCTCCTCAGGCTCAGCTGCCTCTGCATCGCTCCCACCATCACCACTGCCATCTTCAGTTTCTGACATTAGAAAAGGCTTATGATGTAATTTTATAAACATTTACAAAATACTAGGCTAATAGATTTTTATTTACTCTATTATAAAGGTATACGAAATGTAAAAGGAGCGTGTGTGTAACTAGTATTGACATAAAAAAATATTATTAAATTATTTAAAATATTTCTTAATTTTGTCAATATAGTGAGTGCAAGCTACAGGCAGACATCGTTACATGCGCAAATGGAACAAATCAGACACAATCTGTTGGCTAGGTAGAACCTATACAATACCCTCACCCTTGTTGAGACAGCTAGACCAGTTTCAATACAAAACACACTGGCACAATCTGTATAATCAAATTTTGTGGATACAGAACTGAATTATCAGAATACTACAAGTGACCATTCATGAAGCAATAAGACTGGCTGATAATAACCCAGACAACCAACAGTAAGTAAAGTTGTGGCTCACATTCCTCAGCAGTCAGGTAGCAACTAAGGAGAGGAAAACTAAATGATTTTATCACTTACTGGATTTTTTTTCACTCTCAATATCTTCCTGTATTATATCAGCCTCTTGATCACTGATTTCAGTAACAGATGCAGGCTGAAAGTCTTGAGCAAGTCTTTCTTGCTCTTTCTTCTGTTGGATATCTTTTAATCGCTTCTCAGCTTCTTCTTTCTCCTTCTTTATTTTATCTGCTTCCTCTTTAGCTTTTTTAGCATGCACATAAAATGTATCTTTGACTACCTGTAAAAATATATTCTTGAAACAAAGACTATAATATAAGGTATGCATCTGTTATATGGTGGTATGTTTTAATAAGAATTTCTGTATGAAAATATAATCAATGGCTTAAATAATTTATTACTAGGCAATTCTTCACAACTACTTATTTTTTTAAAACCCCCATATGAATACCTTCACTTGAACCCATATCATAAGGAGAAACTTAATTAAATTCTGAATAAGAAAATCTGAATTTGAAAGGGACTAGATTTCTAAAATTCATATCAAAACAAAACAACACAGCACAGCACAAGATCAATAACTACTGCTTAGTGATAATTTGTTAGAGTTTGATCAATAACAATAATCATAAAATGCTATTTAATACAGTAGATTCGCTAACATACCTATTTCTTTAATTCAATTTAATTAATTATAAGTAAACCAGTAAGACTAAGTATAATTACTTTTTGTAAACATTGTTATTTTCATTTAATTTGAGGTCCCTTTAGCAACAATCAAAATTATTTGGTCTCATACCTGCTCCCACTCCCCTTGTTTTCCTCCAGTAAAAAAGTCAGTTTTCCTTGATAGAAAACTGACTATAGTTTGCAGAAGCTGAAAATAACAATATAAAAAAATATGATGAATACCCAGTTTATTATTTAGCACATAATATGAATCAGTTGTTTGTATCTTATTAATATTGTTACATATTTGACTCCAAAGTTAACTAGATGAGTACCTAAGTATATTTTGAACCAATACAAAAAGTAAAAAACAGGCAATAATTTATTTCAAAAAAATATTTTTATACATAATGCGGTAACCTAGCAAATTAGCATGTTAGAACCACATGTGATGAATAAATCTCCAGCCTTCTAGAATCATTGTCAGAACATTTTAAAAACTAGTTTCGAAACTTTTTTTTTTGGTGTATACACAAAGAGAGATAAAAAGAGTATAGGACATTAATAGGAAAACGAAGTATTTTTTGCAGTTTTTTCGCATAGGTACTTACATCCTTTACTCCGCCTTCATGCTGTTGAGCCATTGCTAGAAGCATCGTGTCGAACTTTTCCGGATCGTTGGCCATTTTACTGTTGATCAAGATTTGAGGATTAGCCTTAAACGACAATTTATTTTAGACTGGTGGCAAAGTATAACAATGAAAATACTTTGTTTTCTTTTCGTTCAATAAAAGCGTCACAAACAAAAAAATATGACTCGTTTGACTGACACTTCACAATTTCACATATGTATAGTCTATGCACTTTTTTTTTTAAATTTGGCATCACCATAGGTATTTTGCCAGTGTCAAGTAATATATTTTTTTTCTGTTTTTGAGCATATGCACAGGCCCAAAACCTAGGCTCAAGTAAAATTCCCCCCATCCCTCAATCAGTAAAGTGATGGATACTTTACCGAATGATTTTTCATGGATTTTTTGTGAGAAACTGAAAAGCCATGTTTCGTCACTCTGTTTCAATTACCTACACTTATGCACTTTACCGAACCTATAATGGTTAATATTCCACTTATATCACTCACTATAACTCGCAGGAACACTAGTTTTAGAAATTAAAACATAACTGACGCCATGACTTTTTAGATTCCCGCCAAAAAGTCGTCTATGCACTTCACTTCATCTTCTGCTTGGCCCTTGGCCATAGAGCTATTAGTTTTTTTATTTCGTCAAATTCACTGACCTGCACTAACTACTGGACTGGCGGGCGATAGGTCTATGGGCGATAGATCTCGTCGTTATGTGCTCTCAGCCTCTTCTTCTTCTTCTTTCTTTACGAAATGAGATGCGATGAAATAAAATGGATATGAATATGGCCTCACCCACAACTTAGCGGTATTTTTCCAATGTCAAGTAATTAATAGCAATAGCACATTCAATAAATACACATTATAAATAAAATAATGGATGTGACATGATGATATGAAAATGACGTGTCGAAAGCTCTCAGCCTCTTAGTTCCAGGCACTCCACTATGCCATAGACACATAGAATTTGTTTCCTCGCTCTCTCTTGTCTCTTGCAATAAATAAAGTGTAAAGAGTCTATGGTGTAAAGTGAAAGAAGAAGACAGTGTCAAGATATGGAGGTCATGTATTGCATTTTTGTGCATTTCTAAAATAAATATTGGACTACGAAGCTGTAAGAAAGAAATAAAACTTGACTTAAACCGTAATGTTTTTATATTGTAATGAATAGTTTACTCCTGGTATGTGAAAATTTATATTCATCGTGTCTTTCGAGCGATCTCATTTTCGCTGTCATTTGTCAAAACTCAGCGAAAATAATTTTGTTTTGTACATTTTTTACAGAAACTCTAGGTATGGCCGATCAATTCTGTTTACGTTGGAACAACTTCCAATCAAACATAGTGAGTGCCTTAGATTCGTTGAAGTGTTCGGAAGATTTGGTCGACGTTACGCTCACCTGCGAAGGTAGAAATATCAAGGCCCATAAAGTCATATTGTCAGCGTGCAGTCCGTACTTCAGGAATGTGTTCAAGGTGAATGACTTAGGACATTAATAACCTTCGTATTTAACAATAATCAAAGCATACTATTTTAGTAGAGCTGACACACACACACAACCACCTATGTATTATAACATCCCTATCATGGATTTAACTTTTTTTATTTTATTTTGACGATCATAATTATCAAAGTTTTAGAAAATAAAAGCAAAAATATATTCATTTTATTTCAGGAAAATCCATGTCAACATCCAGTTATAATTCTTAAAGATGTCTCCGCTGATGATATTGTCAGTCTGTTGTCATATATGTACCAGGGAGAAGTGTTCATTGAGGAAAGCAAGCTATCGTCATTCTTGCATACTGCAGCACTGTTGCAGGTGAAAGGTCTGACAGGGGTTACACAACAGGTATAGACTAGCATTAGTATTTGTGAACTGTGATAATTTGAATGGGTTGAATTTTATTTTGTATTATTTTCTTAAATAATCATGTATTCTATTGGATACTAGCTGTCCCAGCGATCTTTGTACCACCTCAGAATCAAATGTATGTGAAAATGAATAATCTTTATTATTTTTTTAGTGAATTTTTCCCCTGTTTTGATAGTTATTCTGCTACTCGGGCCAGAGACAATAAAAAAATCAAAGATCATAAAAGTCGGCCCACCCATTCTTGAGTTTGTGTTACTAAAACAAAACTTGTTTTATATATATTTGAGCATAAAAGAATTAGCAGCTTTTAGACATTATTACAAGTTGTAGTTGGATTATTCAATAAAATACAAATTTTATGGTGAGATTCAGTCATCATGTGATTCAGGGCTTTTTCCCAGATTGTACAAAGTTTCATGTATGTTATTGTATTATGTATATTTTATTAGGTCACTAAATTCTGAGTCCTAATCCTACAACTAGAAACATGCTTAGTTAATAGCAGTTGGCACACCCCCTTGTACATCACTGCCTATCCTTATGGGAAATACAAGAATATTGTATTTTGTATTTATTCATGAATGTTATTACTTAATTTTCAGAAAGAAAATCTCTCCTCACCCAGCACATCAAATAAATTATATACACAATTAACCATATCATCGAAACCACATGTGAGTGCCTCCCACAAAGACACCAAGTTGCCTGCACTGAAGAAACGCAGAAGCAGCACTTCAGACAAACCCAATGACATTACCATTGGGCATGCTCACAAGAAGAGTAAAATCCTAGAAACATGTGATATTTATGCTAGAAATAATGTTCCTCAATCCACTAAAATTGATAATCCAGTGTTTACACCAGAAAATAATATAGAAAAAAAATGCGAAGGCAAGGGTGACCAACCGTTAGTAGCTACTAATGGGAAAAGCTCAACATCTCAGGTATATACATTTTGTTATGTACAATATTTACCTCACCTATATTTATTGTACAGATGTCAACACTTGTTTTGGTCATGCACATACCGTCCATTGGTTCTGCAGTCTAATAGTGAATTATTCATTTTAGGTGAATGCTCAAGGAGACAACATTCCGATAACAATAAAATCAGAGAGGGCTGAGGACAATAACTCACCTTCATTATCACTAACCGCCAATTCTGAAAACGATGATAGTCTTCCAGATTACGAAAATAGCATGCTTGCTAGATCCTTATTGTCAGGTGAGTTTATTTTAGAACTGGTTTCCATTGAGACGTGGAAACAATTGTGTAATGGTGCATGTGTTGTTACTTATATATTTTAATGTCACTGCTCACAATTAGCAAGGAACAATAAGATAAAGCTTGCAAATGATGTATTTGCTGTCACAATTCTCATGACACCATGATTACTGGTACCTCAAAATACCACTCCCTAGTGGTATTTTGAGGTAAATATTAGAAATTGACATTTTATAATATGTATTTTGTTTATTGTAGGAATCAATCCATCAAAATCTGACATGAGTGCCAACAGTTCAGCAGTAAAGAAAGTGTTAAATGTTTTAGTGGATACACACTGTACGACATGGCCAAAAGATACATGTACAGATACAGTCACATTCACAAGTGCTCCGTCTAAAAGCCCAGTAAAAACAGCTTCAGCAGAGGAGCTGCAAGTGAAGCCTGAAAAGCAGTCTCCGAAATCTGATCTAGATTATGAGCCCGAAGTGTTATTGTCAGAGCACCAAGATGGCACAGATTCCGATAGCACTTACACTCAAGAACAATCGCAAACTCTTCTGTTGCTGGCAGGAATGTCATCAGTGCCAGTGGGTGTAGGTGCTTCCACATCACAAGGAATGTCACACCAGCAGTCCAATCACGCCGCGATCTGCGGCGATTGCCCCCACTGCGGCATGAAGTATTCAAACCAATCTGCACTAAAATATCATGTTAGATTAATGCACTCTGACTTGACCAATCGACTATGCTGTTACCTTTGCCCGAGGTCATTCACTATGCGTGAGACGTTCAAAGAACACATGTGGACGAGTCATGGTCAAAGGAATTAATTTTCATTTATTATGCTACACTAATATGTGCCTTAATGTGGTTATTTGTCAATTGATATGAAATATTGAATAGCGAAATTAGATGAAGTATGTGGCCTTTTAAATTAAAGATACTGCCTTTTATGTGCTAAAGTAGGTATATAGTCTAGGATGTGATGTAGTGGTGAAATGACTGATTGCTATTGCAAGTGTTATAACAATTGAAATTTTAAACAAAAACATTTTTACATTCGGTCTAATCTCATGTTTCACGGGAATTGAAATCAGTATTTTAAAAGAATTAGCACAGATAATTATTATATTATGTGGCGAAAGCCAATAGTAGGTTAAAAAAAATATGTTTCGCCTAAATGAGATGTTTATAGGTGCAAAGAATTCGCTGTAATTGGTGCTATTAAAGCCGAATGCACTAGATTCACTATAATGAGTGATATTGTAGATTTTATTGGCTGTATATAGTTGTAAGAGAATATTTTTTCTAAATAATTCGTTTTTGGATTTATAATCGCCATTCATTATACTTCCAAGTGTTTTACATTTTAGAGTGATGTAGTACAAGTCAACATGTTTTCTAGTAGGTATCTAGATTTTTATATTCATTATTTTTACAAAGCTTTGATAATTATTAAGATAAAAATCGATTTAATTATAATATCACAGAAACCAAGATTTGTTTTCTAAACTGATAATTATTCTACATATTAAAATTAATAAGAATTGAGTATAACAGAGAATTTGAGATATAATTACTTACTTGGATAAAAATAGAAGTTCTTATATTGTTTTCAAAAGTTGTTTAATTAAATTGTTACCTATAATTAGTGACTGTAAAAGCCTGAATGACGGTAAGCCAGATATTTTGGACTTGTATCACTAGGTTAAGGATGAAAATCACAGTCACGACGGTGTCCCAAATATTGACCAAATTAATTCAAGTAACACTTTTTTATACATTTTCTGGCTCATAGGTACCAACTCGTGTTAATAAATCCTGGAAGTTCTGGGTTAAACTTAGGATTAACAGCTCTTGTTGTAACATAAAAGGATCAGGAAAATACGTACGTTGTCTATATTGGATATTATGTTTGAAATTTTTATTCGGATATTATTTAGCTAGGACACCATGTATGATATTAATTTCTAAAAAAATTCTTTTTTTTTGGTAATGTGTGCCAAAACTTTAACCTTTTTCTATCTAAGTTATTGAATTAGTTGAATGTTACTTTAAATGTTATTAAGTTACCTGTATTTCTCTTGTTATACATACAGAGATAGTAAGTAATTTTAGTTTTCACATTAAGTATATATAGATTTTTAAATATTTACGATAGATTTCTTTTTCCTTTGTAATATTAACGGCGCTTTCAATTTAGACAGTTTTGGCAAATTAGATGTATCCTCCATCGATCCCTCATTGCTGAGGATCGAATGGATTAAATCAGGGATGAGTGGTTTCAGCGTACGCCGTTTAGATATTTGCACCGGGTGATTACGGATTCGACTCCCGTTTGTGCAAATTCCTGAAGTATCGGCAATTATCTTTTAGTTAATTTGCCCTGATCTGTGTGTGGCTGGGATAGCTCCTGTTCACAGGGATGGCTTATTATTATGAACCGTCCATGGGCCGTTCGTCCGATATCCGCACTCCTGCCGCGACATAAACCGCCTAAATTGATATGGGCCTAATTACGGAAAATACATATTATTTTGTAACGTATCTCAAATATTTTAGGATGAATTGTTGATTTGAGTTTATTTCAATGTTGAATGCCATTAGCGGAAATTGTTATCATTATTTGTTAAGATATTACTTATAGATGTTAGATTTACCGAATCTAAATAGTTAATAGATATATTTTATGGATATTAAATATTATGTTTATGTTAATATAATATTGTTGGATATTTAATTCAGAATTTTACAAGATTTACATGATTTTAAATTGTGTTATAAATAAAAATATGCTTCTTTAATATTGATATTAATTGTACATTCCAATACCAGTAACCCGTAATACATAATCCCATCCATAAATAAAGTTACCTTTTTAAAAAAGTTTTTAACCTTAACCTCTAGTTATTAGCAATTGATTGCTAATATGATCGATAGATATAAAGTTCGACACAAACACCTACGTCTCGCTCCACTGTGGCACTAAAGTATGTACAGCGTGTAGGTAGACTGGGTAGGTGTAAGGGCGTTCGAGGAAGCCCCTTAATGCGGAGACAGCTCCACTGGGACGCTATTGATCGTCATCCGCCGTCAGTGGCCGAGGCGGCCCTATTGATTCGCCGCAATCTGCATGATAACCCGCGCCTGGCTTCTCTACTACGCCATACATTAGAACACACTGAGATACGTTTAGACTCCTATATTGCTACGTGATATTTAAGGCGGTTGTGCGCTCATGTAAACTTTCGTAGCGATGAAGACTTCAGTACCAATGTTGTTTTTATCTATTTACGTAGGGGCCTAAAAATTAATTGGGTTTGAGTCAGAATCAAAATATTATGTAAACCATTTAGTACAGTACTTATGAATCCTCAAAATAGTTACAAAATGCTAAGCTACAACTTTACCACCCTCTCGGAATGCCGTTCCTACGGAGAAGAACGGAAAATAAATTCAATGGTTGCTCTTTTAAAAAAATGCTATTAGATAATTGTGAAGTATTTAATTACTTATTTTATGCAGGTACCTACTAGTATACTTAACGCAGACGCGGAATTTCAGGACTTAAAATATGTCCTTAATACCAATTACCAACTATTATAGTTTCGTCAAAGCCAACCTCCTAACAAAGAAAACCAATTGATAACAGTATTTCCGTTCACTGTTGATAACAGATAATGTTTAAAAAAAATACAAAAAAAACCAGGTACCTATTTTAAAATTGCGCGCCAATTCCTGTAGGTAGACCACAGAGGTAGACACTGTAACTAGATGTTCGCAACGCACCCTCACTCACAGGTCGATATGACTGTGAGTAACTCTCACACAAAAAACCGCTCTTATAGCTTTAAGTTTCAGCTGAAGGAAAAAAATATTGCCATTCTATATTATTCTACGCAGCTAGATTGCCCTATAGGAACTTGGTAGACCTACTGAATTATTTAAATTGATTTTGTTAACTATCAATTTGCCTACAATGTTATGAAGGTTCCATTAAAGTAGCGCAAGACCAAAACTAAGTACCTAATTAATTAACTTTAATTATAAAATGGTTGAATAAACTTTAAGGTTTGTCATTTATCAAATCGCGACAAATAAATAATTAGATAGTTTACCCATCATTCATTACCTACTCAAGTAAGTAGCTGCCTGACGTAAATCCCTACCTTGAAAATAACTTAATATTCCTCAGCCTATCAGCTTTGCGATTATTAAATAAGTTTCATCAAATTTTAAACATCCCGCTTGTCTGAGTGAAAATCGGTAAGTAGTATCTAAATATGAATCATTTAGATGGTTCATGGTGGTGGTTGCTGCGGTCGCAGTAAGTGGTAATTGCGACTTGGCTAGAAATTAAAACTGAGAATTTCGTATCCTTTTATGTAATTTAGACGACCAGATAAATCAATTAAGTGTACCTTAGCAATACAATTATAATAACAATGCCTCTGAATTACTGAAAACGCGTGTTCATACTCCATAAACTGAAGAAGTATCGTGAAACATAACTAATTATCAAAGTAAATCGAACTCTACAAGGTTTATTTATTGACCAAACTCAATGATTCCATGACAATATTTGGGGATAATAGTTTAATCATTGTCAGTTTGAAATTCAAAATTGAGGTCTATGCCATGAATTAACCATTACGTCCAGCACGAGTGCAGAAATTTGAAACAAAATGGTAAAAACTTGACTTTTCAAGTTCCCCAAGAAGTTCAGTAATTTTTCAGTGAAGTATCCTGCATTTTACTAATAGAGGGTCAGGGGTTAAGTAATTCCACTTGGTTAGACATTATTATTCAAAGAACCACATATTTTTTAAATACTACAAAATTTACTCGCTTTTTCCGAATACCCTGTAAAATAGAGCGAACTAGTCTTTATTAGGTCTACTCTACGGATAAGGCCTGTACAGAATCTCTCATGCTTATTGAAAAGTTATTCCCACCTGACGTTGGAAAAATAACTACCATTTAAAAAGACGTGGACATGGAAATGGAAATACTCAAAACCCTGACGTGGAGACAAACTTCACTGAAAATAATAGCTACATCCATGCCTGCATAATGTTTTATTATGCACCTTTAAGTTGGAACTACCTAGTTTAAAGGTTAAGTAGGCTGCAAATCATAATTACGTACTTAACAAATTAAGAGAATTGATAACAGGTAGATATTTTTGATCTAAATAAGTTTTTACCTAACTATTTACACTTAACTCTACCATTTGTAGGTATATGTTACTTAGTACTTTTACAATCGATAATGGTAACATACCTAAGTAGTTCCTTAGTTACTTAATTATAATTATGAGCGAAGTGCGCACATTCATGTCGTCTCTTTTTCATCGAAAGTTTACGAGGGTCTAGCCGGCGAAGTACGAAGGGCGCGGGTGATGCGCTACATGACTGTCGTAGATGTGGGTCACTGCCGCCTACGCGCAATTCGATAAAAGTTTGCAACTATCAATACCAACCACCTGACGAGAGCGCAGCGCGAACTAAACGTAACTCTATTCAACATATTATAAAGATAGTACTGAAATAAAACTTTTTTCGCTGAAAATCAACCAAGAGCAGATATAAAATGCCGCTAAAAAATATCATTCGAATAGGTATCTGAGGAAGTAAATTAATATTGAATGAAGAGCCCTAGCAGGATGTATAGTCCATCTCTAAACTTTAAAAAGCCATCAGACAGTGGACAGCAGATGGTTTTCCCAATGGATTACATAGTGAAAGTGTGTGGGCACTAATTATTAGTGCAAAGTATCGATCAATCGTTTCACCATGGTTCTAAATATAAAATACCGTCGGGGAAGACTAAAGTTCGCGCGCAATACGGGCGCAGGTAGTGCGGGCGGCGCGGCGAGGGCACGCGGGCGGCGGCGGCGGCAGCGTATCGATTCCACGACGCCTTCAGTCGGCGTCCGTCGAGCGCCGCGCTGCGCCGAGCCGCCGGCGAGCGGGCGTCGCCCCTCCTCGCGGCCCGCGCCCCGCCACCGCCCTCGTCCGTCGAATCTCTCGTTGTCGCCGGCAAACTCGAACGACCTCTTTTCGCTAACTAACGTCGCAACCGCGTCCGATTCCCGCCGCGAAACTGCGCTCGATCTCTATGTGACTGAAATATTTTCAGAAGCGGATAACTTAGGATTTTAATTACAGGGGGACATTTGAAAGTTTAGTAATAGAAGAAGATTATTGTTGGGTCGTCAGCTGGACGATGTAGATCGGGAGAGGTGGCTAGAAATGGACTCAGAGCGTCTGTGGTAGGGTAGGATCGAGCGCGAGAGTTGGTGATGTGGCGGTGCGCGGCGAAGCGACGATGTGGGACGGCGCGAGGTGCGCGAGCGCCGGTGGGCGCGTAGGGTGCGAGCCATGGATTGCTGCAACTACGGCGAGTACCGCGGGGCGGCGTACGGCGCGGGCGCCGGCTGGGAGGGCTACGGGTACGCACCGCTGCCCTACGCGCCCTACGCGCACGGCTACTACGCGCCGCACGCCCACGACCCGTACGGGAGATACTACCGCTATGACTACCCTGCCCACCAGATGCACCATGCTGACCATGTCATGCCAATGGGTTGGTATTACAAACATTTAAAACTATTTGTAGGTAACCGTAATCGATAATAACGCTGCTTATTACGACTGAAATTAGTTAATTAGCCAACACGGAATCTTTTAATTAGGTGTATTGTAAGTACTTAGCTCATAGGCGTTATCGACGTTATCGTGACGACCACAACACAGACTATGTCGGCATATCTTTAAAATGTCTACCTCTTACCAATTTATATACGTATGCCACATATTCCCACTTAAATTACAACAGGGAAAATATTGGCTCTACCTATTTTTTTTTTTTGAAAAGCAGACTAAAATACATATTTAAACAATTATTTAAAAATTCAAATATAATCTAATCAATACCAAAATTCATTATGATTATAAATGTAGAGCTAAACCTTGTTTTTTTTTATTTCTTTTAGTTTATATTATTTTATTTACTGAATATAATTTATAACTTTTTTACCTATTTATTGACCTTTGTATACATATGTTTATATTATAATAAACAATATAATATATTATTTTATATGATCCGTTGGTAAGAGTTTATTTAAAATCATATTTTTATTTAAAGTCATATTTCCCATCTAAAGCTATAATTATTATCCAATTAGGTGGGTACCTAGATAATTTGAGTCCATCATTCTTTAAATATATACCTATATGAATCATATTAAGTAATGCTAATATGTTATTTTATTTGTATTAATAGCGTAAAAAGTGATTAAAAGTGTTTTCATAATCAGTTATAAAAATCCCCATAATAGTACAGCAAAATAATAGAATATGTCGGTTAGTGACTAGTCCTAATTCCTTGCGTATAATTGAATTATAAGCATTGAACTATTTAACGTGCACATAACACTCGGGCTAGTAATCACAATAACATGCCTAACGACTGTGCCGAGTGTGCGTCGACCTGAATTTGTTTACCAATACGAGAGAGATCGGAATCCGCGCGCGTGGCGCGAAGCGACATTGTGAACAATGAAGAATGAAGTAAGAATTAATGTTTACGTTTGGGCGGATTTCTCGGCGTCTACGTCACGTGTCGATGTCAGAGGCCGCGGGTGACGGGCGGGGTGGAAGGGGAGCGCTACAGGTGGTCGCTGGCCCCCTCACCCCGGCTTCTACAGAACTCTCCCCACGCCGCAACGCGATTGATCGCCTGCACAGCACAGCCACTCTACATATTGACCGGGGTACTAACGCCCGCGTCGCTATCCGCTATGAACTCCTTACACACGCCAACTAAAACATGTAACGACTTTCGCACCCCCGTTAAGTACGCACTGATATACTTTTTCAACTCACGTTTAAGACTACTCAGATGTACCTACGAGATACAATCGAATTCACCCTGTTTATTATTCAAGCTTATATTAAAGCCCATAATAAAAAAGCCGTAGAGAGTTCAGCGATTAATGAATATGCAGATCAAGTTTTTCGCGCAATTTAACCGGACATTTAACAATTTGTATTTTAATCTCCTTAAGATGGGGCCATGGCTTTATATTCAAAGCTGGCTGGTACCTATGAAGCTATAAGCTATAAAATGCACTATTTAACTTTTATTAACATAAACATAAACGTTTATCAAATGATGTCGACTGTCAAGAATCGTGAGTACTATTTGCACTTTCACTGAATTGACACGCCATTTTCATATCATCATGTCACATCCATTATTTTATTTATAATGTGTATTTATTGTATGTGTTATTGCTATTAATTACCTGACATTGGCAAAATACCCGCTAAGTTGTGGGTGAGGCCATATTCATATCCATTTTATTTCATCGCATCTCATTTCGTAAAGAAATAAAAAGAAGAATTAAAACTGTTCATTCTATTCTTATTTATATTAATATCATAATGGGACATTTTTCTTATACTCTATTTCGAAATCGTATGTCGTTAGTTATGGCGAAATAAACTCCACGTTTCATGGCTATTTAAAGGGCATGCTAAGTTTGACGTTTGGAGACTACGAATTGCTCAATCTACTTTTTCAAGTTGTTTACTTCTGTTTATAATTTCTAAAGCTTCATTTTGCAACTTCATACTTGAGTTTCTTACTATTGCTAAGGTACCCGAGCGTTATGCAACCAATTTACAGAATCAAATCATAGGTAAAGTATGTTCCGATGGATAGGTTACATTTGAATATAGGTATCCAGTAATTATTGGATTATTCTACAACATTTATAATAACCTTGCCCTCAGATATACAGGCAGATGAAGAGGAGTCCTTGGTTAAGAAACTTATTTTGACAGTTCAGTGACTAATAGCTGCAATAGCATAACAATCGGTCCAAACTACAGTTCAATGACAAACTCTGCTTGCTAACGTGAAATATGGGTACTTATCCAATTATGTCCTATTTGTATTTATAATAACGCTCACAATATCATAATAAAATATATGCACGTAGATTACGGCGTCTACGCCTCGAAAGAGGCGCGCGTGCGACGCGCAATCGCGCGACGAGACCAGCGCGTGCACACGCCCGCCCAACATTTACCGCTGCCGCCCACCGTGAGTATTGACACATACTTAAATTTATTCAGACTATACTACCATCGTAGTTTAGTTTAATATAAGTAATGTTGATGTCCAGTAATCGTATTTCTTATATACTTATCAGCTCACTTGGTAGTGTCCCTGCTTTCTGTGCCGGGGGTTCCGGATTCGAATTCTAGTATGTTACATATAGATAGCTCCTTTTTTTTCTATCAAACAAAGCAATAAAAATAGTAGCTCATAATACCAGGAGCGGAACCATTTTGTTAAGGGGGTGCAATTTTTGTGTGATTTTGCTTGAGTTGGGGGGGGGGGGTTGCACCTACTCCCCCCCCCCCCCTGTATCCGCCTCTACTTAATATACAATTTAAGCGTCACAATGACTGACTGGACAGGGACTTATAGAATTGGTAAAAGAGGCGGGGAAACTTAAAAAATTATACTATAATTACACTAATACTATAATATAGGCACATACCTACATGTGTAAATATTTTTTATACAACAATAAATATACTAGCTATGTTAACGTTTATCAGTTAAAATAACCAGATTCTTATAAAATATCAATGTCATGAGTTTAATAAAGCTATATTAAAATTATGTAGGTCAGTGTCAAAGGACAGTCGACATCCTCGGCACTAGTCCGTCCGCTATTTTACCACATTATTATAAATCACAAGCACGCGTAACAAAGTTTAAATTCGTTTGAAACGATATACGTGTACGGAATGAAACGTGTTTTGTGTTATATTTTTTTTTATTTAATGTCAATATATGGTTTTCCTGTACGTGTACGGACTGAAACGTGTTTTGTGTTATATTTTTTTTATTTAATGTAATGTAATAAATATTTAATGTAATGTAATATGGTTTTCCTACGATATTTTTAAGGAATTTGTGCACAGGATATTTTTTTAGCAACAATGCTATCTTAACTGTAAGTTGGCTTAAAAAGGCAGGTATATAAAACAAAGTTTGAGATTACTTTATCAGTTCGTAAATTTCTTGGAATATAAATAACAACAACATCAGACAGTTAATAAAATATAAGTGATCTTGACCTGTTTGTTATATCATCTGTGTGTAAACATAAACATTTATGTAAATGACATTTAGCACAAAGTTTATCTAAAAAAATCTCGTAATTCCCTAGTGTACAGAAGCAGTAAACTAGTAGTAACGTTAACGAATAATCGAGTCGTAAGTGGTATCATTACGGCGTCATATTACAAGACAAGCGAGTCACAAAGGCGCTAATGAGGGCGGGACGGGCGTCGGCATGCAGGCAGGGCGGGGCGAGGTGGCCTATGAAAGCTGTCAGCGGTTGATTTTTCCGAGTGTCGTGGGCGCCGCGCTGATCGATAAGTCACGTGGCTTGCGCCGCGCTCGCTTGCCGCTCGATAGTTAGTTAGCCTCTGCAAATCTCCCGACACTACTCTGCTTCCCTCACCAAACTTTCAGCCGCTCGCTAGTTTATGGAGTTGCTTTTTTTTTAATGTCTACTTGCTATCTTACCAATTGTTGTTCTTAGGACATAGGACATTATTATTAAGTCTATTCGTTAAATTTTCAATCCTAATAAAAACGAGAAGTGGTTTTAGAATGTTGTTTTGTTTTGTTATTCGTAGGTACTTACTCCAGAACTAGTGTAAAATATTTTTTCTTTTAGACTTATTTGACTACATATTTTATTATTTATTCATATTATGATATGTATAATAGCGACAAATACCATTGTTAATACATCTATTTGTACTGAACTTTTAAAGTACGTTGTCGTAGCAACGGCGTAGCTGCGTAGCGCGATCTGAATTTGGCGACCGCTGAAAGTTGTGTCTGCGCAAAAGTTTGCCTGTTAGGAATACCTTTAGAGCACATTTTATTTTATATTTTTTGGTTTCGTGTGGTGTGTATGACTTTAGTGAACGGTAGGTGATGGATGATGTGTGATGATGAATGTCGTCGGTGCAACGCTACGTTGCACAGGGAGTTGGACATCGATCGGCGACGCGACCCCGCCGCTCCCTCTCGCCCGCATCTACCGCACTAAACATTATCTCTTGTACAGACAGATTGTGTACACATTAGTTGATAAACTTTTCGGCCACAAATAGGTAAATTGTTAATATTGATTTATTAAAAATTATATATTATGACTCTTATTGAAAATAAATTATGAATCATGTTTACTAGAGATGGACTATCCCATAAAAACCTTTTGATTTCGTAGAATAACAATATTTTATAGTAGGTACCATTTCTTGTTATAATCTTGTGTACTTATAAACTTTCACCATTTCACGTTTAATAAGTCTTCTAGCGAATTTAGTGATACAGGTTTATTTACAGTCCCAATAACTCCGTTGCATTACATGGTACCTAAAATATATATTTTTTCTTATTGTTATAGGTACTTAGTACAGTTTCCTAAAACATGCTTTAGTACGTTGCTCTAGGTACATGAAAATGGTTTAAAAGTTATTGCTAATATAACTAAATAGAAGCAACGCAAAACTGTATTCACTAGCATTTGTTTAAAATATTTTTTCGAAATTACACTTAATGTTTGCAGCCTCCATTAGAATGCGGGATAAGCGGCCGGGGGCCCGCGTACTGCGAGCCGCAAATGTGGCCACATTATCAGGTATGGTTGTGCGCCACCACGAAAATGTTTGATAAATTAAATATACAAAGCTCATGTGTATGAACTCTGTTTCTCTGATTTGCTGTAGGGTAGGTCCATGTCTAAATATAGCTTGGTAGTATGATGTCATTATATTTGTTAGTAAAGTAGATTTAGACCTAATATTTCCATATTATTTTAATGATAAAGCAGCCTGGGACATATCGCTCAAATATTTATCGTCAATTGAGAGAGATTAGGGTATTTTATACACACCTGCAAGTATTTTTTTTTTAATTTTTAGCAGATGGGTGCAATGGGCGGAGGCGTATGGAGCAGCAATGCAGTTAGCGGTGGTTGGCCGGCGCGCAGCACGTGCTCCCGCGAGCACATGCGGTACCCTGTCGATTGTCGACCCATGAAGGTAACTTGTTTAAAATATTTTGATACAGCTTGAGAGCTTCCCTGTGTAGGGATTCGTTATTGATTTATTTCCATATTGCGTAAGTTGTAAAGTTAGTAAAATCAACTGGTGCTGACTAGTTTTGTCATGCGTAAAGAATTAAAGCTTTGTGAAATTAATGTAAAGCAATATTATCTTCTCAAAAGTTTAACAAAAAATCTACCTAGAGTTAAAATATTTCTCTTTTAAAAAGTTTAACAAAAAATCTAAGCTCCTCAAGTATACGTTTTTCAGTTCAGGAGCTAATGTTTTATTGCGAACTCCTTTTAAATATTGCAGGGCCCGCACTTGCATAGTCAAAACCAAGCGTGTCAGCAGGACGGAAGAACGACCCCTTATCCCGTGTACGAAGACTCCCCTTTTAACAGAGAGGGTAGCTCGAGGCCAAGGAATACGCCTGAGTATACGCCGAGCGTATCGCAGGTTGATGCTACGCGGTCAGCTCGGGCTCGTTTTCTTCCGGAGCCGTGTCGCTCACCACCCGTAGAGAAACGCCAGCCACCCGTAGTTCCGTTGCCCGCTTTCCAACAAGCTTTTGGATCAACTGAGATCGGAAAGTTTTCCGAGGCATTCAGTCGGACTGAAGTCGCCGTGGATGACGCCTCCGGTGTAAATTTTTTGTACGAATCATTTCCCGAGTGGGACAGTACCATTGAACCCCAGTGGTCTTCACAGCCCACCTCGCGCGAAATCAAATGTGAACAAAACTACTAAAAGTAATCTTCGCTCTAGTTCTAACATAAAGGCGAATCCGCCTTTTAGTAAATTTAGACAAATTGTAGTTCCACCACCATGTTGCCAAAATGAGTGCCGAGATGGAGAGTTCGATGTCATAAAACTTTACGATGTGATGTCAAAAGTGTATGAAAATTTAATCGACCGGATAGATAGTGGTGTGACATTTAATACATCTAGATAAATTAGATTTATTAATTAGTTATTCCCTTTAACTAGTTATAGGCCAGTCATAAAAATGAAAAATATTGTTAATATGGGAAGTGGGAACGTTATGAGTACGCATATAGGATAACAAATTAATCATGACTCAATGTGCCTTTATTCGGAGAGCCCGCGGCCGATATTCGCGCGGTGTCGTGTGCCCCGTTCTGCGTTGCTATGCACGACATGAAATTACAATAGCAATTATAGGGACCAACGTTTAGACAAATATACACGACACAGATGCGTGCACGGTCGATGCGCAATACGCTCGATAATACCTTTATCGGGAAAAAATATAACAATGTGGCAACAATAACTTTAAAAACAATAAGGACTAAAATACAAATAAAGTTGCTTATAATTATGATTAGCATGAAGTGAAAAAAAAAAACAGAAATTACAATACGTTTTTTTTATATCTATGATGAATAAAGAAAACACACTTTTTTTTATTTAATACCTTATCGTTTTTATCCTGACGTAACTCTATCATTGCTAACCCTTATCTACCTAACTTGTCGTTGGCATAATCGTTGATAAACGATGGAGCCACAATATTAATTATGTTACTATTTACTTGTATAAAGGGGCTTTTAAGACGCCGCGCGAACTTATTATAAACATTCGACAATTTTCAGGAAGTAATGAAACAAGTCATGTATGTAGGTATAATTAGGTAGTTAAATTTGATAAAATTTTTAAAGAGATTACTTATGAATAAAATGGCTTTTTAATTAAATATTTAGGGGTCCAACAACATTGCTGTAATAAAGTGTTTGTTGTGATTTGATCTCCCATTTAGAATCACAATTACAATATAGATCAAAACGTATACTTAGATAATTATTATTGCAGAGTAGGTACCTACTTATCTATTTCATATCTGTTGTTAATTTGTAATGTTATTGTGGTGTTGTTTCTTTATTAAACATAGTAGACTAACTAATTAATGTTTGGTTTAAACTTATTGTTGTCTGTGATAATGGTTTTGTATGTGCAATGTTACTAGAGACGTAGTTCGACTTAGATGGTTTTTGTTATAATTAATTTAAAGGGTACTTTAGTTTACATACAGATATGATCCGCAGACATGAATATCATGATTGTAAAGAGCTTCATGAACCACATTACACCAACATTATTTAAGATTATTAAAATATAATTAGAGCATAATATAAGGTATATTAGTGGATACATAAAAACATTCCAAGGGAAGAACCTATTTATTGTATAGTTTTAAGTCCACAACGAACACAACACTATTAGGTACTTGTAAACAGTACCTACCTAACATATTATGAACATTGGACAAAGTTTATTTTTCAATGCAGTATTTCCAATTAATTTTCTATTTTACCAGACAAATTACCTGTATGGTACATAAATTAATTTGTTTCGAGCTTAGCACATAAATAAATAATATTATAATGTGCCGTGCATGGATAACAGTTACTTCCAATGGTCATCATTTTTATTATAGAGTAAAAAAAAGCCCGTGTGTCACTATTTTCGATCACTTTCGAAAAAAAAAGAAACAGCAAAATTAATGGAGTGCCTTACGTATTTATTATGATATGAAATTAGGATGAATGAATTTTATTCTAGCATAATTTGATGAAACACCATAATATAATAGCGTAATGAAACTTCTTTTAATCTGAGTAGGTATTTCAAAAACGTCATAATAAGATATTATAATGAAATTAATAAAAATAATGTAATAGTTATCTGTACAAGTAATTATGTAAACTCCTATCAATATTATTATGTAATTGCATGGTGTACACTCATTTATTGCGGGGCATATTAATTTCAAAACTACTTATGAATTTATTTGTTGTCATGAAATGAATGATGACGTAAAAAGAGAACGAACGTTTATTTTTCAAATTTAAGTACTTAAATCTGCCGATCTAAGGGTGAGTTTATACTATTTAGGTTCAATTATTGAACTTATTCCAACTTTTGTTATTAATTTAGATCAACTTCATTGTATTAAGCGAAGTAAGTTGAATTTATGTAGGTTAGCGTGTACACCATTTCTCGCCATTTTTAACTTACTTTAGTATAAGTTAGAGATTTCAGTTATATTACTTAAGGTATAATTACACCAATTGAAGTAATTGCTAAAACATAATAGTATATACGAACACCTTCTCAGGTGATACTTTATTGCTATGATAATAAAATACAAAATGTAGCCAGTGCCACATAAATTATGTATATTATTAAATATACATCTCCGTAGATAGTCCTATTGTTATCTGTTTATTTAGACTAGAATGAAATATAATTTTTACTGTAGAAAGATGTACCGTAAAATTATACCTTTAAAATTAATATAGGTGTTCACAGATAGAGCTTCCTGATTGAATATTTCCCATTTGGTCTCCCATTAAAGTTATTGTGTGTTGTGCTTATCATATTGTTGTGTATCAATACTTACCGTTCGTCGCATTGGTTATTCCTTGTAATGGTGTGTTTCTCTAACTCAACGTTGAGCCAAAATCTATATTGTTTATTTAATTAATAATTTTCCCTTGTGGGCATGAGTTAATCTTACTTACATTTCGCGCCACATATATATAATATACTAGTACCTATTTTTATCATATTAGATGTTTTCACAAAAACATATAAGTACTTACTTAATTTAAAATCCAAATAGGTGAATTTTGAATCTAATTAAAATAACATACGACTGTACAATTAATGAACCTTGAAGTGTTTTGAAATATGGTAGTTTTAGGCATCCATAGCAATTTTATTGAGGCAGTATTGTATGTGGACCTACTTATACATTTACGTTCGTTTTGAATTTGTTGATAAATAACTTTTAGGCCAACAAAATCTAGTCGCATAAGTATTATGTAAATTTGTTGCGGGGGTTAAAATTAATAAACAAAATTATTAATGAAAATATTATTATATACCTTCCTAGTTATAATTAATTATTATTAAACTTGTAAAAATGCATACCTACCTACTTAATTATATTTTGAATGTGTCACTCATATCAATTTAGAAAATCTGTTTTCTTAGCAAATTGTAAGGTTTTGATTCCGGAAACACTGAAATGTTTGATTTATGGAAGTCGATGTGCGATTTAATAAACATATATATCGATAACGCTCGTTTTTTTTGTGCGGCTCAGAAGCTTACAATACGGCACGTGCCGACCGCATATTATAATTTCAGGTATAGGTATAGATATAACACGATGTTTTATTTTATATTTATTCATAAGCAATAAAAAGTAATTTCCATAAATGTCACAAAATGTAACATATCAAATACTTAATTAATAAATAATAGAAGTACATAGGTACATAAATAAATAACAAATTAAACTACAACATTTGGAAGCCACTAAAGGATACTAGAGACATTTCCCATTTAAAAAAGATACCATCGAACTACTTCAGAGATTCCTGAAATGAAACATAATATAATATTATCACCTACGTGCACACTATGTTAAACCATGGTGAAGGCACTTATAATTTAGGCGTTTAAAAAAGGACAAGAGACATCAATTATAATGCAGGACAAAAGAATATTAAAAAAAAAAATCACAGTGTGATGAAATCTTTTACTAACCTCTGTGATTTGTTGAGGTATATACAAGAAGTTTAATTATGATAGGTACATTTGAAATGGGTCTGGAATATATAAGTAGACGATAAATAAATAGATACTGAGAAATATCTTAAACAATCATGTATTTATATCGGCGCACGGTATTAATTTCAAATTAACAGAAGACCAGCATACAGAATCAATGAAGTAGTTTGATGACAATAACATTACTTTGTACACAGGAAAGAAAGTTTTATCTATATTAATATAATAAACTCTATGGTTTCACTATAATACATTGACAGAACGTAAAACCGAAATACGCAAACAACAACACGGTGAAATTATAAAAGTTTAATAAGTACTTATTATAACATTAGTTATTTTCGTATTTTACTTCAATAAGTCTTTCTAAATATTCATTTCCCTACTTTACTTTTCAAATGCCATTGAAGTATGAAATACAATCGCAATTAATGAGCTCATCCTTCATTTCAGTTTTCACTCATATTTGTTTATTCATTTTATTAATTATATTTTCTTAGTATAATAATATCTATAAATTGATTGTATAAGTTCGTAATTATTAAATTCGAATATTTTAACATATGTATATTAATAAACAGGTTTTATTTCAATAAATCACGAAACAAACATTCAAACAATAATTATGTTAAGTTGAAAATATAAAGTAGTGATCACAATAATTTAAATAGATATATGTATAATCTAAACGCCATCAGTACATTATAATATATAATGTTGCATGTGCCTGTAAAATATATAAACAATGCTGTAGTTTTAGGAGGTCACGAGAAAACGTATAAGCTGAACGAGATAGATCCACCGCCGTTGATATGTCCCGAGTGAAAAACTACCGAAATGCGAACCAGTTCAGCGATCGTTCATGCTACTTTCTTGTCTTTCTACCTATCCAATATTACAAATTCTGAATCAGTCGAAAATATTTCCTGTACCGTAAACTTTAATTTGTATGGTTCAGTTAGATACCTTCCTAAGACTGCGCGTTAATGGTACCTTTGGGTGAAGGCTGATACCTATAACTACTAAACCTAGGCTTTATAATCAAGCCCATAGGCCACATTAAATGTAATATCCAGTGTCAGGAATCTGGTTACGAAATACTTTCGACACTTAGACATAATAATTAGACTCGTTCGTAATAATATACCCTACTGCTGGACAAAGCCGTAGACAGTGGGGTGGTGGAGGTTCAAACTACCCCCCCTCTCACCCGAAATGCCTTAGAGATCTTATACGTACTAATGTGTCTGGTCCAGAGCGCGACCCCCACCGAAGTGAATTCCTGGCTACGGCTTTGCTGCTGGATGATACAATCGTCTAGCAGTTGCTCAAACATCACGGGTCCTATATTCCATTTGATCCAGTCTACAGTTTCCCGCGACAGCAATCAACATATTGACAATTATAACACTAAACAAACAAATATGAACATACTTAAGGTACAGTAAACAATTGAAGAAACTCAAACTGTGTGCAAGTATGCGTCATATCATTCATCTAGCCTATGATAGAACTTTCAAATTTGATCACGAAGATAAATTATTATAACTACCTAGTGTATATTTCCATTTGATGAGTGCATTTTGAACTATAGGGTAGTGAGTATTGCAATGCCAATGTGACGAAATTGAAACGGAAATACATTAAAGCTAACTACACTCACAATATAATTGTTTATTCAGTTATATCTTCATGATAAGTATCTAAGCTTAGGGAGGTTGTGGCGGCACCTAATTTGGCACAGAGTTGTTTATAAGTACAAAATTAAATTTAGAAATAGATTACTCGCACGTTTTAACTAGATTTAATGGAAAAATAAAACAATGCTAATGTAGAAATTATTTATGGGGATATATTACGAGTATATTAGTTTAGTCGGGGTACATGCTGAGTCGCTTTTAATAACTATGTAAAGACATTCATTAGGTAGGTATGTAGATACGTGCAAAAATTATTGACGCTATCATATCAACGTCTTTAGTTACCTATTAAATTAATTGCCAGATAGGTACGAACACTATTGAAAACATTTAGGATGTGAATGATGAGTCACATAATGATGACCTCGACTTTCTATTGATATTGTCATTATTTGTAATTATAAAATAGACCTACCTAAGTAAAAAGTGTCACATAGGTTGTTTACGAATAAAACTTATATTCTATAATACAAGTCAATGTTTTTGGCGGGTTACATTTGGAAATAAATATCAGGACAGGAGTACACAAAAAGCCACGACACCGCACTGCTGAATTAGTTACTTGATAGTTAGTTTCCGAAAACAAAATTTAAACTATCATGGGAAAATTATTTTTTATCACAGAAATCAAGGATAGAACTATTTATAACTATAAAATTGTATTTAGCATGAAGTATAGTATAATTTTATCTGTAGATATTCATACATGCATGCACGATTCTTTAGCCGCAAGTCTTTACGATTCTTAGATTTGTATAAAAGAACAAGCAGTTGCGGTTTTACAAATGTAAGAATTAGAAATCCTTGCGTGAAAACGTCTTGCGTCATTTACCGCAGTGAGCTTACGGCCTGGCTCTGTGTTGATTGACCCGTCGGAAGTCACTAATTCCGTCAATTGCAGTGTCGCTATCTCTGTATATTGGGCAAAAGGGGAACAAGTCGCGCAAAGCAAGGTCGCGGCAGACGCCAGGGACATCGACGACGGAGATGGAGATGATCCGGTGCATTCGACGAATTCGGGTATGGTTGGATACGTCCGTAATTTTCACATTCTATTCGAAATACAGCAGGGATCGAGGCGTTCTCAGCTTTGAAAATAGGGGTAACGTGTTGAATAAAGTATTTTCCAGCGGTAGTCGTCGCTACTGATCGACAAAGCCCTACATATCTGAGACGAATCCGGAATTTCAGCCCGCGATCGTAGTGTGAGTGGTGAAGTGGTAGGGCGTTGTGAGCGGCGGCTCGTGTGAGTGGTATATTGGATACAGGGTCTAGTGGCGGTGGTCCGGCGCGAGCGACTTGCGGCTTGCGGAGAGATGGTGGTGGCGCGGCGCGGCGCGCGTCGAGCGTGGTAGCGTGGTGGGCGCGGTCGCGCCGCTCCCGCCTTCGCCCTCGCCAGCGCCCACGCCCGCGCCCCCCGCCTCGCTCGACATGTCGCGCGGTTTCCACACGGGCGATCCTACAACACACCAAACACCGAACTCTTTAAATTTACCTCACGGATTTGCGCAGAATTTGGACTGGTGGGTATGACTGATCGCCGGGATTTCGCGGGCTCGAGAGCAAAGAGTTGAATGTTTGATGAATGTTGTCTGAGGTTCGACACCCCGGTAGAAAGCGCGCGCTCCAAGCGGGGGCGGGCCCGATGAGCGCTTCGGCCGGTTCCGATCTAGTACGAGTTTTGACAGCTCACTAAAATCATATGTTATTATGAATCTTTGCATACTTTTATTTGCAGCATCCCTTGTTGAACCACGCTACGTTGGTAAATACACGGAAAGATTAACATTCAAACTACTTTCGTAAGCTGTCAAAGTTCGTACTTGACCCCCCGGTTATAGATCGGGTCGAAAGCGAGACGGCGACTTGTACTGGCTCGCTGTCTGACTGGTGCACGCTAAACGGTGTCGGGCCGGGGACGTTGGCCATGAGAGTTAAGCGAGTACAAGTCTCCGCGTGTATTCGATCCCGACACGGTCCAGTGTGAACCGTGCTCTACTCGCGGGCTCGGCGCGCCGGCCGCGCACCGGTGGAGGTTATTCTACGTCGGTCGACATAGTCATCGAACATTCAAGCGATACTGGCATTGCTAGAGTTTTGCGGTGTCAGCATTTAAGAAAGTCTAGTTACTTATAATACTAACCAAGCGGTAGCCTAAACACGTTAACATTAAGATCTACAGTGCACCAATTGAATTGATTATTTATTGGGGGGTTGATTATTTATTACTTAATACTGAATAGCTACTTACTTCTTACAATTATATAGATACTCGATCGCGAGTACCATATCTAGTTCGATAGTATCAGTGCACAGCTACAGAGGTTAGGTAAAGCACTACGTGAACATTAAAAGGTGAAATCTAGACTGTTTTTAATTGGATATAATATAGCTAGCCTATTATGAGTTTAATAATTTTACTATGTATGTTTCTATTGAGTTTATAATGGTTATAGATTTATATTTTTATTTCATATACATAATGGGGCTCTATATTGTGCCTAGAAAACATATGAAACACTTTTAAATCCGTTTTTATTTGAATAACATAAAAATCTAAATATAAGTGATTCCGAGTTTTGTTTCGAGTCGGAATTGCTTATGGTGGGTGTGCAGGTTGCCTTATATCCATCTGAGCTACTAACGCATACAAAATTTAATAATCATTGATCGCTCAGTGTGCAAATAATGCTCGGGCTGTGAGGTGTTTCTGCGTATGTGGGATTCAAATAGATCAGCCCTTTGATATTCACACACAACCATCCAAATCTAAACTCTAACTGGGATTGGTAACAACATTATATTTTAATATGCTTTTTTTAAATAATAATAACCTATCTAACGTGTATACTCTGACAAATAAATACAATTAATAGTAACGGCTTACACATTTTTTTAGTAGATCTTTTAGTTGCGGTTTATACTTAACACATAGATTAATTTAACACTAAATTGAGCAGGTACTGAAGAGATGCGACAGATAAATAAATAAATTTAATATCGTTACATAAAGGTACTTCGAAATGGAAGACTTAATTAACGATACAAATCCATGGCTATCTACATAATAAATATTATAATTATTTTTATTGGGATGTATAATAATTGTAAAATTAAATTAACGAGAAGATACCTAGGCACTATTACGAAAGTGAGGAATAACATCAGTACAATACCACAGCCATTATTATATAACACTTAGCACTTGGATTTATTTATAATTAGGTTTTGATTAATTTTAATATTAGCTATAATATTAAAGGATTTTTTTCCGCATAAGTACCTATTTATTAATTTTTTCTACGTGGTGGAATGAATAGCTTCTACCTTACTGAGAAACATTAATACTGGTTTACTTTTTTTGTATTTTCGCGTATACGATTAATTCTAAAGTTTTAATGATATAGGTATCTACTTTTTAACCAATGTAACGTGCCAATAAATATGCCAAATGAGATCGAAATCAGTAATGCTCGCTGTATACGAGGAAAGTGCAAAAGTAACAAGTAGCAAATATATTTGCGTAAATAGCACAACAAGTGCGCATGTTAAAAATAAGCAAGTGATTTTCATACATTCAAGTCTTGCTACTTTACTATTTGGCTATTTCTTACTTGCGTACTGTCCTTTTGTAAACATGTCGCTACATCACATTTATTAGGCATGGGTCGTCATGATTTTTGTCGTTGATGTAGAGTTTTTTTCGTTTGCCAGCTAGTCGATCGACTAGTTGAATTCGTAGTCTATAATCGACGTGTCAACTGTTTTAATAAACGCCTAAAAACTTTATGCGATGCTGCGACGGTCAAGAGACTACTTTTGATTTCTTATATTTACGCGAATACTACACGTAAAATCATAAAATAAACGCCATAAAATCCTTAAAATAAGTTTTATTTCAAGACCCTACTATGTTATTTTAAAACCAAACACAAATATACATGTGTAAAATAGGTTCATCTATGTCACGTACGCAACGTCCAGCCATTTAATCCAGCGCGCTACAAAATATAGACGACAACGTTTTTCTAAATTTTGGTACCTAACAGGCATTTTAAATATTAATACTCGGAGGAATATGAGAACATTAGAGATCAAAGTCTACGACAGTCGCAGCGTCAATAACGATGACAAGCAGACGAGCGATTTAATTACAGTAGTCTACAAATTCAAGTAGTTCGTCGATACGTTAACAGACGATGGTTAATTTAACTACTCCATAGATGCAACGCCCATCGCTCATACCCATCCAACGAAATTAATGACGCCAAAGAGCTACAAACGTGCTTAGAATGATCAAAACAAGCGCATGACAGACTGCACTTGCAGTTTTTCAATTTCTAATCCGAAGCTGTCGATGAATGCTACGTGGATAAAGTATAGTAACTAGGTGGTCTATCTATTCAAGAAGGATATTTCTTTCCACATCATGATATCCTCTGTATACAGTGGTGGTGTTTTATTTTAAACATGAATTTGATCGAATTCATTTATTTCATGTTGCCGCGTCGGCGTGCAATGGGCACGGTCGTGAGGTGTGCCATCCAGGGTTTCAATACTGCTTCGATCAGAAGATGTTAGGTATGATTGAGCAGTCATCGATTTTCGGCGAGGTTTGGGCGACTTGCCCTTCCCCTTATGCTAGGAGGTTTTACTCTGTTTTTTACTGGAAAGGTAGCACTGAACACATGTTGGGTGTTCGATGGTTTTAGCAATAGATTCAGTCGACTTAGAAACTACGATGCCCATTTTCATGGCCTTATCCTCGGCTTTGGCCAGCTGAGAATAGTGGGTCATCCTGTCCAATGAGTTTGTTCCAAGCCTGGCTAATTTCTCGCCACTAGACTTAGAAGATCTACGGCTTAAATTTGGTGACTTGCAAGGCGATTTATCAAAACTGGCCTGAGGTGTTCGCATTATGCCTTTTTTGGGAGCGGGTTTTGGTGACCTCGACCGATCTACACTACTCTCACGTGACTTCATTATACTTCCACGCGGTGACCTCGAGCCGTCGAAGCTTTGCTGTGGCGATCGAGACTTGTCAATGGATCCTCGCGGAGACTTGGACTGATCAAAGCTGCCTCTGGGTGATCGGTGCAGCGTTTTAGTTTGCTTCAAACTCGATTTGTTCGGAGATTTGCACACGATCACTTTAGTGACACGATCCCGGTCTGGCGATGGATAGTCCGCGGAGCGATTGGGTGATTTATCCCTATTGATGCTGCTGCCGCTGCACGAACGAATAACCTTGATCTTTCTCTCGGGTGCCGACGAGCTCTTTCTTTCGGGGGAGGATTTCAAGGACTGCGATTCTTGCTTACCTAATTCTTTGACCATTGTGGGCTGGTAATGCGTCGGCTGGTGTGAAGACTGAATCAGACGGGCCTGGCTGCCGGTGCTGCCGGCGCTTAGGGTCGAAGTCGTGCTGCGAAACATACACAAACTACGTAAACTTTTCGTCTCTGGAAGCGGTAGTGACGAGTGGTGACATATGTATGAGTAGTAACAAGCGAACCTACGTCAATTTAGTCGACGTGGCAAGAAGTGGTAGAGTGTGAGGGTGGCCAATTATAGTAATAGTGAAGGTACTGTGTTTTGTGACGGTAACCCATACATATGTTGGTACCTTAGCGTGAGGTGGTTGGGAGTTCTGCCTAACCCTCGCTTGGCGGGCGGCTGCGGCGGCTCGTCCTCGCCCTCCGACTTGGAGCCGGGCTCCGGCTTGTCGACGTCGGGTGGCGGCGGCGGAGGCGTGCGCTTCACGCTCGACTCTGTTAGTCGGCACAAGCGACGAGCTGTGTTAGTGCTTTTTATGTTATACTTTCACATATTGACTATACTCAAATTAGTGTTTTAATTTCATGCATCAATAATCGTGGCTAACAAATACTATGTATTATTAAAAAACACAAATATTAACATTAGAAGTTTGCATGTAATATTTTAAAATAGCAGCACTAACCAGCCGTGTCTCCGAGGGTCTTGCTTCTGAGCCTGAAAGCAGGCTCCTCAGAGGCAGGTTCTTGAGGCGGCTCTTCTGCGTCTTGAGAATTTTCACGCGATAGATCGCCAACCTGAAATGGTAGATTAGCGATTAAAATATTTTTTCGAGATAAAAATGTATGTCTAATATTTGTACTTTTATTGGAATATAAATATGAATGTGAGATTTTTACCTCAATATTGCCTGCCGACAGCCGCTGTCCAGTAATTTTAGGCTTCTTAGTCTTGCCAAGTGTGTGAGATCCTTGCATGACCTGCACCTGTGGATAATAATATCCATTAATGCATTTTGGGGAAGGACCTCTTCGAACATGTTATCTACTTTTAATGAATAGATTTCTAATAGCCTCATAGATTTCTAGTTTCGCTTTAGGTTTCACTATTTGGAATAGACTTGATTTTGGTTGCAAGAAGAAGAAAAACCATACTTATGTAGCTTAAAAATATGTATGCCTATAATCGTGAGGTACTATTTATATCTAGTAATAATAATACCATCCCTTTTAATGTTCCACTGTTGGGCACGGGCCTCCCCTCAATGCGAGGGGGATTACGCCAGAGTCCACCATGCTGGCCCAGTGCGCGCATTTGCGATGTTTTCCTTCACCGTTTAGCACGTAATAATCATGGTTGAAAATGAGATTCGCACATGAAATCCAGAAATCCCAGAGGTGCGAGCCGGGGTTTGAACCTGCGATCCTTGTTACCAAGGCAAGCGTTCTACCAACTCGGCTACCACTGTTTTTTTATATCTAGTAATAAAAAAATAAAATAGTGTATCAGTGCGATACCTGGTGCTTAGACCGGTCCCGGTCGAGAGTATGCGGGGCGCGCGGCGGCGCGGGCGCCGGCCGCGTGGTCGGCAGTGACATGTTGCGCACCGATTCGCGAATGATCTGCCGGATCGTCTTCAGGAAGGCGTTACGGAAGTCCGCAGTGCTGTACAACGAGGGGCTATGTTACTTGTAGTTGAACAGAAATAAACCCGTAAAAAGATGCTATTCTTATGGTGAATATGACCTCAGTTATCTGTCGAATCAGGGTAGACTAGTAGTCAAATTATTTTGAAAAATATCTAGGAATAATATAGTATTTGGAATTTCCATTACTGATCTGTTCTGATTCAATATTAATTATCTTTAAAGAAGCTCCAGCGACTAACATTAAACGGACTCATTTCACTGTTAATAATTTAAGAAAGTATTCATCGTTTTTAGTGGCCAATATTCCGATAATACATATAAAACAGAATCCAGCTACCGCACACGACTAAAATTCCGAATCCTCGATGCTCGAAGAGTCTTGCTCGAAAACATCAACTCACCTATTAGATAGCACGTAAACTTTTTCGGAGCGCCTTTGCAGTTGACTCCTCAGGTGTATGAGCTCCCATAAGAAGTGACTGTCCATGTCCTTCGCCGAGGAGGCTCGCACTTGCACTTCCGTCACCGGGATCAGAACTTGATACCTGATGATCTCCACCTCGTTCGAATTATTTTTTGATGATACCCCCTAAAATAATAAAAAATAATGTTTCAAATATATATTATGAGAAATATAATTAAATTGTTTCTTCGAAATATGAAAAAATATAATGATGACGTACCATAAGCTTTTTCTTTTGTCTCAGTCTTTCTTTGCAGAGGAAGACAACAGCTGATTTAAATACAAAGCACATTGCGTGCAATTCCAATCCTTTCTTAATTTTTCCTAAAAAGTCTGAAATATTTAACCATTCTACTCCACCGTAGTATAACAAATCACCTGAAAATGTATTCACAATTTAGTATAATATCTACTTTTAAGGAAAAAATAACACACCTATATTTGTTTTAGTTATGTTTTTAAATATGAATGTTAAAATACTGACCAGGACTTAGATCTATAGGTTGCTTGCAAGACTTTTGATGTTGCCTAAACAAGTGGTCAAATATAGCACCATATTCTTCATGTATTCGTTGCATTTCATTGATGTGTTCCGCAACTTTTTCCATACCTTTGAGAGCCTCTGCAATCATAAAACACGTGAGCAAAACTAAAAAGCCGTTGTTCACCCGAAACCAACCAAGTTAATCTGAGTTCATAGACATTTCTTACGTGTTTGTACGTAAGGAACTCAGAATCTATGACCATTTGAAATATGACTCAACGCTACAAACATTATCTCAGTTCTAACTTACTTAAATGTTCCACTACTTACCCACTAAATGGAGATGTTCCTCAGAATTAACATCAGTCAAATTCCTGAATTGTTGTAGCAATAAGGGATATTTTAATATCCTCTGTATCGGTTTTATTAAATACGATTCCAGAGTTGACGAATGTTGCTGTTTAGGATTCCTAGCAGCCAGGAATTCTTGTAATGCATGATTTCCTTCATCTGTGCACAGATTAAATATTACGTTATAATGTATACGTATGAAACTTCATATTAATTCTAAGCTACGTGGATAAAGAATGCAAACTTACTTGGATGCAAAACTTTTTGTGCTTTACTATGACTAGCACAGAACGAACTGTACAACTTGAAGTGATTCACGTAATAAAGGAAAGCATTTCCCACTGCGAAGAGAATATTCTGAAAATAATCATGAAAATAATATAATAATGGCTCTTATCGCTCCAAATCTGCACGATTGTTAATATATGTCTATCGTATACCTTGAACTGGTTAGATAATTCGAAGTGGTGGAAGTTAGGCTCAGCCTCAAGCGCTTCCTCTAAGTTTTGCAGGAATTGTCTTTGGAAAGTCACTATCTCCTGAATGTTTCCGAACAAAGCATTGATCTCGGCGTTTGATAAAAAAGTTTCTTTCTTCAGCGGCTCCAGGTAGTTTTCCAGTAAGTTGTTGAGATGCTGGAAGTAATAACGCACGGTTTACGTGACTATATTGCCGAAGTAAGAATAACACATCATGCGTCTAATAAGTCAGGTTACTGATAATATAAGATAGGAAGTGTACCATTAATTAATGAAGTAACAAAGTCCATAATGAATGGACAAGTTATTAAATTGCGCTACATTATACTTATAACACTTTGCTCTAAGGGAAGTGCCTATTTGGAAAGCCTTTTTTCAGGGTTGTGATATTTTTTCTAGGCTATACCATATCCATTGGTACATTGTAACTTGTATTTAGTCCCGCTTTCAGAGTATATACATTTTAAAAGGAACCTTATAATTGTGAAATGGTAAAACGTAGGGCAGGTGCCACCAGTCTTAAAAAGTTTTGAATACGTTTTTAAATCTATCAAAACTTTTCACCCTGATGAATATTTAAATGAAAATTGATGTCTTTTCTTTATCTTTACCTCTATTAACCGAATTACATGACCTCCCATCATTGATTCGATTGGATTTAAGTTTATAAGTTTGCCTAATTAAGTAATACTATTTTATAAAACTTATTGCAAGATAGTAAGTAGATAAGATGGTTTTGTAGTATTATATTCATAATACTCATAGGATTAGTGTGATTAAATTTTCTGTGTGAGTGCGGAAAAGGAGTCTGGAAAACTCACATCATAGTTTGATCCTAAACTCGTAATAATTGTAAATGAAAGTTCGTAGTGGAAGCAGCGTGTGAGTAGGAGCCGAAGTTATATCGCTGCACGAGTTACAATTAATGAACTATTCGTGAATGTGTCGCAAAGTTGTCGGTTGATAGTCACGCTTACCTAGTCGTGGCGTCGATTGAAACTTAAATGGAACTAAAATACGGCTATACGTAAAATGTTGTGACAGTTTCGCGTCATCGCGTAACTATTACTTAAAACGTTAATGAATATTGAACAGTGGTGGAATATTATTATTAAATAACTTCATACACCTCTCAGGATAAGTGTGTAACTTATACTAGTAATAATAATATGTTTATTTACTAGTTACCGAAATTTTGTGCCGTTTGGAAAATCAAACTCAATGTTTAAGCACACTTCTAAAATATTGCACGAAACGACATACTTCTAGATACTCCTGCGATAAAAGTTCGTAACAGGCGGTCAACAAAGATATCGTATATGATTCCTATTCTTCATTTCTTAATACGGAATCCAAATTCAATAAAAAAAATGCCGAAAAATTCGTATTGCTCGCGAGCTATAAATACAATGTAATGTGGACTGAAATGAATATATAGAAGAAATTCATTCCCTCTCTAATTAATCAATGGTGGTTGCAGATAAGTGACCTCACCTCTAGAGGTCATTGTCTGTACCGCAAACTATGCGATTTTATAGGATTGATCATTAACAAAGGATGAATCTGATAACGCAGATAACAACATACGTTTTGCCAAAGCAATCACGATTTGTAACAAGGAACAAATTGACTACGGGATTATTTAAAGAGTCAATGAGTCAATATTCAGCGTTATTATTTCGATTTGAATTGTATAGAACTATATCTGCCCATGAATTTACGCTTATAACTTATAAGGAATAATAAATATATCCTTTACAATGAAAAGACATCAAATTGTCTGATATAATTACAAAAAGGAAGGGAAAGGAAAATACTAAAAAACATATCGAAATTGTGACCTTACATGACGATTACAAATGCGCTAAAGAAGCGCAGATTTAAAGGTTAGTTTGCCTTATTTTAATCATCCTGTATAACTATGTTCTCATGCTTACAATTAGGAAACTGTCAGATAAATGATTAAGTAAACAGGTTCTCGTCACGATGAACACTAATATCCGCTAGATTACATTATTCATACATTCACTATACCTTGACGTATGCGCGTTCTGTATCGACCAGCTCTAGGAGGACTTTCCTCAGTTTGTCGGCATCGGATAGATGTCTTGAGGGCGTGCCGGCCGCGGCGCTTGCAACGCTGCCAGTGGGGCTGCCCCGTCGTGTCTCCGCCGGGGACCTGCACCATCCCGTCACTTGCTCGGCGCTCTGGGCCAGATAAAAAACATATTCCAAACTGTTCGCTATGAATGAAAGATATAGGAAAATTTATATTGAACGCGGTGTATACTCGTATTCAACACTGTACACTACGATAAAATGGACATACATTTAGGATAGATAAACAATAAGTATTATCTATAAATTGCACAGTTATAGGAAGGGATATATAATAGGGGACGCCGGCTGATTCTCCAGAGACGGTTATTACTTACGAGGGAGACATTACCATGCGGGTACTGTAACGAAATAAAACGGGGAAAATTCTCGGAGAGATAGATAATTCAATTGAGGATTAAGTCGCAGAGGCGGGCATGTGACGAGCGCCGTAATGTAATTTTTATTATTTTATAAAATACCTTACAGGAGCCGAGATGCCTGTAATCTTACGCGAAATAAAGTCTAGTTACGAGTTCGATATTTTAATACAACAGTCATGTTGTGGACTTTCAGATAATTGGATCGATCAGTTATTTTTTATGGTACTACCAAATTTGCAGAGGAATGAAAAACATTACAAAACATCGGCTTTACCATGCTTGAATATACATTACGGCATTCCAATGAATACAAAGAGAGTACTAAGTTAAATTTAAAAAATGTTAACAAGCTTTCACTGAAACAAATATACCGCTATACAATTATTACCTTAAGCAGATTCTCAATCTCAAACGAGTTGGTCCTGGAGCTCACTTTAGGCGGGCCGGAGTTGACCGAGTCGCTGCCGTGAGCGTCCGGCTCGGGGCTGTACAGCTCCTTACCTGCGCACCGCATTCAATGTTACACAATTATGCAAATCACAACTAAACTTTCTAATTGAGCGGGCGAAGGAAAATCAATAGTGAAAACTCATTTCTCGTTGGTAGAGTTCTAATGACTTTACCTGTTAAAACATTTGGCAATCACAAGTACGCCGATAATAGTGGATATTTGATGAAGGTAATTTCTATCATTTTTGCTATAGATTATCTGATATGTAATAATAATAATAATAGCAGCAGGTGGGTAACATAACATTAAAATTCTCAAAAAGGGCCTCTACCTGTTGGACCCATGTCCCCGTGCAAGCTTTCCACAGATCCGGGTATAGCCCGTGTAGAGAGAGACATAATAATAGGTAATATCGCCAGATGAGCATACCAACTATACGGTCCCACACTAAGCAACGCATGTATTATGGGTGCCATACGATGGACTGAGGGTGAACTCAGTATATAATACTTATACAGATATGAAACATCCATAACTGTTACAAGATTTTCCTACTAGGATTCAAGCCCAAGACCCACAGCGCAGAAAGCAGAGTCACTACCAACTGCGCTAATCAGGTCGCCAATGTTTATAGTGGATTATTCTTGATTAGGGAAATATTTATTGCAGTGTCTGAAAACTTAGTTTGTAAACTTCGATCAACTCAATTTGTTTTAGAAATTATTAATATGGCTGTTTTGTTATGCAAGTTATGGTTTAAGTATAAATAGGGTTGTCCAGTTTAGAGTTAGTTGCGGACGTGCTTATTTTTAATAATGTAAACGGCCGAGCACTCGCATTTGGTTAACGCCCGTTCTCCGCCCGTAAGAGCCCATAAAGTAAAAATAATTGTTTCAAGTGTAATTCTCCTATTATGTAGCCAATTATTACAAGGTTAATCCGATAGGTAATTAAAGCTGAAGTAAACGCTATAGAGCTGCCTGTATTCATTATATATCAGAAAAGGTTTACCAATTACAATATAATAGCGTACAGTATCCCGAACCTTTATAATATGAGAGCATTGAATCATATTACAAATCTGTAGCAATTTCAAACCCAATTACAGTATAACGGATTCGTGGTATACCACACCGGAGATGACCGCCCGACCTGGCAACCTCTGAAATGATCAGCACATTCTGTGAGTATGTGTGTGCTCAGATACTCATAGAATAGACAAAACGGTGTAAATTAACGATTTTTTTGCCTTATCTACTAGATGCTACGTGCTCAAATGTTTCTGAATCCAAAACACTTGTTTTTAAAATTCTTATCTGTGTGTAGATTTATCAAGTATCAATGGAAAACTATTAGAACGATTGAAATTGAATTTTCACTCTTGGGTACCTCAATATACGTCTTTTATTTCGATAACTAGGAAAGATACCTACTTTTTATAATTTTAAATAAGCATACGAATGATAAAGTAGGTACCTACTGCCTGGGTGAGTACCTACCTAATGTACTTAGAGAAAACACCTGTACACGAAGTTATAATTTGCAATATCGTTTTTAAGCCCTGATAGAAATTATAGAAAATATATTTTAGACTTTCATAAATTATTATTTATGGCATGCAAATGACAGTCGCAGACTTCTAACAAACAGAGATTGAAAAAGTTTCATGAAAAACACATTCATCATTCATATTTGGTTTCAACTTTGAATTACCTGAGTATGATAAATACGTCAGATTCTTCTACTAGGTAGATATGTTACACACGGTTATTGCAGAATTTTATGGAATTCTAAATGAAATTTTTTAACACCAAATCTGAATAGAGAGGCAAAACAAAAGAAATTTTGATATATTCGTATTCGGGTTTCGCTTTACCTGTCAAAGTTGTTGGAATATAAATATATTTTCCCTTATTGCTTTGATATTTTTACGTAAAAATGTATACCTAAACCTGTTCGGGCAGCACATACGGAACTAATTCATAACCAAATTTGTCAACATTTTTCTATATTGCAAGCTCAATAAAACGATCTCTTTGCAGAGACTTTTTTTTAAATGGGACTAGGCCCGCCACACACTCCCACCACTGCTACTCCTGTAAGCCAGGATCTACAGTGGTGTCCAATGAAGACACCGAGGTTTGACCCTCGGCGAGTCCCGGGATAAAGTTAATTGTCTTGGAACCCGCACGAAATTAATCGAAAGATAAATAGGAGGAGTTGGAAGAAAATTATCCACTTCCCTCCATTGCAAAGCGGGAGACAAAAAGATCTGGTAGACAAATGTCCACAGAAGTAAGACTCTTACAGCTGGACTAATTCCAGGTGTAAGGCACCACGGATAGTTTAAATACTAATTGGTCCTAAACTTGTGAGCTGATTAAACTTGATTCCAGTAGTAGGTATGGCAAAAACGCTTGAACGCACGGAAGTTATCCCTGGTTTCCACAAGGTCTGTGTAGTATACAACTCCAGAAGTTATTTGCAAACTATTAAGCATAATGTTCCGTTCGTTTTGCCAGAGATTGCACTCCCAGAGGATGTGATGTGCAGATTGCTCGTTTTCGTTATACGGCGTTGAACATTGACACAGAGGCGAGGGTACTAATTTAAAATAGAATAATTTGCTCTTAAAGTTACCATGGCCTGTTAAAAATTGTGCCACACAGTGGTCCACCTCCATCCACGTCTTCTCCAAACGATCACGAACGCAAGGAAAGAACTGGTGGAGGTGGCGGCCCTTAGTTGTTGTATCCCAACTGCATTGCCACTCGTTCAAAAGATCTTCGTAAACAACAGATAGAGGTTTAAATAATCTAGTGATTCTATAGCGATCTCGCGGTTTTAGGAATTCGGTGGTCATGTCCTCTCGAGTAGAATAGTACATTCCCGCGCGTCTCTGAATCTCTAAGTCGACCGGGAGCACACCCGCGAGTACCGGCAGGGCCTCGGTACTAACCGTGCGGTATGCTTTACATAAAAATATCAGTGCCAATCGTTGGCTCTGAAGTAATTTACGCCGTGCCTTTGCAGAGACTATTTATATGATATATTAAAGTCACAAATCCGTTCCTAACACTCATATATATTACAAAAGATGAGGCAAAAGCAAGATTTCAATATAACGGCTGTTAAAAGAGATGCTGAGCTCTCAATAACATGAAAGGAAATTACAATGTTCGTGATGAAAGTTTCATGCGAAGGCCGTTTTATGACAGGAGGTCGTACAATGAGTTTTTGGTCGCAGTAAGCTAGCGCAAGCAAATAGCCCAGGGCGAGGTCACGACCGACCTATATATATACTACCGGCATATTTATTTCAGAATTAATACCACATTAAAACTGGGTAAGCACTCAAATAAATTGATTTTTTAGTTATGAATTATAGTGATGTTATTAACCTACGAATAAAAAACTAATATCTTCGTCAGCTTTTCATTATAGTACTTCCAAACATTTGAATGAATACGTAAAATATCATTACACGAACGTCCCTTATGAAAAATATGTGATTTCATTTTATATAAAAGAATGATATGTAAAGCCCACATCAGTTCACGTTTAATTCATAAAAAGTTATTTGCAGTATCTATATATGGCAACGTAGGTATATACTACATAAGGTAAAATGAAATATGATTTGCAAAGAACGTGTGAAAAGTGCAAAATATAAAAGCTTTTTTCGTTTCACCTGTTCAATACATGATATTTATAATAAAAAAAAACAGCAGATTCATTAGGCAGCAATGCCATAATAAATAACGTGTTGGTGGTCGGGAGAGGGTGCTATTGTTACGACCACCCACGCTTGGAAGTCGGGCCTTATCAAGCCCACCCCGATTCTCCTATAGCTGTCATAAAACAAACAACAACTACACGTCAAGTCAATATGTCGTCATAATTGCCTCTGATGTGGCTGGAACGCGAGCGGTAAAATAATTTGCTGCAAACCTTTCGAGAGGACAACTCGGATCGGTAGCTTTATATAATGACTCACAATACAAACGCTTTCAGCTAGAAATAACGACGAAAAAGAGGCTAAAAACATCCTAAGGAAATCACTTTGAGTTTACTTATTTCATAAGGAAAACCTGCTTGACTTTCTTTGGATGAATAAAATTTATAATATGACCCAAACAAATTTTGGTAGCAGCCTTTTCCGGGGTTGAATGTGGACTGACAATAAACTCAAGCTCACGCTTTTCTATTATTTATTTAAAGCTTATACTAATACGTATCTATTCAAATGTTTAATGTTAATATAGGGCGAGGATGTAAAGAGAGGGGTGTCGCACACTATGTAAATATTATATGTGTTGCAAAGTTAATACACCTTCACACACAATCGTGATGACTGAAACGTTCAATACGCGAACTCAAGTATCTTCCATTACCGAGGCTTTGGTGGTTTATTTGCATGCGTATATATAGTATCGCATCGCATTCAGACTCTAACTTTTGATTTGTGTGATCGTATAGTGATACGTATGTACTCGTACTGCAAGCATCTCATCAAACAGACACAAAACCTTGTAAAATCATTTGATATAATAATCCGCATCGAACAAAGTATATAAATAGTTGGCATATAGTTAGTATGTACAAAATATAACTGGCTGACAGCCACAATTTGAAAACGAAGACTCAGGGTGGTTGGGAAACGATGCCAAGTATTATGTAAAAGGAAACGCTGAAGAATTGCTTGTTAAGCGGTATGCGCGCATGTCAATTTATTTCGAAACAGAAATAGAGTTTCAGTTTATCTTTTTTATCGTCGGTTATTTGATATTTTATTTATTGAACTATTATAATCAGTGAGTAGAATAAAAAATATGTTTTTACTAACAATAAATAAACAGCCAAAAAGCTGAAGTAGCCGATGTGGCGCGCGTATATACCCACCATCGATAAAAGCTCATTCAATCAAATAGATTGATTAATTGAATACAAAGTTGTTCATAGTGGAGAGTGGAGAGAAATTACCTAAACCAACTAGAACATCGTCCAAACTGCGCTTATAACATGACGGCAATCACTATAGGTATTGAAAGAACTACAAAATGCGAGTAGAACCCGGCAGAAATCGTCTCAATATTGTGTACCTAAGTTATAAGACGCAACAATATCATTTTAGCTATATTAAAAATAAACAGTAAATAAAACAACATAATAAAGTCCACGACATTAATAATATTAACGTCGATGTCGTAGCTAAATAAATAACGACAACTATAGATTGTACGGTAGTATGCAGTGTGTAACTCACTCCAGGCGGGCGCGGGCACGATGAGGCCGGATATCATGTCGTCTGAGATGACCGGCGGCTCGCTGGGCGGCGGCGGGCAGACCAGGGAATCGATTATATCGTCGGTGGCGGCGCGCATCACCCCCGACAGCTCCGGCGGCTCCGTGCGGGACGACCTGTGTATACAAATGCCTGCTCCCAACACTATCGAGATTGAATCGAGCGCTTAACTCGCGCGTGCTCAATAAAAACGATGACACGTTTTACACTAACAACGCGTGATTCGTTTTGTCGAGATTGTGTAAGAGATACTCCTGAAGAAAGAAATAAAACGTTGACGCAAAAGATAATATCTATGAATGCGATAATGAAAATGAAACGAAAATGCTTTACTCGTTCAGCTAAGAGACGAGAAAAATATTATCAACAATATAGACGATGACGCTACGTGGAAATGATATTGTTTTGTTCCCAGTTGATATTGCGTTTCCATTTTGTCGGGATGTTGAAATAATCTTCGGGTTTTCATAACGAAAACATTACAAACTCGACAACGACTCGCCGTCACCACTTGGGGAGCGAGGGTGGGAGACCGTGCGTATCTCTCCAATATAAGCTTCGTAATGCTTTAATTATTCTCATAAACTTCACCAGGTTTAACAAGACAATAAAAGCGGGCGCCTTAAAGCCGGTACGATTTTATATGAAGCTTGAGATGAAACAAGTCACAATAATAATAATATCGTGTCGCGAGTGGTCGTTTCGAGATGACATTTGTTGGGGAACATTATGGCGCGGCGCGGTAACGTGGAGAGCCTCAATTGCGGCCGTTGACAATAGCGCGGCGCGGGGAGAGGCGCTGGGTGCAGGTGGAGGCCGGCGCAGGCCTGCAGGGCGAGCGGGTATGTAGGTCGCACCGAGCGCTTCAGTAAACTTGTCGCGCCCGAGAAAGGTCAGGTGTATGAGGGCGGGAAATGCCGATGAACAGACCTCCACCCTGCCCCGGCACAACGCGCTCTTTAACATCCGTTTTATTAGTTGCTAGGCACCCGCTTTCCTGTTTTGTCACAAGTGCTTCGAACCTCGCGAAATGGGAGCGAGGTGGGAGCTTTTTATTAAGAATCCGAGTTGTTGTCTTCCGCGATTTATTCTAATTGTATGTTAACGAGTGCGCCGAGCAGAGTCGACTGATTATTGAATTAGAGTAACTCGATTGACTGGTCGATCTTCGTTAGCGTGGAATTTGTTGTGTTGTCGTTGGGAATATAGAACACAAAACTTGAAAACATTACTTCGACGTATTACTTAAAAAAAAAAACGAAATAAAAAAGTGACGCATATTAATACCTCATCATCATGATGAGGGCGAGTTCCTCTTGCAACACGCTCTCCAAGTACATCATATCTAGGTCAGATACGATCGCTCCGTTGATCACCATTATCTCGTCGCCTTTGATAATACCTGACACAGAAAACAACTATACCTCGAGTTTTTGTTTTGAATTATTTTTTTCATAATAAAAAAAATACGACTAAGATTGAAAATTCAAACTGCTATACGAGATACCGATTGGAAAGACGAACGAGAATTAAACGACTGAATATTTTAAGTAAAGGAAGATTTTTTTTAGAACGGGAACGGGGAAGAGTAAATACAATAACTTCGCATCCTACCGATGGAAGGTTTTTAATTGAAATCCCTTGACTACACAGCTATTACTAAGCAGCTGCGCCCCGCGGTGCTACCCGCGATTAAAAAGTATATGCCACAAAAGTATGTACCATATTTATCTATCTCACGGGAACCATACATTTTACCGGGATAAAAAGTTTTCTATGTGCTATTCCAGACTATAATCTATCTCTGTGCCAAATATCATCCAGATCCGTTTAGCCGTTCTGGCGTGATTGAGTAACAAACATCCATCCAAACTTTCACATTTATAATATTAGTGGGATAGTGGGATTACCATTATGCATGGCGACACTCTTGTCTTCGACGCGGCTCACGTAACAGCAGAGTTCGTCTTGTCGCTCCGCGTTCTCAATAAGCTCGGCCTCAACGCTAAATCCCCACATTTGCTCGAGTGTTGTGCGCTGTAGTTCCACTTGATACAGGATCTTGGCGCACACTTCCACCACTTCGTGTGTGTGCAACTAATAACATAAAACGCCTGTACTCTTCTATACTTACTAATTATTATTTCTAGGTTAATTGTATTGACGCGGGTAACGCATATGTATTGCAAACTTATTTACTGTATATTAGTAGTAATATACACAGATTTGTTTAAAATAAGCAGTAAGTACTGTTGGTATATTAAGATTTTTTTAACGTACTAGCAATGATAACTAAGTTGGTAGAAGGCACTCATTGGAAACGAGGTGTGCAGTTTCAAACCCCGGCTCACACCTCTGGGATTTTCGGATATTCATGTGCGAATCTCATTTTTAATGATGATTATCACTTGCTGTACGGTCAAGCCAAAATCATGAGGAAACCTCTAAGTCGTGTGAAGTTCACGAAACCGCATTGGGCTAACACCGTGGATTGTGGCCTAAATACTTCTCATATTGAGGAAGAGCGCCAGTTTAATGGCAATAGGCGCGACCCCTATTACATTGGATCCAATATATACCATTGGCGAAATGTGTGTGCACTAAAATGCACCTCTGCCTACCCCGATTACAGGCGTAATGGTGTATTATATTCTTTTTAAAGTTTCAAAGAAATGTAATATTTGAGAACTCACGTTCGTACAACGTTCGTTAAATTAATTATAGTGTTGTTTATTTTGAGGACGACGTAGCAATCTGTCCACACGGAGCGCGGTCCGAAAATTGATTACGGACTCACAGGGACCCGCACCACAGTCCACAAGATAATAAGTTACAGCCATTTTGAATACCTATTGTGTTACGAAGATAATTATGCCCCAAAAGAAAGAATATTTTTAATTCATACTCTACCAAAATTTAACGACCCTTTAATTTTCCCCTTTAGACCCCGTGCAGTCATAAGAGCGTTAAGCGTTATGCGTTCATTCTAATAAATGGTTTCATAGCTTCCGCGCAAACAGACGGTTAACATCGCCATACACTTCACACATCAAACAAAAAGAACGCGGAACGTAGAACGTAACGCAAAGCGCTCTTCTTTGTGTTTGCGCCCTTACTCTACTTAAGCAAATTAGCGCGTAACCCACTAATAATAATAAGTCATCTTATGAAGAATATTACCAAGTTTTTCATCCCAGAATAATGGAGAAAGGGCTATTTTCATTCTTTTTAATTAAGTGTAGCACGCGGACGTGGTACAAATACTTAAGTAGCTAACTTTTATAATAGATACTTTTTTTTTATTTTGAACTCTTTAAAAGGAAACTTGTGGAAAGTTATATTATTATCCAGCATAATCTGGGATGACTGGTTAGTTACTCAGTTTTAGAAAAGGCTTAATCGTTGTTATGTTGGAACTAAACCATGATGAATTTCATACTGTACATATAATACATTTTGGAGGAACCAGACAACATATTTAATAATTTTCGGAGTTAAGTAGTCCGTGTGATTTACTTTTTTAAACCTTATGAAGACATAAGTCTGAAACATAAGACTAAAAAAATGCGTACATATTCTACGTTACATATAAAATGTATGATTCGAAGTTTTAAAGCACCTCTGTATGTAAGATTTAATGCTGGTACACATGTATTCCGACATATTATTATGTACATAGAGCCTACATACGTACGCACCCTCTGCTCTACTTTCCACTCAGCGGATTAAAAACATATGTTCATTCCGTTCAAACAACAAGTAGAATGGGATTTATCGTTGTTATATGCATTCCACATTCGTTGATTCTAAAGTGAGTGTAATATAACTTTTTGATAACCTCTCTGCGCTGTGTCGCGCAAAGTCTGTGACGGAATGGCCCTGTCAGACCCTCCTCACATCAAGCTCGGTCACAAAACATTTATACATTTTATTTTCGCTTCCGTGAACGTGTGCTGAGAATATTTAATTAAATTAAGTAATTCAATGTTTAAGCTTGTCACTAAAATTACTTGGGACTATCGCAAAACATGACATCCAATCACGGTTGCTCTAAAAATGTAAATTTGTACGATCTTTGTTTTTGTGAATAAGTAGATCGCTCCTCTGGGTATCGCGCCACAACACGGGAGCATCATTAAGTTAATTACTCAACCTGTTTTTAGACTAATGATAATGTTTTGACGGTTTCAGTGTACCTTTTACCTGAAGCTGCTGCGTCTTATATTCTTATGTTCATTAATCAAAAACTCATTACGTTAATCAATAAATATATGGACCGGCTACGCTGTGAATGTAACATTTCAGAGATAGGAATATCATAAATATTCACTAAGTAATAAAATTAGTCTATAGCTGGAGGACAATTGATGATAGGTTGGTCATAATAAAGGAACATTAAAATATAGCTATGGCGACGTTTATTTTTTTTTTGATATTTTCCATTTGCCTAACAAATATTATTTATAAGAAAAATATACAAAATGATTTACTCACATATGTCTCGATGAGGTCACTGCGATGTGGCACGAAATAGTTATGATCCTCCATATCTCGGCGCTTCTTGACTCTTACGAAATGTTCGAGCGCGTTGAGCGAGCGGCGCGCGCACGCGGCCGCCAGGAACTCCTCCACAGACATGCCCTCGCGCACGCCCACAGTCGCCGTTGTGCCTTCTGGCAGCGATACGCGGACCGCTGCCTCACCGTCCTCGCGAGACATCTAAGTTTGATGTTCAAATGTAATGTTTTTGTTGTTAATTTATACAGCACTTTTCATAAGAATCACAATAATGGAAACTTCTGAAATTAGAATTGTTATCAAAACAAAATGGTTAATATAACTTGTAATGTAGTCAGTTTGGATTGAGGCCGAAACAATACTAGCTAATGATAAGCGGCGAGCAAAGTCTTGGGCCGTGTAATAGTCCTATTTTATGACGCCCCATATACGACCTCGTCATGTAATACAAAATAAATATAGCAATAGAATACAATTTCATTTGGAAAACCTTGTGATTTACGTTTCCCTGTAGTCATTATATCAAGAAAAGTGTACTACTTGACATCTGATCTCCACCCAACACATATTTTAAGTACCTACAAGACGAAGATAAAGTAGGACGTTTACGAGTTTCGTGAAAAATAAGTGGCTATAACAACAACGAATGTCCGTAACACTAGCAGTTTATTCGGTTCGTGTAGCTACCCAAATAGCTCGTAAGCCGAGTAAATGATTATGAAGGAGCATTATCTAAGTGCTATAGACGTATTTACTTTTACGCGGGCTTCCACATTTACAGAGCTTACTTTCAGGAAAAATCTCACGTATATTACCTAAGTATAAATATAATGATTCAGAAACGGTGCAAGTATTAATCCTTGAACCTGCACTTTTTAGCGCACAGGTAATCATGACGTGAAGTCAGAATTTCAAAATGTCAATTTGAAAAAAAAAAGTCCTCACAAAAATCACAATTATCGTTTGTTGGGAACAACATTTCGTTTTTAAAAACAACATATTATCAAGATTCTGCCTTCACATCATGATTAGTAATCAGCAAAAAGATCGCCGGTTTAAAGGTACTCTAAGTATACTCTTTCTGAATCACGCTGTATACATTGATATATTTCAAAGAATAAGGCCTGAATGCATCATCTACGGTTAAATTTAACATCCATTATCACTACCTTTAGTTAAAAGACATCATAACTTACTTATAAAAGAGAAAATTTAGCTGGGTAAAGTTTAGATAAAGTTAAACCTGGCTATCAGAGCTGTTTAACGAACACAAACATAAAGATAATAACGTTCGAACAGAAATACAATTTCAACGTTTTGCTTTTTTTAACATTTGCCTGTTTATCCTGAGATTCATATATTTATCGGCTAGCAACTCTTTAGCGTTATCAATAAATAGGGTGGTGTAACCCAAACATCACTAACGCCGCGGTTAAGGTAACTGGAACACGAGGTAGGATGAACTCCAACCTAAGTGATTCGCTAGACAATTCTTCCGTATTCAATCGTCTATTTTACCTGCATAGATCTCCTGCTGGAGCCGGAGTTGGATCGCGAGAGGTTGGGCGCCCGGCGCTTGGTGGCGCCACGGCCGGCCAGCAGGTTGTTCAGGAGCGACGGTGACCGCGCGCAAATGAACGCGTGGAACGACGACACGGTGAACACGCCTAGTTTATTCAGGGTACTCTTCGTCCCGCGCGACACGTGCGTCAGCAAGGACTGCCGTACAAACATGAACATGTAGAGCTTAATTAAAAAAAACAATTGTTACATGTACCTAAGCTCAGAAAAGCAGTAGGTATAGTCATAAAACGCTAATCAATCCTAATAAGTAACCAATAAAATATTTGGGTTTCGGTTTGAAATCCATTTGTTAACAAAATAAAATATTTTGTTTTGTTTTTTTTTTTATACAATATCATTAAGGGTTACCTATCCTACTTAAACTACCTAAATACTTTTAATACCCGTCCAAATAAAGAATGGGACTACATTGTCCCAAACCCTCATTATTGATCCGGACGGGTAGTCGTGTGTTATAAAGTACATGTCATATTTATCGTTGACTTATTCTCAGTTTACAATAGGTTTATATATCTACTCAACTAAAGGATATTGATATTATCCGTTAATCAGACCCATATATATGCGAATTGTAAGCTTTTTTTTATTATTCACATGCTGCGGGCCATTGTGACGTACCGTGACATGGGTCATGACGTAACAGATTCCAACCCCGCTCTGTCGGTCAACGGAACTGTCAATTTCGTAGCGGAGCCAACAAATTTCCTTTCTCTGTCACCTCGATGAAATCACTTGACTATTTCAACGCTGTCTTATTATTGGGTGATAAATTACGATCAGCGCGTTGGGTACGTTGTAATATTTTGGTAACACGAATACGATGAGATTTCCTTGTAAATACATACATTTCAATACAGATGATCAATAGGAGAAATTCATTCCTGAAGATGAAGGGGTGAAATATATTTTTTATTGACACGTTCAGTGACAAGTTCTCCCATAATAGGAGAATTTATGCGGTTCGTAGTAGTAATCCGTAAAACTACCATGACCAAAGTTGTAGCAGCCAACCCGGCAAATAAAAAATATATGAGGTTTTTACTACTTCATTAGGTAGGTTCACGAGAAAGTTTGGGACAGAGGAAAATAGTTTTCTCGTATACCTTGGGGTTAGGTAGCTCGCCGCTTTGAAGGCTCGCCATATAGCATCGCAATCTGAATTGCTCGCAATGTAGGCGTTCGAGGTTCTCTTCCCACTGAAGCATTTGCTCAGCCAATTGTGCTCGAGTATCGAGATCGGAGACAACAGATTGTTGGAGGTCTGCCATATTCTTCAATTTGTGGTCCTGCGGGGCGAATGTTGAAATTTATCGCTTTGGAAAAAAATAATTGAAAATCGAAGATATTTTATGTGACCATGTAATATAATTTAAATAGTGGGAGCACGGTCTTCGAACTCGCGCCGAGGATGACGTGTGCTATGAATATTAATGGGCGCGCGCTCCCACCTGCGATAACTATCGCGGTGATAAAATAGATTATTTCCAACTAGGAGCATGTGTTCCCGACCTTAATTACGGTATCTATTTTGAATATTTAGCAAGGCGAGAAGACATTTGAAATTCAAACATTCATAAAAGTGTATCACTTTTAATGAAGCTATCGTAATCACATGAAGCATATAAAATATCCCAAAATAATGTTAACTGCTAAATGTGTTAAGCTGAAAATATTGTAGAGTATACCTATCTAATTTAATCAAATAGGTACGCTCCATTTCATTTATTTGTGCAATACAGTAAATTGCAAACATTCTGGCAGAGCAGCTTCTTCTGTGGTAAATATGTAGTAGTGTGAGGCGGCCACAAAGGCTTTGATGCGTGCTGCGGTCGCCCGGTGCGGGTCAGAAATTGGCGCGATTTACACGAGGAACGTTTCGAACCGCACGCCGCAGCGTCGCCGTCGGCTCTATCGCTCACATACCTAAATATATGTATTCACAATACATAACATCGACTCCTAACTAACCGAAGCGGAGTTTGCAAGTGACACACTACTGTCTGTTAATTTCCTTCTACCTATTGTTATGTACTAATGTATTGAATAATATACTACATAATATCTACATAGAGTGAAATATGTGACTAATAAGAATACTCATTCTCTCAAAAATAGACAGTAAACTTATATCTCGAGAGATGTACCCTATCACTCATGCATTCCTTTGGGATTAGAATTTCGTAATTGTTCTTTTAAGAGTTTTTTTTAGATAAAATATACTTATTGAATAATCCATTATCTGTCTACGTCTCAGTTTATCTGTGTATAATACTTATTATACGGCGTACCCTACAAATATCAAAATAATTTAACCTATTAACAATGGCATCACATAGTAGTACTTAAGTTTCTTCTCAAAAATAAATTGTAATATGATGGCAAATTGATATAAAATTAAATGAGAAATTAATATTTTCGTCATTACTAAAAACAACAGTACCGGTGATTGACTGACAATTTGTTTAGATAAATATTGTAAAACAAGAAGCTCATTCACCTTATTTTACCGGCAATATATTGAGATTCGGATTGAGTTATTTATTTGGAATTGAATGCACCGAATACGAAACACTTGGGGAAAGGACTTAGATTTCTCGCAGCCAAACAATGTTCCTATTGGTTCTGCAATTGCAATGCGCATAATTTCTCTCTTGTTGGTGCATAATTCCTCCGTCGATTCACTTTGTGCCTCAGCACATTTTCATTTGTTCCATAACGGACAATATTAGCCCAGAGTTCAACTTTAGTAATAAGGGCGAATGTTAACATGTGATCGTTTAAACACATTGTTTACTCTGAAACGGAGCTTTGTTAATATTATTTATAATTAAAACGCCATTTTTGCGTCTATAAAAATAACTCACCGATTCGATAGCTTTCTCTAGACGATAAATTTCTTCCTGGAGTAAGTGAAGTGTCCCAGTCTTGCCACGGTGTCGGGCGAATGCTGCAGCACAAGCACTGTGTATGCTGTTCACCCAGTTTTCAAGCTCAATCTATACCATAAACGAAACATTACACAAAATCACATAGGAATTCAATCATAATTTGATGAATTATGGCGAAAACGACCGAGAAAAAAACTTAAACTTAATATTATTCAAAATCATACTGTATCATTCTATCAATGTTATAATGTTAGTAGGTATACTTGATCAAAACTAACCTGACACGGAGCTTGGAACAAGTAAGCATCACCGAAGGCGGTGCTCAGGCAAAATATGTAATCACGCTTTGGGTGTTCGGGTATCGGCTGCATGATGGCCCCGTCGACTATAATCAGGTGCTTGGGCGCCGCTTCCACGGAGCGCCCCTCGCGGGAGTCACACGGGTAGAACAATAGGGTGGTGCCCTTCAAGCACACCCAGTAGCCCTTCCAGCCGCGTTTGCGGGCCAGCTCGATTTGATGCTTTTTACGCAGCAGCCATTTCTTCACGCTCAAAAACCTGCACACCATGTAATACGTTTGTGGAACATTTGCTACAACTATGATATTACAGTGAAAATTTTTTATTATAATATCTGCCTAGATCATTTTATTGATGTTATTGTAAAGGTGCACAGGTGAGTATATAGCTGTGATACGTGGTAAACAAGGTACGTATAAATGAAATAAAACTGCAGCATTTAATAAGATAATTTATTTTACAATAGGTCAAATAGGATACTCTGGATCCTATCGTCTATCTGGATGGTCTTAAATAGAATAAATTTCTGGACTTTTCAAGAACCCCGAAATATACTGCGAACATAAGAGTTGTGTCAATCTTTTTATCGATGTCGCTCTTTTTACAGGGTAGGACGAAGTGCGTTTTTATAAAAGACCGTATCTTATCTATCGGCACTCCTTGCTTCCGCTTCCCGAGGATTTCCATAGCCCAAATAACGACGTTTGCTGGTGTAGGGGAGCATTTTCTCGTACGTTCTTTAGACGCCTTATAGATTTTTCTCACACGATAAATAGTCGAGCAAGATGAATCACTCATCGACATGCTAAACAGGTGCTGTTGTCTACACTGTGATATTCCCATAACATAATCACGTTTTCAGTGCAATAAACATACACACAATCACAATTTTAGATGCATAGTCTTCTAAACCTCGCAAAAATGGTTTGTAATAAGTTATTAAATAATATTATAAGTTTTGAGTGGTAAAAGCATAAGGCAAAATCAAATAAAATATTACATTGTAAAAAAACAGTTGGCATGTTGGCATAAATACTGTCAAAACGCTGTCAAAATTACGTCTTTTTTTCTCGTCTACGTCCATTTCTTGGCAATATGAAGAATTTAGTTTTTACCTTGTCAATGTATATACTGAGGCTGCGAATAGCTTTAAAGGGCAGCAAAAAAGCACAACCAGTAAACTAGGATTGTAACAAAAACAAATTGTAACCATGATATCAACGACACTGATTAAAATTAATAGGTAACAAATTAATTTTTCTCAAATTCATGCCATAAATCAAAAATACTTGACATAGACTATTCAGATGTAATAGTTCACAAAAAGCCCCTAGCTGCGTTTTTAAATAATACAATCATTGTAAATTATTCACATGTAGCGCAGTGTGAGTAGGTCCCCTTTTACTTATAAACTTTATTTAGAAAACGCCATATCGGTAAAATGCAGATAAAGGTCTTTATTAGATCGGAAATGCTGAATCAACGTTATTGCATTGCAATAATCAATGCTTCATGACAATTAATTATGCGAGAAGTTAAATGTAACATGAAAAAAAAATCTTCCTTACCATAATAGCCTAATACAAACGTATCTATTTTAAGATCGTTGTTTCCTCAATATACTCGAGAGCTTCTGATGAATCTCTAAGAGACATCAAGGATGTGACGTTGCTTCAGTCTATACGTTTAGTAACCACATTGAATAGGTCACGGCTAAGATTTCCCTCCGGGCATTTGGAATTCATGGAACAGTAATTGTAGCCTCAAGGAACATAAAGGACGCCGTAGGCTTTTTCTAATAGAAACTACGTCACGGTACGGCTGGCGCAAGGAGATGGGGCAACATCCTCTCCTTCGCTTGTTTTACTTACATTTGTTAGAGCTCCTCGAAAGGAGGCGAGAGATAGGTAGTAATATCAAAGTTTCAGTTTGTCTTTATACAAGCGCAGAAGTGCACTGAATTGAGTACGAAATTTGTTTGAGAAAGGAAATAATTTTATAAAGTATAATATAATAAACCTTCATTGATTACGGCTACAAAATATTGTAAACACTTCGAAATTTATAGAATTTGTATGTTTGAATACGTTAATATAAAGACTGTTTATATTTACGAATATGCTGAAAATTTCAATAAAATAATTATGGACAATCCAAACGTTTACAATAAACGTATCTTAGAATGAATGAAAACACACACACGTTGGTGGCGAGTTTCAATCATGTCAACTACAATAACTTCGCACACTTCACAAAAACAACACAAGTCATAAGTAACCTATTAAAACAATTGCCACTTTTATTAAATCATTATAATGTTTAATAGATAGGTATATGATCGATCAGGTATGTTTTCATGATAACGACGTTCCGAAATCGCGAGGCGATAAAGGCTATAATGCTATGTGATTGTTTAATTAATAGATGCTACACTATGAAGATACTCTTGTATGTGTTACTGTGTTCACATCTACACGAATGTATATTGTAATAGGCAGATATTATTCACTCCACACACAATTTACCCGAGCAGAATAATGGCCGCCTACCATAGGTGATAATTTGAGAAATGTCTCACAAACAAACTTTGCCCTACAAGTACCTATATTATGAAGATAACCATTAATCACAGATAAGATAATCTTTTGTGTTACCCTCCATAAAATATTAGGTTTACTAAGCATTACATTACTATAGAATAATATTTTAGCCGTCGTCATACCTATATTTTCTAATATTGTATTTATTTTTTACAATATAGGTAAAGGACCCAGATGTTATTCAAAAAGTGTTTTTGTTCAAAAAAAGACAAGATGGATGGGAACTCGTTCTTAAAAATTTATAAAATAGAAAAGTACCTAGTCTAAATATTACATTAATAAATCATACTAAATAGCTTTAGGTTTAACAATATTTTAAGAACGTCAGGCAAATAAGTTGAAGGCGGAGGCGGATAATGGCAACGCGAAACAATATATATTATAATTTTGATAACAAAGGCTCATAGAGAACAAATTTTGAACACTATTATTTATTGACTGTAAATAATATAAACAAAATTACAACTCAAAAACATTAATATCTAAGATGTAGGGTAGAACTTAGCGCTCATAATCTGCCAGTTCTTAGTGAAGATGGAAATAATGCACAAGCAATGAGTTTCTTTATGTTGGAACGTAGTCTTTGTTAACAACAAAGGGCTATAGTTATTAATATCAGCTTACCCGGCCTTCCTGACGGCTCCAGTGCAGTTGAAGGAGGCAGCCGCGGCGCCCGTCTGCTTGCCCTTGTAGGGGGAATTCATCGCGCTTTCGCCAGGTTCCTCCTCGTCGGACACCGCGGTCGTCAGCGACATACGATCATCGTCCGATATCTTAACAACATTTAATAAATCTTATTATAAAAGTTAAAAATCTAGCACAATCTCAGATCAGAAGTTTCTGATATTTGGGGAGACCTTTTTAATTCCATCATCGAAAAGATATATCGACGCTATCAATTATAACTGAACCTATCCGGCTATTCGAAATAGAGGCATATTTATATAAACGTCATATCTATAAATATTAGGTAATAAGTACTAGCAAAAGTAATGCTTCAAACAGCGAGCTTAAATATATTAAAGTTAAAATATGCGCTTGCGACATCTACACACATACCTATGCTAATAGTTCGAATCAACCCAAGATAATTCAAGTGGAGAGAAAATACAGTCGAATATAAGTTGCAGAACCGTCTGCTCGGACGTCATTTAAATCTCGTGCAAACAACCATAAATTTAAGCTTGGCTACTCTCTGCATTTACAGTGTAACGCAGTTTTCTTCCCCCCGGGACCGCCCTCGTTTCCACCTTTGAAAATTGTTACCACCTCTTTGGTATGTAGCTATGCAGTGGTGTAAAGCATAGGCAAAAGTGCTAAATGAAATTTTCATTACTTTACGCGGAATTTTTGTCTTCTGACTAGTAATACTTTTAAAAAACATAAGTAATGATAAGTTTGGAACTTCGTATCGTTTTTTTCGCTTCCGTGCGCAATTCATTATTTAAGTAGTTCTTGGGACTAACTTCCTACATTTTAAATACGTTTTATAGGCAGTGATATCATAGTTTTTTGTTGTTAAGCCCCGCTATGTAACTAAACGTACTCCGGATGCCGTCAAACTAAGCCTCAATCAAAACCTTGTTTTAATTAACAAGTATCATCTTGCGATTCAAATCAAATTAATAAAGAAAATATACACCCACTTTTAATACAATGCATGTAAAATGAAGGCGAAGGAATACTTATAAACAATGCCACAGACACATATTTTTAACATATAATCATGAGACGTTAAAATATTGTGGCGTGTTGTCTCTTGCGCTTTTGATCATAACACAATGTATGTAGCAAAGGGTTGCTTTGAGGCGCATGCGACCGTGCGAGCTCGCTCTCGCCTCGATGGCCCTTGAAGCGGCGCTGCGCCCTCGCCACTGCCTTTCACGACAAAAAAGAATATACCTACACTACTGCTTCTTTATTACATTAACAATAAATGAGTATGAGAGGCAACGGGGACGAACGATATTAATATCAAAGCTTAATCGCACCGAAAAGGCTTGACGTTTCTACAGTGGATTAGATAGATAATGGTAGGTATATAATAGGTATATAATAGGTATTATATACCTACCATTATCTATACACACACACACTTTCCTTATATGTCTATTTATATTTAATATACGTGTGTGTGACGTCTGTCTAGGCCTTTGATCATCGCACAGTGTAAACCCTTTGAGGTAAAGACGTGTACTTTAGAACTAGATTTTGGAAATTCGACCCCTGATTTGTTTTAAGCTTTTTTTTCTCTGGATCGATCTACTTGAAACTTTGTCATAATACTTTATACATGGTGAATTTTTCAAGAGGGCGTTAATGGCCAAATCCTAAACTATAGGGAATAACGATAAATGCTAGGACTCTCGGGACCTATTTTGATGAAAATTAAAACCGAGATATTAGATTTTTGTAAAAAATATTGCCCTATCCAGGAATGGAACCCGTTGATATTGAAAACAAAAAATATTGCATCACCTGATAATGTCGCAAATAAGGATCAAATTCTAGGAAGTAATCCCGTACGGCAAACTAAATAATTGATCAATATTTTATATTTTTATGGTTTACAAACATTTCCCTAAACATTTAAAGCAAGATTTTTTTATCTTGTTACGTCAAGTAAAAACGATTTTAGAATTTCTCCGCATTTGTAGCAAGTCAAGCAACACAGTTTTCAAGCTGTAAGTTCTGGACCCGCATTCAATTATAATGCATATAATATTAATTCCTTTTCGGCATCTCAAAGCTCGCCACAGGCAGACACAAAACTGAGCCCTATTCAGATATACTAATTGTATCTCACTTAGTTGGTCGCAGTTATGAAACAAACTTCTACTTGGTATAGTTTAGTGAAGGTGCAACTAATTAATACCAGTATAGTTTAGTGCTATATTTGTTGTTCGTTAGCTGCTAGCTGTAATGAAATAATAACGACTACGATATTATGTATGTGTGCATTTTGTTGGCTATTTATATTACGTATATAACTCGCAAAACGTATCAGACAACTCATATAATATATCGGGATCACCCTTTAATATTGTTAAGTAGAACTCGTAAATCAAAAGTTTTAAATGCATTTTCATATTTTAGATATTTTAATAAACTCTTTGGGCCTAACCCAGTAGGTAGGTTACTCACGTTTATTGAATTTGTTTGCGGAATAAACGTATAGTTTAATAAATCCCACAGAGGCTTAGTTCAGATAGAATAGAATGAAGAAAATAAAAGCCCTCATTAGCGAAAGGGAAATTGCAGTTTCCATCAGGAGGAAACTAAAATAAGGTCAACATTATTCTAGATGAAGGTATGTACAAATCATGGCCTTATTTTCAGATTTATTATCTACTGATTTGCATTAGGTATACCTGTAGGTAAGTTATATGTACCTTACTCTTATATTACCTGGGGTTAACTTAAATTTTGTTAAGTATACTTGAGTATCGAGGTGGAACAAACATTGTATTAAATATATTAAGACCAATCACACTGATAACATTTGTAACATCACGTTATGTATACAAAAAATGCGTAAAAAAATTTAGTAAGATATCTATAGAATAATCCGTAAATTGAAAACTTTATACTAACAATTTTTTTTTTTGCATTGTCATGTATTTTTACAACCAGTTGACCTTTTCAAATATTATACACTATAATTATTGTTAGAGTGTTTATATGTGTATCCTTACAAAATTGTATTTCTTACCTTCATGAGGAATGCTTCATTGCAAGTTTGAGCTGTTCCCTTCCAGTGATAGTGTCGAAATCTCACGTTGCCTAGTAGTTTGGATCCCCGTAGAATCGACACTTCATAGACAATGCGCCGTATATTTAGGACATCAGTGCGTTTCTTATATTTGTTTAGCTTGCGCCTACGCACTATGCGCTCGTCTGGTTCAGAGTACTCTCCCGTGCTAGTGAATCCTTCTTCAGCCGCCCATGCACTTAGCACGCTCTCTATAAAGCTGAATAATTGTTGTACATTTGGCTCTAGTTTACGAGGTATAAAGAGATAAGGCGAAACGGTTTTTTTTGGGAGGATAGCCTTTTCATCGGGCTCATCTTCCGGTGGTGGCGCCATGTCATGATGCGGACAACTGTGAACTTTATGGTGGTGGTGGTGATGATGATGGTGCTTAGTTCTACGTTTCGTCTCCTTCGAGACTGAACCGCCGCCGCCCTCCCCTTTATCTGCAGTTTCGCCGCCGCTCGAGTGAGAGTCACCGCTGCGCTCCCTACGCGGCCTTGGTCGACCATTCGACGTCAAGGCCGCGAGAGCTCCGGCAGCGAGGCAGCAGTGATGTGCAACACAGCAGAAACGTGCGTCTCCCTTGTGAAGTCCCGTGTGTGCTTTGTGGCAGAACGAAACGTCTGGCACTCTCGCGCCGAGGGCCGCCAGGTGTGCCCGATCGGCGCAGACCTGCATCAAGAGGTTCTCGCCGAAGTGGACAGTTTTGTGCCGACGGCGTCGCAGATGCATCACAGTCCCGCTGCCGGCCAGTGAGGCAGGCGCCGAGGCTGAAGCGGGCTTGGCGCGGGGCTCGGGCGCACGCGCACATCGGGGCGGCGGCACACGGTGCGTCTCCACCATCATTGGCGAGGAGCGGCGTCAGCGGCCGGCGCGCGAGCGTCACCTCATCGCGTGCCCGCCACACTCCGCTACCGTCCCGGTTTCCTACACACCACAATCAGCGTCGCTATCGTGCTATATGGAACATATTTGCTTTATTTCGTCCATTCCGAGAGCCATCGCGAGACAATTTAAATATGACGTAATTGTTCTGTAGATACTCTGGATTGCTTAGTTATTTCATATAACACTTATGTATTCTTGATGACACTACAGTTTTCCGAACCACTTATTTTTATATATTAACTGCCTTAAATTCTTCTCTTACTAACATCGATTCTTCTTACTATAATAAGGCAGTTTTAATAAAATGCATTAGTAGTACAATTAAATACTTTCATTAGTACAGAACAATGCTGATTATACATTACGAAGTAATTAAAGAAGCCAAAAATCTTGTAAGATATTATCCCACTAAATAAAAGTTGGATATAGTCATGGTATGAGAGTGATGAATCTTTTTGTAGTTTGGGAGCGTTTTAATTACGCTAATAGCCGGCGCGAACTATTGCTCGTGAAGTAGGGCGCGTGAGGCGCCGCAGCAAAGCGACATCGCATTCGGACCATACGCTACCGGGGGATCCGAGCTTCATCAATTAAATTTTTAAAATAGGGATTACTAAAATAATAAAGGTGAAATAACGTATATGAAATGATAATATCGTAAGAAATTACCCGCGTTCTGATCGATCAAGAAGCACCGCGAGACTGCTTTTCAGCGATTAGTGTGGACGTGCCTCGCCCGAGAAAAACGTATACTACCTCGTCCAATTGCAGCTATCGTTACTTCCCTTGCTGTTAGTCCGACTGTATAATATCAACTTTGCATGAACTACTAGCTCTGATTTCTCTAGTTAAATGCCTTATGTGCCAGTCAGCCTCGCAAGGTTGCTTGGTCAGTCAGTACACGGCCATTCGAGTTTATTTATAAGCTACCTAAATCTTGTAGAATAAGTTAAATATATAAATATAATAGGTACTTATAAAAATACCAACGTACTTTAGAAGCTATCGTCTACGATTATAAATCTGGCATAATGTATAAGTGCTTTTAATGTAATTGGTTTAACCAGACACTCTTCAATATTATGTGATAAAGGGTACACAGCTGAAAAATTTTATTATCAACATGTCAGCAGTTATTTAGAAATAACAAACATCTAAGTAATTTTGGTAGACTTTCAATTCTTGTTTATATACCTTATCTGTGCTAATAGTAGTGAGCTAAGTAGGTACTTTAGTTTTACTGAACTTGGACAATCAATTGATTGTTTAATCTCATTATTTAATCTGACGATAATAAATAATATGGTTACTTTTGCAAAGAAACAGCTGCAAATGTTTGCAAAATAGATAAACCCAATGAACGTCACAATAAAATATAAAAACATGTTTAATTGTGTCTCTGGACAAAGCAATCACAAACAAATCACTGGAAAATAATCGGAAAGCGAGAAGTCAACGGATTTTAATTTCTATCTGGATTTGATAAATTGCTCTAGTTAAGTTGTTACTCTCGGTATTTTTATGATCATCGACTTTTTGGTTCAAAGGAAAACATTTTTGAATACCTTACAAAATAATTAAAAACGCTGTTAACGAGGTATAAGTTGTCAGAAAGAACATTTTATAAAATATTTTATTAAAAAATAAAATATTGAAAATATTTTTGTTTGTAAATCAATAACAAGAATAAGTAACTACAACGCGCGAGTAGATTAAAATGTTATTTAATGTCACCAAAGGTTTCCGCTTAAGTGTAAACAACAATAATAAATCGTCCTTGAACAAGAAAAGTCGAAATTCCGATATCCGTTGACAATACCGCAAATCGTATGGATCTACCAGCTCGCTTTACAGTAGGTGCTTCGCGTATGAAATGGGTCGATGGAAATGGAAAATGTAACGTCGCCTTCGTAAATCGTCCCGTCTTGTACCTACGCAGATAATAACTTTACTGAGTATTATATGCATACCCTCAAATTTATAGAATGTTATAATAGAGTACAAATACATTATAACGCACTTTTTCCTCAAAAAAGTTCGTTATAATGCCATTATAATCCATTATAGCTGTCTATAAATATGGGGGATAATCTTTACGTATTCATCTGTTACGGTTGGCATTACTGAATTGAGTACAATGTGAATGCATGCCCTAGCTCGCTTTCAGTAGCGGACATAATTAATTATAATTGAATTTAGATTCCAGCAAATGCATTAATTTGATGTTTTGGACGTTAATATTATGTAACGCGCTGTTCAAATAATATATATAATTAACGTAAAATTCACGAATGTTGAATTCACAAACCAATTATGGATTCAGAATGAGCTACCGCAACAGCGTGGACGTTTTCATCCAAGGCGCACTGCAGGGCATTGCGCCAAATTCACATTGGTTTCAGTCTATTTGTTCTTTTAATTGGAACAACATGATCCGTCATCCTGACATTTTACGTACTCTATTAATTTTCAACAAAAATAAAACTCCGCTAGACAAATTACCTTATAATATTTAACAGGTTTCCCATTTTTATAATCGTGCATAAAGTACTTTTGTTTTTCAGTGTTTAAAAACTGCCTTATTATTGTAACATTTACATCAGAAAACCATTGTCGGTTATAATTATTTCAATTCTTAACAGCCATTATCTGTACAAATTATCTATTAAAATTAAATCTTTCAAACTAAACTATAAACCTGTTGTGATTTTGAATCGCCGGGAGGATAGGCGTACACATCACTTTTGCACATAATAAAATAATAACTGATGACTCCGACGCTGTTATACATTCAACGATAGGTCGAAGGGCGACGGACATCGACACATCTTCGGTAAAGTCACGAGTCGATTTGTTTGAGTTAATAAATAAATAGGTTTTATGCGTTACATAACCAAACACTAGGCACACACAGAGCCGCTCCAACGCCCTGGCGGCCCTCGCTGCGACTGGATCCGGCACGCGTCAACGGAGGGTGGTCGCGATCGTCGAACTTCGTTACGATTCGGAACGAAACGATCGTAAGTCCTCGGGCGCTTTCGGAGCAAGCGCGCCTGCGGGCGGGCGGCGCCCGTGTGCCCCGCTTTGCCCGCCTACCACACGGTATAATAACCCACAGTTTAAAGTTATTTCTATAATAAGCATCAAAAACATATTTAGCCTATCAAAATTGTATTGTTATAACTAGAAATGATGATACCGAAATAATATTAAAGGTAATATCACAATGTATAAGTAATAGCCGGGTATTTAATTTTATCTGCTCCTGTCATTGTAACCAACGTATAATTTTCATAAAAAAATTTGAAACCGGAGGAAGTATAAAAGTTTGCAATAAATGGTAGGTTCATAAATCTCAATTTAAATCTTAATTGATGGTAGCCAAAATAAGTTATAGCGACGCTAAAACTTATTAGTTCTAATTGTTTTATTATTAAAGTGGTTTAAGTTTCTTTAATGTTTAAAGTCAATAGGCTTCTCTTAAACGCACAACACACATCAGTTAATGAGAATTGTATCCAAAATTAAATTAAAGGTTTTTAGTACTTCCAGATGAGAATCTTCATAGACAAAGTGATTTTAAAGAAGTACCTACATAAAACTTAAGTAAAAAAAATAATGTACAAGAAGTTTCCAGACTGTCGACTTAATCTAATTAGAGTACAACATAGCAAAATGTTATCGCGCGCCTGTCACGCTCCGCTACCGAGTTTTCCCACGCGGAAAATATTCTTACCGTCTTCGTGTTACGATGAAGAAGCAAAAAGTCATAAAATGTGCGCTTTATACGAGTAAGATGTCGGGGTGAATGCACTTTGCGCTGTTATTTACTTTACGAGACATGGCCAGGACACGCCATTGGTTATTATTGATTGATCCGATTTTTTTCCGCCTTCAATGTCGCTCCTATATTTTATTAATATTGGTTACGAACTAGGGTCCGTTAACGATAGTCGTCAATCATATTTAATATTCCATACTACCACGTAAAAATTGTAAAGTAAGTTAGCGCGAGACAATAATTTTACGTTTTGATAGTAGATAGTGGTCTGGTATGGTATGGTATAATGATGTGTCTGGGGATTGGACCGTGGGGTGTCCCATCATTCGGCGCCTCCTACCTAATTCACCACATTAAGTATTTATTCATGTTGTTGAGAAAGTGTTCACATCTTATATGGCTTACATGTTAACTTTGTTACGAGTTAGAATTATTAAACATTGGTGGATTTTACGGGTCAGGAAGTCTAGTTCGTACCGATCCCTATATAAACTACGTATGTAAACATAATAAACGCCGCGTATGTATCTTGTTTGGTGGGTTATTTGACCAGTAGCTTATCGTGATACGTGTACAACGTATCACGATAAGCTACTGCTCAAAATTAAATAGGATCTTCACGGCAGACTAAGAGAATATCTCGGACGTTAAATATTATGTTGGTATTTTGACGTAAGGATAAACGCGTTGATTATTTGATGGAAATCATTTAAAGAAATAAAGTATTAATGATTTTAGACAGGATTTCCGTTTTGGATAGTGAGGGTTGGCGATGTTTATTTAATATTATTGTGTAGGATAACTTGTTTAAACTAATTAACATAGTCAAAGCTAAAATGTTATTTAGTACGACGTAATTAGAAGTCCTCTTGTTTCGAAAGTTTACTGGCAGTTTCAGTTACCGTTATATATCATTACAAATTCAAGATTAAATATAATAATAGGATGATATGTTCCTCTACTAAAATATTAACATTTTAGATCTTACCTAACAAAGCTGCGAATTGTTACTTTTGCGTGGTTTGAAACATTTTTAACACTTGTTATGCAAGATTCAAACTTGGGTTTCGCTAGAGTTTTATCTCACTTGGGTAATTTCTTTCATGTTTTATATTCATAAATTGGTATATCTGAAACCACAGTTTTGTTTCATTTATATAATTGGTATGTGCAATTTATTTTTGTATCTCTATTATGACGAAATAGACAAAACATTGTCAATTCGTCAAAAACGAGATACACAGGTGTGTCTGTTTATCACCTTCAATCTGATGAATTTGTGAAGTATATTTCTGTACTAGGTATTTAATATTGAATTTAGTGATTGGAGCTCATGAGTGATAGTAGCTTATTGAGACCGCTGGCAAAGTTTCATTGACAAGAACGGCCCTTTGCGAGAATCCAATTGTGGAATTTCATCCGCGATATGGCTACCTGGGATCCTATTGAGTATTTCTTTTTGTTTTATTTAGGGTAGGCATGGAAACGGTGGGACCTTTTAATACATATTCATTCATTGTGCCGGTTTTGGGTTGAAAAGGGTACTATAATCCTGCTGATTAGGTACTCCCCCAATAATATATTACATTGATATTGGAGACTAGGGAAATTAAACGTTAATTCATTCGACCAATAGTTGATTAGTTTTTGGGAGCATTAATCAATGTATAATGACGTAGAGATAGTTCCTGCAGTCGATTGTGTTTTAGTTCGATGTTTTTGCTTTGAAAGTGTAGAGAGTATAACAGTAATGCCATAAAAAGTATACTCTCGTGTTTTGGAATGTAACTAAAATATTGTATGCTCATCACGCATAAAGGAACCATTAAAACTCACAAAAAAAAGATAAGCATACTCTGCTCCATCATGGGCGCAATTGTTCAACGATCAATCAATCGGCAAATAGAATGTCATTACCTCACCATCCTGCCGGACCCACCGGACCTCCCCGCACCCCGCCTCATCCCATATACTCCCTAAATATTATGTAGGTGTTGTATACAAGTCACGTTCAAAAATGTTTTAGCATTTTCATTCGGCCCTTACAAAACAAACACCATATTTGTGTATAATATAAAATGTAGCATAAAGGTGTTATAATGTTTCGTCATTCACGACGATATCGGAACACCTGTGGCGTCATAACAGGATTTTTTTTTTGAGAAATGAGACTAATTCGTGTTTGTACTTGCTATAGGATATAATATAAAAATGAGCAATTATAGGATATAGAGTGGTATTCCTCGAGTAAAGTTGGTAATATTAGTTTTTGCTTCGCGCAGTACTATATGACGTTAGATAAAGTTATAAAACGTCTATAAATTCAAAGTATATTATTTCATTAGTGTGCAAATATATTTATCTATTTATTTATTACCTATTATTCATTATTATCATTACATAAATGCCAATTTCGAGAAACACAAATATTCGAAATAAATTCATACTGTTATCTACTTCGTAGGTATACATCAAACAGGTAAAATTACGAAGCGGACTTGCAAATTTAATTAATCGCAAATCATTATCGCCTCTCTGGCTGAGCATCGCAATCAATTTAATTCGCTTACCTTTTAAATTTTATAGAGCAAAATTTAGGTATTACTCTCACCGATTTTATCAACAAATATGTGATTAATAAAACCTATTTACCTACATCTATATACGATCATCCGTAAACAAATTTCGGTTGCACAAAATGTGACCATAAACAATTGAATTCAGAAGATTGGAATAAAATAATATTTTATTGTTAACAATATACCCAAAATTACCACACGTTTCATCGTTGCTCCAATAAGCTAAGGATAATTGACCGAGCAAACGAACCAAGAGTACGTTTCAAGAGGATAAATGGCGGCGAGGGCAAAGCGCAGGCGTGAGGATTTTACAAGATACCCGCTCCCGCCCCGCGCCCGGCCAGCGCCCGGCGGCCGGCGCTGTGACGCCAATGCACGTAGCAAGCCGGCCGAGGAGCAGAGCTTGATGCGACACCAATACGAGCGACAGAGCGCCATTGGACTTGCAATCACTGTTAACAGGGGCGAGTGGCAATAACGCCACGCTACGTGTTCCAAATTTAATATCAAAGGAATGACGCACAAACTCAACATGGGAATGTGTATTGCACTGCGCACGATATTCAACAAATTGTTTTTTTTGTCGCTTTACCTTTTCCGTATACATTTTATATGCGGAGGAAGTACTTGATAGTTAACATACAATTTGTGGTAGGAAACTACGTTTTTTTACTTTAGATCTCGATGGTTTTTTTTACAGTTTTGAAGTAAACATGTCTATCGACAAGATAAGTCTCTGTCTTGTTGCGTTTTTAAAAACATTACTTACTCATAGGTATTTTGGTATCGACTATGCTCAAAAATTGTGCTTAAACTAAGCCTACATTAATCACACTCCTACAAAACAGATAAAATATAAGAGAAGGATTCCAAACATTCGTTCACTCTAAAGTCACTATTACCACATATTAGGTAATAGTTCTTCTATTACCACGAACCCCAATATTTTAAAAACATGACGATCACACTTCTAAAAAAAAAAATCAACAGTAATTGTAGCACATGTTTTTAAACGAAATCATTCTGCTGACTGCTATATTCAATATTGTCCGCAGAGAGTCGGCGGATATTTATTGATGATGACAAGTCGGGGCAAACATTGCTATTACTTTTTATTTTAATAGTAAGTACTTACCGCAATGCTGTCAAGTAGGTACAGTCTAAATAAACGAAGATAGCTTACCTGTAACAATAGAGTTAAATCAAGTTATTAAATGAAACTATTAATCCAATAAAACGTAGAAATCATTGAAATAAGACTAATTTTATGGATTTTATCGCGTTTACTTTACGTTTTTACGTCCTCCCGTGACCATGGATGCTGTAAAGCAGCCGTAACATTGGGAACGTAAAACGTTAAATAAAAGCGATAAAATCCGTAAAATTAGTTTTATTACAATGTGTAGTATTCGCGTAAATATAAGAAACCAATACGTAGAAACCATCCTAAAATACTCAAAACTAACTTAGATACTGAGATCTCCATTCATATATTTGTAATACATTTTATTTTAATAGTCTGTTTAGTTTGAAGCCAGATAAAAGGTTCTTAGTTTCGGCTAACTGACTGCGAAAAATATCACAACCCAATTTTGAGAAGAAAGAAAAATGCCAGCTGTTAGTTTATAGCCGCCTCTAAAAGCTTTCGCAACGAATGGCGTTTGCATTACCTACGATATATAACCTGTCTTCAACGTATTACATGTTTCCTCGGGAAATACATCATGTTGTGCCGTTTTCTGTACCATTATTCCGCCGCCTGGGAAAAATGTTTAATATTTGTCTTGAAATTTGTTGACGGCATAGTAATTGGTACATTTTCTTATTTTTGTTAGAAATCCACCAGGGCACAAGTAATAGTGCAAATCGGGAAATTAGCTACTACAATTATTCGTTCAAGATAAATCATCAGCCTTATTTGATTCTTATTCTTTAATCGGCAATTTAAAAAGGTAGACGTTTATAAAATGGATCGAAACAAATCCATTATTCGTTAAAAATATGGTTTTAAAATATTCTCTTATGCTTCTTTACTACTAGCGCTTATTGAAAAATATATATCACTTCATATAATAAATTCACCAAACCCTCTTAGATATTTTTAACTTAGCTCATGTGCTTAATTGCGAGTTCAATAATAAATTGTAGAAAGATAAATTCCAGTGCTACGTAATGAAACGCTGGTTTTCATGTAGCTATTTGTTCAACTGGAATACTGAATATTTTTCCAAACGAATTGTCAAGATAATTAATGAATAAGTATTTTACTCATAGCTACTGCAATATACGAACGAAATGAGGTTAGTACATAGAGTCCAATTGTTTGAGGAACGAGAGATGTGGTGGACGAATAAAAAACCTTATAATTGGAATTCTTCGTCCAACACTTTTATTCAATTTGTCCGTAGAGACTTTTTAAATAATTATACAATTTGTTCAGCATAAACGGGAAAACACATGGAGCTCGGCTCTTGCTACGAAAGAAGCGGGATCAATAGAAACTCGACCCTGACACAATTTACAGTAGCCGTGCCTTCGCGGCCGCGTTCAAGAATAAATATTTGGCCTTCAGTGTCCCATTACAGGGAAATAGAGAGGGTGCCGCTTAATAGACAAGCCTCAACATGTTCGTGTTTCGCGTTAGAACTTAGTCCTACAAAAACTGTACGTTCTATTTGATATTCAAAACTCATCGATATTATTTTACATGCTTGTTAATTTTATTATGTGATTAATAAATGTGCCAATTTAACTACCTCATTATCTACCCAAAAATATTATTTTACAAGTACGAACATAGTACATAAACAAAAAAAAAATAGTCGATATAAAAGAATTAGTACCTTTGAGAAAACAGCTTTCTTAGATTTGATGGCCCCCATGCAAATTAGCGTATAAAAATGTCAATATTTTAGTCGCTTTGCGAACGCGCCGATGCGTGTGTAAGCTTAATTTGTTTATAAATAATCATGTCCAACGTCGTTAAATACTTGTGCGTTAAAAGTCTTCAAATATGTTTAATTAAGCTAGTTATTTATCCTCTTACAACAATAAAATCGAACAACAGTGATTCCATTTAATTAGTATAGTGTTTAATGTCAGTTAAGAAATTACCAACACACCAAGGTTAACAATAACAAGACGAAATATCACAGGTGGATCAAGCGATATACAGGCAGGAACTCTACTTAACATGTAAAATATCTAACAATATTGGATATATTCTTATAGTTAATGGAATATGGAACATTTATGTGTCAACAATTCACTCGTACGTAGGCCTCTGAATTGACTTCACTTCTACACGAAGGATATGTAAATAGATAAACTAAGCTTTTCACAACAGTTTAAATGAATCTCCAATTATAACTAATCCAATCATGAGAGTTAAATTTGAATATCGCAACTAAACGTTGTCAGGACGATGCAAATGTTCTTTGTCCGTGCACTTGACAGTAAAAGCTTTGTATTTACACAAACAAAACGTCTCAGTTTACGATTCAAAGTTCTCCTCCGCGACATTCGACACGTCTATGTTGTGACAGTTTGAATCGTTTCGAACTCACGATATGCCTTAATTTATTTTGTTTAAGTAACCGATAGAAGTTAACCTCAAAATAATATTTTTAATACTACGCTCAGGATACGATCGGAGGAGGTAGTTGCGCATCGGCGCGCGGCTAAAGCGCAGGCTCAGCCGACCATCACCGAAACCGCACGAACTAGCCCCGATCGCACTTGTATACACCAACAATATTTTCATTTGTATTGCTCATATTATCTACGCCTTCCTACAGCAAGCGCACGAAGCCAGCGGTTTCTGAGTATAGAACATATTACTTGTGAAGCGCAGACAATGGTAGCTTTCAACAAGACGTATCTACGCTTACGCTAAGCCTATATATTTTCCTCTCCGTCTATTTGACACATTAGAAATGATATAATATCAGAATAACCTACCTACCTACGTACAGCCTTAATTCTAACTTTAGAAGTAGAGGTAGACTGTAGGTAATGTACCTACATTCTCCACTCCCAAAAACTATAAATAGAAATAATAATAAACCTTTTATATCTGCTCCACTGTTGGGCACGGCCCTCCTTTCAATGCATGGGGCCAAAAAATATATGGGCTAATTATGATTCTATATTTTTATATTGAATACCGCAATATAATAGTATCTATTTATAAAAAAAAACAAAGTTTCGTAAGTCGACGATCACCAATGAACGAGAATTTCCACCTGGATTTAATATTTCTAAAGCTTCTGCTCCACTATGGCTTTCTAAGATGAGGTTGGTCCTTAGGCTTCAATTAAGTGAACGTGAAATTACAACTTGCTATAGTTAGCTTTCGCTTTAAGATACATTCAGCTGCCACACTTAAAATTTTTGAAGGTAGAAGCCCGTCGGTTGTTTTGTGTAAATCGTTTATGTTTTACATAGATAGAGTATTGCATCCACTATCAACAAACCGTAGGTTGTTTTGATCGAAGAAAATTTGTGAAAACCGTAGCGTACCATCAAAATTCACGAATTAGTCCGATAAACAATTAACATATGTTTCGTCATTTTTATATGCCTTCATGCCAATTTTTTTCCTAGCAGCGACTTGCACCTTGAGAACGACATCGCGTCAGTTGTTCCAATAATATTTAAAGATTAATTTCTCAAATCGATTTGCATTGCAGGCTTTGATACGGAGCATGAGATTTGGATAGTCAGGTATTATCGAGAGCAGTTCACCGGTTTCTCATTTAGCGTTCTGATTAGATCGCTGCAGCTCAACGCAAGCACTAAGCCCTCTGAGTTCAAGCACTCTTTTCATCCGTGCGCAACTTGTTATTAGAGTATTTACTTAGAATGAGATCCAAAAAGTAACATAATTTTCGTGAATTGAACATAGAAGCTCCATTAAGTTTGTCACATTATCTTGAACTTTTTGATCAATGTGTCGCGTTTTCAAACTTCTATTTCTAGATAATTATAGAGACTTGGCGCATTTTAAATAGATAATAATATAACATTATATTTTTTTACCTATATCAAATCTGGAAACCATTAAAACAATAACTGTAGACTACATTTAAACTATAAAACAGTAATCATTTTTAGTATTTTTTTTTATTTATAAAGACTACTAGTTTTCATTTGTTTATCTGTTATTAAAGTTCCCAAAATTAATGTTTATACTGTAGTCTTCATTGTAACGTATTCAAGATTTCACACAGATGAATTTGAAAACATTTGCAATAGTTAAAATTATGATCAAGATTGAATTAGGAACATGTAATTAATCCATGTGAATCAAAATGCTCATCTATTTACTGAATCTTACATTAAAACATAATTTTTAATATCGCCAATGGTTTGAAATTCACCCCAGTCAACCTAGGAAATGTTTTATAAAACTCAGCAATTTACAATGTTTCAGTTTCATGGCGTCATGTTTACCTGATATGGATGATGGTGAAGGCGAGGGAATCCTCGAATAAGTTATCAGAGATATTCTAAAATAATTATTGTAATCTATATATATTTCTACAATCATATCGTCAGGTCAGGTCAGTAACTGATCAGTAATTAATCTTTTGAATACGTACCTCACTCGATGTTAGATAGCAAATCCTGGAGTCTGTGCTGTCAATGGAAGCTTGCTGCACGATTCCATATCGTGTGGACTCGCGATCGCTCATGTACTCGGAACGAACACTGTCCTGGCGGTCGAAAACACCCCTGAAACAGAATGTTAATGTTTACGTTCCATCTAAGTCCCGCCCAAAACCCCCTCATTAGGTGTGTCGATTGAATATAGGTTAAACGAATAAATTTTCAGTCACATCACAATCATTTCGGTATGAAACACTGTAATAATAATATCGCCAAAAGAACACACCAACAGCTGTACGGTCCCAAACTAAGCAACACTTGCATTATGAACTGTACCAGTAAAATGAACTGGGTGCGATCCCAGTATCTAATTTTTATATACTCGTAGATATTACACATGACTCAGGTACAAATATTCGTATTCATCATACAAAGTTTACCCCCGCTAGGATTTGAAGCAAGGGTACATAAAATATTGTTGTCAAGGATAAAATGCTAGCAAAATATTCAAGGAGAAAGAACAATACTGAAGAAATAATGATACTTCAATTTCCTTTGTACAGGTAGGTATTGCAAATTCCAACTTAATTTCAAGAAGACTTTAACTTATTATTAAACATTGACGATGGCGTGCTGTCGCGAACGATAAATTTTACTTTTGAAAACGAATTAAAGTTATGTCGTATTGGAAAGTTTTCCATTTCACTTAGTGAATTATTAAAAATGGATCTGTCAAGGGGCATCAAAATCCGTTCGTTCCATTTCAGCCGGTCGCGTTTCGACGGACAGCCAGTAATGAGAACATCATTTGGACTCGATTTACAGTGCCAATTATCTACGTTAACACGAATTTTAAATGAACATCAGTTTTATTATATATTATATGAATGTACCTACCATCGCTGATTGTAGCAAAGCAAAAACGCAAATTACTGGTGAATTATGTTTGTTGCAAGGCGTGCTGTTATCGTATGATGACTAACTACAGAATTTGCTATAATTTATCATTTATAGTATAATTGTGTAAACATTTCGAATATCAAAGTAAACATTTTTCAATGACATGAAAAACATAATTGCAAAAAAAAAAACCTTTTTTCTGTCAGAAATGTAATAACTAAACCGAGAGAACGGTAAAAATAATATTGACGTACCTGTGTTCGAAGCTATCAGCCCTATTACTCTTGTAGCCTGAGTCGTTGAGGCTGCCTTCATGTCGGAGGCTGGGCAGGGAGTCCCAGGGTGAGCGGCGGGGGCCGGGCGGGGGCGCACCACGCCACCCGTCCGAGTGCCGGTACCACGCCGCTCGGGCCGACTCACCGATGCATGAAGCACATCGGGACGCGCTCACGAAGCTGCACATAATGTACACTATCGTACAGCCTTTTAATGTATTCCTTGAACCCGGTAATGGAGGATTCCGGACGGATTATGTGCTTTTATATTCAGATAATTTTAATCCGATTTTAATCCCATCTTCAATCATGATCATTACATGCTGGCACGTCTTTCGTAGGCTGTATGCACTGGGTTGCTTAAGGTGAAGTATGACTCGAAGTGAGGGGTGTGTTCCTAGTATAAATAGCAATAGGCTATCCGCCCATTAATTACTTAGTACCAATTAATCAGTTCCAGATATCGTCGGCAAAATGTGTACTGCAGAGCACAATCTGTCTACTCTCCTAGATTACATAATTAATGAGGTTTATTTTGATAATTGAAAATTTTGGATTGGCCTTTGGAACATCTGAGAAAATAAATCAAAATCTACTACGTGCTACGATTTTCGTAGCGTTATCGTAGGACATCCGTAGGTCATTATGATCAAACTATAGTCATAGAACATTAATAATCTATATTATATAATTAATAATAATATTTTTATATATTTTGGTAATTTAGCTTGTTCTCCCGTGTATAACATCCTCAAAAAGGAGTTATCATAGACTTAAAAGTCTCGATAGGAACACCATTCCAAATGGTCAGCAAAAGCTTAAGCGAATTTTGCAACTTTTTTCAAATTCATTACAGCTGGTCATGTACGCGCAATGTACGCTTATAGTGTTACAAGTTTGTTATAGACTATATACCTACAAAATCATCACTCCATAAAAAAAAACTCATTTTCATTAACCACCATTAAAGGTAAACCATTAATTTAAAATATATACGTATTTTTATTTAGATTTATAATTAATTTTGCTCTTCAAGCTTCAGATCATTTCAAAGTAAACAACCCATTCGGTGTTAAACTAATTTGAAATGGTTGGCGTCTAGTCCAATGGGATTGAAGCCTTTGTTCCGTGACGGGATTACTAGCACTCGCTTCTGGATCCGACCGATATGGACTACTAAATTTTGTGAAGCGTATCAACGCCACAGCTCTATACTATATTAATTATAATTTCTATTATGGGTATAGGATATTGAATCTTATGTATGTAATTAATTATTTTAGTTGACGGCATTGTTTGATTATTAAACTCTGATATCACTTTCTTATATATAGAGTTATAGATACATCCGATAAAGCGAGTAGAATATAAAATTATACGCCTCCAATTCCGAGAAAGCTGAAAATATCTTTGGCATTTTCTCATATTCCAATCATCCATAAGATTTGATTCACCAGACTTAATATTCTCGAGGACCTTACGGAATACTTTTATAGAACACAAAATTGTGTATTACATATATCACAAGCATTATAAATTATGCGCGGACCTTTCGTATTGGTAAAATTGCTTGCTTCGCGAATGCCTAATTCTATCCCCAGGAGTATTCCCAGGGGCATACGTGACTTGGGGAAAACGATAACAACGAAAATAACTCAGAAGTACCTACGATCAATACCTAGCCCTAGCTACGCTCAATGGGTATTACAGGGCAATATATGTACCAATGTTGTTGTTCCGAACAACGAATGTTAGCGAGTTTATTAAACGTGTTAACATATTTAAACTATGACATGATAATATTCTTGTGAATGAATTAAGACCAGATTAGTATTTGATACCAAAATTTATACAAACATACTGTGAGTAGTTTTAAAAGCGAAAATTGATGGAAACCGCTACATAAAAAACAAATGTTTAATTTCAAACTACTGAGTTTAATACCTACGGCTTCATAAATACTTTTAAATGTTGTATGACAACACCTGTATGCTTGGGACGCTATTGACTACGTGTGGTAATACTCATATGTTTTTAGTTTCTTTTTGCGATTAGTATTCTAGAGTATGAAGCTTGGTATTAATTTAGTAAATACCAATAGAAGGTTATTCTAGCGAGCAGTATTTTCATAGTGCACCTATTCCTCCTATCCACTGATCCTTCACCCCCGAGCTAACACAATGTAAGAGGGGAGATGTGAACTGTTTTCTGTCAAAATATCGCCACTAATAATAAATCAGTTTCATTAGTACAAAGCGAAGCTCGATTTGTGGGTCCATAAACGAAATTGTCGACAACTCCCTGCGGGAACTCCAAGCCTACAAATATTATACTGAGATTATATAAAGGTCAAATCTTGGCTGAATTGATTTTTGATAATAAATAAATTCCATTTTATTGAAATAATAGAAAATCTTTTAACATTGATTCGCTAACATTTTAGGCCAAGAGTGAGTTTGAAATAAAAAAATTGCATTGAGCACAAATAAGGTTTATTAAGAGATTACGTACTGATTTCTGGACTACTTGAATTTTTAATTTTCATACGTTTTTGCACTTATTATCTTTATTTTCAGATAAAGCCAACTGCTAAGTGGTCGGGCGAGGGATGAATCAAAATCGCTGTCTGTATATAAGTAAAATGCGTGCAAAGCCGTGCTCCAGATAACGGTATCCTGTGTACTTTATAGAGTATTATTGCTTTAAAATTATTGTCTCTAAGTCAACTAAATAAATACTTTATAATTATATTTATCATCCACCAAAATTACTTACATACGTTTCTCATAAAAGTTTTAACGGATTAAGTTAACCTACGCAATTTAAAGTTTACTCGTTACAAAATGTTAACGCTTATGTAGTCAGCTTCAGCCTGAAAGACATCATTGGCTGATCTTGTTCAATAAACATGATTAAATGTAATAAGTAACAACTAAAAATGCGATTATATTAGAACTAGTATATCCTGCTCATGCAGTGATAGCCAAGTTGGTAGAACGCATTGCTCGGTAACCCGCACTGGACCAGGATGGTGGACTATGATCTCATCCCCCTCGCATTGATGAGAGAGGCCCGCTCCCAACAGTAAGAGAACAAAATGGCTGATATTTTTATTATAATATTACATACAACTATAGAAACTAAAGAAACCAAAAAAATAATAATATTTTGTTTCAAATTTCATTTTTCCGTGTTACCTAGACCTACGGTTAGAATGGTTTCGAGCACATGACGAGAAACACGGGATCAACTAAAGATAATGGGAAGATGATGATGACGTAAATTGTTTGATTAAAATTGTAAAGTTCGAACACTCAGGCTCCGTTTGTAGACTCATTTGCAGAAAGCTGGCTCGCATCACTCCATTGTTCAGCCGCAGCATGGCTCGGCCTCTCCCTTACAACAAGAAGCCTACGATTGCCTTAAGTCAAGGCTCCTCCGAGTGAGGCTGCTTAGGTACACACCTTTACACGTCCTTTAACGATTTTATTTTATTCAGTTTCTTCCGACACCTATGCACTACGATTTAAAACTGGCCCCAAAATCCTTAGATGAGAATGTTCAACAATAAACAGTGAGCTAAGCATAATCTTTTACGAACTTTTACGTTTAAGTGAGCATGTTTTATTCCGCTCACATAATTAAGAATGACAGTGATAGCATGCTCGCTCGATGACGATACAATTCTGTTAGGAGTTGTTACTCTTAGACGGTTAGGTCGAGATGTTGCTCTGATACTGAACTGATGTATAAAAACCGTGCTATTCAAATGTTTCTATTACGTTCAATAGGATACATCACGTTGAGCGGTTTTAAGCCGCTCATCAAAATATTTTTTTTAAATTTTTTTTATGTCAGTGCAAATAAAAAAAGCGCGTTATAATTTTAAAAAAATAGCCTCGTGTGACACGTCGTGAGTGCTACGACTTAATTATGACTTTGATAAAATATAGTTATACACACCTTGATTGATGATCACTCAAATATCCTTGATCTCGATCTCTGACGCGGTCCCTGCAAGAAATAGGCCATATTAACATCATGGTACGTATAGCATCCAATTACATTTAATAATTGTTCATGATGTGACTAGTAGCGATGACATTAATGTTTAAGTTTTTATCGTAATAAAACCGAGGATAAGCCAGTTGCAGCCTTAAATTGATTAAATTGGCTGCTTTGCCTCGCTACTTACTAATGTGGCTCGGCTGAGTGGAGTGTACTATAATATACTGTAGGTAACATGTAGGTACATATAATTATGAAATGATTACGAACCTAGAGTTGTGGTCACTTAAATAGCCGCGCTCTCGTTCCCGCTCTCGCTCCCTCATCAGCTCATTGCGATCACTACAAAAATGTTCCTTTTTATTGTAGTACATAATTATCTAGAACTTACTGAAGTTATGGGTTACAAAAATGAGGGAAGTATTTTTTCTAAAATAAGTTCAATCTAAACGAAATGTTTGTGATAGTTTTGTCGTGTTGTTTTGTTTGTATATATTATCCTATATCTATTTAACAGATATAGCATAATAACTTATCCCTCCTACAGATTTAGCAAATGTATTCATTACTAGTCCCATTTTTTTCATAGAATTAATAAATTGGTACAGAGCGACTCGTTGCGTCATAATCCGTGTTGATATAAATACGAGTACTCGTGTTAGCCCGCGTGCTTGCGAACCTGTAGTATCCATCGCGGTCCGATCTTGCGCTATGCTGTCTATCAACGCTGAGGCGGTGCGGGAGCGGCAAAGTCGATGATCGGCTGCCACCACCCGAGCACTGAGACGACGAACCTTCACAATTTAAAAGAAAACTTTTAGCGTTCAGTTATTTTTTAAATAAATTAATCGATAATGTCATGCTGTGCGGTATACACTTCCCTTTATTTTTAATATAAGTTATAAAAGTTTCCGAAAGCATAATACATACAGGGGCGTTTAATTAATTATTATCGAGGTGACTACCTAATTTAATGATGACAACGAACTGTACGTCAAGTGCGAGATTATTCGTAAGCTAACCGTATACTTTATAGTCTACCGTATTTTGACATTTTGCATGGAGAATGAAAGTTTTAAATAGCATCCGCAAGAGGCGCTGTTCAACTCTCCATACAAAATGTCTAAATACGGTACGTACGGACTATAAAGTATACGGTTAGCTTACGAATAATCTCGCACTGACGTGCTGTTCTTCTAGTTTGCGAAGTGGATGAACCGAGTAAAATTTACTTGGCGGGACTTTGTCACCGAGATCACAAATATAACGAGAGCTACCTAAAAACATTTATAAAACTATCTACCTTTATTAATGGTACTTGTTATTTAATATTGGTTAATGGCACACAAAAAGCCAGTCAAATATTTATTTATGTAAAATTTATACTTTAATGACGGCAACGGTACACATTATTACGTGGAAACCTATTTCTATGTTAGTGTTCATGAAAACCATTATCGCTACAAATTCAATGACTACATTTGACATGACATTTTTGACATTAATGCGTCTATACATACCAAATGATAGTTATAAGACTATCTTGGTTTATAAAACTCTAAATTTACAGTTCAAATTAAAGCAATCCGTTAATACTAGACTATTTAACTACTTATTCCAGTATATATAAAAATACCTACATTATTTCGGTATTTTTTTCTATACCATAGATATATGACTAATAACACAGACATTTTTCTTTAACGATAATGTGTTAATAATTTGACACAGTATTAGTTGCATTAGGGGAATTAATAGGTAATTAATCTGCATTAAAAACAATTATCATCTCTAAGCAAGGAATATAATCATATATTGTGTGGTACGAAAGGTCATGTAACTGTAGGGCAAAACAAGCAATCACTTTATGAAGATATTACGAATGTGGAGCAGATCAAAACAATTGATTGTATTACATAAAAATGAAACTAAACAAGGCCTTATGTGACACATGCTTTCGCCTTAGATCTGAATGATAAAAATAAAAATGAACAAGTAGTAATTATCTGACTAAGTGAACACAATTATTAATAATACACGCAATGTAAATGATACCAGTTAGACAATAAGTATGTGATGTTTTCACCTCTTTCCCTTAACGCAGCCTCCTTGAGGTGTCTCAAAGATTGTAGAATGGATTCTTGGGTCGGTCCTCAACAAAAACAAAAACAGGGTTCAAATTAAATTTAAATAAATTGAATCGTGTGCATAGTGTTCATATTGCGCAAGATTATTAAATTTAATTTAAAAATAATTATTATTCTGCAAATGTTAGTCTACATGCTATTAAATGTGATATTTTAAAATGTGAAAATTCATTGCAAAATATTAGTTAGATTAGCTCAAAATAGTATAATCTACTCACGTCGTCGGGGCGGGTAAGGACTGCGTTGATTTGGCGGCAAGTTGTCGTTGTATTCTGTACAGATAAAGTAAGTTAAAATAAATACGAAAAAAACATTTTTTCAACAAAGCGCTTATGAAACTTATTTAGAATCTTCTTATTTGATACGTAGGTTCTACAAAAAGAAATTCAAAGCAATGTATGATCAAGCTGGAAATATGATTTACCGTATACATAATGTTTCAGAAAGGGTTATACTAAGCCTCACTAACGAGAGTCAACTTCAAAATTCATACCTAGATCCTCCATACTTTGACTCAATAATGCTTCAAAGGTGTGAAGACTATAGCTTTCGGCGTCCATGCCCTTAGCGAGAGTGTTTCTGAGATGCATCTCGTACTCTAACAGAAGACGTGAGGTTGGTGACCCTGGGGCTGGAGTGGCGCTAGACTGGGAAGCTTGCCGGGAGAGGCACGGCTTCTGCTGGCAAATTAAAGTAATGTTAGTAACATAGTTTTCAACTACACGGCACTAGGGATATTAATCTATTATTATATTTTTTTTCTTGGAAGCACGTACAAGTTGTAGCACGTACCAACAAGATTTATACATTATCTAATCTAGCTACCAGCAATGAGGTATTTTGAAATATTTCAAGGCTTTTTTACATAACCAATATTTTTGTACTAAGTCATTTAATTGTGTGTGTGTTGTAACCAATCCCTTATTTCAAAAAAATTATAGATACTAAATAACGTCTCATAATTAACCGACTTCAAAAAGAAGGAGGTTCTCAATTTGGTTATGTATATATTTTTAAAATACATACGCTATGGTGATGCTGCCTTGGATCACGACGTTGGCAAGGCTCCTGATCGGAATTGCCATTGGATGAAGAGGGTGTAGTCGCGTAGCACTGGTTATCGAACATGACGTTATCTGAGGGCGGAGAGAGGTCACGCTCCCCACCGCCTAGCTCGAGGTACAGGCCGCGACCTGGATATCCACTTGGCGCTGCGCCCACACCCACTCCACGTCTGCAATGGAAATGTATAGTCTTATACTCATATTTCACGAGGAAATTACGCAAGTGACAAGTAGTAGATAAAGTGTCAAACACTTATGACATCAGGCTTTCCGAGCAGATCACATAAGAAGACATGCTGCTTGTTTCTTGCGTACTATCCACATGTAAGCCAATTATTAAATATAGTAAATTAGGTTGTTGACTATGAACATAAGAACAATGTTCTAGGGTTCCTTAGTAACAACGAAGAATCGAGAGGTTTTCGATTGTCTAGCTTGCACGGAAACACATACTCGAGCTACGTATTCATTTTAAGGCTAATTTGATTGGATAATAGAACTATATGGTATATTTGTGTTGCATCGTACCGCTGAGAACTTTGTCGGCTGTTGTTGTTAACTCCGTGCGAGTAGTGTCCGTGTTGAGCGTGCTGCTGGTGACGGTGGCCGTGGGAGCCGCACGAGGGGGGGCAAGGCGCAGCGCCCCCGTACCGGCGGCGACCCATCTCGGGGGACGTCACTGGACTCTCCGTTGACGGCATCGGTTTAAGCATGCGCTTGAGCGTGCTCGAATCTGATAAAATAATTATTAGATTGTAATGATTGACAGTGAATAATATCGTAAGGTTAATGAATCTTTGAGTTAACGAAGATGAGTATGACTACGCAACTAATAAAATAATATAATACAAAATGGCACATCCATGGCCACCCCCACTCAATAACATCTACACGTCACGGCCCCCCGCTACTAAATAGTACATAAGGGAAAATGAACTTTAATTTAACTTTACTCTAATTTTGCAATAATTATTTAAGATTATATTGTTGTTTGTTGTTGTTTACATACCCATGTTCATATCTTCAGTGCTCTTGGACTTGGTGCGCCGTGACCCCGAAGTGTTGTTATTTATCATGTTGTGGTGATGTACTGTGTGCCGGTCTGACTCACGAGACTGGAAAATAATATTGTTTTTTATTCTTTGTCGTCACCAATCCCTAGCCATTTTTTTATGTTTCATATTCATTTATTATAAATAATATTTAGGTGGGAGAAAGTTTTTTTTTTGGTGGGATGTTGAAGCGTAAAGCTCTCAATTTTGTTTTATTTTCCAAAAAATGTGTTTCTTTGATAAATAATGTATAATATTGGTGGAATTTTAACCATTGTATGTTCATAAACGTGCACGAGTGAAAGGAAATTTAAATGAAATAGTATATCTTGACTTTTCAAGTTGTACCAAAATGTCCCGTAAATTTTCAGTAAAGTATCCACAGCTTTACTGATACGAGTAGGGGATTAATTTCATCAACATTATCATTATAATCAGGGGTACTTATAATTCAATAACAATTATCAAAATTTACTCGACACTGGCAAAAATAGCACTATTTTGTAGCCGATTGCCAACCTCAAAAAAAAGAAGAAGAAGAAGGTGGGAGAAATCTCGGGAGAAAAAATTGTAAGTACCTACCGATTCATTGCCATCTCCATAGTCAACGCTCTTGGGCATGTGCTGGAGGTGTTCTTTCCCGGAGCGTGTGGATGTAGCGGAAGATTTGGAAGACGTCAGTGTGCCGCCTGCCTGCACGCCCTCTGACTTCAGGTCTTGGGTGTGCTGGGACGATGAGCCGCCTCCCACCGCTTGAGATTCCTCGTTTGTCTGTTGGCAATAACACAGCGTTTAACACAAAACTATGAATATTGTGTAAAGAAAATAATATCTCTTGCCATGTAGTACCTTGGCTTTATTGTCTCTTAAAAATTGTATAAAGAAAGACGTTGTACATACTTTTTGATGAAGCATGAAATGCATAATGCCAGTCAACTATGGTTTTACCTCATCATTCAACTGACTCTTGCTATTGCTCTCTCTTCTAGTTCCTTGGAATTTGAAACTTGGTTGTCTTGACAACTCGTATTTGTGTAAAGAAAATAATATCTCTTGCCATGTAGTACCTTGGCTTTATTGTCTCTTAAAAATTGTATAAAGAAAGACGTTGTACATACTTTTTGATGAAGCATGAAATGCATAATGCCAGTCAACTATGGTTTTACCTCATCATTCAACCGACTCTTGCTATTGCTATCTCTTCTAGTTCCTTGGAATTTGAAACTTGGTTGTCTTGACAACTCGTATTGCTAAAACTCACCGGGGGGGTTGTCGTTGGATATACCACTAAAGATTCTGCCTTAGACGACTAACAATCGTGAGAGTATGCGACAAGCCAATAGCTTAGCCCAACCATAGCATGCCTTTAGATAAGACCAATGACTAATATCCATCAGTAACAAATTATGATATGATAGACTTACGTTATTGCCATGAGTGCCGACGGAGGCGGTCACCGTCTTCGGTGCAGTAGAAGTATTAGTTGTCATGGTTGATGTTTCTTGGGACTTTGGCGGCCGTGTCGGTGGCTGAGCTTCGGTTTGCCTTGATGCCGCTGGAATAAAAAAAACATTAATGTGATAAATAGTTGTGCGATGATAGTCAAGGTATCAATATATAACTTTGTTATGTAGGCTAGTGAATTGACTACGTTTATTATATTTTGTTATAAATGTTTGCTCTTCTCTCTGTATTTTTTGAATGTATAAGATCCTATAATAAGCACATTAACGCGGTGCCTGGTACATGATCACATTTATCGACAATTGTCTCGATTGTAAGTACTTAACTCTCAATATTTTACGTTATTATGTTCAACAAAATCTGTGAACTAGTTTTGTAATATAGTAAAAGTATCCTCACGTTTAGGTGGTGGTTGATGGGCCGGCTGGGAGTTGGTGACATTGTCGTACAAAGACGTCGAAGAAGTAGCGGCAGCAACTTTGTCGGAGCGGCTTGCAGTACCACCCGCAGCACCCGCATCCGTCTCTATCGCACGAGTGGTCGTCCGCGGTAGAGTGGAGGAACCTATTCATTCAATGATGATACAAATGATTGAAACCTCAAAATTTACCCTTAAGCATCTTAAGTAACCTTAACCTTACCTACATAATACCTTAAACTCTTGTCTTCTTTTTTTATAGGTAGTATTTCATTAAGTTATGTTAATTAGTTAGTTTCCCGTAGGTTACCAGTAACCCACTAGTAGGATCACCAAGAGCAGATGGCAATCGCTCCGTGTAAATAATCAGTCGAATTACCCTGATTTGGCTGATTATTTACACGGGGCTCTGTAAGACAGCCTCAATACAAAAATAGACATGGGAAAAAGGCTATAGGAATAACAGATTTTATATGCAGATACGTTGTTAATATTTTAGACATTTTATACCATACGCATTGCTGCAGTAACCAACAATCTACCAGAATTTACGATCATGGAATTGATGAAAGAGCAAATCTTGTACCCACAATTTCGAAGCTACTTTACAGGCCATAGGTACGACACACTCAACCACTCCCACCAGTGTGACTCCTTACGGCTAAAATCTATAATAGTCAACATCATCCGGAACCATTATAGTCTTCAACTAAAGTGATCAACTCTCAGGGAATGACAAATTATAATATTACCAACGACCGAGGGTCCCTGGTTTGAATCTCAGTAGGGGCAAACTTTGTGTGATGATCACGAATGTTTGTACCCAAGTCACGGACGTTTGCTAGCTATACAAGTTATAAAAGATATGCTGGGATTGTCCTCAGTCCATTGCGTGGTGCCTATAATACAAGCGTTGCTTAGGTTAGGACCATACGGTTGGTGTGTTTGTATGGCGATATGTTTAACACTAAGTATACTTACGGTAGCGTGGATCTTGTGCTCTCAATCGTGCGTATTGTTCTTGAGTCATGCAAGTGCATTGGGGCTCACGGCCGTATGTCAAACTATAATCAGAAAACACCGTTAACTGTATCTTGCTTAATTCATCGGTTAGTGGTTCCTTGCTTTATTCATCGGTTTTCTATTTAATTACCTCGATCGGTTCGGGCTGGCAGGCGTAGAAAGAGGTTTCCTCTTAGCCTTGAATTTTTGCTTATTGCCCGGTGGTTCCAGCTTTAGGCTATAGCTAGATGAAGCCTTGCGTGAGAATTTGAATGATGGTGACTAAAATCATCAAATAATTACTTACACAATGGTTATATTATATATTACAATTATTATTTTTCTAGTTCAAGTTGGTATTATATTTAAATATACACATATATTACAGTCTCTATCTCTCGGACTCTAAAATATTATCAATCATATAAATGTCTGTAGCATAACCATGCCGAAAGGGTTACCGGCTCAGCCAGTGACGTAGCTATGTAACTAAAAGCCCTGGCGCAAAAATGAAATTAGGGCCCTATTTAAACTAAACTTAATAACTTAAAGGTAAGTATTTTATCATCAGCTCTTTATCGCCCCATGCAGGTTATAATAAAGCAAAACCAGTAACTACTAAGTATTATATTATGTATCGCAGCAGATAATTATTAATGTTGCTTTTTCGAAAATTCTTCATGGAGGCTGGGGGGGTATGAGTTTGGGAGCTCGGAGGCACTGCTCTGCCCAGCCACACGATAGCTACGCCACTGGGCTCAGCATAAGCTGGGCATTATTATAAGATTTCGATTTCACCTGTATGCTATACTATGCTGAATTGCACTATTCCCACCTTTATTATTGCCGTGTTACTTACGCAGCATTCCCTAAATTGTTTGGCATCAATGGGAGAAGTGAAGTTCAGACCCCAGGTGTCGTTGGTCATCGGATCCTTCCAGTACACGAAGCATTCAGACGCCTGTCCGATGCGAGTGCCTGTAAAAAAAGTAAATAACCTTTTATTACGAGATCAATAAATATTTATACAAAATACTAGAGGTACCTATTACCTACATGAAGTCAAGAAAATGAAAAACATTACTTAGCTGGGTTGTAAGTTTTTCTTATTCTAATAGCAACAAAATCAGCACATATTTCGTTAAAATATTTGATAATGTGATGTTGATTGAGTACCAAGAGAAACAATTTCATCTTGTTTATTGCATTCATACTATGTAAATACGCGTACGTTAAACTTTTTTTCTAACAGAGAATAAATAATAATATAGATTGAACCTAAAAGTCAGTGTTGGAAGTACATTGGATGTTGAATTTCCAACGCCCAACTTTCCGTTTGACCTAATGGAGTGATGTGCCGGTGTTTTGTACATATGGCCATCGGTCGATTACTCGCTTTACTATGCAGACTAAATTTAAAACTAGGTTAGAATGGCTGCATCTTCCGAATCGCTCTATATAATATAGTTGTGCAACCGTCAGAGCGAACGGTACGATTGGTACTAAATCGTGTATTTTCGGAACTCCGGATAACATTTTGTAATTAAAAAACATGACGTCATTTGACAGCAAGCTGTATCAAACGTGCGCATTGGGAAAATCAAAAAAAAATCTTATGAAAATAACCTAATAATTATATAATATGGTGTTCTAATATTTAACATTTACCTTATCAACTAAATTTATAAGTATTTAATTTAGAAATAATCCTAACCTAACTAAACACGAACTATACTTTTTGTGATCGTGCAATTTGTTATTTTTTTTATTTTTTTATTTATTTGTATAAGACTACAAAAACATTCAATGAATTTTACAGAATAAAAAACTATAATACATTCGTATTAAATTGATTGTAGATTATTTATTATATAATTAGTTGGATTTAATGTCTATTTTTTTAAATTATGTGTAAATTTCTCATGATCACATTATTAGTGGTTCCGTTAGCCCGTCCGATTAAGCCAAAGCTTGGGCTAAGAATAGGCTTACGTCAATAATTAGTAATGACCGGTATGAGAATCAAAACCAAAACGAGAATTGGGTACGAGGGCACCCCGTCTAACTACTAGGCTATTGACGCCTGTATTAAATAACCTATTAAATTAATATGAGTTTGCTACAAATCAATAGAATAAAAATTAATCCTAGTCTATATAAGTCACTGTTAGTAATAACTTCCGATAAATATTAAGAATAATTAACAAACAGTTATACGGCATACAGAACCATTAAAAGTAACTAATGGCCGATTCATTTTGTAATGCAAAGTACAAATACAAAATACAAATTTTAACTAACCAAAGAGCATAGTTAAAAGATCAATAACTTTCTATCCAAGAAACGTGTAGTGGGTGTGCAGCCTACGCTTCAAAATCTATTTATAAAACTCATTCTTCTAGCATATAAATCATTATCATACAAACAATAGCACAAGTGTAATGACGTTAATAGCTATGCGTATTTTAAGATGAAGCTTCAATAGAATTTATAATATTCTTCAGACATGTTATTAATTCGTTTTATAGGTAAAAGTATCTCATAATATTTTTGGGTATTTGTTTATTATGCAAGAGTAAAATGAAACAGGATTAGCCACATTTTATAAATTAATACTTAGACTGCTGAATGGTATTAAATAAAACAAGAAATATGATCTAGTGTGCATCATACCCTGAATTCCAATCCTACGGTTTGTTACCACTGCATTTAAAATGGAAAACTGTGATATACGGTAAGTCTTATGGCAAGATTGCTAAACCTAACCTAAATTCAAGGTTGCTAAATCCAAACATGAACGCTAAACCGAGCTTGGATAATAAACACGGTATATATAGATGTAAATAGTACTTACCCGGTTGCAATAGTCTGACGTCGAGAATTTTGTCGACCTGCGAGTTATAGGCAGTGATGTGGAAAACGCACTCGGGCGAGTCCTGGATGCACGTGATGTTGACCGGCACCAGGTCCTCCGACACTTGTTGCCACTTGACGGTGCCGGCGCCACTTGCTGATACGTGGAAAACCTCCGCCCATAGCCTGAAAGCAATATCAGTTGGTAGCCATACTTAAAAGAAAAAAATTGAAGAAGGGAAATAAGCTATCAAACCATGCTCTAATATAGATAGACGCTGATGGTCAGTAATGATTGCCTACCATTTTTGAGAAATACCTACATATGAACTTTAAAACAGTTTTCAGAAAAACATGTAGTGGTAACGAACGCATTCGAGAAGGTATCGTTAATCTAAATCTTGAAGTAGGATGCGATTGATCATCACTCTTTATTTAGAGAATATATTCCGGAATGCAATCACATCAACGCTCAAGACTACGTTAATGGAGCCTTAGAGCCCTAAGTAATATATTAGTTAATTCTACAACTTTTTAGGATCCAAGAAAATGAAGCTTTCGGTACAGGAGTTCCAGTGAAAATATGATCTAATTTAGCTTAATAAAATAAAAAATAGGTTCAGATCATTTAAGTGTACCATATTGTATTGTATAAGAAGGGGTAGTATCAGCTTTGGAAATATCATAAACTAGCTTCTGTTCGCGGCTCCGTCCTCGATACCACGATAAAACATAGTCTCATAGCACTCAGGGATAATATTATATATATTATAGCTTAGCTCAGTGAAATACTTTTTAGGGTGGGATCAATAGCTCTGACAATGAGACTCTACATCGAAACTCGCAAAGATGAACAACTCCAGCCCTCTTTAATGTCCCACTGCTGGGCATGATCCTCCCCTTAATGCGAGGGGGATTATGCCATAGTCCACCACGCTAGCCCAGCGCGGGTTGGCGGACTTCACACATCTTTTGAGGGGTTCTCTCAGACATGCAGGTTTCCTCACGATGTTTTCCTTCACCGTCGCAAAGATTATCTGTTTATAATATAGTATTAGATATACAGGTTGAAATTGAAATTATTGGCAATATTTTAAAATATAACTCCATACATGCTTCAGATTATTTTGGGGCTACACAGAAACATATCGATTGATTACAAATGAATTTTTGAAATTAACTGAGCATTTTTAATCAGTGTAAAATTTTATTTTAAAAAGTAGGTGATATATTATTATTTCCATACATTACATATTATTAGATATTTTTATGCATTTTCTGACCGGAACGATAATTAATTTTATCGCTGCGTTATTTTTACTTTTATTTTTGATCAATCGATTGTTTTTAATTAGCCTTGAAATAATAGTGTTATAGTTAAAACATTGAAAATGATTTTGATTCACCTGAATACATATTACCCTGTATATATAACATATTGAATACTCACCTAAGTAAATGTCCATCACGTCTGCGCGAGTTCTGCCACGGGCTGTCTTCATAGCGGTACGCCTTGCGCAAGATGGGCGCGCATGAGCACGATGACAGCTTATTGCCCATCGTGCGCGTGCCGCACTCGGCGCACTGCACTATGCTGCCTAAAATATCAGATACGTTAATGACCGGGCACAGACCTAACCACAAACCATCTAAGCCGGCTGGGGCACATACCGCGGGCAAACTGACACCAAGGCTAATGACAGATATCAATGCTTGGCCAAGCCAGCCTCGCAGGGTGATCGTTGGTCTGGAGACGGCCAGTAATACAAAATGTATACGAATTAACGCAAAACCGAAAATTTAGTTTGTCATAACTAATTTTGAACTGAACTAAATTGAAGTTATAAGTACCTAGTAGGTTTAAATCATGATATTTTTTTTCTTAGCTTAAGCGACTTTTATTAGCTAACATAGAATTAGATTTCGTATGCTTGGAGGCAAACCGGTTGGAAATGTTTAAAATAGTCCCGCTTCTTAGAATGGAAAACTTGCCTTGGCTCACCCATATAAGACCAAGTCACACCTACTCTAGAAAACCAATGAATCTATTTTTGTTATTTATTTTATAAACATCTTACAAAAAAAAACTATTAAGATTCTTTTCTCATAAAACCCTTCATCATTTTATATAAGTGTCATTTCGTTTTTTACTTATTATTAAATATCGATGCATAATCATTTTAATGTTTTCATCATATTAAAATGACACATTCTGGGATCAACTGCTGCAAATGATGACATAAACAGCGAATTGCTCATCTGGAACTGTGCAGGAGCTATTAAACAGTTAAAAATTAGTACCTGTATTTAAGCCTTGCAATGTTTCAGGGCATGAAGAGCTCGTATTCAGTCACACTTACCCGCGGTCCCGTGATGTCACCAGGTCCCATCGGTGCGCGAGAGCGAGTGAGCGCGGTTGAGGCTCTGCGATCGCTGGGTGCCGTGCTTGTACTGATGCTTCACGACAGCGTGCTGCAACCACGAACCATTGCACTCAACATGCCCTCCAATAGATACATAGCACACGACCAACCAAATGCTTAATAGGTTTTGTGACCATACTTATTCAGAAATAAATAATAAAAGTGTGTGATTTATTTATTTATTTGTTAATTGGTGTAGTCATAAACCATTTAAGTACGCTCATTAAAATCATAAAATTATAGGCACAATTTAGTTAGTATAAATTAAGCCTAATATAAAATAAAAAAACGGAGACATATATTATGAAAAAAATATTTAAACAAATTAAATAAACTTTATGTTATGGTAACAAAAAAAAATAACTAAAAGAGTCTTGAGGTAAAATCTACCAAAACATATTTTCTATCTACTTGTTGGTCAATTACATTTTAGAATTTGACATAAGGCCGCATATATTGAAAACCTACTTATAAATAGTTTATAAAAACATCGTGAGAAGAAAAGAAAAATAATGTATTTACTTACTGATGTTTTAGAAACTTCTTTAGTTATTAGGTAGGTAAATAGGATGGTTATAATTTAATGTTTATATATTTATGATTTTTACTTATAAGATAGGGATGGTGAAGCGAAATAAACATGCAATAATGAACATACATATCTAAACTACATTTGGTGTAGATATAAGTTGGCGTAAGTACGACCGGTGTGCAACCGAAAAGGTATTGCTAGCATTCTACAAGTATACCAAAAAAAAAAAATTGGTCACTTGGATTTGCCTTAAATTCATAATATGGGCATACAATACGTTTTTAGGAAACATAAGCAACGTAAATGCTAGTTCCTAATCGCGCCACCGCCAACCTATAGTTGTCGTACTGTACAAACACTATTCTACCCGGAGACGTGACCATACGACGCCACAACGGCGTTATCATCGTTGATATTTGCGGAATCATTTAGCTCGTCACGTTGTTTTTGAGCACAGAGATTTTGAAACATATGAAACTGACTTACACTTCAAGTAGGTGCAACCTACACCAAAATGCTACATACACTTAGCATTACAAATATAACTAGCTAACATTTTGACCTAAGTAAGACGCTAAATATTGCGCATTAGACTAAGAGTTTATGTTTATATGCAAGTTCAATCTCTAAGTGGACAAATGAGTCATGTTTATTAACATACCAGCAAATCAAACCTTGAATAGTCTGGCTAGGTGACTATTTACATGCATGGCATCATTTAACATCATGCAGTATCTACTGTATATATTACAAATTTTTACAAAACTTCGTACCGCCTCAGAAATATATTTGTATTTGGTGACTGTTTTCCATTTTTTACTAGTTATTCTGTTATTCGGGGCGGAAAGAAAATCAAAATCTAAGATCATAAAAATCGGCTCAGTCGTTCTATAAATCAGGTGAGATCGAGATCAAATACTTGCCTATAATGTAATAAAAAAAAAATATATATATATAGATTTCTTAAAATGTATACTGCTGAATATGTAGACAAGTGGGTTTTACCCATATACAATAGCAAATAATTACTATTGTTTTCAGTATAAAATCTAATTTATATTTGGTATTATCAGTTTTCTAAATATCCCTCATATTATGATGAAATTGAAAATAGAGCTTCGCTTCACGGGGCTTTCCTTAAATATAAGTTTTATTAAAAACTGATCAGGTGGTTTCACATCTGCTGCGATAGGTAGATGGATGTAAGTAAGTCCTCAATTTGTTATTTATAGTGTTGGAAGAATTTGTAGTTATATATCTTTATTTTGAACACTATGCCTATATACATACTTGGTGTCTAAAATATCCAGTATGTATTATATTTTGCATAGTTTGAAGCCTTAGCAGTAGAAAAGACCGTGCCACCCTGTTTGTACGTACTCTATACCCACACGTGAAGAAATCAATCAAACGCTCCATATGTAGGACAATACAAGCTTCTAATGTTTTATTTTAGTAAGCTAGGTTAATGCAGTCATATTTCAATCATTACAGGTCCATAATGCTTTTATGAAAAACAACTGACTACCGGAGAGAGGGATTTTAATACCGTTTTATTACTTCTTGAATAAGTTCCGAGTTAATATACCTACCTAATATGTCAGGTAGCAGAACGGCCGGGATCGACTCTATCCTATCAAATACTAATTAAAATTCTTACGCTGCAATTCGATCTCGATGCTGTCTTCAATCGTGATATAGTACAGACCGACTAATGATGTAGTTTAGCTTAGTTCATATTAAAAACTATCGACAAATACATGATTATACTTTATCTTTGTAATATTAGTTAGCAGTAGATATTATCGATTATATTTTTCTTTCTACCTTAAAATAGGCTAGGTTAGCTTATCATCAGAATCCTGAAAATATGTAACGCATTTATAACGTTGTCACATCAACTATTACATTATAATGTAAATAACATACATGTCGATGTAATACAGTATCGTATTGATCATATTATCGATATGATCCGAGGTAATAAAGAGTAGGCATGTGTCCAGAACTATCCCCGTAACCCCAGGCGCCGTAGGTGCGGTGTGTGGCTGGCCGTAGCTGCATGGATTACGTGTAACACGTTAATTAAATATTTAGGATCCTCTAGCATACTAGCAAACAGCAGATATAATACACAAACGTACATATTTTAAATATATAGCGAAAACTTTAAATAAGTACATAAACGTTCACATAGGTATAACATAACATAATAATTAAAATTTAATATTTATTTTAATATTTTAAACATAATTTGTGAACATGCATAATACTGATTGCTCGAATCAAGTTTACTGTGCATTTAATTTTAATTATGATTTCACGTGACGTTCATTTATTATTATTTTAATGGCAAATCGCCCCATAAATACAGACATTCACGAGGGAGGTAGGGGATACAAACACTCCATGTGCAAATCAATTTAAAGGTAATTACGAACCTCGAAATTGTTCCAATTTTGCGCAGAAAATTTAGCTGCCTCCACGCTCTCTTTAGCACCCATATTTATGAAGTTGTGAAATCACTCAAATGAACTATGACAATTCGGTTTCAATGCGTACGCTCTGAGCTCGTGACACTAATGTGCTCTACCACCGACCTCTGACGAGAATCGGTTTGATAAGCATTAAAATACCTCTATCTTCAGTTGTTCACAAAGTTTAAAAATTCACAGCGTTGAATAGTAAATGAGGGGTGTCGTATGTTGCAGCGAGCAGCGCCCAAGGCGGCGCGGATGCAGGCGCGGCGTGTAAACACCGCCAGCTGCGGCGCGGCTCGCAGCTGCGGGCTGCGCCGCGGCCGCTCGTCCGCAACCTTGCTACCGACACCGGCCGCACCGATCGACCGCTGCCCTACACGCCTACCTATAGCCCAGCTGGCTCGCTTACACTTTCGATTGGGCCCCGGTACCTCAAAGTGCGCAGAATGTAATGTGCGGTGGTATGATTTAGCGAGCGGTGCGGCAGGAACACCGGCGGCTCGGCTAAACGTCAGAGCGGACTGGGTCGCCATCCAAGCGTGCGTGGCGGCGCTGTGTGCGCAACGTCGCGCCGAGCGCCGCCGCGCACCGGCCGCCCGCCGAAAGCCGAGACGCAGCGACGCCCAAACCTAGCGGACGCGGTGGCCAGCGCCCTCAATTTTCCCGAGATATGTCACTCTCGCGACACTACGACTATATCTCGACTCATTTCCTCAATAACCTCAATATTTTGCGACTTAAAGGAGAGCTTATGCCTTTTAATAGTTTGCATACGAATTGGATTAATACCATGTATCGAGATTAAGAAGATCATCAATGGACGTTTGGAGCGGTGCGCCGTGGGGTGGGTGTTGCGCGCGCAATCTCACCGAGACAACATTCGATTTTGGTCCATGACTGTTGGATACTTACTCTGGCCCACCGAAGGCTTTAATAGTTCATTCTAGGCTGCGAATGAGTACGCGACTGCTTATAATTTTAATTTGATGAAACGCTCATCTAAATTTCAAAAAGAAAAACCCAAATGCTATACAAAGATAACTACCCGAGCACATATAAAAATATATACTTATGTCACACTGAACTTGTAATATTCAATCTTATATTAAATTAACTGGTTCATCTTCTTCATATTACCTAAACTAAATGACTGATTCCGCAATAATATAAAACATGTATGAGATAATTCATGCATCAATAATACGAATACCTATTATGATGTATATGATGTATAGTGTTTTCCGGTTCCTTACAAGGTAGATAGATAATCAAACATGAACAGAAGTATATATGTAATCTATTTGGATATAGATCAAAACTAGTCAAAACTCATATTGGATAAGAAAATCAAGGTTCCAAATAATTGTACATACAATGCGAACATGGATAAGTTGAACGAGATAGGTCCCAAACTACTTTTCTATGCATTTTTAACAAAAACAATATAAACAGAGTTCAATGTGGCCTGCACTGGTACAGCCACGAGTTGTGATGATACGCACCAATCAGATCTAATATGACACGCAACTTACACGCTTATTTACTCATAGGTTGCTAGAAATAACTCAATTAATAACTAATATATTCATATACTTTACTCGTGTTTCGAATCACCGTTGCCACTCATCGTTACAGAAAACATTATTCTCAAATTTAATAAAAAAATAATTCATGTTTTATTGGCATTGTAATGCGTTCTTACGAAAATAAATTTGATCAGTGCGTGTGTTTACATTCATTTAAAATTGACCATTCATTTGGAGGAAATATAGTTTAGCTTGTAAGACATGTTTTATTCCCAGTAATGTCCTACAAAAGTACATGTAATTCAGTTTTACATCCTACAAAAATTACTTACTAATCTGTAAAGTGGGGTTTGAATGGACATCTGCCTAGTAGAGAAGACAACGTGTGGAAAATAAAACCATAAGTGAGTCGTTTCTTAAGACGGTGAGAGAAGTTTAATAAGAAATAAGCAACAAGGTGATGTTATAAATAGCATGGTACGCATCTGGGACAGCTTAGAACGAAATAGAAATCGTGGTGTGAATGAAGGGAGGCTTACTTATACAAGCTGTCAATGATGATGATAAATCAAAATACATATTCATCACATTGGATAATTTGTCAGACGATTATGATCCTAAGTCAAATTCACAGAAGAGGCAATGTTACGGTACGGTAATGGCGGTCACTATTAGGGGGTGGCAAAATTTTGGAATATTAGGTCAGGTAAGCGCTGAATCAGCTTTTGTAAAGGCAATCAATGAAACAATAATATCGGTATCGGCAGAATTCATAGAGATGACAAAATTAAGTATTTGAAAATAGAATAATTGATTATTTTAAACACATACAAGAAGTATTACTTTATATTTACTAAATATAACGCAAACATCATCCCTCGAATAAAGTTATAGAACGTATATTAATTTTGGGGCATATGTTCAAGCAAATAATAAAAATCTCTGCAGAATTGATCATGATGAAAATTCATGTAATAGGATCGTACATACTTTTTACGTACCGCTGTTTGTCTGTTAAACCTAACGGAACAAATTTGTATTCGTATTTTCCTAAAATATATCATCTGTAATTTCATTTTAGAAAATTACTCTAAGACACACCATCATGGTTGTATTAAAAAAGGACTTATTAATTAACATTTGTGATAACTTAATAATAAGTACGAATTATATTTGATTTTAATTAAACGTCCTCCTACTGTATTTTAATGACAATTTAATATAACTACATACTTTGTATGTTAAAATTCAGATAATACGTCCATAAGCATTCACATATTATATAATAATTTATATTTGCCTGCTCGTGCCTTAAATCATCAGATTGTGGCACGTAAGAGCATGTTTATTGGGACCATAAACTAGAACATACTGATAAAATTAAGAAAATATATGCCACCTACAGGAAAGTAACTTATCCAAAGTACCTAGCAAGTACGTTAAGTAACTATGGTTACTTTGCTTCCATTTATTGCGTATAAATGTAGTTCAATAATATCATCAGCTGGCACTGAAAACACTGGCTTCACACAATTAACTATTCACAGAGACGCGAGTAGGTCAGATTCAAGCTAAGTATGTTAACTGAAAATGGAAAGGCAACTCGAAATTAGCTTAAGCAAGTAGCTCGCTGGCAATTGAGCAGTATAAACGTCACTTTCCTGCCACCTTAAGCCATAACCGTAACAACTTTACAATTACTTATTAAAAATAATTGATGTATAAAGAATTAAGTTTCATTAAGTCTCATATATTCTGCAGAATACCATCAGGAAATAAAAATACGGGAATATATTGCATTAAAGTATAGCTAAATAAAATCATATTTTATCTCGTAATATCATTGTTTTTGTGTCTAGCTCGCGTTGAGTAAATGTTTACGTCACTTTTTAACCGACTTCAAAAAGGAGGAGTGAAGTTGTTTGTTTGGCACCGACTTCAGATTAGTTAAATATTTGATGTGGTTAGACAAGGTAGATTTCAAGATTAGATTATTTTTTGCTTTTTAGTTTTTTGAAGACGGTTTTTGTTTTGTTAAAAAGTTTTTTATATTTGACTTATTATGGGTTCTTTATTCTACTAATTATCTGAAATAGAAACGTGGTGTCGACTATTTTGCTATCATTTTGCCAGTTAGGTTGTTATATGTGGACAATCATTGAATAACAATTTGCTTTTATTTTTATTGAAACAAAATTCTATTGGGTAACCTTCGAATACACCTTTGAAAATTATGCGCACTTGAATTGAATGACAAAACAATCTTATTTGATGAGATTTGCATGAAACATTGAAAATCTATAAAATGGTAATAAGACTCTCTTGCATTTAAATTTAATATGAAAGTAAGCCATGTTTATGAGTACATCTACGTTAATATATGAGTTTCTGGAAGCCTTAGTTGTCAGTCGTGTGACATATAAAGAGTCTGTTATTTAAAAACAACTGCCATTAATTATTTAAACAAATGAAATAACTTGGACCTTTTATATATCTGTCGATGAAGAGCACAGGTTTATAATCCGGTGCAACTGCTCTGTAGAAGCTTGGCGTCCTAAGACGCAAATAGTCTAGCGCTTAAAGCCACTGATATGAAAATGCTACAGCCTACGGTGGCTTTTCAGCTATATCTCACTCGACTCTAATATTGATATAAAACTAATTTCACAGATTTATCGCGTTTATTTTAAGTTTTTACGTTCCCGAGGTTTCGGCTGCTTTACAGCAACCATGGTCACGGGAGGACGAACCATTGTTGCTGTAAAGTAGCCGAAACGTCGGAAACGTAAAAACATAAAATAAACGCGATAAAATCTTTAAAATAAGTTTTATATAAAAATGTGTAGTATTCGCGTAAATATAAGAAATCAATACGTCGATTCTACTATGTTAACGTAAAATAAGTAGTTTTTAACTCCCAAGGCTTATGTCATACGTTGGTAATTAACAGTCAATGAGGGCTTTCCGGTACAATTTAGTTTTGAATGTCGATTACGAAAACTTGCCAGAAGCAACTATTGAGAATGCACAACACTGGACAGAACGAAAGAGTTCAAATTGCAAAACGGATCTTCGTGGCGCGGCGGAAAAAGGTTTGGTAATGCAGGAAAATATGATCACGTATGCCAAAGTTAACGTGTGACGATTTTTTCCGATTGACTGCACGATTCTTTTGAAATATTATAAACAAACTGATGAAAATTTCAATTTTGGTAGCAACAAGACAGGATTTATCCGAAAACTCATTTAAAAATATTTACGTGAAGAGTTAACGTTAATACGAAAGGTTAACGTGGTGCATATACTGCCCGTAAGTACATACACCACTGTAACGTTGGTATTCTAAATAAAAAATAGTGCATGCCCGGCAACCTCTCCTCCCAGGGTCAGTGGGATGCGCCTCTCTGCACTTCTACACGGAATATACTTTTAAATACGTGCAAGAATACTGCAGAGCGTGCGCGTCTACTGGCGGTGGGAGAATGGGAAGCCGGACTTTGGTTGCAAGCACTGCCTTCATCAAACATCGGCACCTTTTTGGACGATACAACGTTTCGCCTAGCCACCTCTCTTCGCATAGGGGCATCATGTAATGCCCCACATCGTTGTCGATGCGGTGAAACGGTCGACATTTTAGGCCACCATGGCTTATGTTGCAGCAGGAGCGCTGGTCGCATGACCCGGCATGCCAGCATCAATGACATAATCCGTCGGGCCCTCGCCGCCGCAAATGTGCCAGCCGTGCTTGAACCCAACGGACTGGCACGCGATGATGCTAAGCGACCCGATGGTATGTCTCTGGTGCCTTGGAAGATGGGGCGGCCCCTGGTGTGGGACGCGACATGCGTTGACACCCTTGCGCCGTCGCATCTTCCAAGTACGTCGTTGCGATCGGGCTCTGCTGCAGCAGAAGCCGAAAATTTAAAGCGGCAAAAATACAGTGTCCTCCCTGGAGGCTACTTGTTTGAGCCGTTTGGGGTCGAGACATTGGGTTCGTGGGGCCCCAACGCTCGCCTCCTTTACAAGGACATTGCTGCACGACTTTTCGCCGCTACCCGTGACCGGCGGGCTGGCCTCTATTTCGCGCAGAGAGTGAGCCTCGCTATTCAGCGCGGAAACGCGGCCAGCCTGCTAGGCACTTTTGGCATCGACGACGATGTAGAGGCATTTTTATGTATATAATTTTATTTTTATTATACATGTGTATTTTTCCTATTTATAAGTATAGTTTAGTTTTTTAGTATCAATAAAAATAGTTATTGTAGGAAAACCCACAGAAAAAAAATGTTTTTTATTTTCAACGAATAACAGCTTCCCATCGATAAGACAGTTAGGACCCTTAGGTCTGTGCTTTAAACAGAATGAGAGGCCCGCTTGATTAAAGGCGATTTCCGAGTACCTACGTACAAGCAGCAACAACCACAATATTATTTTTATTTTGTATTATTTTGATTTAACGAATAATGAGGTAAATGTAGTAAGAATAGGCAATACAATCACAATGATCAAATTATAGACGGAAATGTTTATTGATAACTTGAGCTCTATATTTAATTGGCTCTATATCTTCAGCAAAATATGGACGAATATTATCAATACTTACGTAGATAGAGGTGAACACATTTTACGAGGCAGCCTCTAAAATTGCTCCACTCGAGTGAGTAGGTATGAATATGTGTAAGTTGCAGGTCTGGCTACTAGTTAGTATCGATTCCCGCAATATCCCATCATTTGTTGTATATTCTATAGAAAATATCATACATATCATATTTATTTTTATTTATGTAGATAAAAACATGTATATTTTTTTATATTAAAGATATATCCTACTCAGGCTAAAATCCCTTTCATACGACGATATTCTTATCGCGTCGTATCATTAAAATAATAACGTTATGACGTAGTTATCAACAGATATATCCTATTTTAATAACATGTTTTCCAGATTTGAAAGAAAATAAACCTGTAAAATTTTCATTAATAATTGGAAGATACTAAAATAAAGTATTCATTAGAAGTAGGTAACTAAACGTATTTGATTTTGATTTCACTGCTATAATCCGTATTTCTTTAAAAAAACGGAGTAATGAAATTGTCAAAATAACGCGTAATATAATTAATACACAAAACGTTTAACGTTACAGATATACCACCTATTTAGGCACCCTGCCTGTCTTGCCAAGTTGTGTGAAGTATGCCACACTGGGTTAACGTAATGGACTGGCCCAAATGGCCCTTGCATTGAATAGTGGCATTGCCCTATTAGGCAAGCACCCATATGGCAATAGGCTTGCCCTTATTACATAGTGACCTAATACTGTTGACAAAAAGTGGGTGCACAACGGTGCACCCTTAATTATTACTTCTAAAAAGCTGCCGGCAATTTGTGTAAAAAAATCACCCGATAATGTTTATTTATGAAATCGCGCTCCTAATTAATATATACTTAGAACAGATATTGTAATTATATTCTTATATTGGTAGTGGTCCGAGATTGTCCCAGGGTAAAATATTTTATTTTCTATAAGCTCAACCTACTGGCCTGTACTAACAAGTCAGGGACTCAACCTATGGCAAAGTAACGAACTCTATCGCCTCGTTAATGTGAGTTTTAGTAGTGCACTATAACATGAAATACAAAGATGGCGCTGTTAACAATCCATCATAGGATAAGATATAAGAGAACACCCAACTCACAATAGCTAGAACAATAAAACTATTTTCAACTGGAACATAAGATATTATACCTATTATTTTAAAATGAACAGAAATAAGACTCTGTAATGCTCCAAATCTATTACCACGGATACAACAGTATTGTATGCTCGGCTTACACCAGGACAGTACGCAAGTAACAAGTAGCGTCTCGTGTAAACAGCTGGGCATGTACGACACGATAAGTGTCTGGAATAGATTTCCATATATTTTCAAACGGTTTTCTTGTTTCTTTGCTACTTGTAACTGTGTTCGTGTAAATCGAGCATTACGGGTTAATATGCCTATTTTGACCTATTTACTGTGTAAACAGTATGAGATGAAAATGTAGCAATCTCAGACCAATAAAAAGATTCCATAGTTGAATGGTAGTAATATTATGATTACAACTTATTACTGGCGTATTGTCCTTGTGTACGCCGAGCATAACGCTAAGTTACTTACTGGTCTTTTCACTATTTGATAGTGCTCAGAATGACCACATAGAGATTTTATATAATTTATAAAGTAACTGTTAAGGTAAATATCATGCCCATTTTGGGCTGGGTTGCACAACGAAATCGATGATGGTGCGGGCGAAGCCGCGGGTAAAAACTAGTATTATAAGTACTTGTATCGAAAATTAAGATAAGATTCTAAGAAGTGTTCTTTATCGTTATAATTTTTTTATAAAATATCCTATCCTATCCTTGTCCTAAATACAAAGTTATTGCTAGAATCGACCCTTCGAAGAAGTGCTCATCAGATAGTATAGATATATAAGAAGAATAATGAACCAGTTGAAATACAAATTATGACGTGACCGCTTAAGTCCTATTCAAATCAGTCGACCCTCTAATAATTTTATTAAAAATTACAACCTTAAAACGTTTTACAATATCCTAAACACGTTCAATGCTGAACTGTCACTACTAATATTGAATCTTTTCATAAATTTTCCACTTGAATTACAAGATTCAAGTTAATGCTGCATTAAATTTGCAAAAGTAACGAATACATTCATCTAATTTCAATGCTATGAATGCTGCTGTATCATAAATAAAACTACAATGAAGATGGATGATGGTATGCACGAGCCGATCCCCAGCTAGCTGTCTGGGAAGCTTCAATATATAGATATAATGCAGTAAATGATGCTTCTAGTAACTAAAAAGCTTTTAATGTTTACACTACATACGCTGGCCAGGATCGATCACATCTAACTTACCGTATTATCATATCAATGTGAACTATCCGATTATTAATACATGAGAGCCGACTGCCAGTTTATTTGATACACATTACTGCTGTCAACACAAACGATAACATACGATTACCAATGTTATGACAGACGTCGCATACATCGAAATCTATAATGAAACAAACCTATGATTTTAATAGCCCGAACTATTTAGACAGTGATACAACTTTGTAAAACGTTATTATTTACATATACCTATTCTTGCAGCGCTACGAGTGGTATTTTAAAAGATTGACAATCCTTATTATTTTATAGCATTTAAATATTTCTGAGCACTATATTTGATGGTACGATAAAAGTCGATAATTTGTTAACACCCTTAATGATCTTTAATTACTTGAACACAATCATTTAGAATGATTTACCTACGGATTAAAAAAAATAAAGACCCGAGTTTTTGTAACGCGATAAGTCATTTGAGAATGACACCGATGCATCCGGCCTTTAGGGGCGGTGTCGAATATTTACAGCAATAACGGAAATAGGATAAAGATTTGCGGACGTACATAAGATAATGTACAACCTCGTTATGCACCTCATTCACTTAAAAAGCTCAGAATCAGAGCGGAAAATTGGGAAACGTCAAATGATTTGCACTGATGTCGTGCAGGGCGCGGCGTGCGTGTTGGCCCACCCGGAGCGCGGCGCTTACACTAGGGCGGGCGGCGCGGCGGACACGGCAGCGTTACGTCAGCGAGGGGCGCGGGCGGTAGGCGAGGGGGTGAAGAGGGCCCCGCACTACTGCATCCTCTGAGCGCCCATCTTCGCCCGGCTTTGCTGAAAAACGTGACATCTTTGCTCCGCGTCTAGCGCCCCCGCGCGCCTCCGCCCGCCCCGCGCCGCCTTAACTCTCTTAGGACCGCACCACTCACTCGTGGTCATTTTCTGCACAAACTTATAACGTTCATATAATTGCTGTTACGGCCCACATTGATATTAGTTTTCTAAATTCCTGTAAATCAAAAAGCCTGGAATATTCAAACAAGGTGTGCATAGTAAGTTACTTGAAATTAAAGTTTAAGTTCTTATCACATCTGAGGCTAAGTACCTAGGTCCTCAAGGAGCTCTTTTATAATAGGTTGGATACTTTTGATGGCAAATTCAATGTATTTATGTTAACCTTCTGATTGATTTTATTTCCATAACTCTTGTTTAATTATGAAAGTTTTTGTATTTAGTAGTAAAAGAGGTATTTATTACCTTACATATTCCATAGATGTGGTTCTGTAGTTATGGCACAGGATAAACATAATATTAGTTCCGAATTTGTCCGCGGGCGGGACTTCATAATAAGTGAAATAGAGTAGTAATTCTTGAGTGGGTATTAAAAATAAAGTGATCAATAGGCTCTCTTTAAAAATACCACGTTACATATAGAGTCCAAAGTGTCTACAGTCCTAATAGCTGTATGCAAGACTACAGTATCCCACTCGAGAAAAGAAAAAACTTTTTGGACTCTCTTTACGTTATCCTTCCCTAACTCTTGAACGCAAGACACACGTGCTCATAATGAAAATTCATACCACTGTTTTTATTATTTATTTTTCTTTGAATAATAATAATAAAAAGAAAACAAAATTAAAACTCTAAGAAAGAAATTCGGCATTCAGCAAAGATATAAATTGTGGAAAAAAATAATTGCTAGAATCTATAAAATGTTAATTAACTTATCAATAAAACTCTATTTTTAACGTAATTAAAGTATGAGGTAGATGTTTGCAAAATAGTCTTTCAGTAAAATCTTAAAAATAACTACATTAAAACTACTCCTATATTATAATGAAATGCAAAAAGACCCGTAGTGTATAATACCTCTAAATTGCTCTGATTCTACTGTGATGTTAACTACTATAATTAATCTAAGCTGCATTTCCTTTGATCAGTATCCACGATTCAATGTTTATAAGATTATTGTATGTACTTTAGTTTAAAAAAAAATATGTTAAGTAGTTTAAGTTATACATAACGTACGATCAAGTTTAATTTTCTGAAATTCATGAGTCTACTTCACTGTAGATACGCTGCTTGTTCTCTACGTATCACTTGTTAAAGATAAACGGTGGTATAATAGTTTATACAATATGCTGCTTTAGTAGGTAAATTACAGTAAGAAAATACAAAACAAAGTTTTTCTATAAAGCTAAACATTAATTACAGCTATTGAGTTAGATTATTACTCATAATTCTGCAAAAGAGTTATATCTATGGGATAGTAATATAATGTATAACAACCTCGATGGGTATAGTGTAGTCAACTAGTGTCTTACAAATATTCATAAAAAAGAACATATATGCGGGCTATTATTCGGACATTACATTACATTGGGTGGTACACGCAGTAGGTAATTTATTATAGGTATACTTATGCCCAACTTTATTGGGACGTTCATTCAATTATTTTAACCGTGGGATGTTTAATCATAATTCACAAGTCATCACATAAAGCAGAATTAGGGGTTGTAGATAAGTAGTTGTCCGTATGTACTATTATAACGTAATAAAAAATATGTATTGCGAAAAAATGTGATAATATTGGAGATAATTTGATGATTGAAATTACTGTTTCCATTATTCTGTTGCTTGCACACTAATCTAACAATAAATTTTTGAAACGTCTGATCGTAGAAACATACATTTTATCTATAAAACGATCAACTAAATTATGATTAGGCTTTTGAGCAAACGTAAATTGCAAAAGCTACGAACGGTATGTTATTCTAAAATATATATATGAAACAATGTTCTTTGTACTCTATTTCTATGTATAGTATGAAAAAAATATTGTATTAATATATAACATATGTATGGCAAGTTAAGTGTACTGAGTCTATGCTTAATTCAAATAAGTTCACAATTATTGCAACATCTTGAATTTGACTTTGGCACATTAACTTCGACGGTTATACCTACAGTATTTCTATATTTTCGTTCATGCATTGATCTATAGAATTCTAAAATGTAAATGAATAAAATACTAAATTCTGACATATTTTTCTCTTTCTAACACAAATGACAATTGAAGTGTTCTACACATAAGATTTTATATTTTCTTAAGTCATACTCACATTCTATAATGGTATTTTTCTCTTGACATAAAATATTTTAATGCATGTAGAACTATATTTGAATTTTAATCGGGGCCAAGCCAATTTAAACTTTCATTTGCGTTCATTTATTTTGTTCATAGCCGGTCATAATACTTCTAACTTAATATTAAAATATCAGGTAAAAACTAAGATAAAGTTTGTCATAATAGAATATAGCAACAAAATTAATAATAATATAAACACACACTTAACTTTGGATAAATACCAATCGAAGTAAATTAATTAAGATATTGACACTCGAACACATAATATTTGTACTTACGTTACGTTTGCAAACTTAGGTCATAATTACTAACATTAAAATATTATGTAATAAGTATCATTGTATAGTTTGTACTAGAATTATGGATTTGTACCGATCAGTCTTGTACTTAATTGTAAAGTTTATCTGTAAAGTGAGGTAGTTCATTTTGTTTGCTCCTTACAAAATTATTACAAATTGACAGTTGAAAATTGTGTACGATCAAATTAGTTAATTCAATTTGGAATGAAAAAAACAGACATATTTGTTTGTGCAAGCGCACAAAAACGATTACAACATAATTAAGGTAATTCAAAAGAAATGCCGATAAAATTATTATATTTTTTTTTGGATTTTGTGTTTGATGTGGCTTGAATATGACTACGGTGGGCTACCCTGATGACCTTCCTGGGAACTGCTTGAACTCTTACATGGGTCGTCTTTCTTCTTCTCAACCTGAAATTTAAATGAAAACATAGTAAGTAAATAAGTGTTTGTATTATCAGAAGTCGTCATTCCATAGAGTACCCTGACACTACCAATAATGCCTCTTCTAAAGATCCAGCATTTACTTTTACGAGGTATATATGAGGAAAAAAGTGTAAGTACCCTTGCATTATACCAGTCTCATATGTATTGGCCCAAATATACATTACATGCTTTGAATTTATTAACCTTTTTAGCGTTTTGTAATCATTATGTGAAGCCAAAATTTCGAGAGGACAATTTAAAAAAATCACTCCCAAAATTGACAATTTGTCGACAATAATTATTTTTTTAAATTGACACATCGAATTTCTGAATTTATTACGAAGCGTCAAAGAAGCTTAAGCTCAAAGCTTACTTTACCCTTTCTGAAACATGTATGTTCTGTATGAGGTTATAGTTTAATGTAGACTAGTTTATTACCTTCACTGGACAGTCAGCAATGAGGTGATCTTCGCTCTTGCAATTGTGACATCTCTTTGGTTGTGGGCCGATGCTGCATTTAGCCGCTATGTGATTAGCAAACTCGCCGCAGTTATAACAACTAAAAAAATACAAACATATACCTTTTCATATTAGGTAATAATAATAAATCCGCAGGGCAGCTTGTGGCGAGCTGTAGGTGAGTAGCGACACCACGGACTTGAGTCCCTCAGAGATTTTGTCAGGGCCCTCATTTTTGGGGAGCCCACCTAATGAGCAGCGAGTCACCACCTGCCAATAGTAATTAGATAAAGCCTAATTATGGCAGGTGTCCATAACCCTTCCAATAGTCCTCCCCATGTCCATCCAAACTTGAATACATAGTCCCAATTACCTTTCCAGATTTTAGCAATAGTACATTAAAATTCTCAAAATGGCTTCTATGTGTTGGACCCATGTCCCCGCAGAAGCCTTCCAAAGATCCGGGTACAGCCCTTGTGGAGAGAGACATAATAATAATAATTTATCCAGACGAACACACCAACTCTTCGGTCCCACACTAAGCAACGCTCGTATTATGGGTACCGTATAATGGAGTAAAATATAGTTTTTAACAATAATATAGAGAAAGTTTATATCTACATGTGATGGTTTAGAATATTAATAGATATTCATTTATTTTTTACTAACATTCCAAGTTATAAACAATAATACTAATCAAAGTATAAATAGTTATTTTTAAATACACGCATCAACAAATTTCATTTTTATGTATCATGCATTAACATAATCAAAATTTAATAACAAATCCTTACGGCAGTGCCGTAGTGCCACTAGGTAGATAATTTGGGTATCATCAAACTGAATTTGTTATATGCCCATAGATAAAATACGATAACCTCTTTTAACTATTTGACATCGTATCTTGTTATTATTGAAATAGTAAAAAATATCACTACTTTAATATTGGGAGAAAAGCAGATACGTGCATTTTTCCTTTGATAATAGATCCCCGGTCCTTGCCTGGAATGACTACCTCCTACATAATAACACTTAATGTGCAATACACTTAAGCGACTCTTAAAGCACTTATGACCTTTAGTTAAATATGGTGATAGAGAATACGACTTGCCCTATTTTTCTACATCACCCGGAAGTTGGATAGATAAAGTACATTTTGAAATAACACAAATTGTGTAAGTATATCAGAGTATCCACGATATTATAACAAATGTTTTGTAAGTGACACATACAATACTTTTTGGTGTCGTTATTTAACATATTATGTGTATCTCTAAGCTCTTGTTAATTTACAAATACTCGTCTGAGTATATGAATAGTGTTTCGAATTAGTCCATTTCTGACAAAATCACTGTGTGTTTTATTTAGACCACAATATTGAAAATACGATTACATATTTTACATAAATAAGCTTATATTTACGTTTTTTTAACATAGCAGTTTATCGCATACCTGAGCAGACAGCCCCATAAATGCCTTAACCTTTAATTGACTAAAGACTGTATGATACTGCTCAGAGAATAAATAATTTTGGCGGCAAACTTTGATAATAATCTTAGGGTAGGTTACACAAGCTAGAGACTTTATTCTTCGTTTCTTTCATACCTTAGCGTATCGTTTTGTATCTTACCGTATCTTTCTGAAGCGCTTCTTAGAAAGCGGACGTCGATGGGAACCTTGGCAGTCTACCGATGATGGGCCGCAGACGCGTGTCGCTTCCAGGCCCTTGTCAGACTCCTTGCACTCGAACTCTACCTCTTCTTCGTCTCCCAGCGATCGGAACCCTGGCATCTGGATCACGCTCTGGCAATAAGAAATTTTCTTATGTTACATTACATGTATATTAATGCATTTGTTTCATTTTAAAATAAATATTATTATACTCTTTGATTATTTAGCCCATCTTATATTTTAGTATAAGTGTAGGTACAGTCGCGGACTTTAATTTAAGACCCATTTAAAGTGGATTTTCGTACAGCAAACGTATACCATAAGAGGTCCTATTTTGACTGACGTTACTAGCGGCAACTGCTCTCAGATATATAGATATAAGCCTTGTTGCATTATAAGTGTCATTGAAAATATTAAGGAAATGGGTCCCATATTAATGTTCGCGACCGTACCTACTTAGGTTATTAACATAGCACAACACGTGAGAGTTTAAAAATGAACGTTATTTCAACACTGGCAAAGCGTGCTATTCCTATTCGTGTAAATCTAGTCAATTTAGTAATTGTTCCCTATAAATACTTGCTAATGTACTAACGACATGTTACACGCAAATAAACATTATTTCCAAGTAATATAGAACTACTCCAACGAACACAGTATTTGTCCATATCTTCAAATATGGCTTATATGATTCATCATATACTTTTCTTGTGGAAATTAAAATTTAAAATTCAAAATTTAAAAAAAAAGTATTGAGAATTGAAAAAATAAATATATCGGTAAGTGCTACACATACTTATAAAAATGCATGTGCGTGCAGTAGTAACGCCGCCGCGGTGTTTGCTAGTTCAGCATTAAACGAACGACATCACGTTAACTAATATTACGGACTATTTCCCTTAGAGCTGAAACGGGCTATAAACTTACATATCTTTTATGAGAAAAAAATCAACGTTATCGGCATCCAGTAACATAGTCTTGACCTAATATAAGTTTACCGCTAACGTGGTTGCAGCCGAACGAAGTTTGGTGGCGCAAATGTATAGAAAAAACATCCGGCCTTGATAAGCTGAACAAACAAATAAGCGCACTATCGGGTCAACCGCTAGATACGACACAATATATTTTTCTGAATGAATTTATTTTATGCTTTAACTATTGTGAGGATCGGTGCGATTCGAATAAGAACGTGAATACGTTATTGGATATCGTTCTCGCAGTTCGATTTCAGTTTGAATAGTGGAGAACTGTGCTTAGCTGTGGTGTACTCACCTGGTGCACAAAAACGTCTTGTCCGCCATCGTCGGGGGTAACGAACCCCCAACCCTTGGCGACGTTGAACCACTTGCATCGTCCGCGGCGCGGCACCCCTATTACCGCGCTGCCGCCGCTCGCGCCCGCTGCACCTGCAAATAACATTTCCACTTTTATATTGTCGTTATTTTATATTACTCTTTTATATTAAATTAATAGCCAAAAGGACCTCAATACATAAAATAAGTTGACGTGCACTTTTGACGACATATATCCATTAAAAAGTACATCAAAATCTAATCATCAATAGTACAGCAACATGATACGAAACAGACTGCCAATCACGTGTACAAAATATATAACATAATGACAATATTGAAGTAAAGGTGTGTACCTAAAAGCTGTGCAGATAATAATGCAAACTATCATTATCTCCAAGGCTAAAACGGGTCACCAGCCGATGGAGGAAGTGAGTCCGGTGGTTATATCATTATTGCCATATATTTAAGTCAAAGCCTTTGGAGCGCTTATAAATTCTATTTATTGGGTGATAATCAATTTAATCTAACACTTTACATGTAATTGTTAAATAGTAAAGGTTGAGTATATTTTGATAATTTCATTGATATTATCAAATTTGCTAGCATATTCCGCATGTCCTACGTTTTGGTGTCAAGCGGACGGTCCACGTGAATCATTGACAACGCGCTAAACACATGAGCTACAATGTAGCTGCTACATGGTCGCGGGGACTGTCCGCGCGGACCGTAAATAATATATCATAGCTTGATGCCACGTCATTGAGTATTTATCAAAATGTACTGTCTTGTTTACACAAAGCTTTCCACCGCGTAGCTTTTACGATGCAGAAATGTTAACTGGGTCTAAATTTATTTTTATTTCTATGTTAATACACAATTACCTATACATATTTTGAGCAATGAGTATAGTTACCATCCACTTATTTGTAAAGTTAAATAAAGTGTAGGCACTAATCAGTATCAACATAGATAGATTCCTTAAGGCCTTCCTTAATAGAGAATAATTAACTACATTATACAATGATAAAAGCAGAATACTTATATGGTACTTAATAAAGTATTCATTACGCAACTAATAGTCAAATGGCATTAAGTGGGTCGCACTCCCATGCTACCAACCAACCAAATGCACGGATGTTTTAACGTTCGGGAATCTATTAGCAATAAATAAGGCCCTACGATGTGCTGGGCTAAGAAAGGGTACACTGTTCCCCTTATCGGGCACCAACACAAAAAATAACGTGGGAACCGATCGAAATAAAAGACAAGAACTTTTTACACAATATCACTATAGCAGTTAATTCTATACGTATTAAATTACAATGAATGCCCATTTTTATTTTAAAATAGATTATTCAAACGTTGTAGGTAAACTATCGTCCAAATGTCACGGGGCGCTACAATTGTAGAGATGACTAATATAACGGCGCTTCCTTGAAAAATAATGTGACTAACATCTTAGATAGAAAGCCGGAAATACATCGAATGACTATACAATCGATCTTATAGATCTCGTGTTATTTCAATAACCCTAAAAATATTTGTGCTATTATGGGTGTTCACGTACATATATAATGAGTTACGGATTGAATACTTTTAGTCTCAGTTATAAAATAAGGCTATTTCCATAGATGTACGCAACTACGTAGTTTATTTATTGTGCTGAGCATAAATTACGTTGCATAATAACAAAATAACTAAAACCTACGATCGTACAAATCTAGATTAAAATCATCGATTTTACATAAATAAAGAAGCTTGAAACTCTCCCAACGATTTCTCATGAACAGTGCGTTCTTTAGTATCTCGGAGGCTTAATCAAATGCTAGTTATATGAGAATTTATTGGTGGGTTTGCTAATTCGATATACATTTCCATGCGGTGGTATGTAAGCTAAGCATATTATTTCGGGCGGCGCGGCAGCGGTAAAAGCGTGGTGGCAGGCACACGTGGCGACCGCGGCGACTGGAAGAATGTTCGGTATTTAGGTTGAGTTTCTGGTACCTTTTTCATTCATTGCCGCAAGACTGCAGCTCGCGGGCCTCGTCGCCGCGCAACCTCACCTAGCGGCCTGTACAAACGATTTATTATGCCCCATGCAGTAATGTAAACCTTCAGTGACCGTTACCAATTTTCATTAGGTTACAAGCGTTTCGTGTGTTCGATAAGTATACATAGATACCTTGTTTATTTACTACGCCGGACGTACTATAATAAATACAAGATGTTTTACGTCTTAAATACTTGTGTAGTAACTGTATGTACCTAACCTAACTATTTAAATATTTACTCTTAAGTTTACTCTTCGCAAGTTAACATGAGTAATATTTATAACACTAGTGCTAGATTAAAAGTTAGGTGTCTACTTCATTGAGACTTAATGCTTGTTATCAAAAAGTTCACACTCGATGAAAAAAAAGCCAACGTCTGGTCGAAACATTTCGGTGTCCAATTGTCGACTTCCTATATTTTATATCGTTAATTGCCTTTATCTTTTACGTAAAGCTTTTAAGGCTGTTGTTATATCCTTTAAAAACTTCAAATATTTCTTTATTTCGATTAAATTAATTCATTTAAATTAGTGTCGACTGCACAATAATATATATAGGTAGGTTCGTCGCCATCTAAATTGTAAAATGGGTTTCGTTGAAAATTTCCCTTATATTTATTCATATATACAATAGATAAGAATTGCATGCAACTTAGCTGTCTGAAATTATAGGAACTTATAATGAGGGAGGGAACGGTGGGGCGTATGTGACTTGCCCACGATATAGACTTCGTTCTTTATGGTCGGCGAGTCTTTATTTTAATCTATGGCATTAGAGCAAGGCAACAGCGCAGCGGTAGCAGCGCGTTATTTATATACACGTGTGTGTATGTGCTGAGTGCGGTAGCCTAGCATCCGACTCGATGTGTACGTACTATGTGTCTGTTTTGTAGTTTTGTTTACTCAGCACGATGCGCGCGAGTCGCCGCCCGCACAGCGCCGCGCCGCGCCGCCCGCGCCGCCCCGAACTACGCACATTCCACTACACTACACACCTCTACGCGCGCCGGAATTTACATGCAACTGAGCCATCGGGCTGTTATGTTACATTTCTGTCTCGCTTACGAAACTCTCATAATATTCTGAAAATACGTTTCCTACTCAATTACATATTAAATTACCCCCGAAATTTACACGAGAAGCTTATTTAAGTCTATTTCTGTTATAGAAAACCAAAACATCTTAACTCAGTCAACAAAACAAAACTCGAAACAGAAATCGTGACATTTCTAGTTGATTGTTAGTTCCTAAAGCGATTAGTTGTAGGTACCTACTATTTTTAAACAGCAATTTAAATTTGGGCTCGTGGTATTTTAAAAGCAGGAAGGGGAAATTCTATGCATATTTTAAGTCGAGCTATTATTGCTCGTGCGCACCCCAATGTCTTTTATTACAATAATTGACGTAGGAAGCTTTGTTTTTTCAAGATAGGACTCGCAAACGCTTTATTTACGCATTCACACGATTTGTGACAAAAATCCCATTTAAACAAGGTAGCAAGACAGATAGCACACCGTAACATAAGAATCTGTTCTCACAATGCTTCTAGGTGGGTAACTGCAGAATCCTTTTTCACATTACATTATGCTGATATAAAAGTGATTAAAGTCGACAAGATTAACTAAACTAACCATTTGAAATGATATTTTCAAGAGTCAACCATTAATTTTATGAATGAAAATGAATTCCAGCTAATACTCGAACACGTGTTGACTCACGCATCTGTCGCCTGCCTGTCATCTTATTTTTCGACGTCACAGTCTGTATCTGCGCGTAATTATTTTGAGAATGTAAAACAATAGTATTTAAAACAAAGGCACCAATTAATATTATCTGTGTGTTTTAATCAGTTTGCAGGTGAAACGGACAATCGGGATCGTGATCAGGTTCACCTGGCTCCGTGGCCCGGCCCGGCGCGGGCGCGGCGCCGGTGGTGGCGTGCAGGCCGGTGCGCTGCCGGCGCGATGTCATCGACCGCCTCGGCGGCCTACAGCCATCCGATACACGTGAATATAATTTCCTAGTATTCCCTTGTTGTAGCAAGGCGCATGTGGTCCGCTGCGATGCGGGTCGACGATTCCTATCAAACGACGGAACGCGACACACTAGTAGATGCACCGCGGTCGCTGACGCGTGGTGACCTACCAACTAGTATTTATTTACTATCATCGCTTAACAATTGAAAACCTCCGAAAGTTACAATTAGGTTACAATCACGGGTATTTGTTCGTCAATGTACATATACCAGTCATTCAAATCTTGAAGCTTACATTTAATTTAATCCGTTTATAAAATTTGGAATTTATGCAAGTGAATAAATAAATTGTCAAACTGTATTTCTGTTGTCTTCCATTCACGTTTCCTGAGCTAAGTATGTGCCTACTTAAATATATTACAATTCAAAAACCCATTCATTACAATAAAGGCACGTTTCACACATCAAGTAAACAAAACGCATACCAATATGATTGTGAGGCGCATGTCCAGCAAGCAAATGAAATGACCTAAAATGTTCTGCCATTCACTACTTTTTGCTGTTATCAATCGTAGGTATGGAATTTGAACGTGAATCATCGTCAAGTGGCGCTTGTGCTTTGGTATCTTGAACTAGGAGAGAAAGAGATAGCCGAACGTACCACCATTCGGATTTAATTGACTGGTTACGAACTCGGACCCTGCCGTAGGGACGTCACGTCACATTACATCGACTTTCTAAAAATTCCGGATGGCTCTTCAATAACTCTCTATGATAATTCGTCTTTGAAATACCGCTCTCACGATGTTTGTGTTTAAAATGAAGGTATATATTAATTTATCTGGCCAACCAAGAGCTTCTATGACTAGGTATCGATTGACTGTTTTAGAAAATAAAATCATATTTTATATAAAATTCGCAAACCAAAAGTATGGTATTAGTGTGCATGTTCATGAATTAAAGTACCTTAAATAAATTGATAAGAAAGGATGGAAATATATATTTTCAACAATCAACATAAAACTATCGATAATGAGTTCATCACTAAAGCTCTGGTATGTCGGCGACAAAAACACGTAGTGCAAGCGGAGTGGGGAGTGAGATTAAGGACCTTCTAAAATGCAGCCAACTTACCCAAATACATTCAAGCTTTTATCTCTCACAGGGAAAAAAACTCTAAATAGTATGTATTTTCGAGTATAACGCTTACAGCGGTATTATTAAGGTTGAAAACAACGCGGCCGTTTCACTGGGTTGCGCGCAGGCACAACAACTTGTGAGCAACTAAAACGGTATCGTAGGAATAGTAAACAATCAAACTACTCAAAGCGTAGACCTTGTTTGATAAAAACGATCACGTCACATGTTTCCAATTCAATATTTGGTAGGTATGTAATCTAGTTTTACAAGGACTACCTAGTAGTAGTACTACTACGTTCATGAATATACTTATACGCAATAGGATTTGATATAATTCGAGTTAGGATAGGGTATATAGGTCGTTACTCTTTAGTACTAGTTCTACTAATTATAATAGCACAAAAAATGTAAACCATCGCCTTGCCTATGGAGTAGTTACGTATTTATAATTAGGATAATGTTGTTGTTGATCATCGTTATAGCCTGTAAACATGGCACACATGTGTGACATCAGTAAAACGAGACTCTATTAACCTCAATTTGAATAATTCTAATGATGAACTTTTGATCGCCTCCCCGAGCACTGCGTGTAATACATCCGTTCCATGAGGGCCATGAAAAGTTTAAATACATGTTATTTTGACGCAACATAATATGATTACACCTGCCTCCCACAGTCTGTTCAAAACCAAATATGCAAAAATATCGAACTTAAGTCATTAAATAGTTACAAATAAATTAAAATAGGTTTAAAAGAACAATTTAAAAACATAGTTCGCTACTTACTCGAAGAGGGAACTGCATTTCCGCCTTCCCTCCCGCTCATGGTAACTAAAATATTTCAACTGGCACCACAAATATCACCTCATCGGAACATACATTCTCTGGTTGAACAAGAAACACTATTGCAATTAATTTACCGTAGCACGTTTAAAAACATAAATATATTAACAATCAAAATGTGTTGAGTGCATGAGAGCGGACGCGCGTGCGCGCGAAGCGACCAACAACGCGTACGCAGGTCGACTGCATCGAAAATGAGTGACAGTGGTGTGGAGTCGACGCCGCCGCGGTGATGCGGTCGGTCCCTTCCCGGATATCGTCAAGCAAGTAGTTTTTAGAATAGAGAAGCTAACGAAACGTGTGCACCGCCCGAAAGCGCCGTCCGCTTTACCCCAACCCGAAATGTGTCACTTGTTGGGCCGGCGCGCAGCGCAGCGTGGTGAACGCTCCTAACTGCCGACGACGGGCACGCTGCAGGGTGAACGGCACCGACTACCTACCACACACTGCTTAGAAACACCCAACTACATCTCCAAACCTCACAAAAAATAACACTCAATAGAAGCCGCGTAGAATCGACTACGAAGGGATCTTTGGGGATGTCCAATTTTCGATCACCTTTTGTTTTCACATTCACTGTGGAGCTGTTATTGTTTTGTAAAGCTCGGTTTTGTTTTCTGTTATTTGAATCCATTGAAATTGACTAATAAGTAGCCCTTTTTGTTTTATGTGCAGGGTTATATTAATATTATATTGCGACATTAGGGCTATATTTAATATTAATTGGAATTTAACTTTGCAATATTTCCTCATCTGTATTTATAGATCATTTTACTCGATTATACTATTTTCAGATTCCTAAACGGGAACCACGTATGACGTTAGCATATTCCAAAACAATAACTAAATACAAAATGTCTACACTAACATTGAATAGCAAACATCAACTACACCAATTGTTAAGCTATGATTTTCCACACCGAAATTTCCCCAGACTCATGACAGAATTTCAAAACCATAGAATCCATTTAATATTAAAAGAATTCGGACATGTATCAAATGCTTGCGTCACCGTAATATCGTGGACTCAACTTTAACGGAATGCGGAGTTCGCGTCCAAGTTTATGGCGTGTATTAAATCGAGATAGGTATGCTGTCTTGCGAGGACCGGGACTCGGCGGAATTAGTGTTACTCAACCATGAGGAGGGAAATTTAATTTTGAGAATCGTCAATATTTTCACATTTTAAAAAGACAACGTAATTTTGAATTATGAACTATAAGTTATAAGACCTATCTACGTTTAATTTTAAATAATGCGACGCAATAGTGATATGTCATCTTGAATTCTAAGAATAAACAAACAACAACTTAGTTAATCTATTAGTGATTTGAATCATGCACAAAATTAGCTATAAATAATTACATTTAGATTTGTAATGAAGATACACGTCATAGTATTAATGAAAATAAAGCACAGAATTGGACTGGACAGCAAATAAGGCCGATTATAAAGCTGAAATGAACGTTATCTTAGAGCAAACATGACAGGAAGATGAAACAGGAGAGGATCCCAGACATGTGTATAAGTCAGTAATTTGAATAAAAAGATTAAGGAAAAACTTTACATTTCCTTATTTCAATTCGACCCCATCACATTGTATTAGAATAATTGAGAACTAATTTCCATGTTCATTATTACTTAGTAGTTCGACGTGTCCACATACGCCCTCTGAATCTCGGTTGAGAACCAGATTTAGCGAAATTTGGATCATGTGCTTTCCCAGTTCCAAGGATTCCCCTTCGAAGATGTCATGCAGTGACGAGCCGGCCCACCGGACCTATTGTCATATGTAGATATAGTCCACGTATGATTATGCACCGACAGTACAAAGGACAATACAAGTAAAACAAGTTTAGGAAATAATGTTTCTAACGTTACCAATTGTTGTATTCACTTTCTCTGATTTTTTTTTGCCCTGACTAAGAACGACTTACCGTTTTTGATTATAATTCGACGTAAATTCAACTGATTAATCGTTTGTTGTAGAACTTCCATTCATGGAAATATGACTCAGTTCGTAATAAATATTTAACAAACACGGTGAGTAATAAGGGTATCTAGTTCTGATTAGTAATCGTCCTTGAAATTGTAACGCAATCCTTCTTGTTTTACTCGTCCTGACAAACAGATAATATAAATGCAAGTCTTCCTAATATATGGAATATGGCGTACATTGTTTATGTATACATATCCAGTCATACTTTGGGTTTTATAATTCTAGTTATTTCTCCACTTAAAGACTTGTAAACACGACGCTTATTATTAGTTTATAATTTACTAAGCTTTTGCTAGCCGCTTCGCCCGAAAAACTATCGATTTGGTTGTAGTGTTTGAGCCCTAATAGTTATAGCGTGATGATATTATCTTATTATATAATATATCGACGACAGGCTATTCAACAGATCTAGATTTTTTCAGTGAAGCTTTAATAAACAGACAGACCAGCATCAATTCTACAAACTTTTGTGTCTGATTAAGAGACGCCTGATACCATTTTTTTGTCGTTAATGTACACAGTTCAGTTACAGCTATATAATTGTATTGATAGATAAATCACATGATCTATTGTTTAATTATAATTTTGTCTACCTTTATAATAAAAAAGGTTTCATGAACATTGTACGAACATTTATTCTACGAACATAAATTCAAAACGCCGTAACTAGAATTAAAAATATCATTAGATACCAATAATTTGTATGAATCTTACAAGACTTTTATTATCTTATTTCGACTTGGCTTCGAAAAGAGATACCATAACTTAGCATACAACCGTAAAAAGTATTTGCTTGTGTTTATTATATGTATGAAAGTGTCATCTAGCGCTCATAGCTCTCACGACTGTGCTTACAAATATGATTAAGTTTTATAAAACTTGTTAGTGAATCAAAACAGCCGTAGATGGCGACACTGTCGTCAATTTACACCGCCATCTATTCCACTAACCGCGAACTTTAGAAGGGTAGGTAGCGTTTTGAACAACAGAATGCTACAAATCGGGCAATGGGACTCTATCCGTGCTCTACCTACTGTACCATAGTCGGCCCTAATAATGTTATGATGTAACAAATATAGAGGCGGTCCCTGAAGGGGGTGGTACCCTCGGCGACCCTAATGTATAATGTAGGTATCTTATAGCTGATGAGAGACTACCAAATAATTGAAAATGTATTATAATTGTTGTATGTTTAATATGATTATTCGAGTTTTATACTTCTATTATGTAATATTGTTGAAGAGTTAGTGTTGTCGTATTTAAAATACAATACCAACTGTTATTTTGTGTTCCCTATAAAATAAAATAAATACAATAACATAATGCATAAAGCTCTATATAATTTCTAACTAGAATTATTATTAACATTTAAGTCTAATAGGAATATTGGTTCCTAATATCTGTTGGAATTTTATGTCTGGAATCTAATTAGCTCTTTTCATATAAAATAAGCTACAATTACTTATAAGAACTACGGAAATATCAACAACCAATAGACTTATATCTACATGAGTCTGATAATAGAAAGGATCGGTGTCATATGGTAAAAGATGGTGATAGAGGCTGCTCTAGATAGAGACGGATGGAAAGAGCTTCATCAGCTACACCGACAAGAGCTTTACCCTTAAATTAAAAGAGACTTATTTAAAAAACACGTGTATGTTTAAGGCTATATAATTGGACCAACAATATTTGTTTTGGCAACTGACTGAAAGCTCGCGTTGGAAAAAGGGTCGCAGGTTTAAACCCGTGCTTGCAGCTCAGTATTAACTGAATTAATTTAATGTGTAAATCTCATTCTCACTATGATTATTACATACTTAATGATAAAGGAAGGATCGTGAAGAATTCTGCATGTGTGAGAGAATCTAATCAATTTCAATGTTTTTAATATCAAGGCTGTTTTTATTCATTGCGATTTCATTTTCAGATATAAGATTGTGAGTTTCATAGTTTTTAATATGAAACTGTTAGCTGGAATAGATAGCAGATCTAGATCGATAAACATCAGCGATGATTTCGCTTCGCACAGGAAGGCTCTTGAATTTCACATTTTTTTATATTTATATATAAACACTTGCTGCCATGACCAAATTGTTGATAATGATCAACAGGAGAGTTTATCTGGACCAACTCACAGTTTCCGTTGTACTGAGGGGTGCCACCGTTGACGGTGCCGTTAACGGCGATATGTGCCGCCTTGCTGGCCTCGGCAGCGTGGTTCGCGGCCCAGGACGCGGCCGCTGCGGCTGCGGCGGCGGCGGCCGCGGCTGCGGCTGCACATACACTGCACTCTGCAATGAAAATGATAATCTATATTTATTTATTATATTATAAAGTTTGTCAACTTGTAAGTATGGATGTAGGGGGTAATCTCTTGAACTACTGATCGGATTTTAAAATATCTTTCACAAATAGAAAACTCCATTATCCCTGAGTGTTAGCTATGTTTCATCGTGGTACCGCAGTTGGAGCCGTTAGCAGAAACTATTATTCTATAAAAAAAAATCCAAATTAAGAAATGAACATCCAGGTCACAAGGTTAGTCTATATTTGAAATACCAAAAAATCGATTAATACAATTTATTGAAAATTTTACATAATTCCTATGAAAATTCACCACTCAATGTAGGATGATTCAGAAAGGGTATACCAACCTTTCAACCTGACCTTTGAAAAGTAGCGCAGGTTCAAAGATTCAAATTCAAAAAATTTCAAAAAGCATTTCTTTTTTTAAGTTTTTATAAGAATCATGAACAGCAACACCATTTTAAAAGGAATGTTAATTAATATAAAATACATAACAACTTGGGAAATTGTAATACCTGTCCAAGAATTGAGCTCTACCATTAAATAATAAGAGCGTAGGTATAGCCAAATAATAAGATCTTATGAAAAAATAAATTAACATATTTCATATTATTTAGTATCTGGATTAATTAGTAAGTACTTAAATTAATAAGAGTATAAGAAAGATTGTATATAATTCCAATGTTATAGAATATAATTTATTCTTACTAAAGTATGAACACAACGATAAAAAAATATACCCAGGCAGTGTTCTCAATTTGATTTTAATTTCATACCATAATGCTCATTATAAAAATAACGTTCTATAAATAGCTTCATTATTTTGAGCTATGCTCGTGAGCGGAATAGTAGCTAAAACAATGAGTACTACAAAATACAAGTCGATCTGATGAATTTATTGACTTCGAACTGGGTAAGTATATAAAGTATCTCACCCTTCATGTACGTCGCGAGCCGCCCCTTTTCAGAGAAACCCCAACCAAGCGGGACACACACGCACTGCCACTTAAAATCATTGATACATAGTACTTTTTACATTGTCAAACATAATGCAATAAAAAATGTACAATAACGTCGCACTTGATACCCGCGATCAAACGGTTGCAAAAAATACGGTGTTTCTTTTATTTTCTTCCTTACGCCCTGTTCATTGATTGTGAAGAATATTTATTAGATTTTTTGTGGTATCGTAATTGTGAATCGCCAGTGGTGTACATGCTCGAGCTGTGACGTGCGTGGCGATTACCGAAAGACTGCGTGGTGCGTTTTGATTTTGGGGTGACGCGCATGGACGGGGGTGCTGTGATGGTCTATATTTACTACGAGTAAATACAATAGTAACAGTTGATTTATATCTATGAAATATATTTTATTGCTCCACAATTGTTAAGAACTGGATGGTCAGCAGAATCTGAGTCACATTCCCATCTCCCTTCCATGGAAAATCTTACAAGCTACGAAGGTAATTAGTTGGTTCCTTTTCTATCGCTCACATAGTGATGGTATTTCTAGGAATGTATGTTATTAAATTCTTTTAAAAGTGTAAGTCCTCATTATTCTTGCATATTGTATGTTGAACGTTCCAAACCGATGGTAGGACTATTCTGAACTGATATTTGTAAGAGCTTCTTTGTCAACAAAATTGATTTCGATTACATGAACTACGTTCACAAAAATACCTTTTCTTCAATTACTGACGTTAGTATTTGCATGAGATAAATGTTACCTATGGTTTAACAAAGAAAATTAGACTTCTTTCCAATCGTGTAGAGTGTGCAGAGTGGCGACACGTGGCGGCAACTCTCGTCACCGTAACACTCCCGCTCTTGTTGTTAATTTTGTTAGCTAGGTACCAAACATTTGTTTTTTCACTCATAATAAATTAACGTATTTTTTAGGACAAAATGAGCTTATTTACAAAATATGTGACTAGGTACGTCCTTATCTATTATTTTTCCTACTCTAACTTATCGAGGTAGACCTAAATAAGTCGGAGAGAGAGAGAGAGAGGTGATAGATAACCCGAAAGCTATTCACATCTCTCATATATCTCGTAGGCCTCGTAAGATTTTGAATTTATAGTTTTCTGATAAATAGTTGATTTTGATATCACATAATTTAATATTATTATATTAAAGCCATTAGGTATGAGTAATGTTTTCAATTCAATTCAATATAAAATATCATTATAATAATGCCCCTTTTCTGCACATAATATTTTCTTTTTCTTTTAGTGTCAATATAAGAAATGGCATTCAAACGAGTGGTTTTAAGCTAATTAGCTAATTATTAAGCTAATAATTATAGTACGTCTATACTTGATTTTCAGTTTGTTAAAAATAAAAATTTGTTTACAATGGTAATGCTAAGCCCTTATACTCGTAACTGTAAAAGCTATTGATTTAAATCATCGTTTCCCTAATTAAAAATACCAGAAAGTTACGTCATTTTTAGTCATTATAAATAAAGTTCATGAAACTATGAAAATTAGTCAAGTAATATTATTAATTAAAATATTACTAATGATATGTAACTTGGCATTCGGCGGCCATATTTGCGAAAGTTGTGCGAGGGCACGCATGCGCGCTGCGACGAATGAACACAAACAGCCGGCCGCACATCTGCTGGTCAGCTCGTGGACACAATGCCGATCTCATGAATACCATAATTTTGGTCCGGATCAAGACAAATAAATGATGCTGTTCACCCAAGATGTTTCTTTTTTAAATGATACATCGTAGTGTACTGCTGCACTAATCGTTGAAGTCTTTTGTATAAGTTAAAAATAATAGTGAGTTTAAAAAAAAACACCTAATACTATTATGCTCTTATATAAACGCTCAGTATAATAAGGAACATAGCTTTTGGTTACTGGGAATGCCCCAGATATATATGACAGAACAACCAAGCGAAGTAGCATACCGCATAAAATACATGTCCAGCCATTTGGCCAATTCATGGTCACATTACCATTACCTGACCCACCCTACACAGCAGCTTTGGCAATGCTCCAATTTTTTTTCCTTTCGCTAAAACCTAATATTACGGGATTCAATACATACATCTAAATTTGAACTAATAGAATTCTTATTGCAACGATGTCATTATCAGATACGTTCCTAATTTTTATAGTTAGGTTTTTATCACGAATGTTTTCAGTCCAAGATGTGATATGAACTTCGCAAGCTTATCTCAAAACAATTGTTCGAAATAATAACCATAGTTATTAATTTGACCGCGATAAAAAATGTATTCATTCCGACATGCCCATTAACAACATCAGAAGTATCATAAAATCCATAGCGATAACTGTGTATGAAATATTTACATTTAATAAGCGGCCAGATCAAAGGTCCTTGCTGGTTTATAAATAGGGGTTGTTTTTTATCCAATAATGCAAAAATATATGCTGTGAAAAAACGAATGGCAACAAAAAATGGAGATTAGGCGCGTGTCATAGGCCTCAGTGCGGACAATGGCCTGAATAACAGGACCCACAATACACAATTAATAAAAAACGGTGCATTAATATTAAAAAACGATAATAATTATCAGTAAAATCGTTATTTTTAATCAAATATGCTGTGGGTTTGGCCATGGGCTACTGTGCCCCTTCCCCCTTGCATTGAGGGGAAGCCCGTGGCCAACCGTGAGATAAGTAAATTTTTAAATTATTGAACGTTTGAACTGAGATTCTTCAATTTATTTGTTAAGATTTTTACCTCTAACACACCAAATGTTTACTAGAATAATAATCTCCAATTCTTAAAATCTAATTTATTATCTCTAACTTAATTGACTTAAGTGTACTTTTTATGTTCCTAGCAATCCTGAAGACCAACTTTCTATTAGTGATTCTGGTAGTGTAGTGTTATGTAAAAATGTAATCCTTCTAACAGTACTACTGGGTCTAGATTATATTTGCTAGCTGGTATAATTACAACTGAATGCATTGATTTTTTTCGGCGAATACTATTTTGACGTGGATGCAGATGTCTATTTGCAAGTGACCGTTGGCTGTCAATCAATCGCAGCGAGGGGCGAAGCTAAAAAACTGACCCCTCGTTGACCACCCATAAAAAAGAAAAAAAACACAATGCTCTGAAAATCCGCATAGAAAAAGTATTATTCAGTGGGATCTAAGTCGCGTGGCACCCCTCAAAATGCCCATAAAAAGTGATATCTTCTAAAATTGGCAAATTGTTGATTTCATCCACTGATTTATGATTATATTTTTTTGTCTAATCTGAGGAATTAATATTTATTTTATAATTTTGTTTTATGTAAGGCTGAAAAGACTTTTGGGATCAGAGATGGCTAAACCAGACACCATTTCTTTTAAAATATATTGATTACACAGGCACAACGCGTAACAGTTTTACCATAGCACTTATAGCTGATGATACACGGTTCGCCTTTATAAATTGAGCTAAAAAAATATAGTTAAATATTTCATCACGCATTGTTGACAAGCATCTAATTCTCAGTCCATACGTCGCTACATACAAATTCTGACAAGTCATCATATCACAGGATGACACATCGCATGCGATCGCTTCAAAGTTGAGAACGCGTTGGTATGGGGGCGGTTGCACCCTCACACTGCAAGTTTTTGCCCACACTATAGTTACCCTATATTAGGGTTGCTTCTTGCATCATTTGGATACTTTGTTATGTCTAGTTTTTTTAAGTAATAAATTAATAACTTATTAATTTAGAGTGTTGTGTAAAAGGAAGTACTTGGTATAGACATATTTGTGTATTTTCATTTTTCTATTGGAGGAGTTTACGAATTTAATTCAAATTGCAATAAAATTGTGCATCAACATTTTGAATAAAATATTAAAGTCCCGGTTGTGGGCACTTGATATCTATTTTACTTTGAGTGGGTAAATATACTACTAATAAATATTGTAGTTAAATTTGGACTTAACTGACTAGCTAGTAGGACACCTTTGACAACTACATTAAATTTGACAACCCTATAGTTAGGGTGCCGTATTTGCAGTTTCTATACAGATCGAAACAAGCACTCTCCAACAAAGCTCGTTGGAACGTCGACATGTTGAAGTCACGGTGAGTTTGTTTATTGGTAGGTTTAGATCTAATATTTGACTAATACTTTGGGCGTTTTCAATCGAGCCGTTTTACTAGCTGTCAAAAGCATCAAGATTGATTATAAAATAAATAAAAAAATATGAGTGTAATGACAAAATCGAATGGAAAAACAATCACATGAATAATTTATTTTTGATAAGACTCTATTACTATACCATGAAACAATGTTAACATATAATATGTTTCCAAACTTACAATTGCTTTTTTATTCGTGAGTGGTTTAGTCTACCAATATTTTGATTAAAATAGATGTAACTAGGTACTTATTTAATCGACCATTCAAATCATAGATATTTAAATCTATCTATCGAATCCTATCAAGCAAGTTAATAGGTAGATATCTATCAAGAGAAAACAAAATATTCTGTAACAATTTGAAACGATTCGTAACAATATTTTATCTAAAGTACATTCTGCAAAGTCTACGTTCCACATCTGTAGAAAATGCAGCAGCTCCCTAAAACCATATTCTGGCACATCACAGGTGCTTCCAAAACTATATTCCAACCCGAATACAGTAGCAAACACGAGCCACCAACAGCTTGCCTACCAATAAATAACTAGACACGAATCCTTGTACCTACCAAAAAATAAAATCCCGAAACTGTATTACAAAATCACTAACAAAAGGCATCGAAATCTTCACCGACCGAACAATCCATTACAATATACCAAATATTAGACAACATAAGCTAAACCATAATTTTTTTTAAACTCTCTCATCAAGCCAAGGACCTAAAAGAAGAATTTAACTCTGGCACCTCACCCAAAAAAGTATAATAGTGCCAATAAATACTGGCTCTAAAACATGACTAATTTCCAAACAACTACACCAATCTTTGTTCTAAGTGTACCACGTAACATAAATTTTGTCCTGCAGAAATTTGTAATTCTAAACATTAGCCGCAATAGCTAGGATTGTTTTTATTATGGCTTACTGTGTTGTATAACAGTGTAGAATACCTTTAGCCAAGCACAAAAACAATCTAGATCTGCTGTTCTGTATTATGTTAGCGAGCGTCAGTAAGATTGTTCCACATGTGCTGTCTATTCTTATTCTCGTAGTCTAAGGCACACGCCTAACACAAAAGAAACAGCCACACGAACCATAATTACGTATAACATTACAACCTGAGCTGGTGCACATTCGGCTTAAGCCCGTCCTCATCAGTAAATTGTTGTAAAAGTTAGTTTACCAAAACATGGAAACTCAATAAGTTTTACATGCCATAAAAGTCTTTGCATTTTAGTCGTAAAATTTTGGCGCATGTGAGCTGTTATAATTTTTATATTGTGTGAAAAGGGCGAGGACCCTCAAAGGGCCTCGCGTTCCTATTGGTCGTCGCACAGAGGGACGCTGCGCGCTTCGCGAGGGTCGCCTGCTAACCGCGCAGCCAATCAATTCGCCCATTTTTTAAATAAAGAACGAAAATGGTAAAAAACGCTATCGTTTTTTACGAACCACGCATGATATAGTAACCCTTATGTAACAGTGCAATGATTAATGTTGGTTAACGGTACTGACTTCTTTGTTATAAATAAATTTTAGATTAATATTAGGTTCCGTAGGTTCCTATTACGTATGTAATTATAAATACTTGTAGATATTTTTTTGTAACTACTCGCTTATTTTTTTACGAAATCAGGGCCCGCCTTATTATCATGAAATTATATATTAATTATGAATAGCTACAGTTGTCTTCATTCATTACGTGTATATCTATATTTTTTTACAATGAAGTTAAAATATAGCTTCTCCCAAATCAATTACTGGTCAATCATCGGCAAGCTTTATCATCATTTATCAACGGCAAGCTATGTTGGCATGATTGATTTTATTCTAAAAATACCTAGGTATATTATAATGCCCTTGTAAACACGTTCTATGTATGAATTTGGGGATAGCCTACAACAACCAACAACCATTTGGTGAAGTTCACGTGTATTTAAGATTCCATACCACAAAACCAAACTATTTTAATTGAGTCGTCTATGAGAGAGCTGAATAAACGTAGCATTGATAACACGATATAGGACCTAGCTTCTGTTACTGCTGTAATACCCCTTCCTTGTACCCGTTTATATAACGGTGGACTCTCTGTAGAATATAAGAGTCTATTTTAAAATTGTGATGATGATATTCTACTTCGCGTTCTTGGACAATATCCTAATATCAACTAGCAAAGTAGGTATAGTCATCTCTAACACTACTTAAGTACTCGAGATTTTGGTTGTAATGCCATCTAGCGAGGAATTTGGTAACTACAGTCACACTTTAATTTTTAAACATCACATGGCATACGCAGGGCGAAATAGTTTGCAGCTTACATTTCTCAGTGTTGTGACCATGTGCCACTAGATGGCAATGTAGAAGCTTTATAGATCATTAACCATGAAGTACGATAAATTAGTTCATTTCAGGAATGACGGGTGTGTATAGTTTACGACTTTAAATAATGTTTTAAATTTTCAGATTTATGAGTGTATTTTCATCTTGTTAGCATTAGTAACTCAGAAAGTACCCATTTTTCATAAAGTATTAGTACGAAAGTACCTACATATTTATTCTGTCCCTATTAAGTTTCTTTCTTCCAATGATATCTAAACAGACTTTTTACATAGTATTTATCTACCGACTATTAAGCAATGAAATATTTTCGAATAATTCGTCTAATCAATTTTGCAATTTTTTGTAGCAATTTGTAGGTAATACATGAACTTCGCTATTCATTTTTTACTTATGTTACTAAACTACCTACTCAAATATAATTTATATATTGAATATAAATATTTTAGGAATATTACGTTGATCTTTGATGATATTGTGATTACTTACAGGCAAATAAAAACTGTAGGTACTAAAGAGCCCAGCGGAAATTACGAGCTAATGCGTGGTAACGGACGATGGTTGGCTGTGATTTACCAAGATTATCCCGGCATGCTGAGAGGGCGAGGGCCGACTAACGGGACCGCGTGTTTCGATTTCGTAGAGCATTTCTCCGTACGGTCCCGTTACTCGGCCGAAAGTACTTTTGTTAGTTACTCGCGCCGCGCGCTCGCTTACACCACCGCTCACTCGAGTTCACTGTATTGAGAACGAGGGCCTCAGTTGTTTAGTTGCCATTATGACTTCGCTCTAAACAATGAGCTTTTTAAAATAAAAATGGAGCCACACCGAGGATCCCGAGTTCAGTTATTCATACAGTTATGTCTCTGAGATACATTTTCATAATTCGTAATTAGGCGTTTATAAAGTTACGTAACACGTATAATTTTACCATAGATATAAAAATGTTAACAAATTAAAGACATCTCAATATCAACCGATAAAAATATTGTGGCGAGTTGTGTAAGAGAGTGGCCTTGCGAGCGAGGCGGGTCGATGACTGCGGCTGACTGTGCATGATGTTTACCTTATCGACTGAGTGAGCGTTACCAACGAAAATTCGAACGCTAAAATTTGTGTATAAAATATTTAGAGCGCTACACTCTTTATTTCATGAGTGTGGCCGGCTACGGTGGCGGCCGGCGCGGCGTAGCAATGTAATAAGCTACGGTGACTATATTATCTTCAACTCCAGTTACCGTACAAACCGAACCGAGCAGCAGCGAACAAATAAAAAAAAAAAAACAACACACGTTGCATACCACGAATGTGCAAAAGTGATGTCCCTATTAACATTTTAAGAAAAACTATTATCGGATCTTGAGCCTCAAAGAAATAAGTTCTACATCTACTTTTGGTCAATAACAAACAGTCATAGGAATATTCCACGGCAAGTTGTTGGCACTAGGCGTTGCGGCGCAATGATCAGGCGCGCGGGGGGAGGCACGGGCGGTGGTGACGTAATCCATGCGGTTCGATACTCTCGAAAGGCTGCGGGTTCAACGGCCGCTAGACGCGGAACCGCGGCCTACGCCACCGCTCAATTAAACATTCCGCATGTACATTATTCAAACACCGTGTAACATATCATCACATTCAAATAATATTATATGTTACTTATTGTCATTTAATTGATGTATATCTAACATACAAATTACATGAGCCCTATAACATTGTTCAAATAAATTTAGATTCAGTAAGCAACTAGAGATAACGGTCTGAACTAATAAAGGTTCACGCAAAATTGTATATACAACTAGTATGTTCTATAACGTTAACTTAACTGTAACTATAATGAATGTTGCAAATATAAATTATAAGTCAACGTAAAAGGAGAGCTAGAGTTAAACGAATAGGAACCAAACGTACAATTTATCAGAGACCCACGCACCCCTCTGCCCACAGATTGAATTGTTTCATCACACATCTTACTCAAGATGCTAATTGTTTAACACATGTTTCGGCTGCCGCCCATGTCACATCAAGACATTAAAGACCTACAATAAAAATAAATACATATTTCGATAAACAAAACAGCATCAACGTCCTATCATTTGTTTATTTAGTTCAAAACGTAAAGAAGCATAACAATTTGTGACAATTTTAACGATTCATAAGTAGGTACTGTAAAGGTGTACATGATTCCAAAAATATATTGATTTTAGTTCTCGAGTTCCCTATGAAATTTATTAAAGTAGATAGAGAGCTAGAGTAGTAGTTTGAGGCTAATGTTTGGATGCCACAACATCATCGTTTGCGCATATTTGAAGAAAATTAATAGGTGCAATAATGAGTCCAAGTGAGAGGCGGTGGAAAGGGCCGCCGAGAGCGAGTTACACAAGAAGGGTTACAAAACTATGGCAATGAACCTGAGTGAACCTAAACCTTGCGAACCGCTAGCTGCCGCCGGCGACAGCTGTCGTCAACCTGCGCCCGCGCCACTGCAATTCGTTATTATTGATCGACACATACGCTGGTTGCAAATCGACATATTATATTATACTAGCTGCGCCCTGCGGTGTTACCCGCGATTATAAAGTATGTCCTTTCCCTCTATGTCCTTTTCTGTAAATCATGTCGATCCTTTGCTCTCTGAAAAATTAAAACAAATCTATTCCACGGGAACCATACATTTTACCGGGATAAAAAGTAGCTTATGTGCTATTCCAGACTATAATCTATCTCTGTGCCAAATTTCATCCAGATCCGTTCAGCCGTTCTGGCGTGATTGAGTAACAAACATCCATCCGTCCAAACATTAACATTTATTATATTAGTGGGATGATCTATACATCAATGAAAAGTAGTAACAAAATACTAAACAACACCTAGCTACAGTATTTATGCAGGCTCATTGAAATCAGTAAACTATCATTTTGTGTATTTAATTATGTAAATCTTGCAACTACGCAGCTATTAGTATAGCTAGTCGACTTCAAATAGCGATTAAAAATACGCTAATGCAAAAGAAGACTTAAATTTTAATGCACCCTATGTAAATCACGCTGTATATGACTATTAAACGTGGCTTACTTTTGACATTAAGCTTCAGAACATTACCGGATAATGCAGCTTAGTAGATAAATATGTAAATTGTAATCAATATTTACCAGCACTATTCATATGATGCGACAGGACTGTAAATTGCTAGTGTAAAGTATCCCGGGGAGCATTATTTTCGACACGGAACGGCTTCCGTCGGCCTTTTTGCAAATTTATATCTGTATTTCCGCGCATTACGGGAACAGTACTCAACGGATTTTAATCAAGCTTGGCATGGTGATAGCTTATGTTTTGATAAACATATTCCGAGAAACGAATAGGTTCACGTGAAATAGCAAAAAAAAACTGTTTATGGATATCCATTTAGTGGATTTAAAAGAACTTCAGAATAGCAGTTAGCCATAAAATTAAATAAATCCTTATGAAGTCGCGAAAACCACTAGTCAATAGTAATCGTTTAAGAGCGTATCAGTTAAATGCATGTATATAATCATCTAGTGAATAACAAATAATAGGTAATGCAAAAATGTTGTGGATCCCTGCGTGCTGTCGTGATGCAGTCGGCTCGGCAACGGGCGCGGAAATGTTCCCTGCAGGCTGCGCGCGCGCCGGCCGGTGATCTGCGCGTGCAATGCGGAAACTGCGTTTTTGCACTCCCGCGCATCGCCACGTGATCGAGCCACGGATACGTAATTATGTAAAAAAATCGTTAACACCAACATGTTTGCTAATTACTTTATTATGAACAGCTACATCAAAGATAAGATGGGTTACCTAGCTGTAACTAACTATTCACGTTTTTCGTTTGTTCTTTCTTTTACTACATATTATATATTTATTTACCAGTGATTGTTATGACATTGTTCATGAAGCGATCTCTTTAGAGGAATTTTCTAAAAATATAATAACATTGTAGGATGCAGTTTAAAAAAATTCAACCTGATTATGGGAACAAGATGCTCTTAGGAAGCTTATTCAGTAACAATTGAAGATCAACTTTACTTAAACGTATAGAGCTGAAATCGGTACTTATCGGTATAACAAATTAAAAACGTACTGTTAATTGGCGAGTGGTAGCCGTATGTCAAAGTGAATAAAATTAATTTGCAAATTGTGACCGAATTAGTCGCTTTGCCGCCTCCCCGTCGGTGTGCACTGACGCTTATGTATTTGTATTTTCTTCCTGAATATAAGGCCACTGAAATATATATTTCTTGCCTAGAATACAAACTATTCGACAACCAACTACTCCGAAAGGACTTCTTAACAGCTAAATGCTGTTCACATAATGATTTCTTATATATTTACGCGAATACTACACATGGAAATAAAACGAATTGTAAGGATTTTATCGCGTTTATTGTATGTTTTTTACGTTCCCGACGGGTCGGCTGCTTTACAGCAACCATGGTCACGGGAGGACTGAGGTGTTTGACGTCCTAGTGTCAAAGTCTAGGGTACCCTCATATTTAGTTGTTGCTTGTGGTCCGATCTATACAGAAAGTGCTCACTGTGTCTTGAGGTCTTGCAAGTGGTGCGCTTGGTTTTTGATACGGATTGGAACGCAAAAAACATACAATAAACGCGATAAAATCCACAAGATTCGTTTTATTTCAATGTGTAGTATTCGCGTAAATATAAGAAACAATATTATTTTTGTATTCGTATAAAATTATATCAACAATTTTTTGGAATCCAAAACTCTTATAACGCCATAAAGTGTACCTATCTTAAATAGCTAACAAATATAATATCCTATTACAATTCAATGAAACAAAGAACAGATAGTAACAATAGACGCTAGTGAACGCCTATACAAACGACATCAACGAGCGCGATACACCACACAAACCTGCGCTTGATTACTTGTACAGTTAAATGTGCTATAACATATAATTAGTAAGTATTTAAACAATAAATACGTCATTTCCTCGGTAGTTTTACAGTCAATGACTTGAACTTGTCATGAACTATTAATGTGCGGTTAAATAAACTCATCATTATTATTGTACGTTTTGCGATATTAAAACCAATTGCGAAAGTGCATTATCTTTTTACTCTCCATCTAACATACAATACTGAGTCGTAATTAGAATTTAATTACCTGTCTTAAGAACTGCAGTTAGTAATCAACGTTAAAATATATTGATTTATCTGTAGTTAATCTATTGGCTTTCTAATCACATTTTTATTATAACGTAATGCATTTACCTATATGTATAATTTATAAACAAATAATACAAATAAACAGAGTGATCATAAACATGAAAGATTCACGACAATGTACATGTTTATTTAGATTTTAGACAAACAGATCTAAGATGTGACTCATGTCGTTGGAACAAATAAAAACCAGAATTTTCCGAATACGATGTTCCGTCATCACCTTTCATCATGTGGCATCACGAGTAGTGTTCGCGAACCGCGGATTCTCGCCGACCGTGGACACCGCGAGGTCAACGACCCCAGCGGCGCTCACATGCTCGATAAAAGTAAAAACTCATGCTCTCCAAGTTACCACTTTTATTACAAAATGTTCAACCAATGTTTGAGCAGGTGATCATTATACATATTAACATTATATTGAGTGCGTTCCCCTGTATAGTGATTGGAAAATGAACGGCAGCTGATTAAGCAACTAATGCAAATCGCTATGCTTAATTATGGTAAAATATCATATTGTAAATAATATTTTCAAAATTTATCAAGTTTCCACACTGATCAATATTTTTTTTAAATTTTGGTACACATAAATCAATATATTGCAATGAGCCTTCATAATCAAAATCACCATCAAAACTGCGACTTGATGACCAGACTCGGAAGTGTGGTCACAAAATTATGACCATATTATATTATATTATGAGGGAATATGAGTAAGTTCTTTTCATACAAATCTCTTCCACCATTAGGACGTGCTTAATTAACAAATGCAGAATATTTTTGTATCGATAGAATAACGTTGGTAAGTAGGTAGCACATATTCTGAAACACAAAACCTAAAAGATGATGCTACAATACCGAACAGCTGGGTATAATAAAAAACAAATGAAAACACCTTAATCAGTAAAAAGTGAGTTTCCATTATGTCAAAAATAAAGAAGTTTTCAATATCCATAACAGAGTAAGCGTAGATGAAAAGTGAATCAACCTGACTTTTGGTTGCGCGGCCACTTGCGTTCGTTCACCTCACAAATTTTCGTTTCGTTGGCGTGGTGTGCGTGCCGCCCCTCCCCCCGCTACCGGCTCGCCCCTTCACCACTGGCAACTGATCGCCCCCCATTCCACCAACTAAGATCACGACTAGCTATACGACGAGCCATTGTTCAAACATATCGACAAAAAAATCAATGTTTAGCAGACGTGTCAGCAAAACTAATCGTTTAAGGAGACGTCAATCATTCTTATTGAAAGAAAATCAAATATTTATGAAAGCTGAGCACGTCATTTAAGCTTTTTATTTTTGCAATAAAGCAAAAACGAGCTTTTCCAAAGGCCGGATGTGGTGCTCGCTCGAACATAAAATCACATAACACGGATTGTATTTCTAATATAAGCTTAGTACATGTTTGACTTGAAAGAAAAGTAACCCGTCTGAATAGAGCATCAAGCCGAATGATTGTTGAGTGTAATGGAGTGATCTTAATGCATGCTAGGCCTTGTCAATGACCTCTATTTTGCCACCAAACATCAGAAATGGCGTGAGAGGTCGACGATTCGCGTCACGCCTGCTATAGCCACCGCGCGTCAGACGCGTATTATCATATCGACTATGTGTTGTAATTCATAAAGATTATTTTTATAAATAATATAAGACACGGTGTTAGATATTTTTAAATATTAATTAACTAAAAGTGAATTGATTAGTTTCACGAATCATGAAAAGTAGTGCAAAACTATTATAGTTTATCAATGGAATCAGAATATTTTTTATTCGTGTAAACCATTAAGTATAATACTTATGACGTCAAAATTGTAACAAAATGCTAAGCTACAACATTACCACCCATTCTGAATGCCGTTCCAATGGAGAAGAACGGGCAAGAAACTCCATGGGTGCACTTTTTTAAAAATATCTTGTACATTTTGTAGCATTACATCGTTAGGTGATTGTGACAACAATGTAGGAACGGCTAGGTACGGCTTATCACAGATTAGAATGTAATAGCTAGTATGTTACCTAAGTACCACATCTTAATGTTCTTTATAAAAGAGTGAGAAATTAATATCATCATCGTCTCGCATAATCTGTGTGTACCTAAAGTACTGTCAGTACTAAAGTACTGTTATGTACGTAGAATATTAAAATAGTTTTTGATAATTTTGCCCGTTGTTTGTCTGTCAACACACATAACACTAGATAGAATTTTCATTTTTTTTAATTATGTTTAGCACGGTGATCGCTTTAACAATAAAATAACAATCTTCGTTTAACATATTGTTACATTATTCTATCCCGGAAAATGAGAGGACGCCTATGCGATAGTCAAGAATTAAAAGTCCGCGCGAATGTAGTCCCTTATACAGCTCCACATAATGAACTTATTCTTTTTTATATGCACTTATAAGTACATAACTTTATCGTTACAGTTATTCATAATAGTATATTATACACGATGGTCCAGCACGTCACGAAACAGCGACACAAAAGAGCGACACTTTGCCAAAATGTTCACTCTGAATGTGACGGGCAATACCGTACAACGCGACGGTCAGAGCGCGACACATTTGGGAGCAGTGTAAATGTAGGTACCATCAGATGGCTAAGATAAAGTCATGGTGACGGATTGATAGAATGACAATTTGGTGAGTAGGCCAGGTACCGCAGAAGACACCGGTCGCGGTTCACCATGGTTCAACGTGACACTTTCCGACGTCATAAACAACTTTCCTACTAGCAATGCGCTCGGCGGCGACGCTAGCGCCTCGCGTCGCGCGTGGCGCCCACGAGAATTATTGTGCGCCACTTTTATAGAAAAATAATTATGTTAACACTACGTCTATAACTTTTCTTTAAGTTTCTACCCCGACTTCTGAACATTGAAAATCCACGACTGGAAGTGAAAATAATTTTCTTTGATTCGATGACACCGAAATTTAATCAACCTACAAGAAATAGGATGATCAGCCGGCAATCCAGTAATCTGTTACATCATCGTCCAAGTGATAAGTTTACTATAATTCTGTATCAATAGATATCTAATGTGATAGTCATGCTGATAAATACCATTATTGAGTTTTATTTTTGCATTTATCGATACACAAACCAAATTACAAACATGGCAAAAAACATTGTTTAAGGGTACGTCACTTTGGGTGAGGGTTCTATTTCTGAGTGAAAGAAAGATTTATAGATTTCCTTATTGTTTTCTAGATTACCATCGTGAGGATGCAGTTACTTCAAGAATTCGTTATTTGGGTGCAAGCTGTCATGCGCACCAGAATGGAGAAAATACCACCATTTTAAAATCATGGATGATAAAATTTCGAAATAATACTAGTACAATTTTGATTGCTTTATGTTACTTTTACAACGCTTAGAAATTATAGCTTGACGGTAGCTACGCTAGTGCTAAGCTAGGGGCGGCAGTACTCCAGGGCCTCCAAGCCTAAGGTGCCCTCGGCCCCCATGAATATAATAGAAGTATGCATATTTAAAATACTTAGTTTAGTTTAAATAGGGCCCCAAATTCATTTTTGCCACGGTGCTCTTAGTAACATAGCTGCGCTACTGCATAGGAGTCTAGTTTCATAACGTCAACATCGTCCTGACTCATAGATTATTAATAACAACATTCAGGCCTACATTTTCTCATTATTTCCTCATCAAAGCAAAAATAGAACATTAAGTTCCTTTTAAGTAACACTCTGAATACGTATTCATAAAGTTACCAAAGGTAAGAAAGCATTGCCGCGGGGTCTGGTTATTAACATACAATTTATTGACCCGTTATTCAGATAAGAACTGCTTAGTGAGCGGGAGAGGTCCCTCTGGAGCCCATTGGAATCCATATGCATGTAGTCCAAGAGCTCACACTCTATATGCACCATGACGCCAGTTATCGCCATAGGGATAGGCAGAGATGCACTGTAGTGCGCCCACATTTCGCCGATAGTATTTGGTCCCAGTAATTAACTCACGATGTTTTACCGTATAATTATTAAAATCATAATTTAAAATCTGATAAATGTCGTATATGAAATCCATGATTCCCAATAAGTACGGGGTGGGTTTATATAATATCTATACATTGCTAAATTGATTCAGATTGACAACCTGATTAGCACAATTGGTAGTAGTACTGAGATCACCCCAGTGAGAACACTTCAGCCTATTATTCTCGTATCTTATAACCATAATATAAGTGTTGCTTAGCTTGAGACCGACCGACCGGTGTTTGTTTGGCGATATTACAATTAATATTATTTAACTGTTGTTAAATTAATCAAAATAAATTAACGAATAATAAAACGAGTCGATCTGCCTATGCCCAATTTATTGAGCAAGCGAGTCGGTCGTATCCTACATAAACCGGTCGTTACCACACACACTGTACTGAACACTTAAACTGAAAATGTAAGATCATTTTTATGCATCCAATTCTCCCTTTTGAGTTATAAAACGACATAACCGCGAACTGGTATTATTCTGTGTGGGTCCAAGTTGAATAATTCAACACAATTGGGGTTTTTAAATTTAGCTTTTCTATAAATTATACGTCAATCAAAATTATCGGAAAATATAGCATTGTATAACTTCAAATGCTTAATTTGATAGGTTAGGTTAGGTTACAAGATGTTTTAAATTATCACATACTTGAATGAATAACATAATGAATTAATTATATCCCAGATATAAAATACGTATACATAACAAGATTGAATTTAAATTCAGCTCAAAACATCCAAGAGTAAGGTACAGAAAATGAAAACATGATTGACAAATATCACGCCAATCGTGCGTAGTTTACAGAAGTGTCGATCTCATCTAGATATTTATGTTGACGCCATAGCTATGAACTAATGTTTATTCTATTATGTAAGTTAACATAAGCGCCGTACCGTGTCGGCATCATGTCCATTTGACGCATACCAAAGGCATCTGCTAGTGTCTATTGGTGCATCACTGTGGGACACCGGGATTCTAACGGGACCAGTCCTTTCTTTTTACTTTTTTCAACCTCGGGGCAACTGTGGCATGCGTTCACTTTTAATGGTGGCTCACTGAGATTTGTGGATGGTATAATTATGAGGCTTGAATGCCTTTTAATGTTAATTCTAAGACTGAATTGTAGTTCTATCGCTACTTGGTTTGCTGATTGATTTAGATGGTCTTTGTTTAGAGAACAAAGTAGGTACTTGATTAAGCGTGATTGCCATTATTAAGTGAAAAATTTGATTGAAGATGTGATTACCCACCATGTTCTTACTTAGTATATTTTTCTGTACCCAGATTAAATCGTATAATCCAACAGTCACAACATTTGTTTATATACTTTTTTATTATCACATGGATTGAATAATTAAATTAACATTTTTATGTAGGTATAAACCAAATATTTGCATAATTTTTTAAAAAGCGAAAAAACACCGTCTGTTTTAATTTTATTACATCACATACAGGATAACAAATATCCCATCAAATCTGCACATTACGTATTCTTTGCAAACAACACAACTGTTTCTGTTAACGATTGATTTATGGCTACAATTTCAAAACAATAAGCTGTGTGCAGCTACTTTGTGGTCAAACTAGAGGTCCTTTGTTTGCGAGCCCTTTGTGCGAGTAACGGGAGCGAAGCGAGGCGTGTGACGTGGTCATTGTGACGTCACATGCTGTGGCTGCATTTCCAACAAAAATGCACTTTTGCTGTGATGCACAACCCGCTACAAAGTAACTGTACCACTTGTAAACCGGGATCTATAGTAATACCCAATTCTGAGAACGAACGGACCCTTGAGTACAAAAGATTAGGAAGATTTATGACTGGTCATTTTTACTCAGACTGTGACTAATTTGAGGTTTTTAATACAATATTACCTCTACTTTTTATTTTTCAATATCAGGTAGTGCGCTTATGTAGAGGTTTCAAATATATTTTTCTACATGTTTATTTACATATATATTTTTTTAAAATACAACATAATCATTTGTATTTACGGAATTTCTTGTGTAACAAAACTCTATGTACAGGAGAAATTACAATACGTATAAGTAAGGAATAAAGCAGATGTCGATTCGTTCCTTCGTGATAGAAGCATTTGGCAAGGGTCTAACAATGTTGATTGTATCGTAGCCGATTCATTAACTTACCACCCATGAGTGCAAATGTCGAAGTTTTTTTTTATTATATTTACAGTTACAGGGGCCAAATAAAGAAAAGGGTTTAATGGAGAGAGGACGCAAAAAAGCCTGTGATTACTTAACCCATATCCGGCGGTCGGGGCGCGGCGCATATGGTCCCGTAACCCTTTGGCCCCGTTACATCACGTTTGTTCAACAGTTGCGTAATGATCACATTATAATAGCTTATACATTTTTTACAGGAGTTCGTGCCAGGTGATGTGGTTTTTATGGAATTTGGTGTCTGACTAAATGTGTTCAAGTTACATTAGAAAATCTGTCTTGATTTTTTTGCCTATAATGAGTAGGTAGGTAGGATGCATATTATAATAACTTTGGTCATTCTTTAAAACATGAATACTACTATGCCAAACTACAAGTTATGTTTAAGTTTGCTCATGCTAATTATCAAACAGTATATATATATCTATTCATTTACGTTTTAAAAATAGAATGACAGTCTTTGACACTCTCTTAATTTTTTAAGGAATTGGAATGATCAACTGAAATGATAAAATGTTAAGTGATTTATACAACCTTACGATACCTTAGAGATGTGGCTGCAGACGTTAGAGCGCTGCTAATGCTTACTACAATTATTTTCACTTTTCGCCTTATCAAGCGGCCGCCGTGAGAGCCGAGCCGGGCCGAGCAAAGCCGCGAGGCCGGCGGCGTATCGACGTGCTGCTGATTCCTGGAAGCGCGCGCTTTCCACGCGCTGCACTGCATCTTCCCGAAGAAATGCACGCGAGTTCGTTGCACTTACAAACTCATAACCCCCTTTCTAAAGCGCCGATCCAATTATGTGCACTTTCGCAAGCCACTACTGTCACTCGCCTAGATACGGATAGGAAACTCGGCGCAATGCGCTAGCGCACCCACCTGTCGGCATGACCCTTCACACCAACACCATAATTTACAAAAACGCAGTTATTAAAACTATTTAAATATAGTTTAATATTATATTAGAAAAATATATGAAGAGAGATAATCAGCGGCAAAAGTGAATTATGGTCAACATATACGATGGCTAAATATTATATATATTCATGAAAGTTATTCTTTCAACAATGAAATATATTCCTACAATTACCAGTAATCTAGATATTTTTTTCTAAATCACAATGCTATTCTAAGACAATAGATCTCGTCTGAACGTCTCATGTGCGATGTAACATGAAAGTTTTTCAGGCGTAACCGGCCTTGGCTCGCGCCAATGAAAACGAGACAGGGTATCGAACCCGTCTGCTGCGGCTCCCGGTGCGATTCTTAACAATCCCACCATGATGTTTGCAATATTAATTTTATCAACCTCACAAGTTTTATCTGCAGAGCAAACGCTATGATTTTTGCAGCTGGAAGGATAAACGCTGTTAGGATCTATTGCTATATTTGTTGCCCCAATTTGTTTGATCTTATTATGTCAACCCTTATGTCCAAATCAAATAAGGAATGGAAATCAAAAAATTATGGAACCAATCCAAATACTGGAAGAGATATTAAGGATAAATTAACTAAAGAAAATTTTAAGTACAAGTTGAAACTACAATTGAAATATCACAAAAATGTAACAGGTATAATAAACACAGCTATTAAATAAAAAAAAATCTACTTAGATTATGTGAGTTAAGGTGACAACATGCCTTGAAATAGGTAACTTTCTAAAAGATTTAGTAGTAGCTACATAATGTATATAAAAAGTATTCAAGTTAAATCTATTTTTAAATTACATCAATCATGAATGCATTTTTACTTCATGCCACATAGGGCCAAGGGAGACGAGACAAGTTGAACTTGTCATAGGTGTTTTGCAGAGAGAATGATGGGGGGATTAGAGTGCATTGACACACTTACCTACTGCACACTGCAACGGCGAAATGCATCGGCGGCGTGTCGTCGCTCACTTCTGCGGATACGTCTAGACGGCCAGCGTCATTAGAACTCCCTCAACGCTGGGAGGGATGGGCAATTCGTTCAAACATTTCGATAGGAAAGGTGGAAAATTGTAGAGTGATGGAGCTCAGCCAACGTTGGTTGTTTTATAAATCACTGACGCCTCGGAAAAGTGGAATGACGTCCGCGCGACCAGGCGGTTTTCACTCACTAATGCGAACTTAGAAAGAAATGGAAAAACGTATAATTGTACGTAGACTAGTGAGAAATAGGGCCAATTTTTCACTGGTTATACGGAAGCTACGGAAGTATTAATTGGGTTTATATTATGAAGTATGGTTATTAGAACAGATTAACTGTGGATATCCGTAATATTTAGTGAATAACCATATAAAGCGTTTTACATAAAATATAAAAGGATCGCGCCATAAACACCTTATAGTTACATAATGATGGTTGATAATAGCCTTAGAGCAGATAACCTACATCATATGTAACCATAGATTTTTTCAGAATTTCAGATCTATGTATCGATTTGGAAGGTGAGTTGTCACTAAGATATTTTAACTGGCTTCTTTAAATTCTTGTAAAACCCTGACACAAATAAATTTTGTTGAACTTCAAACATTTCCATATAAAATGTATACATGATACTCTCGTGACCAGTTACTGATGTCATTGAGGAAAATGTTTACTAAAATTATGTTTTCTAGGTCTCAGGGATTTATAAAAAATACTGATTTTTGAATCAGACAATATGCCAACATTTCAAGATCCAAATAAAATCCGCCTAGAGCATTTTCTAATACTGTCAGTTTTTTAGGTATCCCGCGGGATTCCATACATATTCCAGGATACAAAGCGTCTATTATGTTGATCCCATACAAGCTATCACCAAGCCAAGTTTCATGAAAATCTATCGAGTAGTTTTCGCGTGATGCTCGAAAAGATAGATAAACAAAAATTACGGATTAGATTGCCGCATGGTACAATGTCCCCATGCTATTATTTCATTCAAAAATATGTATATAAACTACAGGTACGACCAAGATAGTAATTATATATATAAATAAATTCGGAATTAAGCTATGCTTACAGCACTTGACATTGAACCTTTAAACATTGCATGGATCATCATTCATCGTTATTGTTGGCAACCATTTACAGCTGAACAATTACACTACCTAGAGCTATTGCTTACTACAAAATAAACGTCATTATGTATAGTGCCAATACAATGGCAAAGCGATGCACTTGACATGCGGGTCAATGGCAACGTCAACGCGCTAGAGACGGTAGAGCTATTGTTATCGACATAACTAGTATTGCCCAAAGTCTTGGTAGCGGTTTTGCGTTTTCTCATAACCTGACCAAGACCACCTATTTATAGACAACAATAGACTGCCATAGGGTTCTATGAAAATGTAAGTTTGACATAACTGCAAGCACAAGAACATAAACAAGACTGATTCTGCGAGAATTTTGCGTCTTGCAGAATCAGTTTTGTTTTCCCTATAATTATTGTGTTTTGTATATATTATGGACTTTAGGCGACACTAGACATAATTAGGACTAATAAGAAATTGGCAGACGTTTATTTGATACAATTAATTGTAATATCGCATACTAAAAATTGTATAGAAATATACTACTAAGAGAACTTTTTTTGCCAGTCAAGTAGATTAAGTTGCCATAGCTCTCTTTTAATCTGATAGCAAGCCAGTGATAATGATAAAGAGTTAGATGGTATTAATGGTTTTAGACGACAATCATAGACCATAGGCCCACTTTGAACAAATGCGGTTGTGGTGTGAAGGTTGGCAGACTGCGTGTGGCTTTCTACATTTTGTTGGGCTTTACAAACATGCTGATTATCTCAAACATGTATTTTTCTTACAGTTTCCTACACTTTTGAGAGTTCGTAAATCTATAGGATGGTGTAGGTATTAATCTAGGTACAATTTATGCACAAAGTTACGAACCAAATGGGTTTCACTGTCGCTTGTTATTTAGGGTTTAAATGGAAACTGTAATAATTGTTCCAACGGTAGATTTGGAAGGGAACAAAATTGTATACATTTGCGACTTAGTATCTTAGAACTTAATATATGGTTAAGTCCAAGTTTCTAAAACGCAAAATCACTGTTCTACAACTTTTTTGAATTCGCGAAAATGTACTTTACTAATCTGCAAACAGATAGTTAATTCCAAGTCAATTTATTTTGGTGATAATATAGATAATCTGTGATAGGGTAATATGCATAAAATGTTAAGTATAAGAAGCCGAGATGCACTTGACACCGGCAACCACTGGTACCGGGTCAATGGCAGAGCCGGGCCGCGCCCGCGCCCCCGCGTAGCGACGTCTGTTGCGCCATTGTTACCGCGCGCCGCGCCGCCGACCGTCACCGCTCGCGACGCCTAATTGTACAACCCTATACCGTAGCTGACCTCGCCAATCTCATATTCAACTATAAGAAAATCTTATTCAAACTATTACATTTCTAATTTTAAATTTGGAACATTGAATGGACCAATAATCTAAGTAGGAAGGAACGATCACTATGTGACTGTTGATGTTATGTATATAATAAAAACACGCTTTTGTTTTGTCACAAGTTTCTTACAAGAGTCATGAAATCAAGTATTTTTGGTTATATTACGTGACAATCGAAAAAAAAATTCAGTTCTGTATATTTAATATAATATTACCAGTGTCCTACACGGGGTTTGGAGTTAGGCTTTTCTATAAAGCCGGCAACATTACTGGTTGCTAGCAAAGCTTTACCGGTACGATACTATATTACATATTTTAATAGATACAGCCGGTTAAAATTATAAGTGTCGCATATAGTGGTGTGCGTACATCGAGGTGACAATGAAAGTACGCGTCGCGTTTCTCGCTTGCGATAGTTCGCCGGAATAAGGCCACGGCGTTCATCGGCCCCGTTTGCGCCGTTACAGCGCGGTCGCACCGCGCGCGCGGCCTGAGCGATCACTGCGCTCTCTGCTATACCACTCGCAATTTATTGAGATGAAGGACCATTTGAAGTATATGATGAAAAGTATCACATATTTTTAATGTACTTTGTGTGATAAAGTAATATAATATTATGTTCACTGTTGCCCATGGATTTTACGATTTAATATATGTATGATGTATGTTTTACCCATATTGATATAGTGTCGAAAAAACTATATGAGTTTAAAAAATCAAGGAAATTAAGGGGAATTGTAGGAAAACATTCTAACTGTTTTACTGAACTATCCAAAACATTATAACACATTTAAGTTTGGAACTCATCATAAATACGCTTATGCTGTTAGATAACAACACAGCCTTTAAAACAGATGCTTAAATAATCAATTCGCGTTAATAATTCATGTTTTTCAACAAACAATAAGCTGAAGTCGTTCATAAAACTGGATATTAGGTAAATCTATCGCACCTCTTAGAAAGTAATAACGGTGCAGTGTAAACGTATGCGTGAGCGCATGATTCACGAAACTTGCCGCACCGCCCGCTCGGTGACATAATAATCCGAATTAACATAATTCCGCCGCCATTTCTGCTCAAGCCTTTCCTTTGGCAAGTGAAGGAAAGTAAGATGAGTAAGAGGCCAAGCAGTTGCGACTCATGGGTTTATCTAAGAACCTGACAAGGAAAACTCGTTTTGTTTTGTTACATTTAAATAGCTTTTCAGTGAAGCTATAGTAGGCACGTTGCAGAAGGTATCACGCACTTGATGCATTTATTTCATCAGTGTTCTCTTTTTTCAGGATTAACTTTAATGCTGGAAAAAAATAAAACAACATGAATAAATGTAATAATGTTGATATATTACGATATACATAAGATAATATAAATACAAAATTTTCATTTTATCAGATGTGTAATAACAAAGAAATGGAACTTCTAACAATTTACAAAACTAGTAATTGGCTGCTACAATTTGCACAGGACAAGAACCAGGTCAACGATAGGCCACAGGTCGTCATCATATTATTAAATAATTTGATTTATTTCAAATTACATAAAAACTTGAAAGAACATTATCTGCAATATTTGACCAAACAAATATTGTTAATGTTTTCGAGTATATTCGCTCTGGAGATTCATGTAGAGTCGAACCCAATGGTGAGTGCGGGCCCGATGCTGTCGGTATAAGGTGATTGCAACTGCTTTCCGGTAATGTAACCGTCGCGTATGCCTGTAAGAATTCTGCTTTAGGTTCGTTGAACTTTCGCGAGTGCAGAACTGAGTTGCAGGGTGGGGGAGCCGCACTAGGTCATACTCGGCCGTCGGCACACTTACCTTGACTCGACGCATGCCGCGACACCGCCGCCACCGCGCCGCTGAGCTGCACTCCGCTCCGCACAGCCGCAGCGCACCGGCCAAGCGGCCGGGCCGTCATTGCGTTCGACGTCGATGCATTGAAAAGTAGATAGCACTTCACCCATTATTTTCCTTCAATATTTTTATTTCCATCTTACATTGAAATTAACCTAATTTTATCGATTTTATCGCCTTTATTCTAAAATATACGCGATAAATCCATAACATTTGTTTTTTTTTCAATGGGTAGTATTCGCGTATAAAGAATATATAAATATCTATCTTACATGCGAATTTTCATAAAAGAGCAGATTAATTATGAACTTAAGGTTGTATTCGACGAATAAATAACAGTAATATTATCGATTTATGAGTTAATAGATTATTAAAATTCACGTACATGGGTAAACAAAATGTTTGATTTATTCCATAGATGAAGGCAACTTTGCTGACAATTTGGTATCAAAAACCGAGTATCATCTGTTAGATTTCGGAACGAATCCTTAAAAAGTATAAGTTTGTCGGTGTATTTTTTTAAAGAAAAGACATGTCGTATCTATATCGTTAAATTATTAAATAAATAAAGAAAATAAAATAATATGTGTTTGTTACTCCATAATAATTAAGAAAGTAGCGACCAAAACTAACAACAATAACACTGTCACTTTCACTATTCCTGTATCAAGGCTTTTTACTATTAACCTCCTAAATTCTACATCTATAGGTATAGTAAACACCATCAAGCCCTTGATTCCCAAAGGGGTAGCCGGAAAGGTGCACTGCAGCCCACCCACATTTCAGTGATATAATAATAATAATAATTCCAGCCCTTTTTTTAATGTCCCACTGCTGGGCACCGGCCTCCCCTCAATGCGAGGGGGGATTAGGCCATAGTCCACCACGCTGGCCCAGTGCGTATTGGTGGACTTCACACATCTTTCGAGGGGTTCTCTCAGACATGCAGGTTTCCTCACGATGTTTACCTTCACCGTTTTAACAAGTGATAATCATGGTTGACAATGAGATTCGCACTTGAAAAATCCCAGAGGTGCGAGCCGGGGTTTGAACCTGCAATCCTCGTTACCGAGGCAAGCGTTCTACCAACTTGGCTATCACTGCTTTCATTTCAGTGATGTTATTAATCAATGCCTCGGCCTCTGCCCTCAGAGTGCCGATGGCACCCCTGATGCCTCAGTGCATGGATGCCCTGCACCACTTGCACCCTTAGATAGAACGGGCACTGCAGACGCATTCAGAACAATAGACAATTGACGTCACAATCCTGAATCGTGCTATAAGAGTTATCGGAGCAAGTAACATATATACAAGATCCCGACAATAACCGTCGGGGCATAGCGGCCGCCCCGCCAGGCATACCACCCGCCTGGCTGGAAGATCTTCCCTTTTCCGCTTAACCAGCGTGTGAACCTACGAGCCTTGTATCCAAAGCGTGCATTTTTAAAAACTTGGATATCACTGCTATCTAAAGAAATAATTTAGAAAGCAGTGATAACTGAATTGGTATCTACCTTTTTTTATTTTCTCATCCATTGCATAAAGAAGTATGTACGAGTAGGTATATACAATAAGCTAAATGATCTATGAAAAATCAATGTGTGATAAACTATTATTTGGCACATCAACGCTGTTTTGATGCTTAAACCTTGCATAATACAGTTTTCATGTCATTAATATGAATAATATGCCCACGATAAATAAGACTGCTATGTATATCAAGTACGTTTAAATGTTGACTTATTTTAAATCTAAATATAAACCAAGTTAAACAAGCGTTTTTTAAACGATAACTTATCTTTATTATAGTGGACTATGGCTTCTGACATATAATCGTATTGTAATATGTAAAGACAACTCTAGAGCTATATAATGAAGTCAAACTTAAAAAGAAACTTATATTATACCAAATCCCATTCCTTACCTTAACAAAATAAGAACTCTTTATCTCCTTTTTTTACTGGATGGTTTGACATCTCATCTGCAACAAAATAAAGATAAACATTTTATAAGCATCAAACATAAACGTATTCGACTACATCATTTTGCAAATGCAACATCATAATAAGACAATTACGTAGCGCTGTTTGATCCACTTAGACTTTATCACAACATCAATCTTGGCTCAAAAAGCGTTGACCTCGAGGCTTCTGCGCCTGCGTGCTCTCGCAATACTAACTCACCACCTAATACTCTTTTTGTTTATTTAAACTGGAAATAAGTATACTTCTTATATTACCTATAACAAAAGCATGCAAATTGATACGTATTTCCATGTGATAATTTAATTTGTGAAGCGGTAGTAACTAGACTGTTGTCTTGTAATCTTTGAACTCGTGAAATGCAAAGCTCACTATAATAAAATTGAGAATAAAGATTATCTTTGTACACAGTACCTAGCATCCTGCGCAGAATACTAATGCTTGTACAGCATTCAAATTCATCAGATTATTGTATTATCTCGGTAAAACCAGAGTTAAATGTGATTAAGCTAATAAGCTTATCGAGACCGCCAGATGGATTAGTATAAATTGTTAACATCTATCACAACACCGCAAAAGCAAATCGGAAGATATAAACAAAAATCTAAAACAAGTGGATAAAGACCCTGTTAAGCGGATTCGGACTGTAGTTGAGTTTCAAAGAAGGATTTAATATTACTAACGTGACATTTGAAACAAAGTTGAATATCAGTATAAATAAAGCTTCACAAAATAAAAACAAAGATGAGGATAGACTAAAGTAAATACATATTATAATAGCAATATATAAAGTGCCTAGTAGATATATTACTAGGACTAAAATGTATACCTAATCTTAACCTGTACCTAGGTACAGGGGCACGTGGGGTAGGGTAATTCCACTTAGTCGTTTATTCCCTTATTGCTCAATTTATTAGGAGTGTATGGGAACAGATACTACCTGTATGTTCACATATACGTAATGCGGCTTGGGCAGCGAGACAGTAATTTTCTGTAAGTATTAGTGACGACCTTATTAGCCCAATGGTGATGACCCTGCTTTTTGTACCGTGGGTCCTGTGTTCAAATCCTGGTAGATGCAAACTTTGTATGATGACCACGAATGTTTTACCCGAGTCATGGACGTTTAATGGGAACTGGGAGTGCCCTCAGTTCATTGTACGGTACCGATAATTCAAACGTTACTTAGTTTGGGACCTTTAAATTTGTGTATTCGTCTGGCGATATTTATTATTATATATTATTCAATAGTTCACTAGGAAGCATAATCTGTGGGAGCGCTACCATACTGACTATAGCATTTTATTCATATATTTTTTTATAGAATTATGAATTCTATTGTGTATGCCAAAATATATATAATAGTTACACGTGGAGTAATCACAAATCATTACTCATTAAGCCGAAACAATTGTGAATACATATTTTATTTGTACATGCTATAATTATTCACGGTCTTTGTCGCAAATGTCAAAAACCTCTACTCATGCGGGCTACTTGCACGTTATCACCTTACAATACATAGCTGAGTGTATACAAGTGTGGAAAACCGCTCAAGTATTGTATTTTCTTTTCCAAAATAATTTATTATTAGTATCGATGTGTTGGCAATTTAAATGTTGGCTTAAAGTTTCAAGTATAGGTATGTTAATGTGGATTTTGTAAAAACAATTCAAACGTCTTTAGAGCATCGTATAAATTGGCTAGTAGCAGACGTTGACTCTGTTCGGCAGTTCGGCACTCGAAAGAGTTCAACGTTCGTCGACATGGGCTAGCTAGTCTCACGACTCTATACACAATGGATTTTTTGTGCATTCTTGCTTTTGGTTATGACATCACCCTGACTAGCAATTCGACGCTACGATCTTAGGTATCATCTATGAACACATTGGTATTTGTTCATGATGCAAGTTAGAATCGGTAGATCGATTTATCATTATAAGTATGTAATATAAAGTAATGAGCATTTTTAAAGTTATGTAGTTAAAATTGTTAGATCCAGCTTGTGATTCGATAGTATAGAATAGGTGGAAAAATCATATTTTAATTAGATGTGACTAGATCAATCTAACCCCTTAGACAAGTTATCTGCATCTTCCCATTACATATTTATATAAAACTACTGACTCCAATTCCAAAATAACTCAACCTCAAGAAATGAAGAATTGGGATGGTAGGCGTGATGCGTGACGAAGGCTACTGCTTGCCACAAAATTGCCCAGGCAGCGTGGCGGTCGCACCGCGACCCTCCGCCACGTGGCCGAGCTTCACCACGTGGGACACAATTGAAACTAAGCTTTACAGCTAAAGCTACTAAGCTGATACCAAGCTAAAGCTGCTGCTAAATTTAATAATATTAATGATTTATAAATAAAAACACGTCAAATCCATTTTAATTAATTATACTTTTCATTAAAGATGTGCTCAGATTAAATTTATTAAATTTTCCTCTATGCTAACATAAATAATTCAGGATTTTGGGGATTAAGTGGTTATCATAATCAAGATAATTTAATAACGAAGTGATAATACCAATATGAGAATATGAAATAAATATCTTTAACGATCATTTTGTTTAAAAATGAAGCTTCGGGAAATGTTTTACCATAAATGTTTTATTTTAAACATACGTTTTCAAAATAGATGTGTTATATAACAAAATTAAAATCAACTATTTGCATATCAAAAAAGGCAGATGTAACAAATTATATGCAGTGTATTGGAAACCAACATTGAAATACATTAGCTACCTACATAATAATATTTATCTATTAGATTATGTGCGTAGGTAACACGTGTATCTGTAATAAACAAGACACTTTTTTTCAAAGTAACTAAGTTTATTAACAATACGATTACTACATTATAGGTACCAACTTTCTATTACAACAGAAAACTAATGACGTTTATTTTACCAATTGACTAAAGACTACATAAATAAACACACTCACATTTTGTTATTATCCCCTTTTGTTAGATAAAACCAATGGTAGGGCGCGTTTAAGGTATTATTATCTTGTGTTTTAAATAAATACTCACAAGCAGCGAAAAGTTTTTATGCATATGTTGGTGTAATCTGTCCGGACGTGCAAAAACTTAAGGAATATTCGGTGGAGGAGGCTCCGTGCCCTCGGCCGGCGGCGGTTACGTAAGTTCATCTAGTTTTCAAGGTCGAGGACATTGCTCCCAAATCGCTGATCGCGTCCTGCCGTGTGGTGGAGGGGCGACTTCAACTGGCCAGTTTGGGCGTTCACTTCTTTTTTTCTAATACACGTCTATTATATATACATTCTATGTTAGATACCTTCATGGGTTTTTATACATGGTATGTAAGAACTCAAGAGTTTACATTGAAATTAATAGATTGAAAAGAACATCATTACGTCACATACATATTTAGATCTTGAAAAACTTGTAGATTAAAAAAAATGGATAGAGCACTTGTATTAATAGTGAGTAGTTTGGTTCAAGTATTTCTTTAAAGTATCCAGTATTGGTATATGTCAATATAAAACGAAATATTTTTTTAAAACTCTTTTGTGTGCACGAAGCGACATTGCTTTCTTCACTTCTTGCGCCTTGGATAAAAAAATCGAAACAATTACAAGAGAAAATTGAGTATTGTGTAAATGGCTACTGTCGTCATAAATCAATAAGAAAGCCGTGCAAGGATTTATAACTGCACCCCTAAGGGTGGTCAGCTACCGAACAATACCATAGATCAATGGCGCACCCCTTTCTTTTACAACCTACTACTGCGTAATAAAACTCTTTCTTAACTTTTTTCATGAATAACAAGTAGGGATGCGGGCTCCAACAATTATTTCGTTAATTCGTTTAATCCTGTTTCTAATGGCTCCGTAATCTAGTCTCGTTTCAGATTATTAAGCACTTATTAAGCAGTTTTAACTTAAGTAACTTATTAAGCAGTTTTAACTTATGTAGTAACTGAGATTAAACGCTCTTACATAAATAGCAGTCGCCGTAGTATATGAGATGACTTATTGTTTTAAGATACAACCAGTTGCAATAGTTTGACAAGTATTTGTTTTGTAAGACACCAAATTTTTACCAATCAACCACTCTCAAAAAAATACTTTTAGGAAACAAACAAGCCGTTCCTCAGTTTTTTGTAAGTAAAACACGATGAATACGAAACACATTTTTTTTACTTTCCTTAAATTGCAAGTTGTCGCAGGAAACATAAAAGTTTATATGTCATTGTGTTTTTGTCATTGCAATGTGTGTTTGGGTGGAATAGGACCGTTAGATTTTTTCACAGCGGCATTATAACGGCCACCCTTTAAAAAAACTTAAGGGTTCGGCAGGTAGAGCAAATCTTTCGATCGAAGCCTGCGATTAACGCTGCGATTGAGCTTATATAATATACTTTTTTTTATTGTTCAGATGTTCCACATTTCTGTAATGGGCCGTAACTGTAAACGACCTTTTTGAATATTCAAGGATCTACCTCTTTATTGTCGATTTGATTATACCCGATAACTGTACAACGGGATGCATATGCAACATTATATTGTTATTGTTTGTCTATATATCTATGTATCAATAAAGACATAATTCAATGTTTCTTCAATATCTTGAGTTTTTAGAATCATGGAACAACTTTTCTTTACAATAATATTTAGTATTCTGAAATAAGAATGGAGGGAGCGTGAGGATCCGCTGACAGAATTGATTAAAAAGCATCTCACATAAACATGAACCGTGACCCTGAACTGGCCGTTATCATATTGAAGATAACATACCGCACTGATAGGCAATGAAATAAGATAAAATAATTTATTTTGTTCCTCGCTTTCGATTTTCAGGCGCGGTTGCATAATCTACATATATAAAACAAAGTTTTATTGTATTAGTTACATTTATTTATGTTTATAACTCAAGAACGGGTGGGCAGATTTATATGATCTTAGATTTTTTAAATAGTCTCCGATCCCAATAGCCAAAACCCTAAACATGAGAAAAATCACAAAAAATATATAAATACGATAATTCATTTTCACAAACATTTGATTCTGCGGCGGTACCGCCTCAGCTGGTATTATTTATTTTTCAGTTTCCACATGACCTTCCTTTTTAGAAAAAAAATGGGATAATTTCCTACACATGAGCACCATGGTCATGGTTCACTGTCGACAGTTGGATTGTTGTTCTTGATAAATAAACAATAAATAATATAGCATGTGCGTCTGTAATATTATGCATATTTGTGAGGTGACGTAAGAAACCACATGATGGACACAAATATTTCAATGTTACATCAATCACATTATAGTATCGATTTCCTTGTATATATGCACTTTGTTATACGCTTAACAGAAACTAAATAAGTTCAATAAATACTTTGATCGGTGTAAAGAAAAACATTACAAACTATTATTCGTTTCATCGTCTTGATAGGAGTCGATGATCACAAGCGTCCTATTCAAGAAGATTGGATGGGTATTATGTATTATGTAAAATGATTATATGACTCACTAGAACCTCTACATAATACAAAAAAGTCGCTGGAATGTTTATCTGCCACCCTGTTAGACCTAATCTCAGAACCCTAACTTCAAAACAATTTTTTTTCTAGTGTTTGTTCGTGCATAGTAGGCTAGCCTTGGATGTAACGTCTATGCGAAGCCAAAAGGACACACCCAAGGTATAAAAAGCGTCATGAATAATGACCCTGAAATTGTAGTCGTTACAATAGAAAATATTCTTGTCTGTTTCCTTCAACCCTATTTCCATTTCTTTATTGGAATGGGGTCGCCTTCTTATATAACGTAATTGGTTGGATTACAGATATTTACACAGGGTGATTACTCCACTCGTTCCGAGAGCCAATTTGTTGGACTATTCTAACCTAAGGGTCGGACCATTTGTTGGAATTTTGCAGGCTTCTGACTGCTCGTAGCGACTATAAAAGGTGGTAAAATAATATATTATAATTACAATAATAAATAAAGTGCCGTCCTAAGCACGTGCAATGCCACCATTGAAAATATTAAGATTGGTAAAATAAAATACCTCAAATTTTCAATTGACCGTAGTCACAAACATTAATTACTGAGTGTGACGTCACATCTCGCCATTTTGATAATTACCCTTAGGCTTTCTGTGTATTGTATACTATTTAACACAAAAGCTGACGTCAGACGATAGTATATAACGTTTTAGCGGAATTCTTCAAAATGAATAGACGAAATTATAATATATTATAATAATACCACCCCTTTTATTGTCCCACTATTGGGCACGAGCCTCTATAATTCTAAAATATATATTCAGTAAATATACGATAATAATTTTAACCAATAATGCTATTGAGGTTTTAAATATATACAACTGTACATTATTTTCAACAATTTCTGGAATGTACTATTCGAAATTGTATTCAGCTATATACAAGCGAATAGAATTCACAAATTTCGCACCTCGTCGCAACCACTTTGCGCGTTACTATGAACTGGTTTCAGTTTCAGCGAAATCAAAGTGCGAATTGGGTAAAACATTATTTTGACACTTGTACTAGATTATCTTGTCGTTGATACAGGAGCAAGATTCACTGTCAGCTTCGACCATGGCATTGAGCGGGATGAGACGCGCGGGCGGGTGGCACGCCATGGCGTGTTGTCTCTCTCGCGCGCACCAGTTCATTCACCCGCGTGTGCGGCGAGCACGGAAGAGCAACGCAGTGCGCGGGCGCAGGTACCGGCGCGGGCGGACGCTATACACGGGTAGTCGCGCAGGAAGGACGTCTCCGACCATGAACCGAGCTATATTTTATCAGTTATCCGGAGGTGTCGGTGCGCCACGCCGTGTCGCTGTACGCTCCACAACCATGACCCTCTAGTATTACGATACTCAGTGACATTTTGCATTTAATATAGACTGAAAGCAACTTAGATCTCAAGATAAGACTTATTTTTATATTTTTTCTTAACTAATTTTAGTGACGGTTTTGAGTGAGGTGTGGACTTATTTTTAAGTGTTAGTGAAAACATAAACAAAACATTTCCCAGTAGGATTTTTCCGATTTGGATTTTTCGTCGAGACTACGTGATTGGAGGATTATATACCTAATGGTTAGTATACAATTTTATTTTACTAAATATATTCGCAATAGCATTATAATTAAAATTTTCTTTTTGCTTTAAAAAGACATCAACGCGCGCCTGAAACTTAACACTGATAATTAACATGTATAATACGTTAAAGCTATAATGGTTAGGTGATCAATTTATGACCAAGTTATTGTAAAGTATAGTAGGTATATAATGCAGGGTCTCACTAAACTTGTGTCTAAAATTTAGAACCCCTAACAACATGTTCTTTTTACTGATCTTACACCTTATCTGACATTAATATAATAGTTATGTATCTACGTGCTCTAATTTCCTTAAATTAATATTATTTAAGCTTAAATCTAACCTAGTGTTCATAAGTACTAGCAAATAAATCTTACGCGCTTTCAATTATAACCATATTAATTTATATAACAAGAAATAGTAAAGCTAACACAATCATTGCTATTTCATGATTAACACCAGGAAGTACATCAATCCAATGGTTATATCATAACCTGTAATTTTAATATACATTCCAAAAGGAGATGTTGGAGTATGTTTTTTTGGGAGCATGATTATAGCGATCGGAACACGCGAGCCACCACGCACACACGCGCAACCATTGTTGTTATGTCGCCCGGGTTCTGCAAAAACAGAACCTTGAACTTTTCAAGTTCAAATTCAAGGCGAACATACACGTGATCTACCTACGCGCAGGTTGCGTAACACAACCCCATTTAGGGCTGTCGACAATACTTTACAAAATATAGTAAATGATCAACACCAGACAAATAAGCCTGGGCTGACGTCCCAACACGTACCCCACTGCCAAAGCCTTGTGGGCATTCGCCATAAGAATTAAATAAAATTATTACGAAAGAAAACCAACACACTAGTGATTGTGACTATATGTGTCCAGACATGATTTTATTTCGCACAAGTATGCACGTATAATAGTGGTACGTGTTAACCTGCCCTCTCTTATTATGTGGCAGAAATAATCAGTACAAAAACTAGCAACTCCATTGTTAGATACTCAAAGTACTACACATACATATATAAGGGAGCCAACAAATACAAAATAGTTATTAACATAACTATTGTATTTATTCCAAACCATTTTTAAAAAATACATTAGTCTAAAAAGAGTTGGCAACCCTACCCCACATGTATTCTTTATTAAAAGTGCAACCCCATTTACAGAGTTATTTATTATTATTTTAAGGCGGAACGAATCTGCATTATTACAACATACTCAGCTTAATTATGCTGGTTTTAAAATTAATGTTTCAATTCTAGTGTTTTTATCGATGCCAGATGTAATTTTGTAGTAAACAGATACCTATATTTTAGTAACATATATAGGGCCTCTTTCGCAGATAATGTCTATCCACAACTTATTTGATAGATGTCCTATATAAACTCAGCCCTATCTAATTAAGTAAAAAAACCTTCCAACTATAATACATATAACGTCTGTATTTATATCTGATATAACTTGATGAAATGGCAAATTATCGTGACCATGTACCTACATAATTAGTGGTAGCGTATTACATGAAGCGCGGGCACGTATGTAGAGAACCGAAAAAATATAATTAAAGTAAGCAAACCAACAAGCAGAAGTGATCCTAATAACAACAGCAAAAGTCGCAAATTAACATGCGCGCAGCTTGCCGAGGTTTCGGCAATGACAATGACAACGACCGATGATATAACAGAAGGCTGTCAAACTCGTGAAAACTCGGTCATTGAACCGCGCGCTGGCGGTTTAGCCCCACTTCTCGAAGCTTTCGCTCGTGCGATTTTTGCATTTACACCGATGGTTTTAGAGTTTAATTTAAATTTATTACCCATAATAATATTATACAGTTAAGATTCGGACTGCCGAATACATGACGCAAGTATATGGTAATATGTGTCTCCCATTATTGAGAATACGAAGCCTAATTACATAAACAATGAAGAAAATGGAAAAATAACTTGGTGACGCGACGCAGAGGACGATGACACTATATGTCAACATCTTAAACGAGCATTTATCATAATTTATGTTGCTCTTCCTAACTATTAAATTATTTTTGTATGTTAATTTTATCTCTGAAATGTATTCTGTAATTTTAATTCCATCTACTTCCTGTAGTTACATATTGCTTCAATATTCCAGTACAAATAATACATTTTAAGGTATAAATTATGTTGAGCGGATAGTTTTGCTTTTAAATGCAAATAACGTTCGTCATTATTGACAACCTGATTAGCGCAGTTGGTACCCTGCTTTCTGCGCCGCGGGTCCCGGGTTCGAATCCTGGTAGGGACATACTTTGGGTGATGAGCATGAATGTGTGTACCCGAGTGATGGATCTTAAATATGTATATAAGTATTATATACTGAGTTCGCCCTCAATCCATTGTACGGTAACCATCATAATACAAGCATTGCTTAGTATGGTTGGTGTGGTCGTCTGGTCTTCCATATACATTAGATTCTACGTACGTGTACGTGTGTACCACATAAACATCCTAAGAACACTCGTATAAGAGGTTTTTAGACGATTCTAATGAATTAAGAAAAAAATATTCATCTTCATAACAAATCACTGAAGTAACTTTGTTGTAATATTTGTATTATCATTTAAATTTAGTATGTGTTGACGTGGGTGTGCCAGAAAGGTCCTTGATGCGTAGAAAGTAAATGTTCAATGCGCTGCGCACGCGCATGGCCGGCTCGCGGGCGCAGTCGGGAGCTGCGCGGGGCGCGGGGGGTGACAGCAATGCGTGGAACCTGTTCGAACAACGGTACCTGGGTATCGTGCCCTGGGCGCGCACGCACCCATTATGTAATAATGTAATAACCTTTTTCTCACTCAAGCGAGTCGTCCCTTCAACACATGTGACCTGCCAACCGCGGCCGATTTATTTCATTTACATTGTCCTCGTGCGGCGAATTAGCACGTATTTTAAGAGGAAAATATATGAATATTGGAAATCTTATAGTCAACGTAGAGACTTCTGTGCAAACACATGTTAATGTATCAGGCACATCTATCACGGTCTATGTATCCTATCGCGCTCTCCATACTCAGAACCATAACATTATCAACACGCTCTATCTGACTATATTTTATTTATATAACATCTTTGTTTTATGTTAGTTTTTATTAAATTTTTGCTTATTCTTTTATGTAAACATACTATGGTTTGATTAAATCAAAGTTGAACACAGAAAAGAGCTATCCTCAAGCCTTAAGAGAGAATGTCGTGATGAATTGAACATAACATAATATTTTGTTAACATGTTTTACGGCCTTCATCTAATTTCAATTACATAGAAATATAGATGCAACAAAGTTCGTCATTAAAGCACAGTTATATTTAATTTAAAAGCAATTTCATTAGCGCCTACATTAACGACCATTTCATTCGGATGTAAACTGACTACTTAAGGGGTTACGCGTTCTCTTGCCTCCTGCACAAAGTAAGCCAGCACTAGAAACTTCACTACTAAGAACGAAGTAGGTACCTGCTAACATCATAATTTATATGCAAAGACTAACAAAGGCGTAGTGGCAAACGCTCGTGATTGTTGGGTGTGATACAAATTATTTCCTATTTAATTTTTATTTCCTATTCCACATAAGTTATGAAAGTAAAGTTGCAGGAAGTGCCTCAATCACACGTTTGTTAAATTATCGACGACACAGTGTGTCCCACATGCATACCGGGGGCTCTAATATGTATGCCGATCGCCTTCCGGTGGCCACGCAGTACGGTTACCGCACCATAACTCATAATAGACTTGCATTACTGCTGCTTACACTGCTTGTCCAAACTTTGGCAACTGGTGGCACGGTTGATAAACACACTATAATCTATCATATTATTATTATTACTTATAAGATCAAGTTAACCAGAAAACTACATTAAATAAATACCAGTTAGGTAGCTACATTATAGAACAATATAGTGATATAAATAAAACTAATAAGGAATGATTGAAATTTCCTTTGGATTATTTAATCTACTGCATTTAATTGTATCAGCCATTGCTTTGTAATTTCTGCTAGGTGTTAAATCGCGCGCCGTCTATGTTGATTTCCCTTGAGATTCCTTTCTTTATCTGTGTCCTGAGCTATGGATGTAGAAATTGTATCATTGTCCATGGATGTTTATATTGAATAGTGTTAAATATCCAATACATGTTTTAATTAACAGTTCTAGTACCTACTCACGCTTGAATACAGCCTGCGGGCGAGGAGCGATGCGTCCCGCCGAGCTCTGATTTCACCCTCCAATTTTTGTATTTTTTATCGACACAACCTAACGGTAGTGAGATCCCGTAGGCAACGTATGAAAAATACACGTATCTTTAGACCAACAAATGCCAGCTACCTGTTTAGTATGAATGCAAGTCAATCCTCAAAAGAATTTATAAGTCATTAAATTGACTTTACCTCTACATTCTAGGAAAGTTGGGGCGGCCTACGATTGCGAATGCAGTTCTGTGATCCGAGTCCAGTTCGTACATTGCTTTGCTTAGCGGTATATTTCTATGCATGTTGATTCACAGTATGAATCATTGCACTCGTGAACTTTTATAGCTGGAAAGGTAGGATACCGCTATTATGATTGTTATCAAATATATTACAGCAGGTGTACGTCAATACTCGCACAGAAAACCAAACAGATGATCATATTTCATACTCTGATGGTCGTCTCAAATAGATCTAACGGTACGTTCTTATACAAAGACTCCGTTGTCCCGCCGCGCCGCCGTCATATTTTTTCGGATCCCGGTTCCTACCTGCGATTTAACCAAACACTTGATGGACCTTTTACAATATTATCTGTAGTAACCGTAGATAATTACTTTATGGCTTTCTATTAAAATTAAATATGAATAAATTTTACATTCTGTATTGATTTCTTATTTCACGAGAATACTACACATTGCAATAATAATTCTGTGTTTAATTATCACAATAATTTATCTACGTAATCAGTGTTACATATGTTAACAAACTGAATGGTGATTAAAATGATGCCGTGAATAAATTTAGTTGGCTGCAGAACCCAAATCTAACAAAGGAAAGTAAACCGTCGATGTGGTTTGTTCGATCGATGAAAGTAAAGGCCTGTGTAGACGGCCGAGCAGTCCCGTTAGCCGGCCCGAGCTCGGGCTCACGGAATACTAAACGCTGACATACTGCGCGGCTTTTGACCCTAGCCACATTCTAGTCTAGTACTTCAATACCTCTCAGCACTAGCTTTGTCACGAACACACCGTTGGCAATATTAGACAAAATTCAGATATCACACACATAAAAAACCATAACAAGTTTAATTGTGAGTAGAATACTCATCACAAAAAAATAAACAGAAATTAGAGAAAATAAAAAATAATCTATTTTTATATTGGCATAACTGCACATAGCCTCAGTGAAGCTGAAATATAATTATCAACACATAAATATTTGAATAAAAAGCTGTTACGATGAAGGGCAAATTTTTGCCTTTTTAAGTTTTTGCCGTCCTTCCGAGACTTGCATTTTTTAACGACACTCAGGCATTGTTGTTGCCATTTTGTGTTTTATTAAAAAAAACGTAAACAATTTGCTGAGCGCAAGAAACGCTATTTGTGCAAATGGCACTTTTTAATACATCCTATTTGTTATTGTCATAATAGGTCATAAACACCGAAGGTTCCTTGTCTCATGGACACCTTTGTTAACCGAGCGGCCTTCGCAATTATATTGAGCAATTACACAATTGCACCGACAAAGGAAATTGCACATTTTGTGCTAAAAGTAAAAATTACTTACGAATCGTAAAAAAGGTACCGTTGAGGTGCAGTGGGAGGCTGGGATTAGATATTTAGCCAGACTTATCGGAACACTCGGTTACGTAGCAACCGGGTATGTTGGTAGAGACGTAGGAGAGGACATCGACCCTACGCAAAATTCGCTGCATTGGGCTAGGTCTAGTGCATGCGCGTGTATGTAGCGACATCAACACGGAAGCGTACCGAGTGGGAGCGCGCTATGCGCCCCCCCCTTGGCCAGAGAGGGAAAAACGCATGAATGAGTATTGAAGCCTACCCCAAGAAGGGGGAAAACGAGTTTGCACTGCACCAGCACTCACTCGCACAGATATAGACGCGCTCGCTGTACTTTACACAAAACAGAATCGATACTGAATACTCCATCAAAAACTTACCGACGAACACTGAAATAGGCATTTCACCCGTCAGGTAAAGAGTCGAAGCCAGGAACAAAAGCTTGTGAATGCTAGTATGACAACTAATAGTCAATCTATTTAGCAAGACAGTTGTTTAGTCATTAAGTTTTCTTGTCTTTCTAAAAAAATGGACTTACCTACCGCAATTTTCATATTATTTTATATTGGTGGTTGTGTATGTTAGTAGTGATGTTCATGTTATAAATACTCGTAATAAGGACAAACTATCCGTGCATGTCACTCGTCTCCACAGAATAAATAATTCTTTTATGGGGCAATGTATACGCTTCTATAATAAACTTCCCAAAGGAATCCGAGATTTGCCCATTAATAAGATTAAAACAACTGTAAAAAGTAATCTTTGTCGTAAGGGTTATTACAGGATCTTGGATTATTTGGATGATAAAGCAGCCTGGGACTGATCGCTTAAATATCAATATATATAATGTTAAAGTCTAGCGTGTGTGCGCCCCGCATGGCAACACACTGGAGCTTACTTTTATATTGTAAAAATAATGTATTTAAAAAAAAAGACAAGCCCGCTGAGTTTCTTGCCGGATCTTCTCAGTTGAGGTCGCGTTCCGATCCGGTTGTAGACTTAAGAAAAAAAAAATGTAATGACAATTTGTAAGTGCCCCCGTAGGCCTATACGAAATAAATGATTTGACTTTGACTTTGACTTGTAGTGTAGTGTGCACGATTTTATAAAAAAAAAATGCGATAGACTAAAAACAGCTAATTGAGATCAGTATTTTTAACATATTCAATCAGGATATGCGAATATATTATTATGATACACCAAATAAGTATAGGAGTAATACAACTGAAAAGAAATAAGAAATGATCAAGGTGTCAAACTGATAAACTAAGATTTCCATATGTATGTGTTGTATGTAATTTGCTGCATTGGGCTAATTACATACGTTTATAAAAGTAAAATATTTTAATAAACGATAAAAAATCAATTTCGAAATAAGTACCAACCGACAATTGAGAACAAGCGAGGCTTTCATGAGAAAACCAATTAAACGAACGGGCAGTTATCTCAAAAAGCTTTTACTGAATTACGTAATAACAAGTTTTAATTTTCTATTACGCGCCCAAAGAAAATTTGTGATTCGATGTCAACGACCGTGCGCCCAATACTCGCACAGTAAACGCATTTGGTCGCACACGAGCGCATCGTGCGATTTATTCGCGCGACAGCGGCGGCGGGCGGGCGGCGCGGCGGCGGGCGGCGGGGAAGCGCAGCGCAGTGGGACGAGGCGCCGCGCCGCGGCCGTTCACCCCGGAAGATTCAGTGTTTTGATACCGCGCAAGCCTCCGCCGCGCCGAGCCGCCCGCCGCTGGAAAACTGCATTTTCTTTGATGCGCTTCGCTTTTCACGCTCTAATTGACCAACAATCGGATAATTTCGTTTTTTAAATCAACTGATCATTTAATGCTTTGATTTGGGTACCTATGGAGATAATTGTTTAGTTTTTGAATATTTTTTTAATGAATAGGTGCTCTAACTCAGTTTCATCTTTACATAGAAAATATATACACAAATGTATCAAGGTGGTTATGGTTTCATATATTGAAATGAATACATTTATTTATTAAATTTACTAAATAAATTATGGGAGGTTTGTCAAAATTTATTGAATGTATAAATTACGATTTACAATTCATTTATATGTAAAACTAAAAAAAACTCGATTAGCTACAATTACCTAACATTTTGGAATTATTAAAAAACTACTACAACATTAATTCTCTACGCATATTTCATATATTTTAGGAAACAATAGATTTGTATTAAGACTAAGCTAAATCTGTCAGTAGCAGGAGCACACACACAAGCCTACACCTACTTATAGTATGCAATAACCGTTTAAATCGATAGAGGCTATGACTAGAGGTTTTCGGTGTGAAGGGAGCCTGAAAACAGTTTGGGGTAGATCACGAACGCTCGGGGATGCCAGATATTGAGGTAGGTTGTAATTCCAGGCCACATGAGGCATATCTTTTAGTTTTTAAATTAAGAATTAACTAATAGCTATTTAAAAATAAACTTGTTTGAAATAATTTACGTTTATGAAAAAAAATATGTGTCTTCGTGCCAGTAATATGTTTTATAAAAATAGATAGAAAGATTATTAACATCTAAATCTTTTTTTTTCGTAAACTTTATCATAAACTGCGTTTAACCACAGATAACTTAATAGTTCTGCACACCTATAAACTATTCACAACACGCAGATATATATTAAAAGCGTGGACTAATCAAATAAAACCTACAAACATTAAATCCTTTTTTTATATTTTTGGCATATTACCACTGAAATGCCGAAAGGAAAACATTGCTAATATTTTAAGAGTCCATTAAATAACACAAATTGATTATTGAATTAATGAACGAGGTTCAGGGGTGAGCCGGGTCCTTTGTACCTACCCGGCCGAACAGTTTGCAGCTGTTAACAGATTACAGGCTGTAAATAGTGAAATCAATATTGTATAATGGGAGGTGGCAGGGTGTGCGGCGCGGAGGAGTCGGGACAGAGCTCACCCCTACCACAAAACTCACTCGCAATTTCCCACTATCCCATTAATATTTTCCTTAAAAAAATTACACTAGTTCTCTTTAGCCTTTAAGGAAGTCATAGACCACCATGGTTGTTATATTTTGATATAGGATCGAGAATCCAAGGTAAGGGTGGGTGCAGGCTATGTCGTCGACCCCGCGAGAGTGAAAGCGTGTTCCGGGGAGGCGCACAGGCCGCCGCCCGCCCCGACATGGCTTTCGCTGCCTTTCTCACGACGCTTGCACGTTGTTTTAACTTATATTAATTAGCATTATGAGCTGTGAAATAATATTTACTAAAGTAATGTATCCGTGATAACGTTTCTTAATTAGATTAATCAGCTACTGATCGTCAATAGAATATATTATCAAATTAATTAAATTGATTGGTGCTCGTTTAATTGTGAATGAACACTCGACTCATATATAAGCTTGACCTCTGAATACTCCAGCGCGCCTAAAATTCTAGAGACGTTTAATTTACGTACGTTCGTCTCGTACAATTAAGCAGGAATTAAATAATTGAGTAGCGTTTGAGTATTCGTCCGCGACTGAAATAGCACCTAATAAAAGAATTGAGAAGATAATGTATTGAATAAGCATTATATCGCCCCCCGGGGATCACTATGATCGTCATCAGAATGGAGCGAGGATCGGGAGCACGGTCAGGGCGCTCTGCGCGCTCGCCGCCACACTACGGAAGTAATGAACTTGAATGCAGCCGCCGCGGTCGCATTGCGCTGCGCCGCGTCGTCCCGCTCTCCTCTAATAAGAGAATAGGAGGCGCGAACGTGACATAGCCACTGCAATTCGCTGTCAAATTCGTCCGCATTCTCCATCACAGGCCGCTTTCGTCGTCGATGCGTTTATCGGAACGAGACGCGAATATGTGTGTCGATTGCATTCTCGGCTTCGTAAAAGTGCATCTAGGTCGGTGGGTATAGCGGCGCGGCGTCGTCGGGTTAGGCTAGTGCAACGCGCTCGGCGGCTAGACGTAGGGCAGGTCGGCACGGTGGCCTACGCGTTGCATAATGCACACCGCGCTCCGGCAACGTACACGCCGAGAGGATCCACCGGCGGCGACCGCGCTCGCCATCCTCTGAGTGCTCGGCGCCGCCGCCCGCAGACATGAGAGCGGCGCGCCGCTTGCGCCCGCTCGTCCCCTTGCTGGCGCTCCGCATACTCCTCGAGTACCTTAAATCACTCGACGTTGTCTAACCGAGCCGGCTCATCCACCAAATGTAATAATAATTCATGTAATATAACCGAAATACGCGTAAACTAAGAACAGTAACTCAAGAATGAATAATTAATATTGTAAGTATACGAAATATTTTTTCTGTGTTCAAGTTCTACCGGTTATATTTTTTGTTGGTGCAAAATGACGCTAAGAAACTAACTTGCATTTTTTTCAATTTGATGAGCGTAATTTGTGGCATTGTACTACAAAGTTGTCACATGAGAGTTTAAATTCATGAGCATTATAAATCCAAATAGCCTATTACATATGTTTATTGTTAGTGCATTTAAAAATCTCCACTATATTTTATCTCTCATATAAACAGCCATCTATTTCTATTGAAAATATGTATCTACGTATTACATGTGGATATTATTAGATTGCAAGGTTAGTGTTCCCGTTGCACTCGCGCATGGCTATGTAACTACATAACATGCAATAATCATGGCTATTTTATAATACCTTGTATTCTAGTCAAGAGACTTGATATGCAGTTGTTTCCTTTCATAGAAATCGAAAACAAACTGGGCATTTAAAACAGTATGATATGGTTCCAACCCAGATAAATACATTTTAAAAATTGTATAGGCTTACTTATATCATCAATAGCATTGATACATTTAAAGACGACATACATATTTTATTAAAATAAATATAAAATAGGGCGCTACGATTATAGTACAGTACGTTGTCGGGAAACTTTTCTATCCCAACATTTTCTAATTTCTGTATTTATTGCGTATTCCATGAAACTTTCGTATTTATGGAGTCTGTGCCTTAAATAAGGAAGTAAGAATAGTCAGCACACCACAAACCTTGTGCGCTCCAAATATATGCAAACATTCACATAATAATATTTACGATATGCATCTGTGAGTAAGTACATTCAATTGAAAATAGGGTTGCTCTAACCAGGTACTTAATTCATCTCCAAATTAAATCGATTTCGTTATCAAAACTAGCTTTGATAATTCCATCGCGTCGTTACGAAAAGTAATTTAATAGTATTCAATAATAATATTTGATATATTACACCTAAATTACTAAAGCATATGCTTGAAAGTTGAAAGTTATAATGTACAAATAACTTTGTTTATAATGCTAACCCTACCGCATCGTCATCGGCTGGCCGCAACGTGCCGCGGGCGTAAAGGGCAAGTTCAAGAGCGAGCGCATCATGCACCAAGGTTGCTTCCTGGTGCGCGCGCGCCGACGACGCGCAGCCGCGCGGTGCGATACCGCGCGGACCGAACGATACGCACCGCTGTACCCTTTTTATTACCATAATTCTCGTAAAAACTAGTTGCATCCAACTTAAACACAAAACATTTTTTGTCACTGACGAATTATTTATTTATTAATAAGTGGTTGTCTTAATTGAATTACCATTTGTTTAACCTTTGTTTTGCATAATTACCCTCTCTGACAATATCTGGATGTGCTCGGCTCGGCTCGGAGTTTGTGGATAAAAATTATGAGTACAAATTTATATGGCATAATTTAAATATTCACAAAGTGAGGTAAACGATAAAGGTTTATAGAACAATCGTAAGCGAAATCCTACAATGTAACTCAGTTGCTGAGGTGGGTGCGGTGCGGGGTTGCATGCGAGTGTGACATTGCGCTGGCGCATTGCGCAACCTCGGTCACGTGCGGCGGTTAGCCCCCGCCACCCGCGTTACCCCGCGTTTCCACTCGATATAAACACGGGACACATAACAGAATATACAGGGTGAATTTTTATAGTGTGCGTATATGGCCAAATTTAAAACTTTAGAGAATGGCGAAATATGCTTAAAGGACTGGAGGAAAACCGATTTTAATGATAACTAATTTTTTTTACATAATTTCCCAAGCCAGGAATTAAAGAAAATGATTTTGAATATAAAAAATAACGTACTTTATCATTGCACCATCCGATAATGCCGCTAATAAGGATCAAGTTCTGGGCAAGTTCCGGCAAAATAAAGAATTAATATTTTCATACATAAACGTACATACCAAAACCGCTCAAATTGTTCAGACCGTACCCACCTATATTCAGCATCACAACAATTTGTTCTAATTTCTTGTTAGGTATTTTTTCGCGGTTGGGTTAACAAATAATAATTTCTAATAACAAAAGGAGTATCCGAGGAGTATCCGAGGAGTTTCCGAGTACTTGAATCGCTTCAAGTGCAAGGAAGATCCATCGTGCATCTGCGAACCGGGCGTGAGTGAGTCGGTGGCACACATACTGCTTAGTTGTCCAATTTACGCTCTCCAGAGACTGGAATTGGAAATGTCTTTAGACATCCAGCTTAAGTTGGACAATCTAGGCAGTCTCATTAGGGACAAGAGGACACAGGAGGCCTTTCTGTCCTACTGTGCGAAGCTAGCGACCGGTGTAATAAACAGGAATAAGACCTAACTGGAAAGAAGATGTCTGTATAAATATTATGTTAATATTTAAATCCAGCATCTTAACACTACCACGATCCTGATTACACTGGCTAGCGGTCTTGTGCAGTGGGCAGAGGGAATTTCCCCTGTCCCAAAACATGTCATAAGTTGTACCCTAAAATGTTGGATTATTTGCATTATAAAAGTTGCTTTAAGTTGTTATTTGCTTTAAGATTTCATTGCCTTTTAAAATGTACAATAAAGATTACTTTTACTTTATTTAAATAAAAAATCCTATGTACTTATATTCTAATATTAGTTTAAATAAGGTCTCTGACCCCCATGTCAGAGGGATTCGCGGGCCGGGCCAGGACAGCGCCCGGACTAAAAAAAAAAAAAAAAAAGGAGGCATAATTTTAAAGCTGTATTTAAAAAATGCAATTTCTTTAATTTGTCGTATGTCATTACTTCACAGAGCTTGATAATTATCGGATGGTGCAATAATACAGTATTTAGGAAACATAATATATACAAAAAAATATGTAATAAAGCATGAAGATTCGTTATTACCCAAGCGTGTAAGAATACCTATTATCTTACCCTTACACATGCATCCAAAGATGGGCTATGCTATGTTGCAGTGCAATGGTTTGTAACTCATACATAAAATAAAACTATTACGCGCGGAGGCCGGCGGCGCTTGCGCAACTATTTGAATGTCAAATGGGGCCGGTTTGGAAAACAAAATTTTCGTTTCATCGGGAGGAGTCGTCGGCCGCGGGCCGCCTTACTTCCGCAATTGTGCAATGAATTGTTGAACCCCGCGATTGCTTCATTGCACGCCCATGAGAACCTTCTCGAACCTGTCCACATGGAAACCATTCCAGCAACTGCATTACAATTACTTACAAATTATATAAAATGTAATTGAACGACGTTTTCGTTTATTTTGAAATGTATGTTGGTATTACAAATAATTTAAGTTTCGTGGCCGAGTTCAGATTCCGTGTTCCACGTGCCTCGTGCCAATTTGGCAAATATTCAATGCATCTAATGCTCAAAGCGCAAAGCGATCGTTTTGATTAGTTTTAGATGTATTCAATTGTTCATTAACATCAAAATAAAATATATTAGGTTGGTATGTCTCTCTATAACTTTATTACAGTTATATTTTTGATTAGGATACCTACCAGTTTGATTTATTTTATATTGTTAATATAAATTCAATAGAACTTCAGGTACTGTCTCGTGTGTCTGTTTTCTATGTTTTCCCAAAAGCATGTATAAAATTAATTTTCTCTTTTTGTTTCAGGAACCAGTTACTTCAATTCACATAAACTTATGATGAGAATAATCTTTTAGTGATCAAGAAATAAATACATAACATCATAATGAGACTGGTAAGTGCAATTAAATGAAAAAATAAATTAACATTTATATTATTCTAGTTACTTAGCTAAAATAATACATTCTAATTTGGTTACAAATATATTAACTATTTAATTGGATTTTCTAAAAATATAAATAGGCTAAGGGGAAGTGTAGGTGCGCAGTGGAAAGTGCGCACTTATCAGAAAACTGGGTCAGTAGTGACACCGCCCCTTTATCGAACGTTGCACCTTCCCTTCACTTGGGGAAAATAAACTCTTTCTACGGGTAAATAGATTTCAAAGTCAGATGACGTGGCCCGAGATGCACACCGCTGTAAAGAGGGAAAATGCATTTCGTTCAGTTGTTTGCATATTTTGGGGTCTGAAAATGGCCGGCTTCCAGGCCGCGTAGTTCCATATCGAGTTTAGGATATAAATGTTGTACTCTCGCCATTTTCGATAGATCTTGTTCTAAATATATTAGGTCATCATAATGTGAGATGTGAAGTGTTGTATACATAGTTTCGTGTTGTTAACAGTCAACAAGTGAAGAAGTGCCGAGCACAACAGTGGTAGGCCGAAGCGGGAGTCCGCGCGGCGGCGCGGAAGCGGTGAGCGCCGTGTCTGGCGCGGGCGCATACGATGTGACGCGCATGCGCGAGGAAGAGTTCGAGAGGCTCACAGTATACATAGTGCCCGACGTGCCCTGCGAGCGTGGCAAGCCTAACAGGGCGGAGAGGACGCTACCGCGAAGCCTGGCGCTCAGACCCTCAGCTGTATTATCCACGCCCAATACACCAGTGAGTTAGATATAAATATTTATTTAATACCAATCATCTTATTTTTCTATGCAGCTAAACCCCCAATGCTCAAAGCGTAATGTACCATATCTTTGAGTGTAATTATAGGCTATCGATATAGTAAAACCCTGTTGAAATTGCTTCAATAGCTTTTACGTGATGCTCGAACAACATAATTTATTGCTGTTATCGATCAGGGATAGCGACGAGGTGGCTAATGTGACGGGACGAATGGTCAACGGATCTAACAAGACATAGACATAAGGACCTTATAATCCCGTCACACCTTGTTCTGTGTTTATAGAAAATGATTTTTGGATTGTGACTGGAAAACCAACTGGCACAATATGTTAGGACAGTATACATATATATATATTTTACGTATATATAGTAGTACGTATATAACGTTATCATGTTTGTCATTGTAATATACAATACATAATTACAGACTGAAGGAGTGTGGAGCACTGGAGTGATACCACGCGGTACTCGCTTCGGCCCATTCGAAGGCACCCGAACGCCAAATAAACCCAATGACAAAGTCTCCTGGCGATATTATTGGAGGGTGAGTTACACAATTATACCTACTTTTACTTTCAAACGACACCGTAATTGCAAACCTTCGCTTTCATTATAATTCGGTTGATGCTTTAATTTGTAAATATTTTCAGCGCACCTCTCATAGTAATTCCTGATTTATCCTTAGACGAACCAAAACACATAACTAATACCCTGTAATATTATGCTATAAGTAATACATGTTGTTCGTATGCAATAATTGCGCACTACCTATATTTTCTCCTTCAATTAACCGAACTTCTCTTTGGGCCAGGTACAGGAAACTGTCAGACACCATACTTATGGAAATATTAAGGTGAGATTGGGCTTTGTATACTTATTTCCTTGGTGGTGGTTTTTTTTTATTTAAGTTTTTTCAATTAATTTATTACTTACTTATTATTATTATATAATAGTACATTTCTGCTTGCGAATAAAAACAGTATCCATTTCTTAAATATTAATACGGATTTATCTATCGTCGCGACCATGCTAGGCAAGCGACTAGCTATTCAATCATAAATCATTGTTCAAACAAACGTTATCTTCCGCGTCCTATATTGCCTCTCGAGTGACATTGCATCTCGTCCTTGACTCCCCACGACATGTACCTATGTATAATGTAAGCGTGTTGCTATCAGTTGCACGCGTATTGTAAATATCCTGCACGCGACACGTGCTCAAATAAACATGTATTTAGTTCTATGATATATGATAATATATATTATACAACCTTCCAAGAATGTTTTGTATCGCAATTCTACATATACTTAGGTAATTAACAATTCAATTCATTGTTTAATCCTTCCCTTCCCTTACGCTGTAGTATTATTTTAAAGTAACGATGACCTATTACATACGACGTTTGTTTGTCAACCACAAAAATGAAGTTAATAATACCATCAGGTACAAACAAATGCTTAACTTAACATAATTATGGTGTTAATGTATAGTTATAATTCTACTTGTATATTAGTGTTATGCAGCTAAAAAGCATATAACAAATAATGTTAATCTATTACAGATATTCAAGGACTCTGATTATTATTACCTTGACGGCTCCGACACGAGTGTTGCAAACTGGATGCGATACGTCGCCTCGGCGTACTCGCTCTCCGTGATGAACCTCGTGGCTTGCCAACACCAAGAGCACATATACTTCTACACGATCAGGTAAATTCACTTCACAAGTCGTTTATATTGCACTAGGAAACCAATATCCATTTGAAATACTAAATGATTGTTTATAATTACAGAGACATCATGCCAAACGAAGAGTTAATGGTCTGGTACTGTAAAGATTTTGCAACGAGGCTTGGATATGATATTGATCCGGAGAGAGCTACATACTCTATTTGTAAGTATTGTGATAAAATCATAATATACCAGTGAAATTTCTAATTATAAAGATCACTAAAGTATGCTATGTCAAAAGGCTACAACATTTTTATTGGTTACAGGTAAGGAGGAAACAATAAAAAAAGCGTATGGCTTGCCGCCGGCGCCGGTTCATCCCGAAATTGCCTTCAACCATATGAAATATGTTCTTGGCTTAACGAACACTAAAGAACTATTAGAAACTGAAGTTCCCAGCCGCCGCCGGAAACGAGAAGCTACTGACCAACCATTCCAAGACAACACCAGTCCTATACTTCGCGAAGATCCGAGATGTATGAACAAAAATGACAGAGTAGTCAACAGAACTGATATGGCCGCCAACATAATTCAAAACAAAACGGAAAATTCAATAATCAGCGAACGGACATCGTTGTCACCAAATAGTTTAATGCCTTCACCTTCCCAAATGAAAATCCACAGAGACAACCCTACGTTGATCATTCATCAGCAGAAAGAAAGCACATCTCATATGGTGATACATCAGCTCGAGAATCCTCGCATTCAAAGTAATAGATCTCCCGCACAAAATCAACATTTACGAGATATGAGAGGACCTTCTCCGATGGGCCAAATGAATCAAGAAAAATTGGGACATAAATCTCCAATCCTGACCCAGTGTGGAGGCCCACATTATGAACACCAACTCACTCCTAATGATGGATCAGTACGGTCAGATGAAGGGTATCATAGTAATGGCTACCACGATGAATTCACCCCTCCAGAGGACTCCAGCGACTCTGATGTCGAGAACTATGTTCTTGACTGTTCAAATAAAACCAATGAACCCAAAGAGACTGTTATCGTTCAAAAAATGGACCAAGATATGCATCGCAATGAATTTAGGAAAGTAAAAATCAAAATGCCACGAGCGTATCAGTATAGCCTTAAGGATATGGACTGTGATAGTGAAAGAGAGTTGGTGATCGCTGAAGAAATGCCGCACACTCGACCAAACATGTCGCCACCTCGCCGCGATCCCGCCACCTCAACGGTTATCGTGCTGGAATCGTCTCAGAATACCGTTGTGCCTCTTAACAAACCTTACTACGAGGATGGCACAACTTCACCAATACCGCCGCCGGCGTTCATGAGATATTCCCCACCGGACACGAGGATATTAGAAACCATACTTTCGGGAAATAGAATGGATACTAACAATAACGATCCCCACAGGCGTCAGCCAAATGCTACACCGCCGCCTTCATCGCCCACTGAAATGGCTTATTCTTATAAGAAAAGCCAAAGATATGGCAACGTGTGTAGCCCAGACTCTAGCTCCAACTTGACACCTCTACCATCACTATTGCCTTTACCACAACAACTGCCGGTTCCGAGCGCCGCTTCTTTATATTCATCATCACCACCTCACACGATTCCTCACACAACCGAAATACGAGAGATCAGAGAAATAAGGGAAATTAGAGAGACACGATATGAGAGTCACTACCCAAACTACTCGTATAACTTGTACTCTCCGCCCAATTCAACGATAATAACTCAACTAGGTTCTCCCCCTAGCACTTACTCGCCGACGGTGACGTCATCACACCAGTATGAAAGATCACAAAACGTCCAAAATAACCACCAATATCCGTCATCCACTAGTGTGATCACACTTAAAAACTGTTCGCAGTTGAGCTTAATACAAAACACGAATGTTAATAGTCAACTGGTCCCTCAGCACGGCAGCGTTAGCCCCGACGACTCATGCGGGCTCATGATGGCGCCGATGAGTCCCGGCTCTCAATCCTCGCGCGGGTACAGAAGCTTGCCATACCCACTGAAGAAAAAGGATGGGAAAATGCACTACGAATGTAATGTTTGTTGTAAAACGTTTGGACAACTTTCCAATTTGAAAGTTCATTTAAGAACACATTCAGGAGAGCGACCTTTCAAATGCAACGTCTGTAACAAATCATTCACGCAGCTCGCGCATCTACAGAAGCATCATCTAGTTCACACAGGAGAGAAACCACACCAATGCGATATTTGTAAGAAACGGTTCTCCTCGACATCGAACTTGAAAACCCACCTGAGGCTACACTCGGGACAGAAGCCCTACGCGTGCGATCTGTGCATGCAGAAGTTCACACAGTTCGTACATTTGAAACTTCACAAACGGCTACACACTAATGACAGGCCGTACGTGTGCCAAGGATGCGACAAGAAATACATCAGCGCTTCCGGATTGCGCACACACTGGAAAACTACTAGCTGTAAGCCGAACAATATTGAAGAAGTCTTAGCAATAACAAATGCTGCCAACACTGAATGTATTGGTAAGTAATTTTTACACTGTTTTAATCGTATTTCGATCTGATTTGGTCGTCACTTTTCTTTTTTAAATATTGTTCGTAATAAAATATTATTTTATAATAACCGATATTAAAATTAACGATATTAGAATTACCATCAAATAGAATAGAATTAACACGGGAACAGGCGCGAGAGCAACTGCAGCGCTATGCACTTTCTCCTCGTAGGTGAACCGCAACTTTCACTTGCGCTCTCACTGAACGCGGCCGATTTCATTTTCGCGTGCACTTTGCAGGTACCGTCGACAAAGACTGCCACGAGAGAGAGGGGCACGAAGCGTACGAGGTGCACTCTCCATCACAGGGAGGGCTGGTGGGAGCCGGTGGGGCGCGTGTCACGATGTCGCACAGCGAGGCGATGCTAGGGGGGCTGGCGCACACCACCACACCACACCTGGTGACGGGGCACGGGCCGCTGTCGCCGGCGCACGCGCAGTACCGCGCGCTGCCGCCGCTCGACCACGAGCCGCCACCGCAGCCCTACGGTGCGCCCGCCGCGGAGCCGCGGCCCAGCGTCATCGAGTCCAGCCAGCCCCTCATCATAGAGTGCACCTGAGCCCAAACCGCGCGGCACGCACTCCCCGGACACGTGTTTCCCCGCCGCAATATGTGATTCCAGTTTTGTGAACGAGCAAAAGTATTGTGTACCTATAAACAATTGGTGTGTCTTGTCCCTTAGAGTGGCTATGAGATTACGATACGAACGTTAAGTTGTATATTTGTAAAATAGTAGTGTATAAGTGCGATGCGACGTAAATAAGTACTAAGTACTTGCGTAGAGTTAATCCCCTAGGGGACAGTGTACTATATTAAAATAAATGTTACATCCAAGGTTTCGGCAGCCTTTGTTTATAGTAATGCTCAATTTTACATGTGTAATTAGAATTCTATTATAAATAGGATTTTGTGACATCGACTTATTTAATTTTTCTATGCAATTGCAGATAGGTAACGACTTTCGGAACAGATATTTCAGGGTGTTAGTTTTCATTTGAATTGCTGTTAATAATCAGCGTGGTCATGACAGTGCTTACTGATTACGTTAATATAAAATTCGCCAAAGAATATTTGAACAGCAATGTAGTATTGAGTGAATAGTTTTTGCTATCCTTATAAGTCAAACGTGAAATTATTTCATACGGGCCGAAATTCAGCTTTGAAAGATTATCAATCAACTGATTAGTAGTAGTAAGTGCCAAAAGCACGTTTATATTTTAAGTTACATTTAAAGGTCGTATAGTATTTTAAAATTGTTGTTCCTAATGAATAATCAGAGAGTAAGCGCATGGTGTGTGCATGAACTTAATTCTAATGTAAATTAGAGTAAAATTAAAAAATGTGTACATTATCCCTACGCTAGAACAAATGGTGCTTCACATCGTAGAGTAGTAGTGGGTCGCGAGGCTCCGCCCGCCGCGCGCGCGGCGTCCGTCGACTGCACTACGTTGTAATGTTAATTCACCGAATCTACTTGTAACTATTTTATATTCCCAAGTAATTATGATTCTCCTATTCGAAAAGGCTGAGATAAATAAATGTAATGTAAAGTTCGGCGGATATTAAACGTAAGTTATCGTAGGTATTGGTTTACATTATGTGTAACTTGTGTCTCGTAAATATAATGGATTTTTTAAATATAGTTTTATAAAACCTGACTATGTATTCACAGCTATACATGATGTATAGCCAATCGATAGTTTTTTGTATATTTCTATTGTTCATACGACTAAGATTTTTACACGCAATCCCTATTAGATTTGTGTACCATTATATTTTGTACTGTTTACAGGGCATGATTATGTATTTGTACTAGAGCCAACAAACATGTGCTAATTGTTTCCATGTTCGTTTCATAATTGTATTGCGCTGATTTCGACGTTACCTAACTAAACGAGGCTGACTTAATGTTAAAACTATTTTAATATTTAAAAAATACAACAATAATTTTTCCATCGACTCGCGACAAGAACTCTATTAATTTGAAACTATCCACTCAATTAATTCTCTTCTTTCATTTAATACACAAATAAATACAATCTAATTGTGCGTGTGTTATTAAAATGTGTCATTGACATTTGAGCAATCTCGATAGATTTTATTTTATGCGTTGGTAAATATACCCTAATGTTGTTGCATAAAAAAATATTTTTTTAAAATAAACATTACCTACATTAAAACGACTATTACATACTACAATGTCCATAAATATTTTATTTGTTTTATATTTTTGCGTCGTCATTTTAATATTATTAATGGCATACTCATACGTCACCTTATTTGAATATAATGTACAGGGTCAATTTTAAACGTGTACCTTCGATCATAAGATCGTCTATTCAATAATAAGATTATTACAGCCGTTGTTTCAATTTGATACCAACGTAAATAATATAAATGTAAACTAATAACATAATTTGTTATTTTTGAAAATCATTTTGCGCGTAGCTGCGTACAGATGTATCGTTACAAGATATTTTCCTGTATGTTTTTATACCGGTATTAAACGTCGAAGTCAATAGCCATTGGTTACACCCATTATTGCTGCCTCTATAAATAATACCGATCGAATAATCCAAATACATATTCTGTCAAGGGAAATTAAATGTTGTTGTGGTCTGTGAAGCACAGAATATCAGCTACGAATTATTGTTAATGTTGATGTTTTTATCTCCATTCCATATAAATATCTATGTTATAGTTATATTTTTGTTAGATTTTAATACTTTTATTACATTATAACATCGTACCGGAAAGTTGCCAACATTGAACACAATGTTTAATTTCCTTGACAGGTGCTTAAAACTGTACATAACAGCCTATACCGATAAACGCGCAATCTATTAAAGACACAACGATATAAATCATTTAACTATAAGTGTCTGATTGTCAATTCTTTACTTGCAAAATGTTTGTTAACCCTAAAACCGAAGGTACATATTCCACTGTAAATAATTCCGATGGAAATAATTAGTAAATTAATTAATTGGTTTATTTTGATATATTTATATCTAAAATAATATAATATATATATCGTTCACTACCTATGCCATCGTAATTATACCTATATCAATAATGTATAAAATTTGTCACCTAAAGATTAAATATTACATATTAATCTACGAATTACAATACGTTACTCGTGAAGAAAGGTAAGCAATATTATCATAATATGTATTCCAAACCTTTAGCTACAACTATGAATAAATATAATGGACACGCATACATCTCGTTTCGAGTGTAGGTATTATTGTAACTACTTAATACGCCAGAAACTTACCTTATACTATAAAGGCCTGTATTTTGTACACCTTGATCGATAGTTATTTTACAACACCAAATCCATTAAAAAGGAAAAAAAATATAAAATCGCAGTTTTATTAAGTTCTATGACCTTGCCTGTGACCTTCAAAATGAAATGCATAGGTTGATTTTATATAGTCCTGCTTTTATCTACTACTTCCATTTTATTGGGACCCGCGTTTTTCGGCACGCTTTGCCAGCCTTTCGATTCGTGCTTACCATATGCGGAGGCGGTAAACATCACTATAACATCAGCCATAGTGAAAGGAAATGAAAACGCACACGGCAACTTCAAACAGTTTTCGCAGAGTAGTAAGCCATCCCACCCTAGTAACGCGAAATGGAATTAATTAAAAATGGCTTCTGCCAAATAGTAGGACTCAAACTATTTTGCCGCACAAGAATTTGTTTCTTCTTTTCACCAAAAATCTTCACGATCTGAATCACAACTTGCACTGATTGAAAAAAAAGTATAATCTTGTTTTACCGTTTCATCTCGTTCAATAAACTCTACCATAGCATGTCAATTTCACTGGGTAAAGTTACTTTCTCAATGTTATGCATTCATGAATTGATACACAAAAAAACTTTAGAGGAAACTGAAATGCTTGACTGCTTCATGCAAGTTTATTATGAGTCTTATTCAGAATGTTGATGTCGACAATAGAAAGCAATTTCTATTTAGAAATTATAAAATATAACTTCAACTCTTTGACACCTTTCAGAGCCTAAATCTAATGCATGTAGATCCATACTATTTTTTTCTCGCAATGCTATTTTTTTGGCAGAAATTGTCAAGAAATGAAAGTACTGAATTATAACAGGCGAAAATTGTAATTTGTAACATTAAAAAAAGAAAATGGTGAGTACACAGATATTAATGTATAAACGAACTCGAGATACAATCAAGAACAGAACATCTATAGATGCCTCGTATTGTGTGGACCATCAGTTCATTCAGAATGCAATATATCATTAGAAAATTACATTTCCTTATTAAAAAAGAATATCATATACTTAGGATCCTACAGCATAGTAAAAGCGCTTATGGTTACAAAATGTTTAGGTTTAGACATCTTGTTACTTTACTTCACGTATAGCTTAACACAATGTCAACTATAAAAATCAATATTAAGAAATATTTTAATTTATCAACAAATAATAATTATATATTTAGCCCCTTTTTGTACCGATGTTGGGCACGGGCCTAGGCTATAGTCTCACACGTCTTTCGAGGGGTTCTCTCAGACATACAGGTTCCTCATAATATTTTCCTTCGCCGTAGCAAGTGATAATCATAATTGAAAATGAGATTCACACGTGAAAGCTGAGATTACCCAGAGATACGAGCTGAGGTTTGAACCTGCTGCCCTAGTATTTACGACGAGCATTCTAACAACTTGGCTATCAACGGTTAAACTAAATTAACAAATATTAGTACACTGCTATGTATTTTGTGTATTTTCAACTTCAGAATTTGGTTCTGGTGCGCTACATTTCTTGAGATGTGTTCTCATGTTGGAGGACTGAGTGAAGGCCAACTTGCACCGAGGGCAGGAGTAAGGCTTAGAGCCGGTGTGGAAGTTGAGGTGTGACTTGAGATGGTGCTTCTTGGTGAACGACTTCGGACACAGCGTGCATGAGAACGGTTTAACGCCTGTGGAATAAATAATAGCTTAGGTACTGTGGAATCGTTTGCTAAATTGTTTTGTCGTTTATTGTAATAGTTTTATATACTGGCCAAATATATTCCAATAGTCAATGCGTTCTGAACATTATGAAAATAATAATATTAAGAACACATCATCATCTGCATAGTCCGAAACTAAGCAACGTTTGTATTGTTGCGGTATACCCACGCACAATGGATTAAGGGCGATCCCAGTATATAATTACTTATACTAATAGCTATAAAACATCCATGATTCGGGTATAAACTCATCATACTAAGTATGCCCATACCGGGATTCAAACCCGGAACATTTTGCACAGGAAACAGGTCACTACTAACAGTGTCAATTGCGTTATCAACATGAAAATGCTTTTCATTGATATTCCTATTAATTTACAGAGTCAGACTGAACTTTTCAGAAAAACCGTTTTAGCACAATATAATCGTAGAGACATTGGCATATAGTGTCCAGATATACTGACCTTTGTTATTATTAAGCAATTAATAATAAATCCAATTAAGTTTCACATCATTTTGCTTGCCAATAAAATGTAGAGAAACATTTCATATGTTGAAGAGGCACTTATGTTTGAGCAGATTGATACCCAATCGAAGTACTTAATTATTTGTAGTTTGAACTTTATGGAGTTATATCATACAAACCTGTATGTAGTCTCAGATGTAGAGTCATGTTGGATCTGTCAGCGAAGCGCTTGTCGCAGTGAGAACAGGCGTAGGGCCGCTCGCCCGAGTGCGTGCGCTGGTGCTGCTTCAGGAGCATCTTGCGGGAAAACGCCTTACCACACTCCTCGCACACGTGCGGTTTTACTCCTATAACGTCAAATAAAAATTTAGCACTAAACAATTACCTGTTGTACACACAGCTAATAAACTAATGTATGTTTATTTAGAACATTTTGTTTTATTTAAGTCTCTAGCCATCTATAAATAAATAAATAAATATCGCCAGACGAACACATCAACTATACGGTCCCACACTAAGCAACGCTTGTATTATGGGTACCGTACAATGGACTGGGGGCCGACCCAGTATATATTACGTATATAGATATTAAACATCTATGACTTGGGTACAAACATTCGTGCTCATCACACAAAGTTTGTCCCTACCAGGATTCGAACCCGGGACCTTCGGCATAGAAAGCAGGGTCACTACCGACTGCGCTAATCAGGCCGTCAAACTGACTGATGATCTCTATATTCTTCATCAATCAGCCTCTTGCTTTCCACTGCTGAGTCTTCAACTTTCTGCATCTAGTTTTTGCAAGCAATTTGGCAAGTAATCACCTAACAGCAGGACGACCTACACTACGCTTGCCTAGTCATAGTCTCTACGCGGTAGCTCGTCTAGTCAAGTAGTTGTCCGTTGTCGGAGTCGCCTCATCAACCCATTACCGCCCGTGTTCACTCATATAGGTTGCTTTTTACCCTGTCAAGAGCCTGTTTCAACTCATTCGATAGATGGCCCATTCAACTTCTGTCCAATATGATATGTACACATTATGAAACTAGCCTAAATTTTACAACTTTGCCTAAATTCACAACTATGTATCATAGATCACGATTGTGATTTATTGATTTATTTTATGATCTAAAATAGCACAGCGTAATTTGAGCTCATTTATTTTCTCTTCAATTCAACTAGCATCCATAAAATTATAAAATATATCTTTTTAGTTCAACAAGGAATTAATAACGTTAGACAAAAAGTTAATTAGGTACGAAAATGAGCGCTACTTACAGCATGTTCTATAGATTGTGTGTGCACGATGACGAAGCATCTTTAATTAGAAATACGAAGAGCAACGGTGCTAGCTATGCAAGTAACATTGATTTATCGCGATGAAGTTCCCTGTAGGTTTTATTTTGAAAAGAGAATGATACGCATACACAATAACATTCCAAACCAATAGTCCTCGTATAGCGCTCTGAAAACAGAACGATAACATTGCGCATACCTAAACTAGGCAAAGTTTAAGCACGTTTCCGTATAGATACCCGATTAAGTAGTGATCCATTACTGCTTGATCATAGAACACATTTGGTGGGCTGGAGTTGGAAACGGTAATGCAAGCAGTCGAAGATGAATATGTTATATTTTCAGAAGCGCCATATCGTAGCGTTACTACCTTTATTTCTGCCTCCCCTATACCGATTGACCAAAATGTGTGGTTACCTGTATGAATCCTGACGTGCATGTTGTAGGCAACGCGTTGATTAAATGACTTGGGGCACAGGGTGCATTTATATTCTTTGCGATTTCTGTAATACAATACATTGGGATTTTACCATAGGAAAATGGTGTGTGTAGGTGCAACTACCGGCGTCTTTGAAGAATACAAGCGTGCTATTTTAACACAATATTGTTATACTTGTTAAGAATATCAATGTTGTCTTTATGCGTAGGTATCTAATAGTTGCAACTTCATAGATAGCATAAAGATGATAGACAATAACAAAATAAACCAATTGCTCTATGATAGCAGAGGATACATTTCAATTATTATTTTTCAGTTAAATGACATAATATGCTCAAAGCTTGCTCTGGAAATATATAAAACTGTAAAATGTATAACACTCCTTTTACTAAGAATCTAGATAATTATTCCGAACCTGGAGTTCACTGCCCATTCTTCCGCATAGGAATGGCATTTCTAATATAGAATCAGACCCTACCCGTTCGAATATTTGTTTACATGAATGTTATTATTCTAATTTTGAACTTATATTAGTTAAGCCAACGTATCTACTTGGTTTAACTGATATTTTACCTGTGAATCTTCATATGACTGCTCAAGTATCCTCTATCATTGAAGTATTTCCCGCATACGCTGCAAGTGGCCGCAAACTCCCTTGTGCCCCTATGGATGGACATGTGGTACTTAAAGTTCCTCAATTGTGAGAAGGTCTTGCTGCATTCCCCACAGGAGTATCGAGGAATGGCAGTGTGCCTTCTCATGTGCGCCGACAGCAAATCGTTATTTGTGAAAACCTGGAAAAAAAATAATTCAACAACCTGAAATAATCAGTATACTTAACCTACAGAGAAAAACATTTGCACCAAGCAATAAATTATAATACGTACCTATTCAAACTGAATGGATAGGTATTTTTCGGTAAACTTGATCGAATAAGTATATAATAATTTACGATTTTTTAAAGTTACCAGAACAATTAAAAATAGCATTTCGTATTCGTGGGCAATAATAGCAATTCAATAATGTATTACTTAGTTGCAGAGGAACATTACAAGTTAGTTAGGTACGTGACTTCACATTTAACAAATAACATAAAATAACTATAAAATTATACATAACATAGAAATATAGTATTTATACAAGCATCTTTACTTCAGGCACTCGACTGTAGACGCAGAAATAACAGCTCAGTGCCCGTTCCTTTTCAACCGCGAATGCAAACGACTCCATGAATATAAATACATTTTAGCGTAAAACATTTGGGCTTTAAGTCGGTGAAAGCAAACTAAGTATTTATCAAATCATATCTAAAGCCTTAAAATCTGCCGACAACTAAGTTATTCTAACACCTATTTAGATACGACGTATTTTTTTTAATCTAGTTATATACATAGTAGATTATTATTAAAAAGTCATTCACGCTGCTCTGCATTCTCATCCCCTGTCTGGGTTCGAGATTAGCCCAGAATAACAATAGTGTTATTATATTAAGTAAATACCAAATAAGTGGCTCAAAAATTTATTTATTTACCTGGTTACAAATAGTGCATTTGAAACCATCCCTTCGAATCACTACATTTGAATCAATGCCAGGTTCTTTGACTTCATTTATTACCACTGCTGTTTCCGCTTCTACTTCTGGGTTATTGGACACATTGTTATTACTATCATTGAAGCTACCATCCGAACTACCCTGAAACATAAAAAAAATATTTTGCACTATTCCAAATAATTCGTTACCAAATCAACTTTTTTTAAAATACAATCATACTTTTTGTTCTGTTACTTGCGGTGGCTCTTTATGATTCTCTGTTTTTCTACGAAATGGTTTGTAATTTATAGGTATCCGAGGACTCCATGGGCTGTCTAAAACTTGATTTAAAATCGCAGATTTCGATGCGCCGTTCAATGCCGATTCTGTGATATTTTCCACTTTAGCACTATTGACTAGAAACTGAGAACTACACTTAATGTTTTTATACGTCGGAAACGCTTTAATAGATCCTAGCATCGGTGGAGCGATAGTGAGGTCTATAGATGGAAGATAAAAACCTGATAAAACATGCTCTTGTAACTTCAGCTGATGTACAAATTCAAGCTTGTTTGAATTAGGATTCATCCATTCATTACTAGATCTTGTTTTAATTTTATTGTTCTCATTAAAATGTCTGGTACTATTTTGTGACTCGGCGGCATCAAAATTAAAATAAGATGGATCTGAACCTTTAGAAGTTTCACCGTAATCTTGTTGATCTCCTGAGTGTCGCTGTTTACGAGGGTGAAATACGGTGGAAGAATGACTGATGTGTTCGAACATTTTTTTATGCGGTTCTAAGAGTGTGTCCTCGGCGCCGAGATGCTTAGCATTTGCATTCGTCAAGAGAACAGATGCGGGAGCACGATAGCATTCATTTGATATTGCTAGCACGCCTGCCGGCGGCAGACCGTTAACATTACCGTTTCGAGGATATGTCTCGATAAATAAATCACGTAGAAAAGAGTTCCTTTGTCGGTCTCCAAATGGCGATTTCAGATTTCCTAAAGTAGACTTGAGCTCTTTGCCTGGATTCTGACAACGTACCAGCTTATGACTGCAATCCGCGTTGTCGGTAGAATATTGTAACAGGTTATCCTGATATTCTCTGCCCTTCTTTAAATTAATGTATCGCTGACCTTTCACGTTTTCAAAACCTAATTTAAAAATATTCCTTTTTAAAAAGTCATTTTCGTATTGAACACTAGCATAAGGTTTAGAACAATCTGCCACATCATGCTTCTCACGCAAGTATTGTCGATCAATGAATATTTGCATAGCATTTATTATGTCTAAAAACATTTCAATTTTTTCTTTTTGTACCACAACTTCGCCGTTGTAAATATAATAAAGCACAGATGACATAGCATCAAGATCAAAGTCAGGCAAGACGATAAATGTCGGCGTTTCATCTTCGGGACATGAAAGCAGTATACGCTGAAAGGAAAACGTTGCTAATTAGGTCCCATTGCATCGGAGCAAATAACTCATAAACGGAATAAAAAATATTATATTTATTTACTCTAAGAAAAGTGCTGACACTTGCAAGCACAGCACGGTGCGCGCTCAGTGCGCGGCCACCGCACACCAGCTTCACATCGCACCACTCCCCGTGCGACAGCCACTCACACATCTGAAATGCAATGCAACACATCAACTACAACTCAATTCAATTCAATTCAATTTTTACAGTAAATGGCTCCACCGATCTTCGGTGATTTTGCCAGTGTCAAGGTGAAAAAGGAAAAAAAATAAATAACGCAAATTATGTCCGATGAGCAATTAAGAATAAATTTTAGTGGCGTTGAGAATCTGTAAAAGAATACTTTAAAAACTATCTACTTAAATACGTGTGTACACAAAATAAGTTAATAATATAAAAAGATGCGATGAACCAAAGACAGATAAAGATAGACAAAGGAAGATGTAAATTAAATGTAACGTAAATGGAAAAAAAAAAAAACCTTATAACTTTATTTTATTCTTGGATATAAATTTATCTAGGATGTATATCAAAGGAGAAAATACTAATGTCAGTAAAAAATCTATATTAATAGGACGATCAATATCCTTGGGGAGAATATCGTATAGAGGAACTGTAATTTTGGAACAATAAAAAAAAATATGCTCAAGAGAGCCCTCTCCTAGTCCACACTCACATAAGGAGCTATCCAGAATCCTAATTTTCCTCAAAAATACCGGAGAGCAATAGTGTCCAAGGCGTAACCGAATAATAACAGAGGTATTAAATTTTGATAAATTTCGAATTTTACAAAACCAGGGTTTAGTGGGAAGCTCAGGTTGAATATTACCATAGTGGATGCCTTTTAATTTCCTCGATAATTGCCACGAATCGTTCCAAGATTTCATCATCTGGGGCTTTGCCAATGACCGTAAATCCCGGCAGAAAACGTTACTATGTACATCCACGCCCAGCTGAGCGGCATCCCTGGCATAGGAGTCCGCCGACTCATTGCCAACGATACCACTATGGCTGGGGATCCAGGCCAGTACAACCTCTAGTCCAGCTAATTTACATTCACGTAAGATTGTTTTGATATTTAGAGAGATGTAGAAGTTGTCTTTCGCATGAAATGGGAGTTTAAGTAAATCCTGTAAACAACTTAGCGAGTCAGAGAGGATAATGGATTTATTAATATTATGAGATTTGATGTAGGATACCGCCTCGAGAATGGCAATAGACTCACCAGTGAAAATGGAGGTTTGTGAAGGGCATTTATAACTTAGAATTACTTTATACTGAGGTATCCAAACTGCAGCACCTACAGTAGAATTATCTGACAGTTTGGATGCATCAGTATAAACCTGCAGCCAATCGCACCAGTGTTCCTGTAGGATATGATGAAGCGCTTTGTTAGCACCTGGAGAATGTTTTTGAATGTTAAAATTAAGGATTATCGAAGGCCTAAATATCAGGGAATCGTAGTCGAATTCAAACATGGGATTTTTAGAAAACTGAACAACGGGAGTGGAAGAAAATTTCTTGAATGATTTGTAAAGGGGCATATCTGTTATCGGACCATAGTTGTGAGATGCAACTGAAAGACTTTGTAATTTGTTTACCAAAGGGTGAGAGAAGTACTGATATATATTTAAAAAATATCTATCAGCTAGGAACTGTCGGCGGAGTGTGAGAGGGGAATCGAGACATTCTACTTGTAAGGCATTTATCGGGGACGATTTCATGGCACCAACTATTATTCTTAAACATTTTGATTGTATTCTGTTTAGCTTGGTTAGGGCTGCTTTATTACAGGGTTCCAGTATAAAACAGCCATAATCAAAGTGACTTCTAATTAATGCGTTGTATAGCAGTTTTTGACTATAGGGATGTGAGCCCCATCGGACACCAGACAATGCTCTGATTATGTTAATGTTTTTTTCAGATTTGTTAGTGATATAATTTAAATGCTGGATGCCTGATAATTTTGAGTCCAAAAATACACCCAAAAATTTAACATGATTGTTGATAGGGACGGGTTCCCCATCAACTGCTATGACGACTGGAGGAATATTCCTTTTACGCGAGAATATAACCGCACTACATTTAGGGATGGATAGTGCCAAACCGTGATCAATAAGCCATTGATTGAGATAGTATAAGGCTGAATTTATGCGGTTGGAGCAGTCCTCAAAAGAGGATGAATTAGCATATAAGACGATATCATCCGCGTACTGCAAGATGTGACAGAAACAATTAACAGAAGTGTCAAGATCGGATGTATATAGATTATATAATAACGGGCTTAAAACAGAACCTTGAGGAAGACCCTTCCATACCAACCTATCAGGAAGAGAGGAGCCTTGAGTACGGATGCGAATTACTCGAGCCATGAGGAGATTACACATCGAGGTAATCAGTCTCGATGGAATGGACAGACGAATCATTTTTTGTCTTAATATACCTAGGTTAACATTGTCATACGCAGAAGAGACGTCTAGGAATGCCCCTATAACACTTTCACCATTACTAAAAGCAGTGCGAATATCGGTAGTAAAAATGCTCAGGTTATCAGAGGTACCCATACCTCTTCTAAAACCAAATTGTGAACGGGACAAGATACATTTACTTTCTAGAAACCACTCCAAACGATTCTTAATTAAGTGTTCCAATATTTTTGCCAGGACAGATGATAACGCTATAGGTCTATAAGATGAAGCTTGACATGGGTCTTTTCCTGGCTTTAAAATAGGAATAACCAACTGGGTTTTCCAGGACACAGGAATTTGGCTGGTCAGAAAAACATTGTTAAGAATAGAAAGAAAAAAATGTTTACAGGCAACAGATGACTTGACAATAAAAGAATACGGTATACCATCGATGCCCGGAGAGGAACTACAACTCAACAATGATTGTTGGCAACGCATAACCTTTATTGTCTTCTTTTTGTATGTCATTGTATTTAAATAAAGATTGTTGTCAAAGCGGTGTCATTGACGGACTTTTGATAAGATCGGTCGCATTTTTATTCCCAATTTTGATCCCAATTTCTTCGACACATCCGGCCGGCAACAAAGTGGTCCATTCGACCCGGATCTGATGTTCTACACTCCGCCAAGAACAATGATTAGTACAAGGAGTGCCAAAAGAAAAGAAGAGTTGGAAAGGGAAGCTCTTGAAAAAAAAAATGACGATCGAGAACGGTCAATGCTCGAACACCAGAATGTTACGAAAGCTGTAGGAACAAATGATACCAGGACCGAAGTGAGGAAAAATATACCTGGACCTTCTACAGTTAAAAGAGCGAGTCGCACGATCTGAGTGCTAACGCACTGAATAGCGAGCCGCCGCCGCCGCCACCGCAGCCGCCGCCGCCGCCACCGCATCCGCCGAGTCGCGCGCCCCAGCATCGCGGCCGAGCTTAGTAAGCGCGCCTGTTTGTAGCGCTACGAATGATACGAACGAGAACAAACGATATACTTACCTACAAAGACGAACCTCGCCGACGAACCTGTGAAATGAAAACATTGGTAAAAGATTGGTTTTACGGGCTATCATTTTATATGAAAACGAAGACTTGTGGCCGTTGAATCAGACACACAGCAACTTGATGATCGTGACGAGGACCTAGAATGTGTGAATTATATCCTCGTCATACCTGTATGCTTACCTGCTGTACCTGAACTTGAACGGATTCCTTCGTGGCCTCGCCTACTGCAATCAACTTGTAAGATGTTGAACTTTATGGAAAGATGTAAAGAATGTACCTGCGATTCTGACCTGAAATACTCGCTAGTCGGGGACACTACGACGGTCAGCAGCACGCGTCGCATTCATACCAATGGGGATTGAGTGCTGTTCCAGCACTGGGGAGGGGAATGTTGGCAACGCATAACCTTTATTGTCTTCTTTTTGTATGTCTTTTTGTATGTCATTGTATTAAAGCGGTGTCATTGACGGACTTTTGATAAGATCGGTCGCATTTTTATTCCCAATTTTGATCCCAATTTCTTCGACACATCCGCCGGCAACAATGATGTTATAATTTATTAAGTGCATGTGAAGTTTATTTTTCTTCTCTTGAAGATAATATACTTGCAGAACATTTCCTGTAATGTCATGATGACTATTAAAGTTTTTCAGTATGTAGTGTGTTCATACATACATCATGTGGAGATAGTTACACGTCTGTTGATCTATGAAATTTAATAGCAATAAAAACTATACACATTTACAATAGAGTTCCCCGCCCATACTAGATAATAGCCTGTGAAAGACACCGTTACAAAATGGATTAGATGTAATTTTAGAATTTCTTTCACGCAATTGTCGGGTAATTTGGATGGTAGTTTAACAGTGATGCGGTAAGTACTGAGCCAAACTCGAACGTCTGTAAACACGCTATGTGCGCGGCACACTTTTAATTCCTATGCGATCGTGCAAATAGTGCCTTCGGTATCCGTGCTGTAGCAGTGTCGTGCCGATGTCTCACACGCCCAGTAAAGCCAAAATTAACCAAACACACGACCAGGTCAACGTTTTTAAAGTAGCACCACTCTAGAAAGTGTAGAGCAAATAGGTCTAATCAAACAAGAGGAAAATTAGAAGCATCATCTCACCGACCAATCCACTTCCTACTCTGTTTGCCTTTGCGGTGACACTTGACACAAAACGTCATTACATTATATGTAATCCAACTGACAAATTGAGAATTCTAGTCCACCTGGCCACACAACAATATACTTTCGGGTAGGTGCCCGTAAGATTGCATTAAAGATAGGTCTACCTACATACATGTTGCAATACCTATAAACCGATTTAGATTTTAAAATGGAAACCATATTATACATATTGTACATATATGTATAGAAAGTACAGGTGATTCAGATTTTTAGAACCCAAATTAAAAGCATTGAAAAATATCAAATAATATGACACCTCCGAGTGTTTTAAAAAATACTATCAATAATTCCAATCATATAATTAGAAGTTTTTAGCATATCATAAAAAGCCAGATTCAGTTTAGTTTCTAGAATATTACCAATTATTTACAGCCTATTCCAGTGACCAGAATACACATGCTATTGTATTGTAACGATAATTACCGATTTGCCGATATCAATTAACTTGTGAAGGTGTTTTAAGATTACGATTAACACCCGTGATCCGTGAAACATTTTAAGCCCCTTTCGTGTCCTACTTTTAAGAACCCAATGTATATTGTTTACGTAGCGGTTATGTTACGAATACTTTGTTGGATATGCAAGTCTGATGGCGCCGCACGATACAGACTGCACAGTAGGTAATAAAGTAACCACATGCAGCCTACATCGATGACATTACCCGGCCAATACCCACTTTGAATACGAAGACGTACCTAACTGGTAAAATTTATACCTGCAATAAAAAGAGATCATGAATGGGTTCTGCTTTACACATTGTAGGTTTACACAGGTACTTGTAACTTACCCTTAGACAGAAATCGAATTCTTAGTTAGTTTAAATAGGGCCCAATTTCATTTTTGCCCTAGGACCCTTGATGGCTTAGCCATGCCACTGCGTGTAGGCCACGGCCCTTTAGGTATCGCATCCCCTAACAATATACAATGTGACAATAAAGGACCTGTTTAAATGTTACATATAAGTAATATGTGCAAGGCAACGAAACCTTACGTTACATGAAATAAAAATACCTACCTATCTCTATATACAGTAATGTTAGGTAGACAGATAATAATAATAAATAGACATAGCGACGCTTAACACACACACTCTTGCATCAACATACACAGATTTATCAATTGAACTCTAAAATCAGTGGAGAGTACAGACAGTTAAAAAAATACCCATAGTCCTTTCAATTACAGGCGTCATTCCTCACACACTATACACCAGTCTAGCATCCTTAGGCATTCAAAAACTTATATACACACTTCTTCAAAAGTCCACAGTCCTGAATTGCACTTGCAAAGTTGCAGGTTTGTAAGAAAGTTTTTATACACATGAAACACACACACATACACTATCACCTACAATGTATAACGCAACATCCCCAACATAATATCGCCATACAAACACACCAACTATACGGTCCCACATTAAGCAATACTTGTATTATGGGTACCGTACAATGGACTGCGGGCGAACTCAGTATATAATACTTACATAGATATTAAACATCCATGACTCGGATACAAATATTCCCGCTCATCACACAAAGTTTGTACCTACCAGGATTCGAACCCGGGTCCGTCGACGCAGAAAGCATTGTCACTATCAACTGCGCTAGACAGATCGCAAAAAACACCACACCACCACCAGACATTTATTATATTCATAATATGGTAAGTAAGTATACGAGTAGTTAGGGAATGTGAAAGAGGTTGACATGCCAATTAAATGCCTAAATGAATTATTTGCTACTTATAGCTTTTAAATATGCAAAGCAAGAACTTACTGAGCTATAAACAAATTATATCTATCTTACCTACAGGTTACTTAATATATTAAAAATATTTTGGGTGGCCGAGTCTGTACATTGTAGATATTAAAAGAAACGCAATCGGCTATTTGGACCATAACTATCTCTGAATATAAAAACAAATGTTTTTCGAATTCATGTCTGCATGTCCGTTTGCTTAAGCATCAATAAAAACTACTTTTATTTCAACCAGATTTCACTGTTGGATTGCTTATGATTTGACATATATTAATAGGGTATTTTCATCTCGCTGTAGCCATTGGGGGCGAGCAGCAGAGCGAAATCTACGGTTACGCAGGCAGATCTGCAGACACAAGTTAGTCTATATAAATACTACTTGATGGTAAACGCATCACTTGAGAATGACTGGGAAAACTGAAAGTTTGTTGGAAAATTGGAAAAATGTGAAAAATCGGTATGTCGAGTCAACTAGTATATTTAATTTAAATGTTAAACTTACAAACAAATAATTAACGCATGTTCAATCGGTAGAATGAATATTACTTACAATATATATTTCTGGGATCACTTCTTAATAACAACTCTACACACAAGACATAATCTCGTCAGATTTCCAAAAGCGCGAGATCTCCTCACTAGCTTCAGATGACCGTACCAGTGCCTGCGCGCGAGTCCTCTGCACTGACGGCTGGCCGAGCACGCATGCGCGTTCGTATGTTAAAGCTCCGACCCGCAACTACTACCACTTTATGGCCATGCGTATTAAGTATTTATTCCTTCACATACACTACCAAAAAACATTACTTACTGTAACTGTTGAATTGTTTCCTCAAAATATACTGGTTAACTATCCAATAATATATTAGTTAGGCTTTAGTCGGTATGTACATAGAGGCTTTCCTACTATTTATTCGGAACTCGTTATGCAAATTTGTTTAAATGTACGCGACACACAACATTCACTGTTAGTTATTATTGTCATAAAGGATTTAGGAGAAGGTAAATTTTTCATTATTATTTTGTAAAATGAAAGTTAGCTGAGGCGAGCCAAATTTAGATTTTGCAATCCAACGTTGTATGGCCGAGTACCTACCTAAATAGTAAGTGCAAAGGTTAGGTTAGGTTAGGCAAGAAATTAGAGTTCTACTACTGCAATACCTACCCTTCCTATATAGCTTGCGTAGTCAAATTCAAATAGGAACGGCATTCTGAACGGGACGATTCATGGTTTACATAAATAAAAAAATCTGATTCTGATTGGAACCAGTAACGATTATAGTTTCGCCATGTCCGCCTGTCCTTCCAACGTCAAAGTCATTTTATTCAGACTACCTATCAGGACCAAAATTCAGAAATTTGGTATATTTGTAGATTTTCTGTCAGATGTGCCGTTACAAAAATAAGTACCTATTAAAATATTCAAAACAAAATTATTACAGGGTACCCTCCGTACTTAGGAAGATTGAAAACACCCCCTGGAATATGGTGTTGTTAAATAGGAAATTATTTTAAAATACTTTCGAGGTTTCTACTTACCTCAAATCGTCAATCCCTTTTACATAGGTAAGTTATTCTGGTAGGTGCCTCGACGTTCAGCAGGTAGACAAGTTATACCTACGGCTACAAGTAGGTTCCTAAGTAGCTACCAACATTCTTGCCTTCATTTACAGCAATGATTTATAGCTAAAAATATGACATCAAATGACTTGTTTAATGATATACATGAGTGGTCATTTTACCCAGGAGTCACGATCATCTAATTATCTGTTACAATTTGGTAATGGCGCATTTAGACTACCTACCTGCCTTCTAACATAAGTTTTACCGCATTATAGTGTATCACGTAAACCCGTAATCGTAACACAGTAATTAATACCCTCGCTGGTAGTTCTTGGAATTAAGTTTGTCGACTTTTGATACATGCAGATAAAATCTAAATTAGAAAGGCACACAAAGTAAATGACCCGCTTGACTTGATGCTATCTTTGGTAAGAACCATGGGAGGTAAGTATAGGATTAATAGGTTAGTCACTTGTCATTTGTATTTAATTATTACACGCTCGTAATATGTAGTACCTACTTGCTGCCAGTGACGTGACGACCCTATTACCCAGACTACAAGTCACAGGTAAAAAGGCGGGACAGTGCTCTGGGCCGAGTCCAAAAGGTTTATACGTATTGAGAACTGTTTACACCTACACTGGTCGCTACTACAAGCACTGTCTCGCTGTTTTACTCGTTACAGGGCATATGGGAGAAGGCTGCTCCGGGCGGCCTCCCGCGAGGGCCAGACATCCAGTCTCAAGTTAAATAAATAACTATTATGTTATACATAACCATTATTAAGTACTTACTTCTTATTCTTTCTTTACAAAATGAAATGCGATGAAATAAAATGGATATGAATACGACTTCGCCCACAACTTAGAGAGTATATTTAGCCAATGTCAAGTGATAGCAATAATTTAACACATTGAATATTGCATTTCTGTGAAATATTATTAAAAAAAATATTACACTGTGCACTATGGTTTTTTAATATTTACAGTCTGTACACAGCCGATGAGAAATTTTATTTTTAGGGCATGCTTAGAATAAGATCAAATGAATGTTTTCATCAAAATTAATTTATTATAAGATCAACAAGGATCATCAAACATATTACAGTCCATAATATAATCAAGCTCATCATTATTTTTAACTTGTGATGTAAAATAATTTCCATCAGTTATATTACAATCATATTTTGGACATATACAATAACATGTACTTTTGCCACATACTCTACATTTAGTGGAATGTTTTAAAGTTATTTCATCATCAAACTGGCACCTAATGTATTCATCTAGATTGTACTTATAGTTAAAATCGTTATCTGTTGAATTAGTTAAATGTTCTATTAGAAACTCATCTACTGACTCAAAACTACTTAAATGATTGAACACTTGCTTCTGTTGTTTTGTCAGCACCTTTTCAAGCATAAAAACTAAATGATGATGGTAACATTGAAATGTTATTTTATTGCTATCTTTGTTTTTCATGTCCATCCACAGTTTGACACAGCTAACAGGAGTTTTTGTAGCACCACTGAACAGTGCTGGATTTGTTAAGAGTCCACTTGCAGCCATGACACCATTACATTTAACTTGTTCATACAAAATGTCTGCATCTTCCAATGTCTTCACGCCACCATTAGCAATCACTGGCACACTGATAGATTCACAAACTTCTCTCAAAGCTTCCATATCTATTTTGTCCCCACTCTTTTGTGTTGGAGTTCTTCCGTGAACTGTTAAAAAGGTTACACCACACTTTTCCATCTGTTGGCATAAAGTAATAGTTTTCTTCAGCTCCTTTAATATTCTTATTTTGACTGACACACTAAAGTCATTCGGCAAATTACTCTTAATACCTCTGATTAAGTCATGAATCACCTCCGGTTTAGATAATAGGGCACAGCCATAACCATCTTTCATCGCCCATTTTTGGGGGCAGCCACAATTTAGATCTACACCGTCTGCATAAGAATATACTAATTTACTAGCATCTACATAATCTTCACGACTATTAGCTGCAAACTGCACAATCAACGGAGTATCCGATATTGTAGTAGAAAACTCACTCAAGCGAGCCTTTGAATTCTGGCAAAATGAGTCCGCCAATATCATTGGACTAAAACACAAATCCACTCCATAGCTGAAACAACCAACCAACACATAGTTATAGTAAATATTGCGAATAGAATAACAAACAAATAGATTATTGGACATAAAGACCATTGTGCAAGTGAATTGAAATAAATGATAGCAGTACTTACTTCTTGACAAGTGTCCTAAATTGAACCTTGCTGTATCTGACCATTGGTGCACATACATTCAAGTACGTCTTTGTGGCTCTAGCCTCGGCGAATAAACCCAGAATATCAGTTTTGTTTTTCATGTTATCGGATAGGTACTGTAGTCACCGAGAGAAAGATACAATTTGCTGTTTCATCAATATGCACGCAAGAAGAATAATCCGTAAATTTATAAATATAACCTCAAAAAGTGACGGACCACAGAATAAAATTACCCTGTGACAGGCAGGCGACAGTAATGTTTTTAATATATCTAAGACTTTGGGTATTAGTTTCTTAGAGCCTATCAGTTTCATAACGACTTGACGAAACCAAGGATCGGAAAAGTCTTTTAATGAGCTGCAGTTGTTTAAAAAAAACTAACTCTGTTACTTGGAATCCAATGGTAAGCAATGTGAATGGGTAACTATAAGACAAAATCTGACAGCAGTTAAGTCGTTCATAAACCCAATCAAAACCCGTACATAGGCTTTCCGGTTCTAGGCTCTAGACAGCTGTCAAAATTCAGAATTTTATCCAAAATTCCTTGCATCGATTTTTATTTAATTGCATTGACTTCAGATAGAAAAACATCGATTCTGAAAACATATTTTTTTCAATTCAAACTATTGAAAGCAAGCAAAATAATAATTGTTTTTTTATATCTGTAACAACTGCAATTTTTAAAAATAGGTGCAAATAGTATTACCTATTACAAATTATAAATAAATACTGCTGTACTTCTACTAACAGTTGGACTATAATAACTGCTTCATACGTATCTATTATGGAGAAAGAAGAACGACTGCAAAGAATAAAAGTTAAGGATTTTTTAATTAAAGATATGCATACTGTGTAACAATCAAGTAGTAGTACTTATAACGTTTAGTCTAAATTCTTGCAGCTGGAGCATTTCTGGCGACTGTGGCTGGAATATCTGCATTCATAGGTTTCAGTGCAACACTATCCTCGGCTAAAAAAACTGATCCTAAATATTTTAGTAAAGGTAAACTTAAATTATTTTAGGTTCTTATTAATTACAAATATTCTATATTATTCATGTAATCATTAGTGAAAGTCATTAAGTATACATATAATAGTGCCTACAAAGCATATATTTTTTAAGGATTACATGGAAGTGCAGATTTAGCAGATGCAGGAGCTATTCTAGCCCTGAGAGCTCTTGGTTGGGGCTCACTTTATGCCATTACAGGCACATCATGTTTATGTTATGGAATATGGAAACTCTCTGGTGCTCAAGATGTAAGTCTAACATTTTTCTACTCTTTGTGAAATGCCTAGTACATGACAATAATTGATGATACTTTTGCCTAGTAGTTTGAGCAAAGGCTACTCGGCCAACTGCACTGGGTAGGTTTGGGTTTGATTATAATAGAATTTGGATTGTATGTTCCTGGGATTGCCACTAGTCCAATGTATGCTTAGTTTAGAATCATACAGTTGGTGATCTAGAGTGGATTATCTGAATCTTTTAATGTTTGGTATGCCATTGTCCCTTCATGTTATATATATTTATTAGACTAAGCTTCTTATCAAAAAATGAAGTAGCATGCCATATCCTGTGAACAATGCCCTTAACCTTAATGCTTTTTTTTTTTGCAGCTTAAAGACTTCAGAGTAAAAATGGGTAATTTGTTACCCGTTTTACCAAAAAACAATCCACCCCAGTCAAGGGTAGAATTCAGTGGTCTAAATGACCTCATGACCTACTTATCAGAGGATTATGGAAAAAAAACAGTAAAAGACAAATGAGTAGAGTTACCAAATTATAATTTATGTTAGTGTTAGTTTGATAAATCTTGTTTTATTAGATACTCCTCTTTATATGCAGGCCCCTGTGAGCAGCTTGCCTTACAAGTGTACACAACTAAGACACCCCAATCAATGCTATTGAGCTCAATTCCGACATCAATGAAATTCAAGAGTTGCGGCATTATCTGAAAGGAAGTCTACTTTTTATTACATTCTCAGAGATAACTGAAATACAATCTGTTTCAGCATCTTACACAAAAAATATAAACATAATAAATAATTACCCTGGTGTCCTAACATACTTTACTTTTGATACATAAGCTGAATCCTCAATTATGGATTTTTCCGGCATCTGTTGATATATCCATCATGGAAAAACTACTTGATGGATTTTGAGGAAACTTGGCATATTGTCTTGTAGGTATATAACCAGGTATACAATATTTCTATGCCTGAAAATGAAATGTTTTCCCCCTAAAAAAACAGCAAGTAAATAATAAAAATATATCTCACTTGAAACTCGAACTGCCTTGGTCCATTACAATATGGGCAGTTAGGCACATTGTCAATGCTATTCCCAGTGATCCACAAGGGCTGACCTCCTCGGTCATACCTCAGTACCTGGTCAGGATGTCTGGCCACTCTTTTGCTAAATTTATTGAAAACTTTGTCTTCAGGCAATGTCTTTGTGTATTGTTCCAATTCACTCTCACTGGCATCACACATAGTACCAGCTTTTTTCTCTTGCATCAATTGCCTTAACTTATCCATTTCTTGATTAACATCAACATTTTTAGGGTCCTCCTAAAATATTATGTGTTTTTTTTTACATATAAGTCATGTTTTCAAAGAAATTATTTGTATGACATACCATACCTCATCTTCCTCATCCACTATAAGTTCCCATTCCTTAAATAACACTGATTTTCCTGCAAGTGTGGCTATAAAATTGTTGGCTTTGTTTGTTTCTGCTCCCTGTAATGTATACTAACTTTTAAAGTTTATAATGAATAATACAAAAACTAGAACCAATTGTTGAGTATTTTTAGAAATTGTAGATAAACAAAGAGAGAGAAACCCATGATAATATTAGATTTTAATAAAGGAGGGTAAAGCAAGATGAATAAAAAGGATATGCACCGTAACCCCATATAATATGAAAAAGATAAGACAGAATATAGAGATAATGTCTAAGTATTTGAATTTTGCTAAATATCAAACAATATTAACTTTTTCAATTTCCCGAAATTTATATTAATGTAATTATACTAAGATACTATATAAGTCTTCTGCACCTGTAATTGGACACAAGTTTCTTTGTGTCCTTTTTGCCAATCCAGTATTTGATGTTTACGACTGCAGTAGAAAACCTTCTTGCATTTAGAACAGTGGGATGGAGCTTTGGTGCCACACAGCTCACACAGTTTTGACCACTTATCCATTGGAAATTCCTGTGTATAAATCAAATATTTATTATAACAAGTAATACAAAACAAAGTAAGTACATAAGTAAAAATATTATGCTCTAATATCGTACATACCTCATTTTCATTCTCCTTGCAAGGTTCATACATATAAAATTCATTTCTACGAGGCAATTGGCATCGTAATACTAGGAAGTTATCTGCATTATTTATTTGACAGCATGCACCATTTCTACACGCAAATATAAATATAGTTCTATGGAAACAATCACTGGATTCTTCGTATGGTGCATAAACCTTAAAATAAACATAATATAGAATATACTTAAAAGTATTTGAAAATATAACTAAACCCATACGGCTTAAATAAGATGATCTTGGATGGAACTAGCATGAAGAACTTTAGAAATACTTACTTGACAAATAAATACTAAAGGATCGTTGCATTTTTTACAAGACAATTCCTTAGGGTTAGGCAAATTCTTTAGATCTAACCATGCAGGCTTTCCTCCCACTTTGCTTGGAAAAAACTTTGGATTCAAGAGCCAATTGCTTTTTTCTTCCAAAAATCCGATATCAGCTTTATTTGTAGACATATTGAACAATGTTATAATAGGAGGTGAGTTTATTTACTTTAGGAAATAACCTTAAAATAGTATCACCAACAACAAGATTTTTCCAAAGACAATTCAATCTCCTTTTTTTGGGTTGGCAATCGACTACAAAATAGTGGCATTTTTGCCAGTGTTGAGTATTTCTTGATAATAATTGTTATAAATTGTAAGTACCCCTAATGATAATTTTGATGAAATGGATGCGCTATTAGTAAAGCTGTGGTTTACTGGAAATTTAGCGGACATCTTAGGAGAACTTAAAATGACATGTTATATTATTTTATTTCAGTTTCCTTCACTCGTTCACGTTTATGAACACACAATGGGTAATATATCACTAATATTACACATTATTTAACAAAGAAACACATTTATTGTAAATATAATGGTGGATAAATACACTCGCAAAACATTACTCGTCTTTGGGATCCTATTAAGAACTAAAATGGTGATCATACTGAGCGTTAGTCAATCATATCTCCTAGTTGTAGTCGCCTAGATCTCTGCCCTGGTAAGGTCATGGGTGTGAATACCCGTGTAATCACGAAATGAGTAAATCAAAATATCATTCAAAAAAGTTCAGCCATTCTTGTATGAATGCACACAAGATGAACAAGCAGATACGCTAAAAAAATGTTGGATCATGAAGTAATATTAAGCAAACCAGCCATTAAATAAATTAAGCAAGTTTTAATTCATTTCGTTTAATTTCTTGTCTAAGCTTATGAAATAATTTTATTTTAAATAAAAAATCACAAAATGAAAGATAGTCACATTTTAATTTTCTTTCAGTTTTGTATTTTATGGAAGCTAATATGATACACAAGTAAATTTTTATCTTTACAATTATCTTTATAAAATAGGTACAGTATTAAATACATGTTAATAGTAATAATTAATATTTACAAGTCCATAAAACAACTATACACTTTATTAAATTAATAATAATTTAATAGACATGGTATACGGACAAGTTTCAGCATTCATTCTTTTTAAATTTTTTACTTGTTTCATTCATAACATCGTCGAGTTTATTTACCCTCCTCGACTTGAGGAATGAATGACTGTCACTTTCACCAACATTTTGTCGAATACAGTTTAAATTGGATACATTCTGATTATGTACACCTTGTTTTTTGTCACCCAAAGTTTTACTATTCTTATTAACTATTAAAGTATTTTGAATGTCTTTAACTAGGTCACTTGCTGTATGTAACTTTATAGGAATTAATATTTGATTTTCGCTATCACCTTTTTTAATAAAATCCTTGTTTATTTGAACCATTGATCTGTTTTCGGCATCACTCGAAAGCCTTATAGTCTTTCGTAAATGTATAGTGTCCGAAGAGTCTGCAAAATTGCGCTTCACTAAAATGTCACCAGTAGGCATTTGTTTTACAAATGTAAGCGTTGGCGTTTCAGACTCCTTTCCATCCGGCTTTTGTAGTTTACTTGAACTCGAATTGCCTTTATCACCATCAGATCCATCCTCTTGTTGTTCTTCGCATTCGATTAATTTACCTGATTCAAATATAAAATGAATTATTGTTAGTTTACTAACCACGCCACCAAATTTTCTGGCTCTGTAGTCGACTAGGACCGCTGTCAAAGAGAACCGTGGTCGCGACCACATCATGTTTTGAAGTGGTCAACTGGGGCCACAGACGATATTATATAATTTGTAAATTAAGTACCTAAATAAAGAGTTATGAGTGGTTATACATTAAAAATCGTTTCGAATTGAGAACTTCCTCCGTTGTTTCATCGGTTATCATATACAAAGGTTATACTACCATTTGAACCTGCGCTTCCCTACCCTCTCTAAATCGCACTATATAAAGTGAAGTCAGTACGAGATCATTAAATGCACTGAAATTAAATAAATCCCTAAATACAAAAATTAGGAAGGACTACCCAGCGAATTCCAAAGTCAAGTGGCCCTTTTGCACATGACAGGAATATTACCAATCACAGACAACTTACGCTTCATCCACTAGTCTAGTCTTGTGTAGTGGTTGAAGCGTAAGCCACCCGGGTCACTGCATCGATTCGTTGTGGAGTCAATTCCCGTCTGTGTAATTTTCGGAAATGATTTTTTCATTGGCCAAATCCGAAGCTATAGGGAATAGCGAAAAATGCTTACAAAACTGCAAACAAAATTAGCTTTATGACAAAATTTAAACCATTAATTTTGAAGAAAAAAGACACCATTCGAGAATGTCGCAAATAAGGATCAAGACCTGGGTAGTAATGACATACGACAAACTATTTGTCAAAATAAACGAGTTAAATTTCTGCTGTTTGCTTATAATTACATGCGGTCCCAGTTGACTACAGAAAAATAATAAAATCAATGCATGTTATCGATTGGGACCGCGGTCTTATATGACAGCGGTCCCAATAGACGACAGAGCCAGTTGTTACTATTACTTGGCTTTATGCCCTCGGAACTTACCATTTAATGTGGGGAATGTAATATCAGGCAAAGCCAAATGCGAGTCTGGATTATATTTGTGCATCAACACTTTAAGTAAATTTGAGATCTCTTCACGTTTTCTTGTTACAACTATTTCGTCAAACCAATTTGCTAATTGTTTTATAGGTAATGCGTAGTCTTGTATAGGATCCTGAAAAAAGTTTCATTTAAAACATTATTATGTTGAAGTATAGATAGGTTGCTTTTCTATTTGTTTTTTTTATGAGCTATATATGAGATCGGCGCAATAAGCTTTCCCCTTCCATTCGTTCCTGTCAGTACTCATTTCAGAACATATATCTACTTGCATATTGCATATATAATTTTTCCTGATTGATAAATTACTTTCTACTTACTTTAAAAAATTGTTCCACATACTGCAACAAATATAATCCACAATCTGTAAAATTATTTTGCTGTGGGATTTTAGGACAACTTCCTTTGATGTTATCTTTGTTGAAAACTTTGTTATGAGAAACCTGTGAAACAAACACTAATTAATATCACATGGTTATTTATTGACTATTCTTGTAATAGGTAGTCAATTTCATGAACTTACTTTAGCCTGATATTCACAAGTAAGATAATCTCGCAGAGTTGCCACAACTCTTGACCGTGAAGCTCCAGCTAATGAGTCAAATATTAAAATACATGGTCTGAAATCACAAATAAGTTATTTAATTAATACTTAATTATAAAGTTTCTTAAATATAGTTTTTTTATAAACAAGTTACTTACTGTTTTACAGGTTCTGTTTTTCTGATAATTGGTATTTCAACTTTCTTTTCAGGAACACTTTTTTCAATTTCTTCATCATCTGAATCACATTGCATATCTAAATCACTTTCCTGAAATTATCAGATATGTATTTAATTAATGTTAAGGCTCAGACGACCAATGTTTAGTTAAAGTAAATATAACCAAAATACATTTGTTTTTATAAAGGGTTACCTCGGCTTCTGCTTCATCACGCTCACTGAGATTATCGGAGTCACAGCTTAATGTAAGTTGTTCCTGCTTATTGAGTGGCGTGATTGTAGTATTACCAATTTGCATAGATGATCTACGCTCTAAAAATAATTAAAAATATTATAGTATTTAAACACATTATTATTATTAGTAACAATAAACAAAATAATTAGGGCATGAAGCAAATGGTGGTAAGCAAATTCTTACCTTTCTTTTTTATTTCTTGTGGTGTTACTAAACGGTTGTCAATCATACTCCGACATCCGTCTTGACTTGGGAAGCAAATAATAGCTACAAACCAGTGACAATTCTCATTAATAGGAACTACAATATAGTCTTTTTCGAAGATGTTCACATTTTTTGTCCAAGTTTTCACTCTTGCATGTCGCTTTTGAGCTGGTGTCAAACTGTTATCCCACTCGTGAGGATTAGAACTTCTATTGACTTTGCTAGGTTTAGTAGTTAATCTTTTGTAGAAGAATGTGCTAAAAATATGAGTCTTTTCTCTCTGACTGTGTGTTAATACATCATGAACTAAATGTTTCAAGTAAAAATCAATGATGACATCATTCAAAAACTGATCTTGAGCCAGGCACATGTAGTCTTCTGTGTTAATAGGTATACCACCTTTACCAGGTGGATAAATTAATATTTGGCGTATTTCAGCCGGGTTTGCGCTGAAAATTTAGGAATCATTAATATTAAATAGAAAACTTTCTAGTTAATAAATTTGATTTACAATCTATATTTACCTTTTAGCTCCTGAGGCAACAGAAGCACTCGAAGATCTAGTTGTAATTTTTGTTACGTTATTGCTTTCTTTAGGACATGTTCGTACTAAAACTTCATTGGCTTCCCGTGAAGTCAATTCATCCATCAGTTTGCCACCAAACAATGCTTTCAGTGTCATTTTTGCTTCTTCTGATATAGTTTCAGGTAGTAATGTTATTCTTTTAAAAGGCTCGATTTTTGAGATTGGGTCAAAATAAGGACCTATAAAAAAATTATGTATTAAGTAATAATGTATCACACATTGTATGTGATATCAATAGATAAGTAATAACATCAATAAATATATTACCTGATTCATCATTCATATCTAATGCCTTCCTGATGTATATCCCACACTTGCTCATGATGTACAAAAAAATCACTGGGAGACCTTTGCCAAAATGCACCAATACTCGGACAATCTCCTTCATCTGTATCTGAAGAGCTACATCACGGGACTCATTTTTCAAAGAAGGTGCAACAATTTTTATCCCTTTAGCTGATATATATACCTGTAACACATTTATCAATATAATTAAAATGAAACTAACTTTGTTGTGTTTATTTGTGTCCAAAATACATAAATTTAACCTAGTCTCTGAGGGCTGAAAGCAATAACTTCTATATCAAAATACATAATAGGCTGGGAAGAAGAATGTAACTGGCTCATATACTCAAAAGGTATATTGACTGCATACAAACATAACATTACATACATTAAGAAATCATATGATTAACATACCTTTTCTTTGGGTGTATATCTGTATGAACCAATTCTAATTGTCCGACAATTAAGTGATGTAACTTGTATACATTGACCAATTTCTTCTCTGCTGCCATCTGCCATAAAATATGGGAATATAAAATTGATTATATTATACAATATTGTGTAATATGACTAAGTTTTTCAGCTCTAGAAGTTAAGGCAATGATAACCAAGTTAGTTAAATGCTAGCCTTGGAAACATGATTGCATCTTTAAACCTAGGCTTGCACCTCTGAATTACTAGATTTCATGTGCGAATCTTATTTTCCACCATGATTATCACTTGTAAAACAATGAAGAAAATGCACATCATGAGAAAACCTGCATATTTGAAAGAACCTGACTAGATCTCAAAAAACATGTGAAATCAGCTAACCCGCACTAACCATGGAAGTGGACTCAGGTCAGTGTACCCAGCAATGGGATATAATGACTTAATTATTATTATTCCTTGATAAGAAAATTTTAGCCTATCAAAAGTTACAAGTTTTTATAATAATACATAAAAATAAGTTAATGTTTATTAAATTCTATAAATAAATTTGGACTGTCTGAAGCTTACTATTAATTTGCAAACAATGTTTCAAAAAGTTGCTATGGAAATGGGCAATCTGTTTCTGTGAAGTTCTAGTGTTGATTTATTTGAACTTGTCTCTTTACAGACATTCCCAAATTGAGAGAAAACAGGTTATGCTCAACCCTGCAGTGCTCAACCTATAAACTACTCTTATGTCAATAATTAACCTTTCTCAAATGATGTATACACATTTGAGTATACACCCAGATATTGATAAAATTATAGATGATATAATTGTGTTTGCTAATGAATACTTAAAAATATATTAATTTGGGGTTAACTATATTCATGATTTAATTGACAAAAAATAAGGAACAATGGGTTGTCCAGTGTGTACATGGTAAATATCATAATAATATAAGTATGTAGGTTATAGGTATGTTAGGGGTAGCAATTATCCAAACTTTAATAGTTTCTTCCAACTTTTTGAACAGGATAACACAATAAATTGAATTGTATAAAGCACATTTATTTTGTTAAAATTATTGATTAAATACTGAATGAAAGCAAGTAAGGGAAGTCCTGTTAGGGTAAATCGGGATATTGGGATAAATCAGGAATTTTGTTGTCTATGACAGGTAGACGACCACCAAATATACTTTTGTACTTATAGGTAGGTTGGTATTTTAATGTACCGGGATTAATGCGCAGTTATTGATAATAACTATATCTTTAAAACATATGCATAGAACACAATTACAAAATAACAAATAATATGGACCACATTACACTGTATTGAAAAGAAAAATATAGGAAAATATACCACTCTTCTATTCGTAACTAACGAAGCACACATATAGTACATTTGATGAATAATTATCATTGTCTTTACATATAACATACCTACAGAACCTTTAAAATGATTCCTAAACATTTTGTGGTTTTCGCGACTGTACAATAATCGATTTTAAATAGAAAAACGCTAAATAAGACGCATTGCAATGCGTCTTGTTTGACACAATGAATAAATGACACAACCATAGAGAAAATGACGCACTACATTAGACAGATACAGATAAAAAATATTTCATTCAATTCTTCAGTCAGCTATCGCACAGATTATGTATGGTGAAGAAGATTCTTCGAAAATATTTTAAATTTCAGGGCTATTCTGTCTACGTTGCAGCAGACATTGATAATAGGTCCATAATGCTAATACATAAAGCCACAGTCATAAATGACATTTTTAAAACAACACGGACGTCAATTTTGAGTTTGACAGCGGCGCTCACGATGATTTTAGTTTGGAGCATGGACACGTCATTTCATGATGATGGTCTGTTCCTTTCTTTTACATGTGTTTGGTATTTAGCTATCTCGCCCTCGCGGTTCAAACCTTTCTTGACTGTGACTTTCAAACTTTTAGAAAGCACTTTGAATCCTTAGACGCAGAAATAAATATTATTTCTTCGGTGAATCTAACCACTTGTAACAAATCGATACTGTAATTTTAAATGTATTCCCGACACATGACAGGAATTTATTACTTATCGGGTTACTGATCAAGACATAGAACCGCTACTTATGACTTTTGGCGGGAAATTAATAATTAACTCTTCTTTCTTTACATGGGATGCGATAAAATAAAATGGATATGAATATGGCCTCACCCACAACTTAGCGGGTAACTTGAAAATGTTGAATTACTTGACACTTGCTATGGCAGATAGATATTGCTAGTGCGAAATGCTAAAAATAAATTATCAACTTATGGCGCCTGTCGGAAAAGCCTCGTTATAGTTGCCATAACACATAATTATAATTTCGCGTAAAATTTCCAGCCCAAAAAAAAACCGGGAGTTCATCAGACAGTTCATGGACTGACAGATATTATAGTTATCTGTATAATATTACTCTCAAACGCGTCTCAGACAAAAAACAATACCCAATATTGAGGCACAAAAACTACATATAAAATTCATTTATTCATTCGGCTAAGACACAAAGTACCTACCTGCAAATTCTTTTAAATTTTACTTCTTTTTACACACCAACTTATACGGTCCCACACTAAGCAACGCTTGTATTATGGACAACGTAAAACGGACTGGGGGCGAACCCAGTATAAATTACTTATATAGATATTAAACATCCATGGGACTTGAGTACAAACATTTGTAGTCTTCACACAAAAGTTTGTCGAATTGACACATATATTTGTTTTATTTTTGAGCTTAAATTATATTTTTCGCAACACTATGTCTGTTTTAATTCTTCGTCTGAGAAATACCTACAAAATATATAACTTAACAATAACAACTTACCATCCATACTGTCTAAGCCAATGCCACTGTCTGGGGTTCTGCCTTCAATTTCACTTAGTGTTGGTTCCTTCATACTTATTGATTGTTCATGCTATAAAAAATTGATCTCATTTTATACATAGATGCTACGAAATCATATTTATTTTGTTTTCAAAGAGTATTATATTACTTTACACTTTCTTTAGGTGCCTAGTTTAGGTTTTCAGATTACAGGGTTCCTTGAAATATTAGTGTTCATGGATTGAATAGTCTATCAGACTTGGCAAGGGCATGAGAATATCTGTCAATTAGTCTTTATAGTTAAAATATATTCTTATTTAAATACCTGATTGCTTATCATAGAGCTATTGGAGTCTTCATCATCGGAGCTCAATGTGAGAATAACGGGTTCCGGGTCAGGTTGCTTGCCTCTTGGTTTTCTAACTCTAGCCGGTTTTTTATCTTGCACAGGCTGTCAAAGAATGTTTTCTTCAAAATAGAGTGAGCTATTCCAATCAACATAGTGTCAAGTATAAACTTTCAATGAATCAACATTAGCCCCAAAATTTGCATAAAGATTTTGTTAGTCGAAAAGTGTTTTGTAATGAAATTGTAAATATACGAAAACTTTAAAATATTCGGGTGTACGTATGTAACGAAGACATTACCGTAGTAGCTAAATTAGCTAATAGTGACACAATGTTTTTAAATAATTTCCTTATCGCACACGGCGGTGGGTAGGTATAAGTGGGTAGTTAGTCATATGGTGCACATATTGGCATATTTAACTGCAATCATAAGCTTAGTATTCATTGATTTCTGTAGTCACGTTACCACGCGCCGCTTTATAGCCGCGTAGGGAATGTGGTTACTACATTGTATAATTATATCCTACCATTAAAAAGTAAACCCAAATTCATAGAAACCTCAAAGCCTTTTTCAGAAGAAATGTGCTTTGTAATGCCATCTGAAATGGATTGAAACATTCTATAAAATTTGACAGTGAATATATTTGTACTTACAGTTTTATTATTTAAGGTCTTCATTGTGTTCTTCAATAAATTTAATTTTATACCTTCACCGCAGGCACTAAAACAAAATAGTGACATATTATAAGTAACTCGTAGTAGACATTGGGACTAATAAAAATATAGTTGTTTTTTAATTCACTTACTTATGTTTTTCAAGTAATGATTTCTCTGGTTCCTTTTTCTTTTGTTCTATCTTTTTACTTGCTATTGCTACACCTTTGGGTTCCTCGGTAAACACTCGTTTACATCTTCAAGCAAAAAAAAAATATATTATAATTTATAACAACTACTCACGGAAACTCTAGAACGTCTGAAATATCGAAATAAGCATGTCTATCTCGTTTGCATAGATGCTTATTTAGCAAAATTCATCCCCTAAGAGCATGAAAATGATGAAAAATATGGAATTTCGCGCGCATGGAATAGCGGTTTCCAAACGTCCGTACACAGAGTTTGTCTCTACCAGGATTCAAACTCGGGACCCACAGCGTAGAAGGCAGGGTCACTACCAACTGAGCTAATAAGTTCGTAATATTGATGAGTATACACACCTTTCGCAGCGGCTGAAGTCGAATCCGGTGTAACCACAAAATTTACAGACGGCCAGCATGCCGTCCACGCGCCGTGGCGGTGGCGACCGCTGTTCGGGAGATTCTGGACTGTTGTTTACTACAAAATATTATTGGGGTTACTGTATCATTACATTAATCAAGCTATAAATTAATACATTTCGAAAATAAAGCCTTATTTGACTACAAATCGTGTTCTGTTTTGTTATAGTAAAAAAGAAAACATAAAATTAAATGATTTGACTATAGCTTTGATGAAATTTTCATATGTTTAACCAAATGGTGGAGTTACTGAAATACTATTACTGATGACAAAAAATACATACAATTATCACTAGATTGGGATTTCTCAGGTGTAGACACTTCACTACTTTGAGGTTGTGACATAACTGACGGGGAATTTCTATTGCTTATATCTCCTACTAGCATCTGCAACAAAGGATTATTATGAGCATAATATGAAACTTAAATATTTAGTAAATAATGCACTATTTACGTACCGGGTGATTTTCCAGCATTTCTTCAATTCTAGTTGTTGAACCAACTGACACAAAATAATCAATTTCACTACTCGTATTTTGCATACATTGGATGTGCGTATCCTCCGAAAAAGGAACATTCACCTAAAATAAAACAAGGCGAGTACGGTCATTGTACATAATTATCTCCAGTTATTTATTTTGAAAATAACTGATATAATGACTTACTTGTTCAAGAACTTCTTGAAGGGTGCAACTTTCCTTTGGCAGAGTGAAGGTAATTAGTCTCTGTTCACCATTTTGTAAGAAAATTAACATTTTAGCTGACTGGGGCTCCGAAGTTTGCTCTGAGGGACCCGATCCCTCATTATTTTCTAAAAAATATAAGATTTTGAAAAAGTGCAAGTGATTATATGTATCAAGGTTTCTAGAATAATGTAGAAATACATACCATTAGGTTGCTGTGGTTGTTGTGTTTGCATGGGTGGTACTCGTTGTACAGGCCTCTGTTGCTCTTTACTTCTAACTAAGGTTTGTCTTCCAGTTTCCCTGAGATGAACACAAAGTTTAATTTTTAGACAAAATTTTCAGATAAAAACGGTGCTCATAAATCCGTTACACATCTATATTTACCTCGCTTGTTGCTGTTGCGCCGGCGTACGCGGTGGCTGCTGCATTCTTTTATAATCGGCGAGTGTTATTCTCTGTCCATTGCCCAAAGTTAATACTTGCCGTTCCTCCTCAATTGAATCCGGTTCCATTAGTAACTGCGTTAGTGTCTGGGGATGCTGTTGTACGTGTTGTTGGTCGTATATCTGCTGCTGTTGGTAGGTATGTTGCGAATTGAAGTTTATTTGTGGGTGTTGCGTGGCGGAGCTCGTCGCGTGGCTGTATTGCGCGACGGAGGTCGTGGCGTGGTTGTGTGGCGGGACGGAGCTCGCGGCGAGGGTCTGTTGCCGGAGCGCCGGCGGCGGGGTGTGAAACTGCTGCGGTTGAGCGTTTATATTCTCGTTTACCGAGTGCTTGGTCAGTATCGCGGCCGTAATGCTCTCCTCGAGGTCGTCCATATCGCTGGCGTTGTTCGGCTGTACCACGACCTTTTTCAATTGCTGTATCTGTTGCGGGCGCGGCGAAGCTCGCTGCTGGATGGTAGTGAGTGCGCTCTGCTGAGGTAGTGGTCCGTTCTGGCTTGTCTGTACCACCGTGTGTTGTTGCATCTGCGATTGTAAATTCTGTGTAACTATTGTGCCTTGCGGCGTGATGATACGAGTGGCCGGTCCGTGGGTTTGGTTCTGTTGGTTTAGGATCTGGAAATGGAAATGGTCAACTTAATGTAATGTATGTATAGTAGAAGATTTATATGTCAAGACTAATGACTGGATTCATAAAAAATACCATAACATTAGGTTAAGGCATTAACATAGATGATTTGGGGTATGTTATTATAACAATAATATTCAAACGACGAAGCTCTGATGGACCACGTAGGAGAAAGAGAACGAAACTATGAAGCATCATTTGCTTTAAGAAACCTAGCATACTCCACAATTTGTTAGATGGTTAAATAAATAGCAATACTCACTTGGTGTGTGGTGAGTTTCAGTTGATTTAATTGCTGCGAATGGACCTGTTGTCCGATGACGTGTTGAGCTAGTTGGTGCTGCTGGTGTTGTTGAGTGTGCTGGTGCTATTGTGGAAAACACGTTTAGGTTAAAAATCCGGCTTTTATGTCCTAGTACTTCTAGTATTGTTTTTGTTAATCTAAATAACAATTCTCACAACACAGAAGCTAAGATACGGCAAGTCATGCCCCGATTCATGATCGTCAACTGATAAAATACTAGTATGTAGGTACCGATGCGAGCTGGTGCTGCAGGTGCAGGGGCGTGCGCGGGCGCGGCGGCGGCGGGCGCGGCTGCGCGTGCGCCGCCTGCGGGTTCAGCACGCGCGCGCGCGCGCCCGCCGCGCCCGCCGCCGCCGCCGCCGCGCCCGCCGCGCCCGCCGCGCCCGCCGCGCCCAGCCCCGCCGGCCCGGCGCTGCCGCTCGCCTGCGCCTGTCGGTTCAATCATATTTTTAGCGACGCTATGGGAAGTGGAAGTGTACATAATATATAATTGAAAAGCATACCGTTCTACATGTCATCAACTAAACTATTCTATATGGCGCATCACAATTTCCAGGATAGTTCAACTCGAATTCGTTAAGTTTTTCACATGGCATGATTAATGAGAAAATTTGTTTTTAGTAAAAGACAAGGCTGGCCTTTCGATCGTGACTGATTTATTGTTAAAGGGAAGGGAAGACTTACTTACTTATATCTGTCTGATAAGTATTAAGAGCCATTTACTTATCTTGATAATTTGGAACCCTGATCTGCCATAAAAGTGTGGTGGGTTTTTTTTATTTTTTTTATTACAATATAGGCAAGTATTTGATCTCGATCTCACCTGATGGTAAGTGACGATGAGATCTACGATGGTACATACTAGCCTAGAAGGTACCTGTTCACTCTCGACTTGAAAACACCCAGATTATAGTCAACGGGGAACAAAGACGCCGGTAGGACTGACCGGCATAGCATTGAGTAGTCTCGGCAGTTGCTGGTGCTGCGCGTGCGGCGGCGCGGGGCGGGCGGGCGGCGCGGCGGCGCGCGCGGCGGGCCGGCGCGGCCGCACCGTGCGGACGGGCGCGCGGACGAGCGTCACGCCGCCGCCGCTGTTCAGAGTTTGGTTCAGCAATCGCGGCGCCGCGGCTCGCGTTGCACCAGCCTGCACAAACGATAACATATCATACAAATGCATACGATGTACTATACTAATCAATATATATTGGTGTTTGGGACACCCGTTCAAAGTTATGTTAGTGGGTAAAATAGTGATAATTAAGTTGGTCGAACGCTCGCTTTGGATGCGGCCTAAGAACTGGCCGATTTGGTGGAGAGACAATCCCCAGTGTATATTTTATTAAGTAGAAATATCTACTTAATTTTACGGCATCACGTACCATTGGGTATTACTACGAACTTTACTTCTGTAAAATGCTTTGAAATATAATTTTAAATTAATATAAAGTTCTATCTGGAACTCACAGCTTGATTAATGTAGGCGGCATGCATCACAACTTGTTGATGTTGTATCGGTTGCGGCTGCATGTGTTGTTGGTGTTGCTGTTGTTGAAGTTGATGCAGCTGTTGTTGCTGCAACTGCTGCAAATGGATCTGTTGTTGATGCTGTTGTTGGAGGTGCTGGATAAGCTGCGGCGCTCGCGATAACTGCTGTTGCTGTTGTGGCTGTTGTGGGAATAACAAGCAACTATTTTATATAGCTATCAAACATTTCAAGGTCAAAGAATATTAATTTAATTTATTTTCTTAACAATATATGAGTATGTAGCTATACGATCTAAGCCTCAAAAGTTGGGCTGGATTTCGAGTTCTGTTTATATTTTTAAACAATATATTTGAACTGTAATCAATACATAAAATTTAGTTAGCTGGGCTCTATTCAATAAAATGTATAAATCCAGACTATTTTACATCCAGCAGAAGCCGTCCTCCGTCCGATGAATGGGTTCGATGCAATATTTTCCGAAATCTTACAGCTTGTTGTGTTTGTGGCGGCGGGGGTGGTGGCTGTGGCGGCGGCTGTTGCGCGGGGTGTATCACAGTTGGTTGCGTAAGCACGTGTGCCGGACTCACGAGCTGCTGACGAACGAAATCCAACATTCAATACATGAAAAGGGTAGCTCATGTATTTGTACATGATTATCAATAATGTGTTTCATTAAATAAGTTAGTTTGTAGACATATACAAGGTATATAGCATTGCAAATGGTGTTGGTATGATCCAAGAATATTTACATATAGTTGAAATAACAATGCCGTTTAAGATGTATGTACTTACTTAAAAAAAGTTATAAGATAAATTCAAGAGCAAAAAAAAAATAACTATACTGTTTAAATAATTAGCTTAATAAGCTTAGCCAACCCTGTATTATTAAGTGTTAAAACCCTACAAAATATGACCATTTTATACAGCAGGCAAATTTAGTTACATTGTCTTTTTACTATACAATCCATTGATAAATGTGTTCTTTTATTAGCAATACAAATCAATAGCCTTATTTATTTCCAGTGGAACTATAAGAAACTTAATCTAATTAGTGTGTATTTATTTTATTTCATACATAAGGTATTTAAAATGGTGTTATTAAAAAAATAAGTACTTGTAAATGAATTATAAGACACACCTTGTACATAAAGCAAAGCATTCCATTTATAAGTTATAACGGGAGGATTAACTTAATCTACAGGCACTAAGATTATACCACATCCACAATATAGATTAGTTTCATAGATTAAAGAAAAAAATAAGGGTTTCTTTTTATATAGTTTAAAAATAAATAAGCAATTAAGAGTATACCTATCTTATATTAAATAAAATCCCATGATTTTAATGATAAAACTAGCAGTTTATCTGGTTGTGAGCAACAAGAGGCGCTTGAACATTATTCAACCTATTTCATTTCTCTGCCAGATTTTAATGAAACAAACTATCAAGTTTTACATGTGAATCCCAAACCTTAACAAAAATGAAATAACTGTTTGAAAATGCTATTAGTAAGATCACATACATTGTTTTCATTTTAGCCTAAAGCAGTTTGCACTAAGATCGTAATATTATTATTCCTTTATGTTTAATTTAGTATTTATAAATACTTTTCACATCATAAATTAAGCCTCAATTCAAGTCTAAGGCTGGGACACAAATGAAATATCTGACAATTGTAACCAAATGAAAAGTGATAACATGCCAAGCATATTATGAAGAATGTTCTACAACCAAAATGCATTAATTTCCTAAAGTGCATATAAATGTAATACACAAGGACTTAGTCATGAGACATACATGTTGCGGGTGTTGTGGAGATGACTGTTGCATCAGAGATGCATCAATGATCTGTTGAGCCTGTTGCAACACAACCTGAGCATCCACAGGTAAATCAGATGTGTAGTAAACCTACAAATAAATATTGCTGTCACTGTATATTATGCTATATTAGTCATTATTCTGATGGGCTCTAAAATTATATTCATATACAGCAGAATATACAAAAAAAAAATCCTTGTAGCTTGAAATACACTTAGAAAATGTTTTAGTCTTTGCATAAAACCTATATTTTTATAAATATTAATATTGCTATTAAAGTACTCACTTGATGCCTATGTAAGGCCTGCTGTTGTTGCTGTTGCTGCTGCTGTTGTTGCTGCTGCTGCTGTTGTTGTTGGAAGTCGGCTCGCGGTGGCGGCGGTGGGGGCTCATGGCGAATGATATATTGATGTTGATATTGCAAACCATCACTGACAACCAACTGCGGTTGTACTGTATCACTCACTATGATATCATTTGGTTGATCTGTTTGTTGAACCACCACCTAAACAGTAAAAAATAACATATGTTTTATTAGTATATTAATATTTTTTTACAAATTACTGCCACTTCTAATAGAACTTGGTATTTTTTTCAACAATGATGTCAATTTGATATATTATGTTATCCTATGGGAAGATCTAAAAGATAGAGCAGACATTTCAATAAACATAAAGGCTACCTAACACTTTACATACCTGTTGTTGTGTATACTGCGGTTCTTCTTGGTTCACTATGATTCCATCTAAGCATATGTTTGGACAATATCTTTGTAGATCCTCAAGAGTTAGTGAACGCCCTTGTCCAACTATTTGGTAATATTGAGCCATTGCTTATGCTTAGCCTGAAACACATGCTATTGTTCAGATTAAATGTTTTTTTTTTAGTATGATGCATGAATAATCTTGTATTTCTTTCAGAGAATTGATATATTTTACTGGCTGTACATGTTTGTGATTATATTAGCCAAATAGAAGCAAAATTACTGAACTTAAAACACCAACCGAGATAACAAAGAGGTAACATAAGTGAAGTCATGAAATAAGAAACATATATGCCCTATCTGTATACATAAAATAATAATAGTGTAACTTAGTCATGTATGTACATTGTTGAGGACATTATTTTCAACAGAACATATATTTGTATTAGCCCTTTTTTGAACTTTTGTTGCCTGCCTTACTGTATATGCAACATGGGAAAACTACCAGTCAAATGTTGATGAAACTTGGCATGATGATAGTATGGTGAAACTGGGTTAACCTGGGTTATCATTTAGAATCTATTTTATACTTGGAAATAGTTCTTGTGGGATTGCAAAAGTGCTGTATGAGTGAAACTTAGTTTGTTGATAGCTCAGGTACTGGACATTAATGAACATGAAAATAAAGTTATTTTTTAACCTGGATAGTAAAAAAAATGTTCAAAAATACAGTCATGGGAAAAGTGAGTTATAAATGAAATAGTGCAAGTCATTATTGATTCATAGTACAAGAACCCAATATTTTATGTCTGAGCATGTAATAGTAAATAGGAAATAAAATCATGAAATGATAGCTTATATCCTGCAAAAGAAATACAGGAGACAGTATGGAATTTACAGGATTGTCACACATAGTCACAGGCTGGAGTTAGTAGTTAGTACTCTATACATAGACCCCATACCATAATTTAAAAAAAATATTATTTTAATTTGATGATTAGAAAATGTTACTAATCAATTTACAATAATCTAATAAAACCAATTGTTATAAAATATCTATTTCAATTTAATAATCTTTTATAATCTTAGTTCAATAACTTATTTTAACATCTATTTTATAACATGATTGGAAAGCCAAACAATTAATAAAATCTTTATGGGTTGAATTATCATGAACTCCTCTTAGTCAAATAATAAATAAAGTTAACTAAAATTAGTTTTAAATGATGGAAATTATACACGTCTCAGATTCTGGAATGAATTAAATTTGTGATTTTATTTAAATTAAGTGCTGTGATAAAAGTTAAAACCAGTAACTCCTCATTGTGCAATCAATGAGCTCTGAAAGTAGTCTTGTAATGCACAAGGAATGTGATAATCATATTTTATGTAGGAAATTATAAGTTCTTAAAATGGGTGTGTGTGAGCAAAAAAACTGTTCATTTATTATTTGCTAGTAGTCTAAAGATATCTCTATTTGGATGAACAGAATTTAAACTGTCTCTGTATAGATTTCAACATTTTCAGAATTTACATATATATATTATTTATGACACTACAGAGACGATGAGGAGGCAGGAGGGAGCCACAGTCAAGATGGATAATTTATATATATTATTCCAGGTTGTTAAAAGATAATAGGCATAAAAAGCAATACTAGGAACTACCTACATGTTTACTGGTTACAAAAATTGATACTTATTAGGACTCATACCAAAGGTCATGAAGGGATTTTTATGGTAAACAAAATCTGTTCTTATCGAATCCATGTAACACAGTAATAAGGAAAAATAATAAACTTAAGGATCAATCACTAAGCATAAAATGTTACATGAGCCATATTTGAAATTATAATCCATGATAATATTTTTACTACCTTAAACAAAAGTACCTGTGAACTATCTATTCTAGTATTACAGTAGATATGTTAGTCTAAGTAAATAAAACAAAAGTACCTGTGAACTATCTATTCTAGTATTACAGTAGATATGTAAGTCTAAGTAAATGTCGTATGTAATTACGACATTTATACCCCAAATGTATATGTATGAAAAATATCTTCATATTCATTATAATGTACTTTCATCACCAAATTAATATTATTAAATACTGGTTAGTAGGATTTACAACAATCACATTAAACAATCTATAACTAAGGGTTGACTGATTTGTTTACAAGTACTGTCTACATAAAAAAGTACTGGCAATGACCAATGGCAATGGTACATAGTTACCAAAATATTATAGGCAAGTAGGCAGTACTGCAAATACAAAAGAAATACTGCAGCAACTGATTACATTTATATGGACTGCTATTTTGTGATGACAGGTATTATGCCATATACTCTGAATGCTACATACGGAGTAACAACAGTAGAAATGACTTCAGAATTCGTACCAACACCTCAACTATGGCGACGAAACAACTACCATATTATAACTAAATGTTCCAGTCTATAATGTAAACATCATCACTGTGATCCAAAAAGAAAGAACAACAAGAAATGTATCTTCAATACCGTTTACACGAACGAACGAAATGGCTTCGATTCCTTTGATCCAACCTAAATACTTTGAAAGGCGCACGTTTAACACGAATTATAACTACGCTATCGATTCAATTCTTACCAATATTTACTAAGGACATTGTAAATGCCTTATTTATACATTTAAACGAATTTATAGCATCAAAATGTATTTTTTTAACTCAAACGCCAAATCGAGAAGCAATTTACATTATGGCGTGTGTGTCACTTTTTTTATAATTGTTTTTTTTCAGCACGGGTTACTATGCCTAAAAACTTGAATAAAAAATAAGGTTTTATTTTAGGAATGATATTCTCGATACAAACGTTAACATAACTTTATTAGATTTCAATAAAAGTCTAGTATAGTATAGTATAATAATTAAATATTTGTACTCTTTTTTATAGTTCAATTAGATTCATAAATGTATCTGACCAACTACCCACTCATAAAAGAGACATTTCGTCGTTGATCCCAAATCTATGCAGTGTACAGTGTACGCTGTACGGTCTGGTACGGTTCAATTTAGTTTTCGGTACGGTCCCAAACTAAGGAACGCTTGTATTACAGGGTACCACACGTACCCACCATGGGCTGGGGGCGATTCTTATATATATTACTTTTATATGTATAGATTATATCCATGCCTCTATAACAAACCTTCATGCTCATCCATTGACTATATTATCTATTTCATCATTATGCTCATCACATTTTTGCTCATACCGAAATTCGACCTTGCACTTTCGTTTTGTACAGAAATATGCGTCAGTACCAACTGTGCCAAGACGTCAAAATATATTCATGATTAATAACCATCGTTATTGACCATTTATTAACATTGATCTTGTGGTATGCTAGGCTAGCTACATTGACAGAGTAGCTAGCTACAGCCAAATTACGATATGACAGTGCCCAAAAATATACTGTTGTGCAAGATTTGGCTGTTCCTGTAACTCATTAAAAAATACGGGATTTTCTAAAACCGATCCCGAAATTCGATATGGATAAATGATCTCGATGCTCGAAACCACAGACTGCTGCAATATTTTGTTTTGACAGCTAGACTGTCTGTAGCCACTGGACAACTCTAGTTGACTGCAACAATACAGTTTTCATGATTTATTTTATTAAAATTATTAACTATTACTTCTTTTTGATTTTGCTAACTAGAATTCGATGAACATTCTTTAAAATATATATATTTCATATTGTGAGACATTCGATTACTTGGAATTCCAACTTTTATGACATTTTGTTGCCGTCCTCATCACTCGTGCAAATGGATGATACAGTGAATTCGCCAGGTATTATGCTGATAAAATACAGTTTTTCTCAGATTATCGTTGGTATTAGCTTTATTTAAATTGAGTAAATTACTTAAAAGGTAATAAGATGGGAGATTCAGCTTCAGAAAGCGATTCTAGTTCGCTGGATGGCGCAATGCTGCCTCCCAGTACAGTTTCTCGTGATCAGCTACAGAAAAGAATTGAATCTCTACAACAACAAAATAGGTAAGTACCTACTTAATTTATCCATATAATATATTTTTTTTAATTATAGGGCCCCCCTATTGTAAATTGTAATTAAAACTTAAACATCCTGTGTCTGTGCACTTGGTGTTGTTTTGTGCAGTACAAAATAATACTATACCTATCTACTCACATTATAATATAAGTAGGTATGTTAATACTTTTAATGCATGATTATCTTTAATTAGATTGTCTGTTTTGAATGTTATTTTTGATTTCCAGAGTATTAAAAGTTGAATTGGACACATACAAACTTCGTGTGAAAGCTCTACAAGAAGAGAATCGTGCCTTGAGACAAGCATCTGTTTCAATTGTAAGCCCTCTTTATTGTTATTTAATATATACAGTTGAGTCCAAATTCATCATATCTCATTAGTACCCTGAATATAAAAAAGAGGCTGAACAGGAGGCTCTTGGAGTATCTGCAATAAATTTTACATTACTGAATGAAGAATTTAAAATTATATCCAGTCAGCTATGATTGTAATAATTATTGCTATTGCAGGCTGTATATTTTTTATTACATTAAAGAGTTCATAGGTTTTTTATTGCTCACACCATTGTGAAAATACTTGTGATAATTGTAATATGTTGTTTTATTATAGCAAGCTAAAGCTGAGCAGGAGGAAGAATACATTTCCAACACATTGCTGAAGAAAATCCAAGCATTAAAAAAAGAAAAAGAGACATTAGCTCACCATTATGAGCGTGAAGAAGAGTGTCTCACAAATGATCTCTCTAGGAAACTCAATCAGGTATATCCCCAAAACTGTGACAATTGATTTTGCTCGTAACAGCCTGCAGAAATATTTTGGTCTAGCCTGAACAGACACTAGGTCCCTATACTGCAGGCCCGAATGATCAGTGTGATGAGCACATTAATGGTTGAATGATGTTTGTATAATTGTTTTTATTTAGTAATTAAACTGGATTGCCAGTATAGTACAGTATTTTATACTAACTGATTCAATTTTGTCATTAATTTTACAGTTACGTCAAGAGAAATGTCGCCTAGAGCAGACATTGGAGCAGGAACAGGAATGCTTGGTGAACAAATTGATGCGTAAAATTGAAAAACTGGAAGCTGAGACTCTTGCAAAGCAGACCAATTTGGAAAGGCTTCGTAGAGAGAAGGTAATTAAAACATAGTTTTGGAGATATGCACTTAAATTTAATTACTGAAACAATAATAGATTTATTAGATAAGCAAACATAGTGTGGGGTGTAAATTTAGTATGATTTCTGCAAATCGTTAAGGACCATTAAGACCATGAAAAAAAGCTGAAAATTTATTATAATATGTTGGTTTTATAATAAAATGTATGTGAATATATTTTTGTTAGGTGGAACTTGAGAATACTTTGGAGCAAGAGCAAGAGGCACTGGTGAACAGGCTGTGGAAGCGCATGGACAAATTGGAGGCTGAAAAGCGCTCGCTGCAAATCAGGCTCGACCAGCCAGTGTCTGATCCGGCTAGTCCTAGGTGAAAACCTTATATTTTACCCTTATATTTATTTATAAAATATATTGTTTTATTTTAAATATTTGTTTATTTTTTATTATTATACACTCAAGCTATATTGTAATTCCATCAATGCGGTTCCTGGCAGTGAAAAGACAGTTATAAAATCAAACTATGATACTTTTTTCTATCAATCAGGTGGGAAGCTGTTGTATTAGTCGATTTTTTATTCATTCGGTTTTGCTTCTTCACACTGCTTTAGTACACACATATGCAGCCTTATTTCTACGGAAAAATATAGACGAGCTGTTATAATTCATGCTAACTTGTTAAAAATGTAATGATAAATGTGTTCAGTATCTATACTAATTATATTCAGTTCAATAGAACTGATGACTGACTTGTTTTCTACTATGATGTTTAAATTGTGATGAAATCAATATTATCAATAATTCAGAATTTATTTATTATGCAGAATGAGACATTACATTACTAAGTGAGAATTAATTCAAGTGAACAATAATTAACGATAATTTTGAGAGCTAGCCTTTGTTTCTCTTAAATATGTTCTTAAACTTTTACGAATTATAGTTTACAGATAATGAAGTTGTCACTAGTTAACATTTACATGAATGCTTTGTAATGCCATTGTAAATGGATTGGAACTTTCTATAAACTTCTATGGGTTAAGGATTTGATCGAAAAAGTTAAAATAATAGATGGTAAATATAAATTAAGAATTACATCTTCACCATAGAAAAGTACTTTATAAGTATGCGAATTTATTTATTATGTTCTAGTATAATTGTGTTTATCTATATACACTGTTTAAGATGTGTCATTAGCTCATTATTAATAGCGGTTTATTCTTGCTAGGGACATTAGTAATGGTGACACGGCTTCCAATATAAGCAATCATATCCAGACGCTCCGGTCTGAAGTCGTTACGTTAAGGTCAGTATGCATGTTTTTTATTCATTTACTTATTTAAGACAATGAAAGGGGAGTTAATCATGCATGACCCTATTAAAATTTATCTGCCAAATTTATAGAAACTAAATATTTTGTAGTGGCATTACATAGTATTGTTAGTTGAAATGTGCTTTGTAATGCAATTGTAAATATAGATGTTAACTTGAATAGATGTGGGGGTATGTTAAGAGTATAGATATGGGCTTCTAACAATAATAGTCAGCTCTTTTTTTTACATTCAACTGCCTGGTTAACCTTAAAAAAGTGGATCGACATTGGAAGAAGCCACTAACTAATTGTTTTACTATGGTGTTCCGCCAAGGAACGTCGGATTCCATAAGTGCGGTATATGAACATTGTATAATTATTATTATATTTTGTTGTTTAAACTAATTCTAATGTGAAATATGTACTTGGAAAAAAATAGAATATCTTGATTTTGATATCTTGATTGAGATAATTTCAAAGATATTAGGTATTAAAGTTTGATAGAAGCAAGTACTGGGGAAAGAATGGGCCGTGCTCTCTCTGGCGCACCCGTGATCACTTAAAGCGGTGACGTAACTTGACATGCAATGTAAGCTTTGGTTTTCTAAAATCGGAATCTTTAGATGTCTTTAAATAAGCATATTCCTATCGATATATATATGTACTACGAACTAGTTGGGCCCAATGGCGTAATGTGCATATACCGTGTTTCTATTTGATAATATAAGCCTATTCCATTGGTATACAGAAGCCAATTAGCCGTTTCTCAAAACGAGAACAAGGAGAAGATGCACCGCTTCGCGCTCGAGGAGAAGCACATACGCGAGGAGAACGTGCGCCTGCAGCGCAAGCTGCAGCAGGAGGTGGAGCGCCGCGAGGCGCTGTGCCGCCACCTCTCCGAGAGCGAGTCCTCGCTCGAGATGGAGGAGGAGAGGCAGTTTAACGAAGCCTTGAGTGTATGTACTTACCTTCTAAAATCGGGTAAAGTTGTTGTATGTCACTGTATAACCAGAGGATTATTTCATGTAGAGGCCCCTAGGCAATGCAAGTCTAGGGACCCCTCGCACCTTATGTGGAGTTAAGGTGTGTCCACCACTAATTTAGAAAAATAAATATGTTACTTTAACAAGTTACTATTTAATGTAAAGTGTTTTTTTGTAAACTTCTTTGTCCTTTTAAAAAAATAAACTGAATACTTTTGTAAAACGGAAAAGAAAGCATCAAATTAAAACTATTTAGACATGTTTTTCTCACGAGCCGCGGGGCTCCTAGGCGACTTCGGTCTATAGACAATTGCTTTCATTGCCTATATGGATAGTCCAAAACTGTGTATAAGTGCACCTTATATTTTCCTTACTATGTGTATAAATATTTTGTTTATGTTTTGCGTTGAAATGCTCATCACTTGGGAACGGTTGGACAGATTTTTTCAAATGTTCGTAATAGTCCGAATTGAAAGAGTTGGCCGAAAAAACGAAAACATCAGGAGAAACTGAAAGTGCTATTATCTATTGGGATTTGCACAGGACAACGTCTATTGTCAGCTAATTTATCATCAACTGTACCTAAGCTGTTTTGTGTCACATACGATATTTATTATTATATACTGTCCTCGTGGAAATCGAGCATAATTGATGAGTTTACGTGTTGTTTCGTGTAGGCCCGGTCACGCAGCGTGTCGTCGCCGGGCGGGTCGCGACCACTGTCGCCGTACGCCTCCATGTTGCCCAACGCCGGCGGCCTGCAGCTCTCTCGACCTTCGCTACATCTCAACTCGCAGGTACTTACCTATACTTATGTAAGGCATTTATCATGAAAAATATAAGTGAAGGATCTACGAATCATGTGCCATTATGTCGATGTCCAAAAATATGAAAATAGATTAATATTAATACAGCTGAAAATGCTTCAGAGAAATCCCTAAATGAAAATTCCCATACGTGGCACCAATTTATATCATGATTCATAACTAAAATATAATACTTAGTTGTTTTTTTTTCACATTCATTTGCAAATGAAATGTGGGCTTTCAATAGGAAATTTCATTTGAGCCATATAAACTATTTAATTTGTCGGAATAATTAATTTTAATATTTATGACTTTGATGGTAACAAGGGGCGGGTATGTTTTTTTTTTAATCGTAACAACGATTGTGTTTAAGCAAAGGCTTTTTTTTTGTAAAGAAAACAAAGTGTTTCTATCAATTTGTAGGAAATTGTTCGTAGGTACCCTAGTTTTCGCTAGGTAGTTTCATGTGATCTTTTGTCACAGGGGCGTCGCACGGGTGACAGGTTCGTGAAGCCGGCCCTGCCGGCGGGCGGCGCGGGCGGCGCGGGCGGCGCGGCCGGCGTGCTGCGCGTGGCGCCGCTCGAGCCGCCCCCCGCGCCGCCCGCGCTCTCCCCGCCCGCCCCGCCCGCCCCGCTCGCCCCGCACGTCCCGCACGCCCCGCTCGCCCCGCACGCACCGTCCGCCCCGCACGCGCTGCTGCAGCCCGCCAGCCCAATGGACACCTCCTCCAAGGACTAAACATCACATCACAGGAGCGACCAGAACGCTATTACATCCTCGCGTGAATAAATCCGATTCTCATACGACACCGCGTGTAACAATCATGTTGCTATATGATAAAGATTTGATCAAAATCGATTATGTAATCAGTAGAATAGAAGTAAACGACGCGTTTAGAATTGAAAAATTAAATACCCACGTGCCATTATTATAATCCATGCATTTTACGCCACGCTTCTTATTTAGAGGTATTTTAATTTCGGTTTTATACTCTACGCATAATATATAATGTATCCATGTAACGTGTACTGTGTGGCTTTCAGCTACTAATAAATTTGACCTCAAAATCGCTGCGCTGCCGCAACACGCGGTTTCGTGTGAGAATTTACATTCCAACATCTACATTACTCTTGTGGAGGTTGCTCTGTGCGATTGTGAAAAAAAAATTTGTCAAGTGGACTCGAAAGACGCGGGCGGTTATGTTTTCCTGTGCGGATATGCGCTTGACGAGTAGTGCAACACTGGAGCTCCCCCGCGTCGTCCGGCTGTGCCCCGTAACATTTACGAATGGCACTACTTAAAATAGGTAGGGTCCCTACCAATTGGCTTGTGAATGCCTCCCCAACTTGCCTATTGACATGCAAATTGGTACGGGCGCGACCGATTGTGATCCAAGTCGTGTCGTTCGTAGTGGCCCTAAGAATAAATGATAACCGACCCTGCAGGCGTGATGATTCGACGGCAGGCTATATATAATATAATTTAATGTGTTGACATGTGGCATCTTCGATTTTCTTACTTCACGTCTACTCGAGATAACGTTATTATTTAATCTTATGTCTGAACGTGTTGTGCACGCCGGTCTCGCTCGGCCCTGTCGACTCGGCACGCTTCTACTAGTATATTATTGATTATTGTCTACTCTTGGTCGTGATTCATTTACTGATAAAATTAGTAATGAATTAATATTTTGTACGAGATTGTATTTACTGTTGAAGGATGATTATGGAATGGACTGAAGAATTGCGAGCGACATGTAACATTCGATTAAGATAATGTTTGCTAGTTCAGATTAAAAACGTTTTTTGGAACTACATATATCCGGGCTTTGAATTATACGGCAGTGGGTTTGATTAAAATATAAGGCTGTGTATAAAATTCATTTGTGACTAAAGTTAGGAGAGGAGATGAAGATAAAGATTGTAAGCTATTTGATATATCACTCGGGGTCTAGCAATACTACTCCTGCGTAATGTTTTTTGTGAAGGATTGTATGATAGTGTTACGGCGTTGTGTTGAGCCCGCAGGGCGTATTGTTTGGTTCGATGTAAGTAGGAGTAGTGAGTGATCGTCCTCGGACTCAATTTCAATTATGCAAATTGTCACTTTTTTTTTCATGTTATACCTAATAAAACAAAATATATGCATTACCATTAAATTGTGTTTTATTTTGTAAGTAACTTTTTGGCTGGAGCAAAATCATGAAACGTACAGCAACTTAGCATATATCATTACCATACGCAGCCTACGAGCTGTTAGGCATGGTTAAATTCACTTTTTAAATTACATTCCCGCTGAAAACCTTAGGTGAATGGTTCATTCTCAATCTACGCCATAGTAAATCTAAGAGTTTAGTTTACTGACATCATACATTTTCGAGTGTTCGAGATAGATGAATGGCAGGGTTTTGTCCATGACGCTGCAATTAGTGTACCTACCTTCGCGCCACACAATTTTATCATGATATTTTTTTATTAGTCCATATTTACCTGCTAATTTATAATTTTTCAACAGAACCAGTTTAGGCACCGTAGTAAATAACTACTCGCCTCTGACCTCACCTGTCTCTAGCTTCTTTCATAGTGATAACGGATTTCCTAATAGTACGTACTTCTTGTGGCTGCCGACATGGCAATGCGAGAGTCCATGCCAAGTTTCATAGTGGATATTTCAAACACAAATTCTTGGCTTGCCCGCAGTAATCAATCCATTTTCCAGGATAAAATGTAAGTATCCTAAATGTTAAGCCGAGTTACACCGATGACCATGATAAATCTGCATCAAAATCCATCGAGTAGTATTCCCGTGATGTGCGTGCATCTCGGACAAACTCAAACACGTAGGTACGCCATACAACTGATCGTATGGCAAAAAATCCGATTGTAGTGGACTCGGAGTCTGTAACAAAAATAAAAATACTTATGAACGCTTTACGATTACTTAGATCCAAAAATATTCTTATGTAGGTATCTAAGTAGGTATAGATAGTGACACTCAAGTTATGGTCTTATTTTTCCTGTAAGTAGATAGGTATTTACTATCTGCACTTTTATGCTTAGTAGGTAATTATGGTCATCACTATTGATGCAAATTGTTGACGATAGTATTGGTCTAAAATGCGGCAACAGAATCTACCTACCTAGTTCGCTGAAATTTCAACTATGTAGGTACCTACTAGAATTTCATACATCCCTGTAACCTTAGAGACTGATATGCTCGAATAATGCCGAAGAGCTATGTATCTATATAGAATTATTATAAGGCGGAAGCGATACTGGGATGGGAATCCATACCGAAGTATGTTTCGCAGCTTTGTTGTGGAAATATTCATAAAACCACAAAGAGGTCATTCACAAGTTTATTCGGAAGGATATCAAACAAGAGCCGGTCGGTACGATTGTCGATCCGTCGTCGCCATTCGGCGTCTTCAATGGTCAAAGAAATAATCGCACTTTACAGTCGCATCGTAAACCTAAGCAAACCAGGATAAGGCTTATTTCTATTTGTCTTGGACTGCTAGGGTTACAGGTAAAGTAATTTGCATAATACCTCCCACGGTGATGTTGTCATAATAATAAATAAAATGTTAAGTTTTTGTTTAGGTAGCTTACTTGATGGTCCATACAAATTTTGTCAAATAAGTTTTGGATAGGATAGGGTTTATCAGTAGGAATATTAAGGAACAGGCCCTAGATATATAGTAACATACAGTACTTACCTACCTGTGTAGCAAGTATGTTAGGTAAGTACCTACCTTTAAATTAACCTTTTTTTTGTCTTGCTGTGACTATTTTTATGTAGGTTCACAAATCATACTTACAATGACATTGGGTGGTACGTTAAGATGACCCATTAAAGGTCCCAAGAAAATACCCTTTACATTGCGAAATGTATGTACTTATGTTACGTCCAAGAAGTATTCAAATGTATATCTATTTAATAACAGTAGGTACCTACATAGGTACCTATCATATGTCTTTAGTGATGTACCTAAATAAAATATGTAGAGTTTGAAATTAACATTCAAATAGAAACGTAGAGCTCAGTCGTACGCGCGTCCCTCGTAAAACATGTTTACCGAGAAACAAATACTTGGTGTAGCGTTATTGATCCTTCCAATAATTATCGAACACGCACGTTTCATGTCACCATGTCCAAACACAAAAGTGGACGAGTTGGCGGATACGCGGCGAGACTCTTGTTTGTAAGTTTACGCACGGGATCATAAAGTGCCTCTAGCAGGCAGTAGGTAGAGCTAACACAAAATCAGAGACAGTGAGAGCGAGGCGAGACGCTGGGTTGGTTCAATAAACTTGGCCGAATGATGTGTTCTTTGTGGGACCTGTATGCATTCAAATTGACTCGATAATTAGTTACTTTGAATAGGTGTAGATATTACACGTGGCTACAAATATTTTGTGAGACTTGTAACATTGCCTTTTACAGATATGCGTTGGGTAGTCATGTAAGCTGTAGCTTACGTAATTGGTTGTGATTTGAACTAATTTACGAAATTAAAATGTTTAATATCTGTAAATAGATATTAGACATAAGTATAAGTAAAATTATGGGTAAGTAAGTTGATATATTATGTACTGTTTTTTATGACATCGGAAGACTCAAATTGTAAAAATATAGTACCTAAGTTCCAAATTCAATAGAACTTACAAAAGTTTGTAAGTAGGTAGGAAGGTAACAGTTACACATAGGTTCTTACTTACTAAAATTACTTATTGATTTACCTACCTACTGTAGGTACCTAATATTTATTGTGAAGAAGATAAACTTATTTCCTTGTCATCGTAGCTGCTATATTCACGGAACCCTAACTGTAAATCGTAGAGCTATGAACGCAACTGGAAAGAATTCAAAATGGAGGTATGTAAATGTTGATTTTCTATCATGACAGCCCGAAACTGCTATCTTTAGCGTTTTGTTAACGTTTTAAATGGCATTAAATATTATGTGCAACGTGTTTCGAGTTAAATGAGCAAATATACAGAATACTTTAGCCACATGCTCATTATACCTTTACACAGATAATACATATAACTATTTAAATACTTCGACTACAAAGATGATGTACCTGTTTTGTGTTAGTTACAATATTATAATACCTACATCTACTACAAAAATACACTATCGATATATATATTAGGTACGATAAACACAATGTATATCTTCTTAGGAACAGGATAAAAGCTATCTAGATTAGCGTACTTATTCAATTACTTAACACATTTACATGTAAAAATTAGAATTAGAATATGAATATTTTTTGTTGTTATTGACTTATTAATATTTGTGAACTTATACTTATACGTAACATCTCATACCTACCCATATTACGCAAAATCACGACAAGCTTAAGCTAAAAGCTTATCAACTAGGTGTCTAATTGGCTGCCGGCAATTAAACCCGGCAATTAAACACCATTGTCAACGCAACTCGTAAACCATAAACGAGGCATGTCATTCAACGATCTTCACCAGACAGATATGGCACAAGGTGACGAGACTAAATAGTATTTACGCCAAGGTGTTAATTTCAGGAGTTTAGAGTAGCGTGAATTTTATTTATATGAAAAGTTAATTCATGCCCTGCTAGCACGTAGTGTTTAAACGGTGGAGTTAGCACGGGGCTTCGAATAAACATGCGCCGGAGTTGACTTGCAAGCGCGCCGTGCGCGTGCTTACCGTCCGCGGCACGTAGGAATTTCTCTTTTCGTACCCCTTGTTCACCTTAGATATCTATAAAATAAAGTGTCAAAATGCAACTTTCTATCGCAAAGCTTAAACACTACTGAACTGATCTCGTCCTTACTTACCGGTAACATAGAGGATTGTAGGTTATATATTATTCCTTGGGAAGATTTACATATACGAGTCCGGCTGAGTTGCGAGTTTGTTACTGATAGATATATGCCAAGCAGCTTCTTTGCCGGTGTTAAAATGTATATAGAATTTAGGAAATGTTGTATTTGGTGTACTTTACTGTCTACTTACTACGAAACGCGCTACGGAATTACTACGAAAATGTTGTTGATAAGTACATTTCACATCGTTGAATTTTATTTTGAAAGGCGTTAACCATAATTTAGGTTAATTTCAGGAAATTAACATTTATTACTACCACAATTATTTTGTATGATCTCTGTTCTATTAATTATATGTCACAATGTATTTTGGCTTGTAGTGAGAAATAAAGATTTTTTCATTTCATTTTCATTCCTATGTATTTTGCAAAAATTGTATGGGTGCTTTTGCGTTCTACTAATGCACTTTACAATTGCAAAGTATTCTATTGCAAAGATATCAGGCATTATTTTAATAGTATGCAATGCGTATTGATATACTTGTACGAACATGTGTTACACCACTAATGTCCAAAAAATTGATCACTTCGTATCCCTGTGCAAACACAACCACTAAGAGAATTTCGGTTCAGTAGTTTCTAGGAAGGGACAGGGTTAATACCAACCACGGCGAGTTTTAGAGCGAGTTTTCTTCAAAGCAAAGAAGATACAAATGAAAGTAAGTAGATAAGTATATTGATGTGTAACATTTTTTGTTGAAAACCACAGCGATAGGGAATATCAATTTTCATGTTGGTTTGACGTCAGTCTAATGGTCTCAGCTGACTGCACCGGGTGTTGTAGGTTTTATACCCGCCTGGACGAATTTCGGAAATTATATTTTCATTTATAATTTGCACTGGTTTAGATTTACTGAGATACAGAAGAATTAATTACCTACATTTTTCCGCAAAATCGTCGTCATATTGATCTCTTGGTCAAACCTACCGAAGCTAGGTAGGCATATTATATGTGTAGAACATTGATTAGAAACACAAATTCATGTGTCTAACTAACCTAGATTTCGACCATCGTCCGACGGTTACCTCTGGGCGGAACTGCAACGAATGTTACTATCTATCAGTTATAACGGTCACTGAGATGTTTAAAAATGAAACATTTCTGTGGAGAGCATTGAGCTCAGTCGTTGTTTGAGGTTTCCTTTTCCAATTAGCACTTGGTCGGCCGGCAGACCGTAACTGGGTGAGGCGGGCTCGATCCATTGGAATGCTGACTAGGTGTCTACGGCAGCTCCTCGCGGGAGGTACGTACCTACGTACACATGATGTGCAACTATCATGGCTTTTGTGAAAGCACTCTTATAGTTTCATGGACAGACCGTTTGCATAGCTCTTTTTTTACAAATAATGGTAGGCTGGCAAGGGTAGGCAGCTTACCACTCAGTCTACAGTTGTCTAAACGCTAAAAACTTGAATGTTGTTCCTATTGGCTTTGTAAGAATACTATACATTGGCAACAAGAGTAGTAGGTGGAAACTCAGCAGACCTGTAGGCACGGCTGGGTTTATGGATTTATTGAGCGAACCTTATTTAAATAATGATTATCACTTGGCCGTTTAGCAAATTATGAAGGTAAACATCGTGAGGAAATCAGCATGTCTGAGAGAATCTAACCATGTTCTCAAAAAAGTGCAAATTTCGCCAGCCCAAAATGGGTTAGCGTGGTGCATATAGTATGATTCCCCCTCTCCTCCCATTGATGGGAGGCGTTTATTATTGCACTACTTGGCGAATCAAGTAGTACAATAATAAAGGGCTACTTATAATTATTTAACTGTATAAAAAGGATCAAAAATGAGAATTTATCTCCTGGGATTATGACCTCGAGTTAAAGTATCTTTTCGGTTTGAAAATAATTAAGTTAAGTAAATCGACTCTACAATTTATTGGTTACGTCCAAATTAGTAACTAGGTAATTTATAATATTCTCTTCTATTTGCATTTCTGATTACAGGTACCTAGGTATAGATCTATTGGAACAGTTAATAAATTGATAATGCAACCATAATTTAAGTTTTTATTTTTATAATAATATTAGTAAAAATTGCACTTAGTAAATACTTGCTATAAAATAAGACACCTCATTGGGACTATACAGGTGATTCAGAAAGGGTATATAATACTCGTGAACCTGGGCTTCTCTGGAGCGTTTCCAAACATTATGTAAAGTCAGAATTTGGATGTCAATGTAAAAAAACATTCACACATAATCACAATTATCATTGTTGGGAACAATTATTTTTTTAAATACCCGGTTTAAAATTTTGACTTCACGTAGTGTTTACAAATGCGCTAGTCCAGGTTTTCGACTTAGAACCTATACCTTTTCTGAATCACCATGTATATTTAATTATTTTAAATTGTTAGTGAAAATTAAATAGATAGGCACTTAGTTTTCAACTCTAAAGTCTTACACAATAGATACATGAAGTTATAAAGATGATAGCCTACCCATTGCATTTTTTCTACGATTCATCAATTATTTGGATTAATTACCAAACTTATAAGAAGTTATTTCTTATTGTGAGCAAGAGATCATTCTATCTTCCACAGTTTTTTTCCATCTCGGTTATGATGATACCTGCTGACTATACATTAGATTATAAGCATAATATATTTCATATTTTTAGTACCTACTTAGCAAGGTAGGCTTTTTATTTAAAAAATCTGGCTTGTGGACTTTATTCTTTAATTTCACCTTACGAGTATAATAACTAAGCCCTTTATCGCTTTCAGTTTCATTAATACGTCGTATCACAGTAGTACTGAATGTTGGTGAAATTCAATTAGTGAAATATTTTAATGTATGCATCATAAATTATATTTCATACATTGTATTATTTAATAAAAATGTAATTGGAAGCTAAAATTTATGGAAATACAAGTGTTATCTAAGTAGCCGCCTTGACGTGCGCAGGATTGCCTTGCTGGAGTCCGCTGCCCGCCGCCAATCGGTTTGTTTGTCAATACTTCAGAGGCGGGGCTTCGCGCGCTTTGCTTGCTGCCATCACTCCCCAGCACACAAATATACATTCAACCTTATGTCGAAGCCATAAGTAAGGTATTTCCCTAACATGTTACAGATGTGGATCTTAACAAATCACACGAAATTATGTTCTACATCACCGCTATACGAGTTATAGTCCCATGATGTATACAAAAATGTAGTGGGTATGTAGTTCTGAGGACGCGCTAATGAAGTGTAGTGCGGTCGAGTTTGCGGTAGTTGCTCATGCAGTTGGCACGCCACCACATTTATTGTGATATGTGACAAATACAGGAACTAATATCCATAATACATATCGCTAATTAAATTTGTTTTTTTTATTGAATGTTATCAAGACAAATTTATTGCGAAGCTAAATTTACTACCATATCCATAATGCGTTGTCTGTGAGTTTTAAGTGAATGAAGTTCGTGTTGAGTGAACAGCGGTGATCATATAATATTTTTTTTGTTTTAAATGTGTTTTACCACCCGTCGAAATTGAGGACAAAGTAGTTGGTGAAGAAAGGTAAGAAAATTGTAATAGTTAACTACTACTAATTCTGGGTTCGATTCCCAGATGGGATAATTCGTTGACCTAGCTGTAAATCTGATTTTCTGAGAGGAAATTAAGTAACTAACAATCCGGAGATAAGGTAGGTACAATTGTGTTGCTTGCAATTATTTTATTATTATATAATTTATGGTTTATAAATAAAAACCAAGATATATTTTTAAATATCACTAAAATTTATAAAAAAAATAAACTTATTTTTATTTAACGTGACGTAAAAGCCAAAATTACGCGCGTGTGCCATGGAGAAAGAGCTTATTCCTACTCTATCCCGCCCGACCGCTTGCAATTGCAAATATCTTTCAAATTATGTAAAGTATTGCTAACATTGGTAGTGGTTCCTTATTATTTAATATAATAAATTCGGTTACTGATCAGATAACTGATTGTGCCAACCTACGTGCCTAAAATCTGGTACTTTCTATAGCTTTTTATCTACCCTGCCAATGGGAGTAAATAGGATTTGAAGATAGATCAGTTCAGGTGAAAAGATTTCGCGGTTTAATAATAGAAAAAAACAGGCTACTTGCTACTCTACGCACAGTAATTAGACTTCACTATAGGTAAAAAGGTATGTTAAATATGTCACAACAAAATTTAATACAATCATGATTACAGAAATTATAATATGGGAGCGGACGCGGTGGAACACCCAAGGCTTTCCAACCTCTCTATTATAAACCAAAAGAGACCAAAACACTGCACACCCTGTGGTTTTATATTCCGTTTCCGTCACCTTAATAAATACGCAACTCTCTGTGGAATGGAATAAAGTGAATCTAAATAGTTTCGCCCATAAACAATGCATCCTCGCTTATTCGCGGGAAAACACCCTACAAGGATTGTAGGGTGTTTGGCCGCGAATGAACGTCACAATCAGATCACATCTTTCAGTAAATAGATATAATTACCGGTAACCAATTTCTACGAAATACGTTATTAAAACATCTTCAAGCTACGATTAAAATGTACTTATATTGACTTTCAAATTTGTGTCTTAACTTAGAAGCAATTTATTAGTTTGGTAGAGATAGTAATTCAAGGTGTCTTGTGCTAATCCGTGTGCGCTATGCGTCCATAGGTAGCGCCAGATGGTCGGTTTATAGAGCGTGCTATATAGCGGCATGGCGCGGGCGCTGAGCTATGGCACAAAGGCAGCGCGGGCGGCGGCGGTTCCGTCGTCGTCGGGCGGAGGCCTATCGGCGCGTCCGGCTCGCCACAAAGCCCTCCAATAAACTTTTACAACACACATAAAACCCTGACTTTTTAACCCGAGTTATTTGAATTAATATGAATTCGGAGTTCCTCAATGGGCTTTACTCGTCAAACTTTAAACTTTTATGACAACCACAGAATCGAGAAATAAAATTTAATTGAAATGTTGCCCGAAAAAAGTTTGATTGCGGTTATCAGCTTCCGAATTTGAATATTTACACTGAATAGTCACATTTATTACAACAAAAAACGCGCGGAACGTTGCGTACCTATGCGTCTTGCTGCGTGCTGTTACCGCTTTATTTCATTAACTTATTTTTCAGTCTAACTATTTTATAAACATCTACACATTTAACACAATTTCACATTAGTATAAATCAAAATGTATACAATATATACACAAGTTGAGTAGCTAAACATTTAATCATTGAAATAAATAGAAATTAGAATTATATAGTGTTTGTTATATAACCTAAAGCATAAATGAATGAATCAAAATGGTTGGTAAACAGGTTAGCAAATTCAAAAAAGCACTTAAGTAAATATTACTTTATATATTATGTATTTGTACTTTACCACGTACATGCTTTTACAATCTACGTATTTTTTTTTATATTGAATCTGTAATATTTGACTTAAAAAAAAGTATTAAAACCAACGCGAGATATATTTTGATAGTAAAATATTGATAAATTATGTACTCACTTCGTTACTTGTAGGTAGTATGTACACTTCGTGTACTTATGTAACTACATAATAAGTGTCTGTCTATACCTACGTGTACGGTGTACCTATAAGTCATATGTCCAGCCAAAGTAATCGAATATTGTGTCAACATTTAGTCAACAGTAGAAAAATATATTTTATTTGTAAGGTCAAATCTTATTGATCATGTGTTGCGGTTATTTGATTTTAGTCTATTGTTTGATTAACATATCAAGGCTGGTGGTAGTAGGTAGGTATACAGGCAAAGTGATAATGAAAATTCAAGTTTGAAACACGGATGACGCAAGACCATTAAAATACTACTTGAGTTTTCGGCAGCGTTCCATTTGCATAGCCTCTTCGGCCTTCATTACGCAGCCATTCCGCAAACTTTGAAATTGAAAAAGACAACACGAGATGTATTGTTTCATTGGTTTCAATATCGGTTTCGGTCGGTCTTGCATTTGATAATTAGCACCTCTCGGCTCGCATCGGGCGCGCTGCGCAGACGCAGCGGGACAATTGCGCCTCGACAGCACACATAATACATACATTTATCGAAGCGAATGCCATAAACCTCCAATCACTGGAGTCGGGTGCCTTTCGAAACAGCTTCAGAGCCACTCGTTGTTATCTTTGATATTTTATAGGGATCTGTAAAACGTCGGCTCTGCGACGCGATTAAGAAACATTCCACTTGGCCAGCGCTCGTGTCGACATCCTCTGAGGGATGAAGAGCCGGCAACAGATAAAGAACGTTATTGCATGTAATTAAAAGGCGATAACTATTCACATTGTCCGGCACGCTTCGAAGATATATTTTGTAGAGCCGGTCGGTACCGAATCCGGGGCCAACACTCGCATCGCGCATCATATTATTTAAACTCGCCATTAAAAAGGAAATGTTCGCAGTACATCTATACGACTAAGTTTAATATTTATAACTCATGGAGTCGTAAAACGATGAATAATGACGCTGCAGTCGAGTGGGCTAACGTTGTAATTACTTCGTCTTTATACATACACGTTGTTTGGTTGCTTTCTTGTTGTTTAGTGCTCAAATGTTGTCGGAATACGATGCGGACCTTGGGATCTATTCTGTTGTAAATGTAAAACCGAAGAAGAAGGGCTCGTTAAGCCCTTCTTCTTAGTGGATTATATAAATGAGCACTGGTTTATGTAGAGTCTTTCTAATGGGATAGGTAGGGCAATTTTAAAACCAGCATTGTTAACTATCGCAACAGTTATTTATAAAGTACCTACAAGCATGTGATGTTTAAATAATGATTAATTTTAAAAAATATACATAAAAAAAATCAAAAGATCGACTGCGTAAAGAATGAACTTTAAATAAGAAGTGAAAGGGAAAAAAACGGGTCCAGTAGCGACTTAAGCGACTTCAGTCGGGACTTCAGTTGGGAAAAATTGAGCTGTCTACATTTTTAATGGGTGCCGCCGACTGTTAAAGTCGCTACTGGACTTGGATTTTTCTTTTCAGTTCATATTCAAAGTTATTTCTTTACGCAGTGATATTAAGAATGAAATGATAAGAAAAGACTAAAGATGATTTTTAAATACCTATTCAATGATACTCCAATTATTATATTTCATCAACTTACTTTTTTATTTTTTTACGATATGGCGGCTGCTTGTCGCTGTATTTAATATTGATAACTATGATAGTCTTTAGTGACACTTGCAAAATTAAGACGAATCGACTGGAGTGAGAATCATGAAAATCGGCTCACACGTTTGGTATCTAGAGCACCACAAAGGAGAAAACATACGAACATACATAGGATCCTAAACACATTACCCTCCTTTGCGTCGCGCAGTCGGGAAAAATAATTACCTGCTTCAGTAGTTAGTAAGTTTCATTGTCTAATTATTACATTAATTTGATTCCTGAAAAACAGATTATAATTATGTTTATTTTAACATTACAGATTCAATAAAATATATACTATACCACTCGCACACACATACAAAAACTACACAAAATTAATAATTTAGAATTTTAAATAATATAATAAACGGTGTGACGGCTACATCTAGTTTCATTCAATTAGGTATAATGCAAAACAAAGCTTTGAAATATTATTTGACATTAATTTTATTGCAGGCCAATAACTTTTAGATTTGGTTATTTATTTTTAAGTATATTAGGATTGGCAAAAAATACCAAGAATAAATTAATCATAGATTCCAACACACAACAGGGTTCAGCATTCTTCATACCACATGTTTTAATGTGTCTGAACTTAGAACGCGACTACTGAAAACTTAGCTTAGGTATAGGCATATCGATTTTGTTTTTCATTTACACTGACAAGCTAGGTAGGTATGTTATCTCTACATATTATAAATTATATTGCCACATAAGGATGGAAGAAATCTGAAAGTCTTCAACTTTTAGGTCTGTAAAATATCTAGCTATGTTAGGCTAGGCTGTATAAATATAGTAACTTAATGTATAAAAACAATGCTAATACAATTAATGCTTTTATAACTTTTCTTAGGTGACACGAATGCCGAACACTTACTCAAGGAGACGTTTCACTGCATCGTTTCGAAACTGTAAATTTGTAACATTGTAACATACACGACCTCAGCACTTCGCTAAGGTGTATGGATAAACAAATATACTTGGTGATTGTCTCCGCAATCACAAGACACACTGACAATTTGATTGTCATATGATTTTCTATTATGTTTTTTTTTTTTTTATTACATTATAGGCAAGTATTTGATCTCGATCTCACCTGATGGTAAGTGACGATGAGATCTACGATGGAGCATACTTGCCTAGGTAGGAAGGCGGCAGTAGATCGAGACGCTACATTCACTAGGCACATGCAGCGCACCTGATCTGACCCGCCATCCATGAATGGCAACACCGAACATCATGCCGGAACACGGCTAGGCCGCTTGGCGACATGGCTTTGTTCAGTTGGTGGTGACTAACCACGGCCGAAGCCTACCACCAGTAGAGTTGTCACCTAGTTGGCACCACCCAGGGTCACGTGTAGGGTATCTCGAGGGTACTTAATTCTCCTACGGACGAAGGTGACTCGACCCCAAAAATGTAGAGTTAACACGTTACCCCCTGTATTCCGCGCCTGGTCCAGAGCGGTTTAGTGGAATTATTACGTTTTAAAGGGCTTCTCTCAGACATGAGAGTTTCCTTACGATGTTTTCCTTCAATGTTCAGCAAGCGATAATCATGGTTGAAAATGACGTTCAAACATGAAATTCGGAGGTACGAGCCTCGTCACCAGGGTGAGGATTCTACCAACTTGGCTATCACTGATAGCTCTCACCGATCTATGTATACATCTTACAAGTTACATAAAATGGCCAGCCAATTATATTGTGGTTTTTGCAATTCAGTCTAAAGGGGTTAAAAAAAACAGTATCTGTTTTTAGTTTTGTACATAAATGAATTGCTACGATAAAAAGTTCAGATAATTTTTATTAAGTGTCTACTTACAGCAATTTGAGTGAGCGAATAAACATTGAAATGCTTTTGCAGTAAACCTTCAACGACTACAACTTTGTAGTAGTTCTGAGGCTCTATTCATTGGAATAGTTTTTAATTGCAAAAAAAACTTAAGCCAAGTATTTTAACATAAATTTAACAATCCTCTCATTATATTTCAAATACCGTAGCGCGCGTTGAAGTCTTTTATTAAGCATTAGCTAAATTAGGACATTTTAGTAGTATGCATTTTATTATTAGATTGACATTATCGTGGGAAATTTTATTAGTCTTGGATAATAATATAATTAAATATTACAAAATTAAAGAATAGTTATTTAAAAAACATAGTAACATTACCCGGAATAGTAAAAAAAAATACTAGGAATAATAAAAGCTTATATACCGGGTCAATGTATACAGCTCATTTAGTTTCCGGAAAAAATGGAAGGATTGTTTGGCATATTCAAAAAGCTAAGCTTAACGCGTATGAAGCCACGGGCACAGCTAAAGCTGAGTAATAAAGAGGGTAGACTGTTTTTCATTAAAAATTGGTTTTAACCTACTCGTCGTATTATTAATGTAGTAATGTTGATTCGTTTGTATTTCTTTCCGAAATGGGTCCGAAATTGTTCTAAAACTTTGTACTCATCCTTGCGGTATTACAATCAGTCCCCGACGCGCATGTGTCTGCTCTAAGCTCAAGAATCCCTGAAAGGATTTTAATGTGGGTTTCACTGTTGGATGGTCTACTTGTATAATGTACACAAAATCGCAGGCAAAGTTAGTTAAGGTATAATTTTCACTTCCTTCTTTTCCACTGAAGTTGGGGAAGGGGGAAGAATTTGGGGTCGAGTCACCTTCGTCCGTAGGAGAATTAAGTACCCTCGAGATACCCTACACGTGACCCTGGGTGGTGCCAACCAGGTGACAACTCTACTGGTGGTAGGCTTCGGCCGTGGCTAGTCACCACCCACTGAACAAAGCCATGTCGCCAAGCGGCCTAGCCGTGTTCCGGCATGATGTTCGGTGCTGCCATTCATGGATGGCGGGTCAGATCAGTTGCGCTGCATGTGCCTAGTGAATGTAGCGTCTCTATCTACTGCCGCCTTCCTACCTAGGCAAGTATGCTCCATCGTAGATCTCATCGTCACTTACCATCAGGTGAGATCGAGATCAAATACCTGCCTATAATGTAATAAAAAAAAATAAAAAAAGAAGTCCTACTTCAACATATATAACGTAGATATCTTTGTAAATAATTATTGTACATAATTTATTGAAATAAAATTCTCTTCAACATTGCATCACCCTTCTCTAATCCCTACTAAATTTACGTGTAGTATACACGTACATTGAGTAGAGTTTTTAAAAAATAATATCCACACTTAGCTAATACTATAGATACAGTACCATAACCTTTTCTAACGCAACGAACAACCTATTATTTATAGTTCATAGTTATGTATAATGAAAGGCTATAATTATTATTCTGTAGACATTTTACTGCCAACGTAAACTTTGATGTTTGTTTCAATACCCAATGACCATAACCAATTCCAACCCGGAATTCGTTTAGGGGGGGGGGGGGATGGGGACAATTTCGTTTGGCGGGGTAATCGTTTAAAAAAATGAATGAAAATTATTAAAATAAAGTCCGGTAATAAATCGGAGATGATATTTTCTAAACTTTGCATGGTCAAGATGTTAAAGGGATCAACCCTAGTTCATTGTATGAGATTCCTTCCTTAGTTTAGGAACATAAAGAAAGACTTAGGAGACGTGATCAGAAATTAGGTTTCATAGCTCAGTTGATTATTAATCTATCCTAACAATGATAGCATGACACAACATGAAATACTTCCTTTTAAGGGTTCCGTTGTAAAATTAGGACATCGGCCATCTTTCTATCGTTCTTGATCATGGTCGTTTTATTCAGAAACTATTAAGATTATTAACCTGGAATTTGAAACAATTTAACATTTATATGTACTCTTTTAGGATTTCAAGGAAAATTCATTTGATATAGTATGTCCGGGATGAACTTGTCATTATTAGAAAATGAATGGATTTGCTGGTAACATAATTGTATATATTTAACAAATTGTAACGGCCGTCACAACCTTTTTCTACTGACCAGACCAATGAACATATTTATATAATCGGACAGGAAATTTTGTCATTCGCCACACGAAATTTTAGCACACAAAAATCGTAAAGGATTTTTTTTTAATAACCTATACTTATTAGTAGTGGTAGCTCATCACAGAATATAAAATATAACTTATTACGTATTAGAAGGTACATTTTATAATTATTTTCATGATATATACATTGATGTTTGTAAAGTGTGTACTAAGCTGGAGTTCGTGAAGCTAATGGGATCCTAGTTACATAGTAATATTTTACATTGCTATGTAAAATTGCCTACCATTAAATAGTCTACAAGAAGGTCTTCAAAACTACCATTTCAGAAAGAATGGGACGTTGAACCGACGTAGTCAGTGATAATAACTTTGTTAAACACTGGCCGTGGAGATCGTGCCCGAGCCAAACTCACAATAAAATATTCATCTTATTTGCCATCGCTATAGGATTTCGTGATGCCTTCCGTTTAAAGAGCTGTCGAGTGTTGTAATACACTAATGTAAAATAAATGTATTTATTTAGATCGTGTATAAGTTAGCTTCGCTAAGTGGGATTTCTTGCATTTGGAAATGAAGTAAGAATATATCAATCACATTTTCGGCATTATTTTGCAATTAGTAAAGGGACCTCTAATAAGGATAAATGAGTGGCAACATCGAAACTAGGCAAAAATAATAATAATTTATTTAGTATTTAGGTCGCATTACATAAAATGAGCAAAGATGGTAGTTTTGTGCATGTCGAATTTATACAATTAGGCATGCTCAGAGCCACCATATTTGGTCAATTAATGTGATGCGACCTATAATGGTGTAGTATATGCTGTGAAATAAAGAATAGATGTGTTACTATCATTTTACTTTTATTCTATACTTATTTGTATATAACTTAATTTCTTATTGTAGACTCTTCAGAAGACTATGAATTATTGCCTACTTGTCTTTATAGTATACTATAAATAGTTAGGTCTAGAGCTTAGTCCTGATTGTAAAATAACATGGGTAAATTTTCCCAGGCATCTTTACAAAACAATTTGCAATAATACCTAGCAAGCCTCTGTTTTCCTTAATCTTAGCTGGTTGGTTTTTACACAGTAGCTAGATTTAACAGTCACCTTAATAACAGGCCCAATACACTCGTAGGGGCTTGCAACGTTTTGCCTTTTATCAACTGCTATTCAATAATATCTGACTGATTTTCGGAGTGGTAAATAAATCTAAGATCCGTTGTAACACAAAAGTTTGAGTTAAGTATAAATAGATACCTATTTGATTTACTTGACTGTCATGGTTTTTAATATTTTACTCCGATATTAATTTGCAAGAAACAATCTGCTAGATGTTTTTTTCATAGACGACCTGATTAGCGCAGTTGGTAGTGTTTCTGCTTTCTGTGCCGAGGGTCCCGAGTAACAATCCTGGTAGGGACAATCTTTGTGTGATGATCACTAATATTTGTACCTAAGTCATGGATGTTTAATATCTACATAAGTATTGTATACAGAGTTCGACTTTAGTCTATTGTACGGCACCCTTAATACAAGCGCTGCAGCTTAGTGTAGGCCCGTATAGTTGTTGTGTTCGTCTGGCGATATTAATATTATTATTTAAACCACTGCACCATCGATCTGGTTAGGCCATTCATAGTCAATTTGTTTGTAGTTGTTGTTGATATAATTAAATAATTTAGCATGCGACCTCACCTAAGAAGAAACTCAGAGGTCTAATGTATTTTTTTTTTAAATCGGCATTTGATCATGTACAAAACTAAATAAGGTTTACTGCAATATCAGAAGCGATTTCCCGTTAAACCAAACATAAATAAACAATAAACAGTTCGGGATGTGATATTATTCAGAAGCTGTATGTACTTCCACGGTCGGGACAAAGAAATAATGTATTTGTAAGGCAGGACTCTACCGTACAATGTATGTACCGTACCGTATGTTGTCTTTTCAAACTCATTTGTTGGCAATATCATCGACTGAACACGATTGTTATCATACGTTTTTTTAATATGTAGTGGAGGCAGGACTTGCTACTCTTAGACATTTAATTGAAGCTAGGATCAGCTCATAGAGCTGAGCTTAGTCCCAAGCTGATTTATCTTCTAAGTAATCTAAGTTATTAGAACACTCGCCTTGGCATTGAGAGTCACAGCAGTGGCGTACCTACCGTAGAACTAGGCGGGGAAGTACCCCAGGGCCCCAAGTTCAAGGGGCCCCTCGGCCTCCATACGACGTTCGAAAAACCAACATTAAAAAATATCTGCTGCGTGACACATAATACTAAGTAGTAACTGGTTTTGCTCTTTAAATAAATATTATTATGCCCTGTAGTGGTATAAGGAGCTGATGATGAAGTTGTTGTGCACGTTTAATGTACTTTGTTTGGTTTAAATAGGGCCCTTGGTTACATAACTACGCTACTTGGTCGCTGGTTCAATTCCTGGCTCGCATCTTTGTGATTTCAGGTGCGAATCTAATTTTTAACCATGATAAACGGCGAAGGAAAACATTGTGAGGAAACTTGTATGTCTGAGAGAACCCCTTGAAAGACGTAGCCAGCGTAGAGTATGGCCATGAAGGCCATTAAAATAGGTTAATAATATTATTATTTATTAAATATGTACTTGATTAATGTTTTCTTCAGCAGGATGGCTGCGTCGCACATTCTGAGCGCAGTGGAGCCGACGGTGGGTGGCGGTGGCTCGCGGAGCGGTCGGGAGCGAGAGGTGTCCGTCGCGCTTGATGACAGAGAGCTCTGGGTTCGGTTCCAGACTCTTACAAATGAAATGATCGTTACTAAAAATGGACGGTAAATGGTTTTTATCAAGCTATTTTTCATATCATAATGTCTTCATATTTTCATTCGTGATTATCACGGAAAACATACATGTCTTAAGAGTATAGTTAGCCAGTTATCGAAAGATGTGCATGTATTTTTTTAATTTATTTCCCGAATAGGGAATAATTATTATAACATGGCAAAAAAAAACAAAGCTACTTCATTTTCTAATATATTTGATATCGAGACGGTACAAAGTTCGCCGGGACAGCTAATTATAATATAAATTACATGCACATTTTCACTTGATTCATATTACGTCGGTACCTATGAATTATTTGAACTTCCATGGAACAAAGAAACGATGTTCCGTTACACAAAATATAAAGAGACTATTATCAACAGTAAACAGTTAAAAATGTGATGATCGAGTATGAACTGACACGGTCGCATTTTGCTTGTGCTAACTGGCTGCTTGCCGTCGGCTAGTTTTCAGTTATTAACGCGGTAGGTCTTACTCATTAACGTTCGGTGGCTAAATGATACCGCCCGTTGCCCGATGAGCAATGGAACCCCTTACCCTTGAAGATATGACGTCTTGCCTACTTTGCCATACTACATACATTTTAGAAATATAAGCATGTAGACTGTCTTGCGTACAATAAGTAATTCTGTCTCTATCTTCTACTAGCTGTCCCGGCGAACTTCTTACCTCCTCAGAATTAAACGTGTTTTTTCCATGTTTTAATAGTTATTCGGGGCTGAGACAAATTCAACACATTAAAGACCTTCTCATTCAGCCTACCCGTTTTTGAGTTATAAATGGTAGAACTAACACAACTTTGTTTTATATATATAGATTTTACTTATCTAATTGTAACATGGCTTCTACACGGTATTTTATTTTATAAGCACAACATGTAATTTCAGAAATTAAAAGTACCATCTATTCATTTAAATATTATATTATTAAAAAACCCTTTCAAATAAAATTCATTGAGCTTGGAAAAAAGTACACCTGCTTTACTTATTCCCTGTTTGACCACTACCTGTAAATTCTAGATAAGGTAGACCCTACATAAAAAAAACACAAAAGTACCTTTTTAATGTTATCTCGATACTGATAAGCATCAGTATCCTAACCCCGAGGGTACTCCGGCACTAAACGTCCATTAATTTAATTCAATTATTATTCATTTGTTTCAGACGGATGTTTCCCGTAGTTAAAGTAACCGCTAGTGGTTTGGATCCGACGGCAATGTACACGGTTTTACTTGAATTCGTTCAAGTTGACTCTCATCGTTGGAAATACGTTAATGGCGAATGGGTGAGCAGTGTTCATAAATCAATTTGCTTATTATTATTAACAAAGCAATAAACATAATAATAATAATACATGTTTTGTTTACATTTGGGAAAGTTGACAAGCCGAGGGTCAGTGGTTGGCTAGTCATCCTCCATTTAAAGCAATTTTTTTTATACTTATTATTTTTCTATTTTTTTATAAAAAAAAAATCAATAATATGCCTAATCGAATAGTAGAGTCAAGATATGTTTAGCTATCTTTATTTCAGTATGGGACTTTCCCGTCATTACACATTGAAGGGAGATCCATCAAAGCATTTGACCATTCAAAAGTAAAAAAAGTATGTACATCTTTTTGTTTTAGGTACCTGGTGGAAAGGCGGAAGTTCCTCCATCGAATGCAATCTACATTCACCCGGAGAGTCCAAACTTCGGAGCACACTGGATGAAGGAACCAATATCCTTCGCAAAAGTCAAATTAACGAATAAAACTAATGGAAACGGACAGGTATGAATCAATTGTCTATTCCTGTAACATTAGTACTCGTACATTTTAAATAAGGTATATAGATGGATAACTCTTCATTGTCCCATAATATAAAACGTAGATATTATACAGAGTGATTCATAAGGGTATACTAACCTTTAAACTTGCGCTGCTTTAGCGCACTTGTAATCTTTACGTAATATACGATTTAAAAAATAAATGTTGATCCCAACAAAATGACACTTATGATTATTTGTGGGCAATTTTTTTAAATTGACATACTTATCTATCAAAAGTCAGACTTCACATAATGATATCAAGAGCTCTAAAGAAGCACACGTTAAAAGGTTAGTATACACTTTCTGAATAATACTGTATAATACCATATAATACACACAAATCACACAGAGACTGTTACCATGGGCGCTCTTATCACTAAAAACAATCTCTACCATCCAACCTTTGAATGGAAAGGATCTAAAGAAATTGTTGCGACAGGGGTGTACTTAATCAATAGATACTAACAGTATAGTTACCAAATAAACTGCTACTTGATTATACCGAGCATCTAATCAATAGTCTACTCTAGATAAATACTTGAGTTAAATACCTAGACTTGATAGCGTCTTAAATGAGAGGCTTGTTATGAGAATACAAAGAGAAATGCGAAATTAAAGCCGGATGGCACTTAAAATGCACTCTGTTTGTTAAATCGTAAGGTTTACTACGAGCCTGTACTGCAACATTGTAGGTATCTGACTTGCCAATGCGTTTTGAAAGGTAGGTAGTATGAGAACAACCGTTAGCGTGAAAGTTCTGAATTGATGACGACTAGTGGCTATGAAACCACCTTTATAATTTTTTATCAGATACAAGACAATTGTAAAACTTTATTGGCTTCTTTTTGATGTTTCGTAGAAAGCGCAAAATACCAATAATGTTTATATATGAAAGCTCTATTTGATTATATTATTTAATAGGTAGCGCAAAGTAAAAGATGGATTCGGGTTTGAAGTTATTTTTAATTAGCCTAGATATAACACTTACCTAAAATATACACCTGAGTAATTTATAAAGTATACTTACCTACTGTAAGTACGACACGATACCTTATAAGTAGATCCTATAGATAAATTAGTACTTATACCAACGATTGGACAAACAATATAAAGCTTGATGATTGTCTCTGACGAAGCATATTAATTAGTTCACGGTATTGTCAGAATTTTAATTTTATGAGAGCAAGGTGTGACAATACTACAGATCGACGGCTACCGCTACTTCAGAGAAGCAAGTTCTCACGGTGGTTCCTGTGTGGTGCGAATGAATATGAAAGCAAACATCAGATACATCTAGATCCATATGTTGACGGCTCGGTGTGAAATCTGTAGCTTTACCAACTGTTTAGCAGGTGCGCGTACGCACTATCATTTGTAATAATTATTGTCTCTGCGCTATGTTGACATTACACATGTTTTAACAATAAGTTGGACGCCCCCTGTGGGCGCATGGTCAATATCAACATCCAATTATATATATTTTTATTTTTATTTCAATTCAATTGGTATAATAAACATCAGCCCAATTATACGGAGGTATAATATATAACGTATAATATATGACAGTGAATTGGATTGATCGGTTACAAAAGTAACATCAAACATTTTTAAACGTAATCAATAATTTAATTTGCAGATAATGTTGAATAGTTTACATAAATACGAACCCCGAGTCCACCTTGTCAAAGTGGGCACCGATCTCCGACGCATCATGACCTACCCGTTCCCGGAGACACAGTTCATAGCAGTCACTGCGTACCAGAACGAAGAAGTTACCTCGCTGAAGATTAAGTACAATCCGTTTGCGAAAGCTTTCCTCGATGCGAAGGAGAGACCCGAGGGCTATTACCAGAGAGACTTCGTTGGCACTCATTATCCACAGCAAAGCTCTTCGCCTCACCAATATCCTCAATGTGAGTAATCTTTATAGTGCTACGTTCTTCAAAAGTTATACATTTATGGTTAAATGCAAGGCCGTAGCCAGGAATACACTTCGGGTTCGAGCCAGTGTCGTATTTTCCGTTGGGCTATGTGGGCCTTGGCCTGGGGCGGTAGGCTGCCAGGGGCGGTGCAAGCCGCTCCTCGCGCTCAGCTTTAGGCACAATTCATATATTAACTACCTTTCATTCATTTATGGGGCCGAAAACCTCATAGGCCCACGGCTCTTAGCCCCGGCGCGCTACATCTTATAATACGCCACTGGTTGAGCTCTGGATCAGAGACAATAAGTAACAACAACAATCCGAAAAAAACCTCAAAAATATCATACGTTGGCTAAGCATTTCGGGGGGTTTTATACCCTAACTCCCCTGCCTACGGCATTGATTTAATTATACATATATGGTTTTGTTCAATCAAAGTTTAAGGCAAGGCACTCTAGGTATAAGATGTTTTCTAGAAATTAGCATATGGAAACAAGAATTTACTTAAATATTACTTACTAAGAGATAATAAAATAGCTTTATATGATATAAGTACTATACCTATTTACCAAGAACATTTATCACGAAGCGGTTTTACTGATAAACAGTTTTCAATATTCTATAAAAAAAAAACTATCACGTTACTAGTAGTACTATCACGTTTATCACAGAATTTCGTTATTATTTTCAGTTGGTGGATGGTTCGTTGCGTCGCAGTCGCTATACGGCAGCAGTAATGCGGCGTCTCGGAGACCAGCGCCGTATCCCCCAAGGCCGCCATCACGACCACGCACCTTGTCACCGCCATGTAAGTTTTGGAAATCCCAATCCAACCGAATGTTGTTTTCACGAGACAGGAAATATATCCCTATACTGTGGAAAAAAATATGCATAGGCAAAATACTCTACCATCATATAATATATAAACTACTAGATGTTGCCCGCGACTTAGACCGCGTATTTAAATTGATATTACTTTTTTATTACATGTATAGATTTTCTACACGGTTAATAAATAAGCACATTAGTTAATTGCTCAATAACTCTACTTGGTTGAGTGATTTAATGAAGTCTAGGATCACGCAATCTTATTGTAAGGAACAAACATCAACTGCTATGATTGGAGCATATCGTTTCTGGTTTCTTAATGGTTACATTTTAGTTTTATAACTCTCCTTTGTTTTAGCGTCCTACAGCAACTCAGAGCGCACGACCACAGCGCCGAACGGCAGCGGCAGCTACACCTGGGCGAGCAGCACTGGATACTGGAGTTCCAACCAGGGCAGCAGCTCTCCCCAACCCAACACCTCGCCAGCGCCCTACCGCACACCCCCGCACGTATACCCCGCGCCCCTCGAATACGCCCCCGCGCCGCCCACCAGCACGTCTTCGCCGTCGTCAGCGCCAGCGCCACTTTATCCTCTTCAATACGAAACGCCCTCGCAACACCATTCGCCGTACTACCAGCATGCATACGCGCCGTATGCGCATCATGCGATTGAGGACATTTCTTATTGGCCGAATAGGTGGGTATTTATTACTTACCCTACTAAACGAGAGGGTAGTTATAAAGTCAATGTGTTATGTATCTAAATACTCAAGGTAATTGGTTTAACAAATTAAAAAGTTAAAGTACTGCCTACAACTGATTTAACAAATTCCATAGGTAAGTACCTAATAGGTAGAGTTACTTAACTAGAGTATTGTAAGAAATATACCTAGGTTATTTCAAAATAGATATGCATGGCATTCACTATAATATCATTTGTAATGTATTTACAGTTTAAACAGCTACGGTTACCAGCCATCTGAGTACGTCGGCACGGGTGAGGTCACATATGGGACGGAAGGCATGCCTTACGGGCCCACCGGTCCTACGCTAGAAGCCGCTACGGACGGGGAGGGCAGGGCCACGCCCCCCGTCCAGGACCACCCACAAGGGGACAGAGAGTACAAGTACAATGCTGAGGAAGAACGCCATTCACCTTGCGAAGAGTCCGCTCTACCACCACGCTCGCCTACACAGTGACGAAGTTCCTATATAGGACTAAAATATTGCAAACATTCAAGTGCGGATATTGATGAAGATAATTTCTTGGGAACTCTATTATTTAGTGTAGATATACCTAAAGACATCTTAATGCAGGCATCACGAAGTCTACGTAGATACAACTAGCTTTAAATACCTACGGAATCTGAGGCCTTTAAAATAATATTTGTAAAAGTATAAATTATAAATATGAAGCTTTTAGTATTGTTACGTAAGTACCTATTAATCTTTGTACTAGTGTAAATACGAGTCGGTAGATATAATAATTAATTATTGTATGGTTTAAGGTGATAGGTAGATTTACCTACATTACTTATGTGGTAGGTTCCTTTTTACTGTAATAGTTCCAATTAAAAATATTTTTTGCACTCAATAGTTATACTTTAGTTCATAATAGGTTTTGTAACATTAGGTACCTACGTTGTGCAGTTTACGTAATATTCAGTGTAAAAGTGTAAAGCGACATAAATGACTTTTGTGAGGCTAGTACAGCAAAACTTATTCCATTTTCATTTGGTCTACACACTCATGATATTTCAATATGTAGAGATTGAAATACCTGGGTACTTACTCAATAGGTATTAAAGTCTAAATCTCTATAACATATTGAAATATCGTGAGTGTGTAATAAATTTTGGTCTGTAAAGTTGAGGGAATGCAGTAGAAATATGCTTTATAATAAGAAAAATGTGACGGTTGCTATGCATCTGTTGTGTTGGGTAGTAGACGCAAGATTATGTGTTTCTACGTATGTTATGAAAACATTACCTAGTAGAGTACCTACTTTCCTAGCAACGATTTCATAACATAGGTAACGTACTATATATCATATCCAAGAAGATGCTACAAGAATCGGAATATAAATGAACTGCTTTCTAATGCCTTAAAAGGCGCTCATAATAAAATGTTTCTGTTACGAAATTGAATGTTTTATTTTTGTAGCCATAAGGTTAGTCAGACTAACCCATTCATTGGTTAAATTCAATTCCTATCTACATTTTTGTTGTGTCATCCTACACCAAGACATGCAGCGCCAACGAGCATGGCTATTTTCAATTTTATTAATTAATAAAAACCTTTTACCAAAAAAACTATGTGTGTAAATATGTAACGAGTGTTAAGTCGATGCCTAAGAAACAACCAAGTCGAGTATTGCCGACACAGACCAATAAGAGAACTACTTATTGTCGGTACGCCCCAATGGCTACCTACAAATTGTTTCGGGGATCAAATACCTTTATATCCTTCGTTGGTTGTTTATTGGTTGATAACCCACTAAAAAGGGTTTGCTATATGTTAAACACTCCCCATATATTAAAAACTCAGGAAAACTAGGGGAATCCCTTCATAACGGAAAGTTACGTTATTTAGCTAGTCATTTGATGGGTAATTAAAATTAGGGGCCTGGATAAGTCGTTCAGCGAGCCGCAGTCGATTAAAGGGTACCCTTTTCATCGGGATTCCCTAAAATGTGTCATAAGTCAAATCCAGTCGTTCAGAAACCCCAACTGTACATTGGCATACAAGAATAAATATACATTATACAAGCTCGTTGGGCTAACTCAGTTACGGGCCCTGATTTTGCAAGATCATAGACTAAATAATTAGTCTATGATCTTTTGCTGGCACTCCAATTCGCAGGGCTACCAGATGTATTTTTTTTGCAATTCTGGGTAAAAATTTGGCTCTTTGAGAAATTAAATACTTGGAAAAAGATTGGAGAAATAAAAAATATCATGGAGTTTTTTTTTCAGAGTCTAACCGTAGGCTGTAACTGAACACATTTACATGTATGTATTTGAGTGCATTTAATGAAAGCACCCGTTTAAAACAATTGACTTGGTCGTTTCATGCAACATAAAATGAACATAATATTATATTATTATTTCTTTTGATTCGCTGTTTCGGTTCGGAAATCATTCTCTCATTAAAAAGATAAAATGCTAACAATATTGAATTACCCATTAGGTTACTTAATCGATATTATTAACTTTTGGCCTTTGGGTAAAGCAAATTGTATCATTTTGGAGAAAAATAACTTCCAATCTGGGTAGAGATAGAAAATCATATTTGGCAACCCTGCCAACATGTGTCAATATCAGACTGACATTGTCAGTCAGTATTTATTTACTGCATGTTTGTTTGTTTGGTTGGCCGTTTCGAGCGATATTGGACCTTTTTTTAGTAAAATAAGAGAAAATGGAGTCTACTCTGTCTGTTTCGAAGGTACCTAATTAAATTAAACAAATTTATTTATTTACTAGTACTTGTATACTTTGTAATAACTTAATTTTTAGTAATAAAACATCCTTTACTTTAAGTCGTTGCACGAGTATAACCACTTTTTAAAATTCCTACTCAAGATTTTTTATAGATATTTCCTGGTAAACATTACAGGGTGTATTCCTGTTCAAAAATGGATATAATAAATGTAAGAGCACCAAGAAAAAATCTGGATATACTCTATTTGAAAGGATTTTTACGAATGAACCATGGCATGAGACTTTCAAACTAAACTGGAAATCTATAGAAAACGAACTGCAAGTAAGTAACTTTTTAGGTTGGAGATTGAGAGTACTTCTAGCCAGAGGTTAACTTTTAAAAATTAACTGTAATTCAAAAAATTCTATCAGATTTTAAAAAGTTAACAGTACCTGTTCTGGCATCCTTCGGTGCGTAAGTTTGGTGCAAATGTCGTGCGGGGCCAGCCTCGGACAGTACTCGAGGTCCACTGGTACTTATGTTGAACCACCTTTTTTGGATACTTTGGACACTATAGTATCTGATCAATTGCTAGGTAAAGTTATAACTACAATATTGGAGCGTTATTAAAGCACCCAAACATGCCTAATGTAGCCCAATTTGGAGTGGAAAGTCCAAATTTCTATGATGAACCATTTCTTATTTTTAGTTACCTGAGGATGTAACTAGTACTGCTATATTTGCATAATATAGAATTCTAACCTTTGTTACAATACAATATATAATTTCCAATATTTTATTTATAATATCCCAGATCCACCTTTTTATTTTTAAATATCTTAAGAACCAACATGGTTGATGGAGATCCAACCTATACTTCTTTTACATTATAATAACGGACCCTATTAAACATTGTAATACCTATTCATATTGGTCAGGAATTACATCACAAGACATACAACATGTTACTCAATGATATTGTGAATTATATTACATCATTTGGTGGTAACAATGAATCTTCTACACTTGAGGGTGTGATACCAAGTGCCACACTACTGACAGGAGTCAGCCAACCAGATCATGTGTCACAGTTTACAGCACTTATTAGAATTATAAGGTACATTATGTTATGTTTATTTAATTTTATATATTTTTTTATGTTTTGTTGTTTGAGTTTGGCCTCACTGCAATGGGTGGTTGTGGGTTAGGTTCAGGTTTGGGAAAATTTTGGAAATTATGATTTTGTTATTTGCCTTGGTGAGGATGTTACTGGTATTGTGCAAGTCCATTGGAAGATAATGTTAATACAAGCAATGCTTTGTTTGGGACCATGCATATGATGTTATTGCCTGGATTTTTTTTATATAAAATCTAGTATTTAATTGAGCTCTGCCTATCTCCGGCAGATACAGGTTTGAATTTAAAAACTTTAATATAGCAAAGCAACTCATAATTTTATAAATGTAAATATTTCAGAGACGAAGTGACCCCACATGTAGCATTAGTTAATTCACAAGATGCGCCCACCATTAAAAATCTGGTTGAAAATGCTGTTTGGCAGTTGATCAATGGAAACAATCCTTTGGTAAGTGAACATTACTTTGGGGGTATTATAATAATAGTAATATTGCCAGAATATGATTAAATAGTAATTACCATTCCATGCCCTTGTTTTTGCCCATGCTAATTGTAAATGGGCGAAAAGCTTCGCCTTCGACATTATAACATAACGATGTCAACAACGAAACTTTTCTACGGCTCCATTTATTGTGTTTCCTATTTTCAATAATCAGATCTTTAATGTAAGCATAAGTAACGTTCCAGATGTAGAACATAGTTCCTTTGCGAGCTTAGGTAAAAGTTTGGTGGTTCAAATTGATTTGCATAATTTATATTGTCTGCATAAACAGATAATGTATGAATCCAAAATTAGCATCAAATGCGCGCCACTTCACGTCGATCGCCGTAAACTACCCTAGCTTGGCACCCTAGTTACTTTTATCTTTTCACAGTTTGCACTTCCTTCACTTTTATTCATAAATTCAATAAAAAATACCTTTATATTTTTTTAGGTTGAATACAGAGAAGCAGTGGAAGTAAATAATCAATCAAACAAATTAAAAAAGAACCAATGCACTATGAAGAAATTGAAAAACTGGTATCAATCCAAGTACCGAAGCAGCTGTCCATTAAGTAAAAAGAAAACAATGAGAAAGTCTCTGGTTATAATAATACCTGATTTTGAAAGCTTTAATTGCAATGTTTTACAAGACTTTGTTATGATTGTAAGGTGTGTACCTATTTTGAAACATTTATCTACACATAATAAGACTAAAATTTGGTCAAGTTTGCACTGGAATTTTCGATATAGAGGCCAAAACCGCCATTTTTGGAATTTTTGCCTGTCGGTCTACCAGTTTGTACAACACGGGAAAACTGCTGGACAGATTTGAATGAGACTTGGGCGCGTGAAAGCTTATAACCTGGGTGGATATATAGGACACTTTGCATCCTGGGAAATAGAACTAAAAGAATAGATGGCATGTGCTCTGCGGCTTTAATGTGGGCTGTAACTTAGAAAACGACACTGTATAAAACCAGGATCCGACCCAGTACCTCATCAAGAAAAATTAAATGTAATATTTATTCTTTTGAATAAATATTACATTTAATTTTTGTGTGTGTTGTGTGTTCAGTGTGTCCACTGTGCTTGCGACTGCTAAACTAACATTGACCTATTGATTTTGTAAGTATGCGTAATTCTTTATTTCAGTTCATATGTGTCAACTTTACCAATAGTATTTGTATTTGGTGTAGCAACATCAGTGTCCGCTCTTCACAAATCATTCCCCTACCACGTTTCATCGAAGCTGCTTATAAAAGTGTTCCATTCACACTCATCGCCGGTATATATGAATCAAGTAAGAACCTTTTAATTATTATTTTATTTAATTACTTAAATTTAAAAAAAAATATTTTTCTGAATGAGATCGTACCTATACACTGTAATATTTGTCATGGTAATAATAAAATATAAAACTACATAAATGGTTCACATACATAAGTATATTATTGTCTTCTTTTAGGTACTAGAAGATATTTTCCTGACACACACAAGCCCATTTCATTTGTCGGCGAAAGCTTTTGAACTACTTACGGATGTGTTTCTTTTTTATGATTTTTCTGTGACGGGACTCATACAAAGTATAAAGGTAATATTTTACACAATATGTAATAAATATGAATATCTACAACAACAACATTGTTAGAGATATATCATGATTTTTATTGACCATACACATCTTATTAGTTCCCTCGCATTTCTGCCGATTGATTAGCGAGAAGATTGATTTCAAATTCGTTAAAAAAAAAAACAAAACACCATCGCACCCGTATTTCCCGATTATTACATTCTATTTATTCACCTTTTTTAAGATGTCATATTTAATATTTCAGTACTGTATGATGGATCACTATTACGCTGATAACATAAAATCACTGTGTTGTCACCGAGACGAACTCGAAGAAGTCATCATGAAACTGAGTGCTGATGATCTCGAAAGCATACGGCACTTGATGTCCTTCAGACCATTCATAGAACAACAAGACTGCAGTACCAAAATTAACCTATTTGAAGACGACAATTTCTTCAGAGAGGCACTGTATAAAAAAATGCATAGACTGCATGATTATTTATACAGTTTTTATTTGTGCGTGAGATTGCTGTGTGTTTTTGTTAAGGATCTACCAAAAAATTTGCTCGGGAGATCTGTAAGTATTTCTTGAAAATAATATTAGTACATACACTTATTTTGTTCTCTCTCTTGTGTAATATCTCGTACTTATTCCCAATAATTAGCCAAGGAAGGCTGACTGGTTTTACCACGGGTGGCTCCTCTCTGGCTGAATTCGGGTTGGTATTAGCCTAGACTACTGCAACGTATTATACCTAACACCTGATTAGCTTAGTTAGTAGTGACCCTGCCTTCTATGCCGAGGGTATCGGGTTCAAATCTTGGTAAGGATAAACTTTTTGTGATGAGCATGAATGTTTGTATTTGAATCATGGATGTTTAATATATATATAATACTGGGTTCGCCCCTACTCCATTGTACTGTACCCATAACACAAGCGTTGCTTAGTGTGGACCATATAGTTGTTGTGTTCGTCTGGCGATATTATTATTATTTGTTATGTTTTTTTCTAGGTCCGAGAAATGTACACACGGTGTGCAGTTGAATGTGTCACCGAAACTCCAGCATTCAAGGAATGTCTGCAGTTTTTAAAGTTTCAATCGCAACTGAAGCTAGTCGAAAGTCTAAAGAACGCTATAAAGATCATTAACTCTTACTTGCAAAACGTATCTCAAATAAAACCGCTGAAATCTTCACCAACCAAAATGAACATAAATAATATATTGTTGAATGACGACCTCGGTGAAGCTTTTGTGAAGAATCTCAGGGTGCATTTACTCACATTTTTAAGGCAAGTGGAAAATGCGAATACCGAATCCACTGGTACAACAAGTAGAACACCAGAGAAAATGAATGATGATGAAAATGTTCCCGGAAACAGATATAAGTTAAAAGAGGTGAGATATAGTACTACATACCACTATTATGTTAAAATCTTGGCGTAAGATCACCATCATTCATCAGCAGTTGATCCCAGCAGGAGCCTTTCATGACATTAAAGTTATATCGAGAGGAATCTGCGTGTCTGAACCATATCAATACCAAATCATCCAATGGTCCGCGTATAGTCCGTGTAAAAAATAAAAGGAAAATTAATAGTAGTTGTCTTATTTGTTTAGAAACTATTGAAAGCGACTAGAGTGGACAAGCTTCAATCGGAATTCGAGATGGTGCGCTCGAGATTCGTCAGCTACTTGGAGGATATGTTCAGCAAGGGCCTACAGCCGCCGCACACGCAAACTTTCCACGAGATATTGCTGTTTAGCGACGTGGCCAACGTGAGAAAACACATAGTCGGGTCGCCGCGCGGGGCCATCCATACGGCGCTCAGCAATCCTGTACATTATCTTCAGGTTTGTGCCATAATAATAAAAAATACGAATGTCTTCATCAACAGTACCAATGTTTTTGTACTGTAGCGGAATAGAAAGGTACGTCAGTTTTCAAATTGATTTATATACCTCTTTAAACTACGTCACATAACAGACAGTTGCATAGAAAATTATGTTTAACTGTCCGTCAACAAAGTTCAAATTTACTAATAAATTATTATATTACTTATATAAATATTCAACATCCATAACTCAGGTACAATTATTTGTGAATATGATCCACTACCGGGATTCGAACCCAGGACACTCTCTACAGAAAGCAGGATCACTACCAACTGCGCCAACCACATCATCAAAATATGCTACTTTTCAACCGCAAAACGCACGTGACGTGGTCTCTTGTAAATGCTTTTTTTGTTGTCAGTGTTCCTGCTGCCGCTTGCCGTCTTTGGACAGCGTAATAGACACGCTGCCGGATGTCTGCCTGGCGTACAAGCTGCACCGCGAGTGCGGCAAGCACATCAACCTGTACGACTGGCTGCAGGCCTTCGCCGCGGTGATCAAACCGGACGAAGAGGACGAACAACGACATCAAGATCCAACCGTGCAGTTAGTACACAATTTCCCTTACATAACCCCAATACAACAGAATGGTCCCTGAGCGTAACATAACACATTAGGGAACGTTCAAGTATTACGTAACGCAATTTTTGGAGATTTTTGAACCCCCCTCGCCCCCGGTAACGCATTGTAACGTTTCAGAAGACCCCCCCCTAAATTCGTTACGTTATACTTGAACGCTCCCTTAAGCACAAAGTTATTTTCTTGATTTCACATCATTGAGTGTACGCAAGGCGCGTGTGAAGAGCTTAGTTGAGCAGTCAGTCCTATCCAATCAGATATTATTTCAATGTACTATCGGTGACCATAATGCCTGTGATTACCATAGCCATTTTCGCATGGCAATACTCTAGCGCCCCCGCCTTGTTACTGATCTACTGCTCAAACGAGAATGTTATTAAGTTTGAAGTTAAGATCTTGATAGTAAATAAACACCACTTTACGTAATGAACCATTATATGGGCACACTTCCCCGCAATGCGGGGAGGATTCGGGCCATAGTCCACCTCTCTGCCCCACAGGTTGGCGAACCTCACACTGTTTACGAAAGTCGTGCAGGATTCCTCAACTCACCTCATTGTTTGTCTTCACTTTCAGCAAGTGAAAATAATAATTAATAATAAGAATCGCATATGAAATAAATAATGGAAAGCTGAAGATCCCACAGGTGCGAGCCGGGGTTTGAACCTTATCCATTGCTTAGTAGAGCTTTGATTTAGATTTAACTAGCTGTCCCGGCGAACTTCGTACCGCCTCAGAATCAAATGTATCAAAAAATCAATTATTTTTATTGATTTGTTCACCTAATATATTTTAATAGTTATTATGCTATTCGGGCCAGAGACAAATAAAAAAAATCAAAGATCATAAATATCACCCACCCGTACTTGAGTTATAAATGGCGTAAGTAACACGGCTTTGTTTGAAATATATAGATTGCAGCACCTTGTTGACTATCACTGTTAAATAGGTAGGTTAAAGCTTCTATATCCAAAGATTATCTTGCAGAAATCGCAGCTTGTATCAAAACCGGCCAATGTACACCTACTGTTTGTTCTTCACTTGTATACATCATAATTACTTTATTATTACAATTTTATTGTGGTGGATCACTGGATAATTCTCCTTTTATCTATTATAAGAAAAAAGAACCCGACTCCACTCGATCCCTATTACTGGATATTACCAAACTATTTTCAGCGAATATTTTTAAAACTATGTAAAACTTACCATCACGTAAATATTATTTAACCATATTGCATATAAGAAATAGTCCATTTAGCTACCTAATTCAGTAATAGTCAACTATCCAATTTATGTTAGTATCTATATATCAAGACTGGCCGTTTAAAAATCTGTATATAATATTGTTTTTTTTTAAATAAGTTACGACAGAATTTACAACTAATAAAATTTTGCCTGTGGCCAATTAAAATATTACGTTATAAAAACCTGTTCTTAAAATAAAATTATGTATCCTGTGGCCGTCATGTGGACATATTCATAATGTTATCGTGAACGCGTTTTGTTTCAGGTTGCGATTCACGCGCGCGGTGGCTGAACTACAATTCCTAGGCTTCATAAAATCATCGAAAAGAAAGACGGATCATGTGATGCGATTAACTTGGTAATCTACTTCGTCTACATAAACGTGTTCTTTTTTACATTTCCATTAAAGAAGTTGTCTATCAAGTTTTGTTTTTAATTTTTAATACCTTTCAAAATCTGTTGTTTATACAAAAGGTCAAGGTGGAACTTGTATCCTTCACACAAAACTAAAAGAAAGTAACTAAAAGCATCCCAGTCTACTTTATGAGGTAATTAGGCAATGTTATTGTTGAAGTTATATTCTTTTGTTGTTCAATAATTTATTCCATTAAGTCCGTTTTACGATTCCATAGTCAAACTCGGAATTTATAGATTCGCTGAGTCCTCTGGTCTTTTATTTAGACATTATGAGGCAAAATGTTTGCACATTTATGAATATTAGTTACAAAAAGCAAGCTGGAAAAATCGGAATAGTCGATTTTAATTGAAAGTTTGGACTACTTTCGTTATATAAAAATATGATGAATTTAAAATGGATTTTATCTTTTATAAGTAAAAGAAGAATTGTCGCAGCATAGATCAACATAAGGATCCCTATCCAACTTTTGTTTTGGAAAACGGGAACGGAGATCGACCAAAGCCAACAAACTTTGTCTCAAATTTACTCGACGGATTTTCTTAACTTACACACCGGGACAATGTAAGTATACGATCCTTTTTGTATTTTGCGAAAGGAAGGGTTCCTTCGGGATAGCCCACAAACTAAAGTTCAGGCGTACGAAGTAATGGGCGTTGCTAGTATATAGTGTGATTCAGAAAGGGTATACTACCATTTTCCTCTGCGCTCTTCAGCACAATTTGTAATTATTATACAGGTGATTCAGTAAGGGCATACTAAGCATTGAATCTGGGTTTCCTTAACACTACGTGAAGTTAGAATTTGGATATGTAAAAAAAAAAATCGTAAAAAATCGCAAGTCATTTTGTTGTGAACAAAATTATTTTTTCAAAGTCGACTCATCCAAATTTTGACTTGACATGGTGTTTACAAATGCCCTAAAGAAGCACAGGCTCAAAAGTCAGTAAATCCTATCTGAATCACTCCGTATAGATAAAGTCAGTATTTTAATATGCCATAAAAAATGTTCCCAATAAAATTACATTTGTGGGCATATTTTATTTACCCCTAACCTACTCTTTCTGAATCATGCTGTATAACTAATATAAATGATGATCATATACACATCTACTTGCTTATTTATTTTTCGGTTGTTCAATCACAATTACACCGGGTGCTTGGAGTTATGCAATCATTAGTCCACACCGCATTGCAAAAAGTTCAGATCTTCGGCAACACAGCAAACAAGGCATTGATAGATGGTGCAATCATATTATGTTCTTACCAGCTTACACACTCTTTACTTGTGAGATGAATGACATATTTTATACTTAATCTTAAAAGTCTTTCCACACTATAGGTGTCCGTATGCCTATAATATGCTACCTTTTTTTTATTTTTTTATTACATTATAGGCAAGTATTTGATCTCGATCTCACCTGATGGTAAGTGACGATGAGATCTACGATGGAGCATACTTGCCTAGGTAGGAAGGCGGCAGTAGATAGAGACGCTACATTCACTAGGCACATGCAGCGCAACTGATCTGACCCGCCATCCATGAATGGCAGCACCGAACATCATGCCGGAACACGGCTAGGCCGCTTGGCGACATGGCTTTATTCAGTGGGTGGTGACTAGCCACGGCCGAAGCCTACCACCAGTAGAGTTGTCACCTGGTTGGCACCACCCAGGGTCACGTGTAGGGTATCTCGAGGGTACTTAATTCTCCTACGGACGAAGGTGACTCGACACAGTTAGGTAGACACTACATATTTTCCAAAACTACACTATTTACAAACTAAACGTAAAGTCCATAGGAATGAGTCGACACATTATTTTCCGTAACGTGTGGACACAGCGACAACACACAGTTACTGAAACTTTTTTCCGATAATTGTGTGTGAACTGCTACCACACATAACAACCAAACCCCTCACAGTTGCCATGTGTCGTATCATTTACGAAATTGCTGTGACTTGTTTCAACTTTTAAAATTCTGCGACCGAAATGGCTATATGGGACCTAGCATTGTGCTGATCATTGTACCGGCCGCGGCAGTCCAATTTTCTATCTGATACTTTTTGCGCGCGGCTCCGCCCGTGGTATCTCGATGGACTAGTTATGCCCTCGATTTCGTACGCGTGTACTTAAGTATTTGACAAGTGCTTGGCAACCCTTTCATTTCTCGACGACGAGACAAAAAATATCCAAGATGTTGAACTTGTATTAAGTTTCATTTAAATTCCTCCAGTAGATATTGAGATAGTTTTGTTGCCTATCTCACTTGAACCCATCAAAGTCGGGATATAAAAGTTCAGTCGTGTTATTAGCTATCACCATGCCGATTCCATCAAAATACAATTCAGACAAACATACCGAAAAAAATGGCGGATTAGTCCTCTATCGAAATAATGTTCTCTAGGTATCCTTATTATGTACCCTTTCTGAATCAGTCTGTATGTATAAACTACAAGCGAGTGGAGTCCATAACTAGACAGTTACGATCTTGATGACATAGCGATACGATCTGGTGATATGATAGACATTACACACTGATACATGGTACATAGTGGGCAAGCATTTAGTTTAGGATAGCACTCCCTTCAGGCCTTGTTGATATGGGTACTTGTTTATAATACGTACCTAGCTCAGCTACAGGACCTACCTTTTTTACAAACATTTTACTAAGTTGTGCAATAAATAAGTAACATATGCCATACTAAAATTAAGTTTATTTGTACATATTATATGTGGAGTTTTATTTTTTAAATTCCATTTATAAGTACAAATTCAGAAAAATAAAATAAAAGGTATTTACGATTTTTCAATTCAAAATAACAGGTAGGGGCATCTACTTACCTAGGCAATGATATCAGAATATATTTAATGGCCGAATTAAGATACTTCTCACGTATAAGATCAGAGAATAGGTACCTACCTATTCACTTAGGAATGTGAACCGATCGTTTGTTAAACAAACGCCAGACACATTTTTTTTATTCAATTCGGTAGATACCTACCAAAGCATCATCCGTTCGCTGTCTAGCGAATTCTTTATAACTTGGTACCTATCTGTATACGTTGGTAGGAATATGATCTAGACGCAATGCTGCTTGGTGGACTATGATGGGTACGAAATATATAGATACCTGTCAAGTTACATTTTTAAGACGCGGAAGGCCTTCTCTATTTGCGCAAAATTTGAATTACTTTAAAACCATAATTTTAAAGTTTTATTTATTTATTTTATTTAATTTATTAAGTAGGTACAGTAACGGACAGGCAGATCAGAACAATCTTGATTCATTTTATATAAGATTTACATTTTAAATCTGGCGTCCAAAATGAACTGCACACAGCTTTCTTTTTTCATGAGTATAGCATAATGAGGTAAAAATGTAAACAAAAACACTACCCTCCTTCTTGCGCAGTCGGGTAAAAAGAATAAATAACTTGTTTTAGTACTAATATGGAGACAGGGATATAATAAACCCAATATCTTACATTTCTGTAATTTTCTTTTTGAAAACTGAGTGACTATAATGAAAAATATCACAACAATTTTACAAATCAGTGCTCTGCCAATATAGTTCTAAATATGTAAAGTAAGTATTAGTGCTGTCACGAATGTGGATTTTATATTCCCGAATGTCTACCTACAAAAAGTTGCAAAACATAAATTTTAATTTTATTATGTTGTTATTAGTGCTTTAAGTGTTGTTTAAAATTTCGTATTTAATGTAAAAAATATTGAAACTGATCTATTTGATACCAAAAGGGCTTCTTCTTTCTTTACGAAATGAGATGCGATGAAATAAAATGGATGTGAATATGGCCTTCACCCACAAATTAGCGGGTATTTTGCCTATGTCAAGTAATTAATAGCAATAGCACATTCAATAAATACACATTATAAGACGCGGAATAATGGATGTGACATGATGATATGAAAATGGGCATTTTTTTCTTTACTTTGGGCCTTTTTCTATTGAGACTAGGCCCAATACGATTCTGCCAACTTCTGTCGTTACGTCATTACGTTTTTCACTTTCAATCAAAATGGAAATGGAGATAGGTACCTACCTTATCTTTTTTTATTAAGTCTATTTTTTATCGTTTACAAACCGGCTTACGTTTTTCTCGGTAATTCGAATAATCTGCGAAACTTGAAATAGGTAATCGCGGAGTTATTGTAAAGGTCCATTTACACTAGTTATGGTGTTTCTAAGTGGTTAGAAGATACGTCGCAGAATATTATTATTGACTTCGTAACATACCTACCTCGTAACTTAAACTCTTCACCCAAGTAGTAAGATCGCATTTTATATTACATTCTTGAAAATAGTGCAAAGGTAGACACAAATAAATAATAATCCGTTATGATTGTATGATTGGATTTGCTCGAAAGGCAACACATTGGAGCTTATAATTAATCTGTTTGTAACATACGTGGCGATTAAAAAAGAAATAAAAGGTCTGTAAAAAAGACAACTCTGCTGAATTTCTTGACGGTTTTCTTGGTTATGGTCCGTTATACCAATCGGTGGTTTACGGCCATAAACAATTTGTAAGTCCCCTTTAGGCCTATTTTTTCGAGTTAGGTATAATAATTTCTATTAGGTGCCTACTAACCATTGTGTTACCCCAAGACAGCTGGTGGGTTACAGAGGCCTTGTCGTTTAATTAGTTGTTAATAAAACAGGCGCAGTATACACATCCTCCTACCTCTACCTATGTTGTAAAAAAAACAAACCGACCTTGAATTATAATTTCACGTTATACACTACGGGTCTGACCTCTGGAAAGGTTAAGAGCACATCACTTTTATTTGTGTGTTGCATGGCGACGCGGGGCAAGCCATAGCCTATTTACATGTGTTTTTATTTTTAGACTAATGATATATATTCTTTTAGAGATAGACTAGCCATTTTTTATTGCTTGACCTTTTGATTATTAATTTACTGGAATGATGCTGGGTCTTCTTGGTTCGTTTTGAACAAGTTTGCTGATGTAACATGTTTTATGGATATCGTATTTTCGTAGGATCTATACCTACTAGGTATTCCGCGTAGGTGGAAATCTACCTATCTAGGCAACTATATACCGACAAAGATATACGTAAGTATATATCTTACTTTTGGATTGTTTAAATAGAACTGTCTGGTAACGTAGACCCTATAAGGTTCATGATTATGATTTTACGATTGTCTATTATAATCTCGAGGTCTCTAAATAACCGTTTACTAACAGATCTCTCTTATTTAATTCTCTAGAGTTGAATAAACAATACAATTTGTAAATTGTCCGCATAGGCCTACACAAAATAAATTATTTGACTTTGACTGACCGAGGTAGCTAACGACCAAAATTTGGATGAGAAGGTCTTACAGAATTTGTTATACAGCTAGACGACGCTATCTCATTGTATTGATAACCCGATTGGCATAGTTGATAAGTAGCAGGGTCACCCTGCTTTCTGTACCGAGAGTGCCTGGTTCCAATCCTGGTAGGAGCAAAGCTTGTATACCTAATGAACAACAAATGTTTTTACCGATATCTGTGTAAGAAATTGTTTACAATATGCTGCGATCTTACTCACTTCCTTGTACATAACTACGCATAATAGGTAAAATCTCAGTTTGGGACTATACAGTTGGTGCGATAGTCTGGATTTTTTTTTATAAGTATAAAGTATACATACATGACGATCAAAGGTCAAATAAGATCTTGGATTTAGACTTTCTGGCCCTATATAGGCTAGCAAGTGAGGCTGGGCTAGCCCGCAAGCTGCATGCTGGAACAAGGTTGGCGGTTTTTATATACCTACTTGTTTGAATACTCCACGCGAGAAGCTCTTTTGATAATATATACGTAAATATATAATTTAGGTAATTAGTACCTAGTACCTACCAATATTAAAAGTTCAAAGTTTAAGCTAATTTCGTATTCATAAGGATTACGTTATTAACGTATGTATTAATGGATGATAACTTAAACATAAAATCATGAATAACAGGAGGGGGGGGGGGGGGGTGGACGTCGGTATACTACGAACTTTTATTTCAAGGCATACTGAACTGACTGAAAAAAAGACAGTTAAAGTCTGTTTTCCTCGAAGAGTTAGGCACGGGTGCACTGTTCAATATGGGGCAAGGCCATTTCTTTTTAACTATTGAACAAACTCTTAGACTGTTGACTGCACGTACTGTAATCTAGGAATACTTAACAAAATTGTATGTTATTAATAGCAGAATCAAATTTATGATCGGCAGGCAACACAAAGAAAGAAAGAGATGAACAAGTAACGTTTTTACTAAGTAATAGAGTACCTACCCATTTAGTTTTCTCCTTCACGATCGCTAGGTAAATCTCTGGCTAAGGCCTAAAAAGATTGTGACATAAATTAATTACAACGAAGTATGTAAATAAGTTTTGTCATGAGAACCTTCAATATTGGTGCGAGAACGCGTACTAGATACACACAGACATAAATGGTCAAATATACGTGGCGATACATTGTGTGTACACACGCACATGCGCCCGTGATCATCGATGACCGAATCCGGAATATCGACATCGTATGTTCGGTGTCGTCTGTCATTACGATAGCTCCTAGAGAAATGTATAAAAGATTTTGGTGCGGCCGCTTCAGCATCAGTCGCTCATCGCCACCGAACAAAACTAATCAACATGAAACTGGTACGTTCATTTTTTAAAATTATAAAATTAATTCGAGCTGGATACCATGATATAAGCCGTTCAAGTTATGTGCTTTTCATATGGTATCTGTCGTTGTTTGGCATCTTTCTTTTCTTTGCAAAAAAACTTCTTGAACACTCACACACAGATCACTGATAATTTCACTAGCTTACCATTTTTTTCTGTAGTAATATATGGTAACGCAATATCTGTGTATTCATTATGTACTTACTGTTTGTCGCAGGTTATTGTTGTCGCTCTCGCCCTTGTGGCCATCACCGCCGCCGCTCCCGTCGAAGAGCCGGAAAAGATTGTGGCCTACGAATCCAACCAGCAACCTGAGGGTAGCTATGATTTCAGGTAATTATTGTTTTATATCCAAAGAGCCGAACGTAAGACAAAAGGTGTCAAAGATGTACAGAGTATTGGATTGTTATGTCACGTTGTACATACAATCTTATTTTTCATACTGACTGGAAAGCGATTGTTAAACAGACGGGCCTTAAACTTATAACACGGCGACGCGCGTGCGTTGGGGGATAAAAAATGAGTTATTACGATATCCGCATAAGCAATTCCCCTACCACGTATTCCATAGAAGCTTGGTGTGACTCTCGATTCTATTTAATAAACACACTAATTCATTAACAGGTACGAGACCGAGAAAGGCATCGTGCGTGTTGAGAACGGTGAGCTGAAGGAGGCTCTTGACGAGGAGAAGAAGCCCCACAAGGTCATCGTGATTCGTGGCTCATACTCCTACCTCGGAGAAGGTGGCAAACCCATCAACGTCGTCTACTTCGCCGATGAAACCGGCTACCACGCTGAGGGTGAATCCATCCCCAAGCCAGCCAGGAGATAAGCTACCCACGACTCGTCACCGATAAATAATCGGTCTGTCAATAGAAACAGAACGATTGTGCATCAGCCTCTCTATTCGGACTCTGATAACGTTTAGGAATAGCAAAGTGTAGCCATAGCTGCGAAGCGCGCGGCGGAGCATCGGCCGCGCTAGCTTCTTGTTGCTCGTTATATTGATGCTCACTGCCATATATTTTGTACATTTTTATGTTTTTGTTGTGTTTTAATAACGTGATTCAGATAGTAAATTAAAGAACATCTAAAGTACTTGTTTGTATTTTTTAAATTATCCAACCACATCTAAGACTGACATCTAAGACTGTACTGATTAATATATTTTGTTGTTACAACTGTTACAAGCACTTATTCGGAAATTGGATATTCCAGCTATTATGATACTGTAGATTTGATTGCCAACTATAAGTACTAGTTACTGAAATAATAGTCTTCTTCATCCTAGTTTACTTTACATTTTGTATTGGGATGTGTTAGATTGAAAACCGGAATATCGTGCCCTCGAAAGCATGAGGAAGTTAGATATTATCATTTGGTCACCCATCCAAGATCCGACCGAGCCACGCGCCAATCTTACATTCCTTACGATCATCCATTCTGGCATTTTAACAACTAGTCCACGACTCCCTCAGATGTACCATGGTTATGTATCAACAATAAATAAATCCGAAAGGTAGGTATGCCCACAATTTCAACTGATTTATATTTCTACGTGAGATGAGTATACAGGTGTGATGATCACAATGGGGTCAACATATCTGAATATGGATAAAATCTCCTTAAAAATATAAGAATTAAAAAGAAAATTAAAACTTCGCTTTTGGCATACAAACTATGACTCCCATTTGAACCCCTTACGGGTTGAATTTCCAAATATAAATAATACCAGCCCTTTTAACGGGCCTCAATGCGAGGGGGATTAGACCATAGTCCACCACGCTGGCCCAGTGCGTTTTGGCGACTCAAGGAATCTTCCAAATTTAAATTGTCTAGTTCTACAATTTTTTTTCTATTTTCTAGTTTAGGCTCAGAATTTAGTTTGTAACATTACGGTTACGACCACTTACATGTAAGATACATACCAATAGTTTTCAAAACCAGTCACACATCACATGTCGTACACATTACATATAGATAGAAATAAGTCAATGACGTAGCTTGGGTTTGTGTTTTTACACTTCTTTCTTGCACCTGACTCTGGCCTATGCAGTAAATACGTTAACGTGATCTACGTGCGTAGATCGGACCACAAGCAACAATTAAATATGAGGGTACCCCGTTTCAAACTATGAAACCTCCCGTCCCTCCCGACCATGGTTGCTGTAAAGCAGCCGAAACGGGAACGTAAAAAATATAAAATAAACGCGATAAAATCCGTAAAATTAGTTTTATTTCAATAAATACGTTAAGATAAAATTATGTTACCCACATCACCTTACGCCCTCAAAGCCCATAACCCAATTGAGTTCCTTGATTATGAAGGGCTACTCAGCGTGCTTGCCTTAGTGTAGTTGACGTTGCTGGCAAACGTAAGAGCTATATATTAATCTGTATTCTGTTCTACGACTTAGAGTCGCCGGCGTATCTTCGACGACATTTCTTCTAACTCCAGTGGCTAAGTTTATACACAACTACTTAGTAATGCATGATTTCTGATGAGATTTTAATATGCCTATATATATTTGCATAGGCGTGGCGTTTCAGGGTTCCGTAGTCAAATTAGGAACCTACTTGTAGTTTCGCCATATCTGTCTGTCTGCCAGTCCAGATGAAAACCATTTTATTCAGAGACTATATTAAGACAATAATTTTGAAATTAGAGACATTTATAAAAATGTATTACTATGGTTATCCTTACAAAGTTTTTTTATTAAATTCTTGAAATGTAATTTCTTTCTACATGGAAAATTATGTGTAAATATTATAAAGGTTTATTCATTGTCAAATGTAATAAGTCCAATGCAGCAAATAAAAAGTTTCAAAGCGATATTTTTATGTGTGTTAATACAAATTTATCCTATGTCATCAATAAACTAACTCAATAGATAGAAACAGAACGATACGAAATATAATCCTTCTTGTTATCTATTGCTTTGATTTACATAGATATACCATACATATATATATATACATATAGAACAGTTTTGGCTGTTGACATTATGGCTGCGGAATCCTATCTCTTGCATGACTCGGCACGCACTTGACGGGTTTTTTTACTAGCAAATTTCAGAATTTATTAGTGACATCTATATGCAATAATAGTGAAGGCCTTTGTGTTGAATGGCCGTGGTATTAGTGGGAGATGCCTGAGATAATAATATGTTATACATTGGCACGCAAATTATAGAAGTTTTAACCAATTTACAATGCATTACAAGATATTTTTCAGTAGATAGAATGGATAGGGATATAATTACTTATTCAAGTATTATAATTATTATGCCTATCAAAGGCGAGCCTGATTTTGGTATTTTTCTCTAACTCGTACTCGTATCGTATATCTTGAATAAAGAAGTGCTCGCCAATTGATGCTGTGTCACGTCCTGGCTAACTTTATTTCGTACTATCAAGGTCACTGATTTATAACAAAAAAAATACCTAGACTAAAATATAGTCACAGTGGATGACATCTTATTTTATCTCATTGTAACAGGTGGTTCGAAGTAATTTCAGAACAAACAGGACTGTTACAACTAAATTACTAGCCAAAAATAAATGTTAAAAATCCTTAAGCTCTAATAAATATTTATTAGATAGCATAGGTTTAATTTTACATTTATTTTAATGGCGCTCTTTTTGAATACCGATTTGTGTCATGGATTAAAGTAATTTAAAAACAAACGGGGCAGTTTCGCTTGACAAAAATGATTTCTTGGAATATAATCTACATATGTAAGAGCGAAATTAATAATAATCTATTGTAGGTACTTGCTTTCATATTATTAATGTACCGTTGAGGCGTCTTTCTGTCGTCCTATTACCATTTTTTAGATAAGATCGAATTAGACAAAAATCACGGGTACAAGTCGTTACTGCCAATTTTAAGGTCATTTGGGCATAGCAAGCTAGCTCTGGCACCAATAATTGACCGCCCCCTCTAGGTACCTACAGGTATATTGGTCAACAGGAGAATTAGGAGTTATTTCTCTTTATATATCTGTCTACCAACACTATCGAAAAAAAGTCGTGTGTAGGTAGTGTATAGTACCTACATGAAGTGTGTTGTTGCATTGTAGTTTATGACTGCTTATTTAAAGACGTAACGGTTTACTGGTTTGATACGTATGCATAACGCAATATGTGAGCCTATTATAAATTGCAGTTTTAAAAATATATGACAAAACGCCTATTATATAGAGAAATTGTTCTAAAATTTTATCAATTTCCTAAGATCCTTGTTACGACAGTTCGGACTCTCAGAACAAGGATCTTAGGAGTACCTCTTTTTATGTTAAATAAAACTACTATATTATTAGTATTATTCAATAGTATAGAATAATCAAAAACCTGTCTTGACGATGCGAAAGTATGAGTTTCAAGAAGATTAAATCCGTGAGTTTGTTTTATTCCGTCATTTGACATTAGCCGTCGGGGTATAAAAAGATTTGTCGCGATAGATTCAACATCAGTCGCTCATCAGTTAGCCGCCAAATCAAATCAAAATGAAATCGGTACGCTCATTATAATACCTACACAAAAACTACTGAGCATCATTTGGAACTCATTATTTTACCTATATTCCATTTTGTAATTAATTTTAACGTCGTCAGTTTTTTAAACATATATTGTGCCCAAGAAGTACAAATATATAAAAATGTTTATTGTTTTGTGTAGATCATCTTCGTCGCCCTCGCCATCGTGGCCGTCGCCATCGCCGCTCCCCCCAGCGAGTACGCGAAAATTGTGCGCTCCGAATTCGACCAGCAGCCCGAGGGTGGCTACATCTTCGAGTAATTATAACTTTTTGCATTGTGTATACCACGTTTTATAAAAAGGCCATCATTTTATAATGGCAATATTTCAATAAAAAAACTATATTATTCATTAGGATGTTAACATGATTATGGTACTATTTTCTTACTCATGCTGTGTTATATCATAATAACATTAAAATCACATGATAAAACGACTTTCAACATCGAATGGTACCTAACAGGATTTTTATTTATTTTTATTAAAATAAACGCAATACAAACGCAATACGGTGAAGGAAAACATCGTGAGGAAACCTGTATGTCTGAGGGAACCCCTTGAAAGATGTGTGAAGTCCGCCAACCCGCACTGGGGCAGCGTGGTGGACTATGGCCTAATCCTCCTCGCATTAAGGGGAGGCCTGTGCCGAGCACTGGGACATCAAAATAGGGCTGGTATTATTATTTATTTTATTATTATACACGTAATACGCTATAAACAGTTGAAATAACTGAAAGTTGTCACTAAACTGACTACCTTTAAAAAATTTTTTTTTTTATATATTCGCAGTTTTGAGACCGAAGATGGCATCAAGCGTAGTGAGAACGGAGAGGTGAAGCAGGTTCTTGACGAAGAGAACAAGCCCCAGAACGTCGTCATCGTCCGCGGCTCATACTCCTACATCGGAGAAGACGGCAAACCCGTCGAAATCCAATACTACGCCGATGAAACCGGATTCCACGCTGAGGGTGAAACCATCCCCAAACCCAGCAGGAGATAAGCTTCCCACTTGTCACTGATTAAATATTAAAATATTAAATTATACCAATCGGATTATCTGCTATCGTGCCACGGATTCTGATAATGTTTAAGAAAAATTGTTACCACAGCCGAGGAGCGCGGCGGAGCATCGGCCGCGCATTTCCTGTTGCTCGTTAATATTGATGCTCACTGCCATAATATAATTTGTACGTTTTTTTATAATTATTTCTTTGTAAGATACAGTGATTTAGATTGTAAATAAAGTTCAATTGAAAACAATATTTTATACTTTCATTTGTACCTAACATTAGCACCCAAACCTGATAGCAACAATATTTTAAACGCTTTATTAAAATACAAGATTTAAATTAATTGATAATGATTAAAAAAATATATAAACCTTCAACGGCGGAACCATGTTTATGAAAATGGATAAAACCTATCTCAAAGGACCCATAGCTATCGAATACTCGTAGAGCATCGATGTAGGCGGTTTTTCGTTCGGGAGCTACGATACCGCAGACTGATCAAGGGGCGAAATTTATAACAACTCTTTTAACCCTGCGTTTGGATAGAGGCAAGATTATAGAGGTAAGTATATCTGGCAAAGCTGCGTACACCCTTATTATCAAAACTTGTTGTCATTCTTTGAACATCACGAGTGTCTTAATGAAACTTACTTCAATGTCATACATCTAAAAACTATATACTTATGTCAAATCATTTATTTTTAAAGGACACTTACGAATTTACTTTATTTTTTCATAACTTTACAACCGGATTGGAAAGCCACCTTAACTGAGAAGATCCGGCAAGAAGCTCAGCGGGATGGGGTTTTATAAATAACTTTTTTTAAATTGCCAATTGCAATAGTTATTTGTTCTGCAATTAACTATCTGTTTTAAATGACGAATAGGCAATTCTTGGATTTCTTTTGGAAGTTTATTTTAGATGCGTATATTAGAAGAATTATTCATTTTGTGGAGATGAATTACATGCACGGATTGTTTATGTTTATTATAAGTGTATAAAGCATAAGCATCACTCATTTTTTCAATATTATTAATAATTGTTTTAACCTACGTACATTACTTTTTTACTCGAATGCGCGACGCAAAGGAGGATAATGTGATTATCAGCCTATTTATGTGAGAATGTATGTTTACTATTTTGGCCGCTCTAGAGATCAAAGGCGTGGGACGAGTTTGATTATTATTACGTCATTTGTCTTAATCTTGCGAGTGTCACTGAAGGCAATACTACAGAAATGAAAATTCAATATGCCGAGAACCAGACGCCATATAATGAAATATAAAAAAAAACAAGTCGACGGACAATATTACGTGGGGTATCATTGAATAGGTATTTGAAAATCATCTTTTGGTTTTTTAAACCATTTAGAATCTTTAACGATTTAAAGTTGGTTATGGTTGCTAACCAACTTTAAATCGTTATAGATACTAAATGGTAATTTGAAATGAAAAATTATAAGAAAAAGTTGAGGATGATTTTCCAAATACCTATTCAATAACACCTAATATAGTTTTCAACTTTATTTTTTTCTTTTCACAATATGGCGCCTGGTTGTCGTCATATTGAATATTCATTACTATCATGGTTTTAGTGGCATTACCAAAATTCATAGGAATATTAGTTTACAGTGTATACTAGCTGCACTTGCGGCTTTGCCGTCGTTAATTTCGAATTGTAACCTATAATTATTATTTTTTTGTTTTGTTATCGGATTTGGTTTTTAATATGGGAAATACGTAGACTATGCTAAATGAACTTCCCTAATCCAATCAGTAAAATAGAGGACAATTTACTGACATAATACCGGACTTCTTGGAAGAACTTGTAGAGTCAAGTTTCACCATTTTTTTACATACGTGAAAATATGTAGAGTATTTTATTTACCATCATGATATTCGTTTAACAACTTTCATAGTTGCATTAACATACACAAATAAGATTCAATAAACACATTTAGGTATAAGGAAGAAAATATTTCCTGATATGAAATAAAAAAAATATTTGCGTTTGTTGCACTCGCGCTACATTTTATTTGCATACTTACCCATTAGGTAGGCACTGGCATACCTACTAATTAATTTCAGATAATAGTCCTTTTATAGGAACTCTGCTATCTTTAATTATTTAAATTAGGGATATGGGAGCTCTCCTATGCTTAAATATATAAAAATATGTAAATTAATACATATTTTAATTATTGCCATTCTCTTGAAATGGAATGGAGTCCAGCTTGTTGAATAAGTAATTTATTTAAAAATTATAAATATTTTTATTCCCAAATTTATAGAAAGTTACATTTTAATGCACTTTTCTTCAGAAAAAATATTTATAGATGCCAGTGTTAATTTCTATAAATTTGGTTAGTTAGGCTTTCCAATATAAACGTATGCCGCGAAGTCGAGTTAATAATTTTGTACCAATTAGAACTGAAAGTTACCTTTATAAATCGCAACATCCGAATTCAACACCGTATCGTAGTTTACCCACGGTAAATGTTTTGATGCGACTAGACTGAGCGCCGAGAGTAGATGCCAGCCAGTATACTAAAATAAAAGAAAAACAAAAATGCATAGGTATGCAGTATGCACCTATGCAAAGTTCGACTTTTGACATTAAAAGCTGGTGTATAAAAGACGACGGGATCTTTTCAGTGTCAGTTGCTCATCAGTTAGCTACCAAATCAAACCAACCAATATGAAATCGGTACGGCTTAAACATCCCTGTGGTCAAATTTACATAAGTGATTTCGATTGAAGATTTAATTTACAAAATATGATCAAAAACGAGAATATTTCGGTTGCAGTGTGTTTAAATTCACAGATACAATCAATTTTATACTATATTTTCAATTTCCTGCATTTTTTTGTTGTTTATTAAATGCGAAGAGGTTTCGTTAAAGTGTTAATTGTTTGCACAGATCATCTTAGTTGCACTCGCCCTCGCGGCCGTCGCCGTCGCTGCTCCCCCAGAGACCGCGCAGATCCTACGCTCCGAATACGAGCAGCAACCCGAGGGATCTTACAACTTTAAGTAAATATGTTTTGTGTTATATACTCTCCATTGACGAAGCCATGCTCGCGTCGTCAATCGAGTGAATATTTGAATGGAAGCTTAAAAAATGATCAACTTAGTCTAGATGTGATGAAAAACATATTATTTGATTCTACCGAAAACGACCGCGATTCTTGACGGTTTACAATCAAGTTGGTTCCTAAGTTTTAATCGATTCCTGGTAGAGAAAAACTTTGTATAATGAGCACGAATGTTTGCATCCAAGTCAATGACTTGGATGCAAACAATTGTTGTGTCCGTCTCGCAATATCATTATTAAACATCAATCCTTTAATTTTCTAAAAATTTCGGTATTGTACTTGGCTAAAAACTAATTATTCCCACAGCTTATTTTCGGTAGCATACTATAATAATATGTACTGTTAAACATTTCTTACCAGCTTCGAGACTGAAAATGGAATCAAGCGGGATGAGAACGGTGAACTGAGAGAAGCTTTAGATGAGAACAACAAGCCCCACCCCGTCGTCGTCGTTCGCGGCTCATACAGCTACCCTGGTGAAGATGGAAAACCTGTCTTCATTACTTACTCCGCTGACGAGTTCGGCTACCACCCCGAGGGAGACTCCATCCCCAAGCTCGCCAGGAAATAAGTTTCTCACGACTGCTTGATAATAAATAATAAAGTATTAAATGAAACAATCGAAGAATTATCTGCTGCACTGCCCCGGACTCCGATAACGACTAGCAATAGCAACGTGTCGCCATAGCTGCACAGCATACGCGGCGCAGAATTGGCCGCGCACATCCTGTTGCCCGTTATTGTCTATGCTCACTGCCATTATTTGTACATTTTTATAATACTTGTTAAATCATGATAAATAAAGTTCAGTACAAAAACTTGCGATCCTTAGTTATTATGACAAATTGCAATTGATCCTTACACACAATTATATAGTTATAACATGATCATCAAATCTCATATAGTCAAAGTAGGTTAAAGATAACGAAATAAATAAATCGTAAAATACTTAAAAAATCGTTTTAGAGAGACCAAAGCTATCGCTTCGTAACAATTTTGAGAATGATTTTTTTTCGCAAAAAAAAATGCTAGATGTAACATTCTTGTGTTTACGCCACCACGTCTGTATTTATCCAAGGAGTACGTTGGATAGGTATTAAATTCCAACGCTATAGTGAGCAAGCTTTGCTGGACTGCGAAGTAGCTATATAGTAGTAGTAATAGTAGTAGTCCGAATATGTAGAAACCAAGGATGGGATTATTAATTTTATGATCCATCACCATTCTACCCATACTAACTTTCTCATATCCACAAAAATCGTAGAACAGTAATGATTCCACTCAATCTATCTCCGAGCTGCATTAGAAGTTTCTCTGCAAACTAGGATATGTAAACAACGAAATTTCTCTACAAAATAGGTATGCACAATTGTATGCACACAACAAAGTTTTTGGGGCCTTATGTAAGCTCTTCGTGTGCCTGGGTTCCTATGGAAAGAAAGAAAGAAATATATTTATTTGTGGAAACACATTTGATCGTAGGTTATCTACATTGGAACATAGGTCCCATATGGGACTACAAGTTTGGGTAATATCCAAATGTTTCACAAAAATTGGCCCCAACTCAGCATGTACTGGTTGTAGAACAACCAGCGCTGGTCTTCCGTTGGTGCCGTTTGATGACTTCACGGCACAGACATACTGACAGCCTATGGCATGCATTAATCCACCATACACTCTATTTTTTTGTCTGTTATCTTATTTGGAGAAACCCTAAAGAATGGCTATCTATAGTTACTTAAACATAAAAAAAATAAACGGCTGAAACCGACAGGCAGCGGTGCTTTTGATTAACACTACGTAACACTGAAACACACACAATGAATTCTACAGTAGGCTGATGATGATTACAATAAAATATATTGGTAACAAGGGTGATTTTATGGATCACCAAAAAATCGAGTATGGGACCTATGTCGTAAAAATAAACCCTATGTATTATTTGTTTGTCTTGAACAGCTGATATAATATGTGTTTCACTTTGACCCCGCCAAGGCAAAGGCTAAAGAACGGGAAATGATTTTAGCACTCTATGTATTTACCTATGTTCCATTATACAGAATGACTGAATCACCCTGTAGGGCCTAAAGTACTGAGCCGATTTTAATGTATGTAATGTAATAGATTCGTTATTATGGTCCGGGCCGGCTATATTTTATACATACAAAATGAATGATGTACGAACAAAGTTTCGAGTGGGATGCTGAAACTGCAAGAAGACTTCAATAGAACCAGACAAACAGGACAATCGAATAAATTAAAATACTTTTATTGCTCCATTAGGTGAAAATAGCAAACAGCACTTTTTTCATACTTTTAGGTTTTTTATTTTATGTATCCCTTGTCAGGTAACGGTTCTTATTTCTGAAAAGTTGATGAAAGTGATATTAATTAGTATTTGGTATATATTATATTATTATATATTATATTATATTACATTTGGTATATATATTATATTCGAACATATTCCTGCAAACTAGATTATACAAAGATGAATAGCCCGACGGAATGGAAGATTGATCATTAGATCCCTGATTTGGTCTGCAATACTTTTGCATCCTCGGTAGTTAATTTTACTTGTATCTTAGCAATACATAATTGCGGTATTAACTATCAAATTATGGTGTTAATCAGTTCTACATTCAGACCTTATGAAGGTATTACTTTTTCGCATCTATTTTATAGATTATCCCTTAATGTTCGTTAGCCTTATCTTGGAACACCTATTTTTCTGACAAAGAACCAATATTCGAATCATCTTAACGTATCTATACTATATCTCGTTAATAATAAGTAGACGTCCAGATCATTTATAAGATAGCATTTCCTTGCTTAATGTGGGGCTTTAATAATGCAGAAATATCACACTTTTTAACGTATAGTGTACCGAGCCGACCTAGTAAACGAGCGTAGTTTGTTGTTATCCTAGGCTACAATATTATGAAAATATACTATTTTGTCACGATACAATCGTGATCGGTTATCAAAAACTACTTATTTAACACACCAGAATCATCGACAGTTATTGTTCAATATAAATAATATTATAAGAATTCCGTCTAGAAGTTTCTTGAAATTTCGTCCTCATCACAATAGATTATATCATTAAAAAACTGGCACAGTTGGCCAACGCTTGGGTAGTAGTTATTTAAAAGGGAGAAGATAAAAATTATAATAACAATTTCAGGAAGTCTCAGCCCAAGGTCCGGTTCCGCATGTCATTTTAATTTGTGATAGTATAATTTTACAGTCCGTTCGAAGCTTGCAATACTATGAATACTATTCCCATATCCAGGTTACTGGTCCTGGTATCCTATAAGATGGGACTCGAAAGAAAGATAGCAGTCGCTTGTATATATTGGCATTTAAAAAAATCAGGGTACACTGGAAGCACTCAAGAAATAATATATGTAAGTGAAGAGTAGAGTATAGAAGCTGTAGAGTATACTTTATGTGACTGTACTAAATGCAACACCTGGATGGTTGTGAAATAATGTAATAACTTAATATCAGGGAAAATCAAATATAAAGCTAATCTGACCACCAATTTTTGAAAAGACTTCAAAAATATAAAAATAATTTAAAAATTAAAGAGCAATAAACAAGTATGAAAAGTCGGCAACATATGCATTATAAACAATGGTGTAAGATTGTGTCGTTTATTGACATAAAGTACTCTTAGTGCCAGATTGAGGGTAGCACGGTGCAATATAAATTAATATTCTTAAATTGTACGGCCTATTAGGCTCAACGAAACGGTTGATAAAGTGTATTGTTTGGTAAGTATTTTATAAACCAAAACATATAGAATTAATAACCTTCGTTACTAAAATTGGATATGTCAGGTTAGGTTCGTAAACCAAGTCGGGGCGTCACAGTTGTATGCCATGTGCGATCCTGTGGCGTCCCACTCCAAGGCGTTGAAGGCGGACCGCTGGGTTTTAGTGGGTAGTCTGGACGTGTCCAGGAGCCCCACATAAGTATTTGACAAACCAATTGATTGGTAAATTAAAATATATATAAATTATATTTTAACATTCATTCAGCACATTTGCAAAGTAAAAATTTGCGAATTTAGTAATTGACCAATGATAATTTATAAAAAGATATTTTTGTGGATATAATGTTTATTAACATGTTTATAATGTTTGTCAGACGATTATTGTGAATGGAAGGATACCGTGATGAGCGTATGTATGTAGCGAAATGCCGCCGCGTTTGTTTTGCTCAGGTGTATCGTGACCCTAAGATTACACTGTAGATCTTGAATCACCGGTTTATTGCTTTTAGTTACTAAGTAAAAAAATCAAAAAGGAAAAAAAAGATATACCTATTATTACTATGTTCGACTCTTGACATTCGATGCAGTACTATAAAAGATGCCACTATCTCTTCAGCGTCAGTCACTAATCAGGTAGCTACCACACCACACTAAACTAATCAATATGAAACTGGTACGTTTGATAATGCATACTTACGGTTCCGAAAATAATCGCATAAAAAAGTGTCGTCAAGTATTTTTCTATCCTGATAACAGTCAACTGTGTAGAGCGAATCTCTTTTTATAGTTCTTGATCAACCAATTGATACATTTCTGTTTGCTACCTACTGTTTTATTAGCTGTCTATGTTTTGATATCAAGTGAAGTTTTGTCAAATGTTTATTGTTTGGTGCAGATCATCTTAGTCGCTCTCGCCCTCGCGGCCGTCGCCGTCGCCGCTCCCCCAGAAATCTACCAGATCCTGCGCTCTGACTACAACCAGCAGCCTGAGGGAGCTTACAACTTTGGGTGAATATAGATTTATACATAATGCTTGGCAGTACGAGCGATGTGGGTCAAACGCTCGGATTGAAAGAAAACAGGAACATTTCCGGGCCCGAATCTTTTTAAAGGCAATTATAACGAGGAAAGAGGGAAACTTAACGGATGTTGAAAGTAGTTTGATGTTTGGCTAATCCACCCTGTGTTTGGATGGTGTACTTTATAGCATGCATTCCCGTCGCACTGAGAATAGGCACAGGAATGTCGTCGTAAATGTCGGAATGTCGTCGTAAAATGTGAGGTTGTTATTTCAATCATGTCTCTTACTTTTTAATGAATCAAGAAAGAGAAAAAGAGCGAGTCGATGCGACATAACACCCGTGCTATAAGTTTCGCATGCTTGCTAGCAAACTTAGCAGATATTTTTTGTACTTACAAACATACCTAGTTATTTACCTATTATTAAGATTTCATTTTTATTTACAGCTTCGAGACCGAGAATGGCATTAAGCGCGATGAGACCGGAGAGTTGAAGGAAGCCTTTGATGAGGAGAACAAGCCTCACACCGTCGTCGTTGTCCGTGGCTCCTACTCATACACCAACGTGGAAGGCAAACCGGAGACCGTCAACTACTACGCCGACGAGACCGGCTACCACGCCGAGGGAGACTCCATACCCAAGCCCGCCAGGAGATAAGCTTTAACTAAATTATGAGTTAGATCAATCTATTCGACTTTATTATATCGGCTTCACTACTAAGGACTCAGAAATTTTAAGGATACTAGCAAACTGCATAGAGCATCGACCGTACTCACGCCTTGTTGCTTGTTATACTGTTTTCGTTGTTCAATGCTTTAGATAACGCTTTAACGTTTTACATTATTTGTTGTTATAAATGTAAATAAAATTGCTTTGAAGTTATTTGTTGGTTTCTTTTTTATTTTGACATCACGCTAGGAGATCGATGACATCACTAAAGGGCCAAGACATTTAACTTTTGAATATTGTGTTTTTATCAAATTATAATGATTAATGTGGTGTTATATTAATTTAATGATATACATTGACAAGGCCATAACATCAATGGACACACTGAAATGAATATTGAAATTCAGCTTAAATGTGACTAGAGGCGGAGTCAATGGCTAGTATTAGTAGGACATAAAAGATCATTTACTTTATAAAATAGGTTAGCTTAGTTTTTATCTTAAAAGGTAAGATAATTTATTATACCGTATAATATATTAAAAGAATACGATACGATATAATACAATGTCTATGAATTTAAAAATTATAAATAAGAGTAAGCAGAAGTCGCAAATACCCACAAAAATCGTTGGATGAGGCATGTGTCCACCAATAATGGATGAATGAATGTTGATTTGTCTGGTTATATTTTCGTTCTGGAAAATATTATTTGCTATTTGAAAACGTAGTCAAACCACACAAAATTATAAACATCTTATTATTTTGACGTAGGACTTGACTGTGAATTTCTGGGCGATTCCAAATAAAACCGAATTCATTACAAATTCATTAATTATACGGACCATAAACCAGTTACAGCGTTAAAAACGAAGCTCTACATAGCTACTTCTAATCAAATCTAAACAATTTTGTGAAGTTTATAACCATTTTGGAGTAATTACATGACCGATTAAAGTATCACAGTTCTAAAAAGTAGTAAGTTTAATGGATTCCTCGTTTGGTTATATTGAGTGATACATAAATACGTTTGAGGACATGACATCATTATTTAACATAGCCTTCGATATCATTAAACAAAACATACCTAAGTTTTGTTTTCGGTTTATACAAGAAGATTTTTTATGTTAATTTTATTACTCGGAGTTGTAATAAGAATAATAATTAACATCGCCAGATGAACACACCGACTGTACAATTTCTAACTATGCAGCGCTTGTATTATTTGTACCGTACAATGGACTGGGGGTGATCCCAGTATAGTAATAAATGCCGCGGATGTAAGGGACATAACCTATAACTAATGCCTATAATAAAATGATACAAAACATTTATGTCGAATGTCGTGGTATAAAAATGTTGTTATTTTTAACAGCGCAATGTATTGTAGCCTTGGGATCACTTTAATAACGCTCCGCGCGATGCCCGACTCATGCAAGTGACGAGCACGCTCGAGCGTATTGATATTTGATTTACATTGCAGTTTTAGGTCTAAATTATGGTTACCTTCATTTAAAAGCTTATCATTCATGTACCTTTTTAGATGGTTTGATATAACGATATACTACGAATATAACCTGCATGTCGGTATAAACCTGACTATTTCTCGAAAAACGATCGAAGTCGGTCAACCTCCACTGAGCTAGTGGTGGACTATGACTATATGAAACCCCCTCGCTTGAGGGATGACCCGAGTCCAGCAGTAGGTTATTAAGGGGATAATTATCTTATTAAGCCAAGACCAGACAAAAGTTCAGAGTCTTGGTATTGTAAAACAATCATTGCACGGTGCTCGATTCGTCGACTTTAGCAATAGATAACTATAATTGTGAACGAACCGATCGTGAGAAATTAACATGGATTTAATTAAAGCGTCATTGAAATTTTTATCTGGACTGATTCACTTAAAACTGTAGTACAAGCTTAAAATGCACACATACACAAAAATTACACAATATTAGAATATCAGTATAGTTTTTTTAACAACCTAATCAAATGCAAAATGAATGATTTGTACTAATTAGATAGAAATTATAAACACCGAAAGAAATTAAAATAAAAAATCGTATTCGTCGTTCGTAGTACAAAATATGACGTTCAAATATATATACATACTAGCTGACTCGGCAAACGTTGTTTTGCCATATAAAATAAATTGAGATATAAACTATCCTATCTCTCAAGTTGGATCGAACTGCACATGGTGTGCGAATTTTATTATAATCGGTTAAGTGGTTTAGGAGGCCATTGAGGACAAACATTGTGACACGAGATTTATATATATTAAGATAGGTAGGCAGTTTAAACATGTATAGTTACTGATGCATGATTACATTGCTTCAGTAACAACATGTTAGACTTAATAGCATTAATTGATAAGAAGTCGTTTTTTTTTTTATACATTATAGGCAAGTATTTGATCTCGATCTCACCTGATGGTAAGTGATGATGAGATCTACGATGGAGCATACTTGCCTAGGTAGGAAGGCGGCAGTAGATCGAGACGCTACATTCACTAGGCACATGCAGCGCAACTGATCTGACCCGCCATCCATGAATGGCAACACCGAACATCATGTCGGAACACGGCTAGGCCGCTTGGCGACATGGCTTTGTTCAGTGGGTGGTGACTAACCACGGCCGAAGCCTACCACCAGTAGAGTTGTCACCTGGTTGGCACCACCCAGGGTCACGTGTAGGGTATCTCGAGGGTACTTCATTCTCCTACGGACGAAGGTGACTCGACCCCAAAAATGATGAGCCGTCTCTGCATGATTTTACAGATCATTACAAAATGTTGACGGTCGACTGCCGCGGTGGTTCTCCGCCCATTTTAATGTCTTCTGTGTAGTTATACTTATCTGCACTTATAATATAGTTTGTCCGCGATATCTAAATTCCTTGAAATCATTGAGTAAAGAACGCAACGTAAATAGTTAAATCATATCTATTGGGTCCGACTGAATAGACCAATTTAATTTAGCTAACTAGTTAAAAAGTTTAGTTAGCTAGTTTAAAATAGGTCCTTATTTTAATTGTAACGATGCAATTGGGATGATTATGATTATACTGTAGTAAAACAAGTATAATATCCGCAGATATCGTGTTAATTATTAATTCGGCTACAAAATTAAAGACCCGTAATAACGGCCAAAACAAAACAATTTCGTATAATTACGAAGTTAATTGTGATGTAATAATGTAAATTAATTGACAACGAGATGTATATCTTTTTGTAAAGAATAATTGAAACCGCGTTTTGGCCTTCTTTTAACGAATGGCGCATCTAATACATAACTTTATTTTTGGAACAGCGGTTTCAGAATAATGAGAAAATGGTTGCCTAACATTGTGGGATAGTTTCGATCATTATTTTTTTTTAATAAAAGGGAATTAACAAAGGGCAAGATGATACGATAAAATAAGACATGATATGTTCGTCTACCCCAGGCTGTCCATCATGAAGGCCCTGGTTCGATCTTCTAGTCGTGTGATTTGAATTTTCTATTGAATAATTGTAGGTAGGAACTCACAAAGTGTGATCGGTAAATGATGATGACCTGCCTTCATTTGTTTGCCATTACAAATACTACCGGGTTAATGTAGATAAAATACAACAGATAATTAATAAATTCCGCAGCAGTGATAGCCAAGTTGGTGGAACGCTTGCCTTAGAAACAAGGTGTGCAGGTTCAAACCCCGGCTTGCACCTCTGAGATTTCCGGATTTTCATGTGCGAATCTCATTTTCTATAAATATTATCACTTGCTGTACGGTGAAGCCAAACATCGTGAGGAAGCTTGCACGTCTGTCAAAAGTCGTGTGAAGTTCATCAAACTGCACTGGGCCAGTATGGTGGACTAGGGCCGAAATGCTTTTCATATTGATGGGGAAAGTGCCTGGTACTCTGGTAATAGGCTCGCCCCCTGTTACATTGGGACAAAAATACCATCGGCAAAATGTGGGTGTATTCCAGTGTACCTCTGCCTACTGCAAAGTAATGTGTTTTAAGATAACTGCGATCCTAATAACATTAACGACAATTTTGACTAGAAATTAGGAAATGATCCAATGATTCAACCATCCCATTCGTGTTGTAATATAATACCAGCCCTTTTAATGTCCCACTATTGGGCACGGGCCTCCTCTTAATGCGAGGGGGATTAGGCCATAGTCAACCACGCTGGCCCAGTGCGGGTTGGCAGACTTCACGCGTCTTTCGAGTGGTTCTCTCAGACATGCAGGATTCCTCGCGATGTTTTCCTTCACCGTTTAGCAAGTGATAATCAGTGTTGAAAATGAGATTCGCACATGAAATCCAGAAAGCCCAGAGGTGCGAGCCGGGGTTTGAACCTGCAATCCTCGTTACGGAGGCAAGCGTTCTACCAACATGGCTATCACTACTATACACATAATTCGTGTTGTACCTGCGACTGATGATGGTGGTGGGTAAACAGATGTGAAACAATCACGTTTGAGCGATGGCATAACAAAAAACTATCAGCTACCCTGCCGCCTATAAATGGAGTATTCTGATCCCACGCTAACATTAACGTTTTGAGTACAACAAGTGCAGTTGGATTTTAGGTATTGTTGAATTAATTCGACGCAAAGCAAAACTAGTGCGAATTATTTTATTGGATAATTTATTTTCTCATGATTTATAAGATTTCGTTTGCCCCAAACATTGTTTGATGAACTTCTAGCTGTCATATTAAAAAATTAGATAGTAGCGTAGCATTCAAATTTTCATGTGTATCTTCTACAGTGGTTTTGAGTGATTAGTGGACCTGGTTTCAATTAAAAGCTTTCGGGGAAAAGACTGTTCTCCAATTTATTGTCTATATCTGATTTAGTCAATTAAATATATAAGGCTTAACAATGATAGTGTTAAATATTTTAAGGGGTCCATTGGTAGGCTATTGAGGTCATATTCTCGAAAAATAAACCAAATTATTAGAAAATTTAAAAATAACACTCCGTACTTAGTGCGCGTTGAACCTGTACTGGGTCCCTTTCTAAGAGAAAAATCAAACACTGTATACACATAATATTTATACATAAATGTGATCGTTATTACCTACATGTTAACCCCTTTAAATAATGAACACTATTTTGTTAAACCTTATATATGTTGCTTACTCCAAAGTGTCAAGGCATGAAAACAATTACTGAAGTAAGAATTTTCTTTCAGGATGATTCGCGTCATTAGTTGTCTGTTGCTATGCAGCACCCTGTCTATCGCCTTCCCGTTCCCAGCAGCCCCAGTGCCGTTGCCACCAGCTCGCGTGCCCCCGTCGTCTGTGGTGCCTAATCCTTTCCCTTTTGTGCCAACACCCAGACCTGGAGAGCCAGGGTATAATAGCCCCTATTACAACTACGCTGGTAGTCCCGCAGTGCCTATACTGTCATATTCCAGTGAACATCCAGGAGACGGGACTTATGCTTTCAGGTATGTTCCAAGTGTATATTCTGTGTGAAATGCGGAAAAGATGGTTTGATTTATGTTTATTCTGATCTAAAATAAAAAAATATAAATATCGTCAGGTATATCAAATGTATTGCTTGTGAATAATATATAATGTATAAATAATATATAAACTTATAATATCTAAAATAAAATTTGTTTGGAATTTCAGTTTTACAACTGCTGACGGGAAGCAAGCCCAAGAAAATGGATATTTAAAAGACGCTTACATTGATAACGGCGGTGAACCACAAGGAACTCAGGTTTGCACTGTTATATATTCTTTTAAGAACAGCTCCTCTATCTTGGATATTTATTTCACCCTTGCGTTTCAGGTTGTTCAAGGAAGTTATTCTTATATTTCGCCTGACGGTACACCCATACAAGTCAGTTATATCGCAGATGAGAATGGTAAGGAATATATGATGGTAAATTATTTGAAAAAATGCACACTTTTTCGCCCGCACTTTGTCCTAATTACCCAATTACCACCAAATTACCCCAATATACAATGTTTTACCCCTTATGGGCCCAATTTCTACGTCCCCACTGGACGTGGACGTGGACGTCTAAGCCGGGCTGTCATTTTTTATTTATATTATGTCGTGATTTCAGGGTTCAGACCTTCAGGCGTTCATATACCTGCTGCTGGAAATGTTGTGGCTCCCATAGGGGACAAAGACAAACGGCCCTTCAACCCTTTCTTCAACAGTTACAACCAGTACAATGATCGTAGCCGCTACAACCCTTTTGGAGAGTACAATAACTTAAGACCATACGACCCTAGATACCCTTACGACCCCACGAAATTTAACCCTTACTTCAATAACCTATACCCAAACACTCTTCAAAACCAAGCTAGAGAAGAGGCTAAGAAGGAATAAGAATGCTATGAAGGAAAAGAAAGGTCTGAACTTTAAGAGTATTCGATAGACGTTGCTCTAAGTAAATTACAGGAAATTATGTTTTTATATTATTTTATTTTATGAACAAAATAAAGTGTGATCTGAAAAAATATTGTTTACTTGAGTACTATCTTAAATTTCAGAGCAATATACGTACGAACCCAGTTATCTACACTATTTAACATCTTCTACAAATATATGGAAATAAAATCTGCATAATCTAGTCTATAGGAACTCTTGTACACGCGTAAGAATAAAGTGACTCTGATTTTCTTAAAAATAATCACTTAATGGTATTTATTAAAAAAAACACTACACTACGCTTCTACTAAAGTATATTTTGAGGATATTGTATTTTTTTGTATTGCATAAGCGGCGTGACATTGCCACAGGGCTCGTATATCAATAAAGAGGCGAAAATTGTAATGTTATATGACACGGACTTACATTCCGGGACGTTAGTATAGTAAAATTATCGTTTGTTAAAACTATAAAACCTATGGTAAAGCAGTAGCATAATATTTTTGTAACTTGACGATTCATAAGTACTGTACAATAATGGTCTACGTGAATAAAAAATATTCTGATTCTGATTCTGATATAATAATTTCGCAATAATTGATAAAATTGCGAAAAAATCCTTGAGTTTTTGATTAACAGTTAAAAAATCTATAACCAAGAGATTTTACAAAATGCATATAGGTAGGTTATGTCATATTTTTAGCAGGTTTTATTTTATTGTCTGTTCACTTAGGTAGTAGATTAAAGAATTAAAATTTCAAGATAAAACGATATATAAATAGGGACCGATACATATTTTACCGGGCATTGTGTTAAAAACTATTATACATGAATACAGCCATCTATACTATCTATACTAATCTATACTAATCTATACTAATCTATACTAATCTATACTAATCTATACTTACTAATATTATAAATGTGAAAGTTTGGATGGATGGATGGATGGATGGATGGATGGATGGATAGATGGATGGATGTTTGTTACTCTTTCACGCCCGAACGGCTGAACGGATCTGGATGAAATTTAGCACAGAGATAGATTATAGTCTGGAATAACACATAGGCTACTTTTTATCCCGGTAAAATGTATGGTTCCCGTGGGATAGATGTTTTAATTTTTCATACTTTTTATCGCGGGTAACACCGCCGGGTGCATCTAGTAAAAAATAAATTACATAAGTTTTTTTGTCTGAGAAATAGACCTTATTAGCTTGGCTACTAGCATGATACGTTACGCAGTAGAACGAGTAGTAATCTCTGATGCGTATGACGCTATGACGAGAGATTTCAATAGGTACAGTGTCTTTTTTTGTTTAAACCTTGTTGAAGTATGTCGCAACGGATGCAACTGGTTCTGTGAGATCCGACTGTTATGATGCGACTACAAGTTAAGGTTAACTTTACGGCGTTTTTGGTGCTTACATAATGTGTCAAACTTTAAATTATTGTACGTATTCATGTTCTGTGAGAAAATCAATAAAGCGCTTTGTTTGAAACGGTATTTATGAATTAAGCAAAGGTATTAATGCTCTTTCGAATTTTGAGAAGATAGTAGGCTAATAGTCTAGCTATTATCATAAGTATTGGTAGAATACAATTGAGAGTTTCGGTACCGGCATTTATTCTTCAATGGAATTCATTTTTAGTAACCATATTAATTGAATCTTTCCAATAACATTACGTAAAGGTGCATGTGACAAAATATCAATTAATCTTTATTAGTCACAATTACCAATTTCATCGTAATTTAACAAAACGTTATTTAACTCTTATAATCAAAGGGATTGAGTTCTTATTTAATCGCTGCGACTCACAAGGGAGGCCGCAGTCGTCCTGCCATTGGGCACATGATCATAAAATATGTACAGAATTCGCGTGCGATGCGAAATTGCACAAAAGCTTTCGGTATAAATACTGGGGGTGAATCCAAAATGCATCATTGTACTGTTTTGATATCGCAAGTATCCATTTTGTATCTTGCTCCAAGATGAAGTTTGTTGTAAGTTTTTGTTTGCTTCTTTTTAACGTCAATTATTTCTTGAAAACAATAAATGTTATTATGAATATGTTGGTAGAATAATTTGTATTTACAATCCGACCATCAGTGATTGTCGCACCATCATAGACGTACCAAAAATGTATAGGAGATTTAATCAAAATAACAATGCATTTTTAGAAGAAAATTGTCGGTTGGCGGTCAGTGTTTATAAGTTAGCCTGGACGGTAAAGATGGTAATTGATGTCCCCCGCTGCTAGTGTTTTTTTTTTCAAATAGTTTCTTGTCACTATCGCATATATATCGACATTTCGTATTAAAATTCTTTTTTTTCTATATCTAGTTGTTATTAATGCTCGTGGTTGCATCAGCCCTCGCTGACGTCATCAGTCTGCAAGCCTACCAGCCACAGCCTGTGTATCATCAACAACAGCAACAGCAGCAGTACACCACGGAACCCATCCCCATTATAAGTCAAGAAAATGTCATCAATCCCGACGGTTCTTATAAATGGAGGTAAGTACAATAATAATAATAAGTTATCACCCTTTTAATGTCCACTATTGAGCAAGAGTCACCCCTCAGTTTGAGGGGGATTAAGCCATAGTCCACCAAAAGTTTTTCGAGGTTTTCGAGGTTACAAAAGTTTTTCGAGGTTTTCGAGGTTACAAAAGTTTTTCGAGGGGTTCTCTCAGACATGCAGGTCATGTCACGATGTATTCCTTCACCGGTTAGCAAGTGATAATAATGGTTGAAAGTTTAATTCGCATATGAAATTCAACTAACGCTGCGAGCTGGGGCTTTAACCTACGACCCTCGTTACGAAGGCGAGTGTTCTATCAACTTGACAATCACTAATTACCTTATTATAATTTTCATTCAAACATTGGTGTTACTATTATTTATTAGATGACCATGTGATACCGTTACTCTTACCTATAACTTATCAGTAGTACCACCAGTTGGGTCTCAAAGGACAGAAGAAATTTCGGTAATTAACTAAACAGCGTGGACTAGAAGCCGAGCCTCGTTAAAAAAAAGAAATGGGAAAAGGAAAAAAAAGCATGAAGAAGTGATTTAGTGGTGGTCATTGAACACATCAAATTTCCCTACAAGACCTTTGATTGATAGAATAATGGGCTTTTAGTTTACCGAAGACTGTTCTCAGGGAATAATTTACAAATAAATATCGATCAATTCTCTATCATCTCACAATCTATCAAGTTAAAGTTTAGTATCGTAGCTACCGGAATACTTATCAACAGAAGTTTTATTCAACACATGATGATACATTCCGTCACTCATGGAATATATAATTAGTAGCCTTACCTAAATATTCAAATATTATATTACTAAATTAGCTATGTCTGCGTCTTTGTGTTGACTTTAGTTTTGACCTTTGCGTATCTAACACATATACACACTATTACCCGACCCCCAATAGTACACTAATCAACAGCTGAGCTACCAATAGATGAGTTAAACATATGCTATCCGGTACTGAAAAATTCATTGAACCGGTCCAGAAGTTTTTCATACATGCTTGAACAATATTACTTGTCTTAAATTCAGAGACGTTAAAATAACATATGGGACCCTTTTTTTGATACGGTTTAGTAACAGTTTAAAACCATTATAGATGCACATAATTTCCTATTAACACTTAAACGCGCTCAGTATACAAAAAATGAATATTTATGGAAATGACAGCAATAATATGATTGAACGATTACTTTCAGTTATGAGACAGGCAACGGCATCTCGGCTGAGGAGCAAGGCTACGTAAAGAATCAAGGCATACCTGAACAAGAGGTGCAAACTGCTCAAGGACAGTACCAGTATACAGCACCTGATGGACAGGTGAGATACAACGAGCTAGTAGGTGAGATAGCATAACATACAGTATAAACACTATACATATGTTTGAATTTGATGCGACAGAACTTGTAGGAAATAATACCGGCACCTGACATGTGTCTTATCTATCTGTATATAGCTCAGTACCTTTTCGTCAGATCACAAAGTTTGTGGAGGGCTTACACACAGTCATAGCCCCTCATTCACATGCACACGTTATATAATCTCAGTACGCGCTTGTTCGGATTTCATTAAGATATATCCTTCGAAAAATAAAAGATGCCATAGAAATGAGGCCTAAAATTTCGTGAAAATTATTTACGAATGGATAAGTTATAGAGGAAGACCAATAATTTAAACTTTCTTTTCGTCCATAGCTTTAATTCATAACCCCTCGAGGGAGTTTAGGTTACCTATATAATTCGTATATATTATATTCAATATCCATGACGCGGGTACAAAGATTCGTGTTCATTACACAAAGTTTACCCTTACCGGGATTTGAACTGTGCCAGTCAGGTTGTCGATACTGCTTATCCCACAAATCATAAAAGTGTGAATATCAAACGTGATGCGCCTTTACAAACAGAAAGAGCAATGTAATTTAAAGTTAGTTGTATGTACTTAATTAAAGTATCTCGTCTCATGCACCATCACTAGATGGCAGTGTTTTTGCAAAACCTTTAATCTTTATACAATGGTATTTCATTTTGTTATTTTACCTGAAAATGGTAAATAGACATAACATTGAAAACACTTCAGCCTATCTCTTTGGAAAATACCTACAGGCATGCTGATATTATTATTTATTTACAAGGATAAGTGAGTTTCAGTTAATAGTGTATAAATTATCTGATTAAAAAAATATTACTACTTTAAATTTAAAGAGGATTCTACTTCCACATTACCATACCTTTGATTAATGAACCTTATAAAAGGAAGTATTTATTTTATTGATTGTGTTGACTCTCTATGACACTGTGATTTATAACAGAACGAACTTGAACATCATTACTTGAATTAACTTCGGTAAAGTTCCTGTTTTAATGTTAATAAGATTTTCCTTGTCATGCCCTAAAATAGAGATTGTACATACATACAGCTATTTATTGAATACTATATTAAATCAATGCTAGTCTTGGACATTCCTTGAACCATGTCAATATTATATTATATTCCTGCTTCAATATTGTGAGGATGTTTGTCACATGTCAAGCATTTATGAAAATTATATAGAAATGAATAAATTACTTACTGTAATTCCAGGCAGTAGGAACACTAATTTCTTCGCCTAATATATAAACGTTTTAATCGTTAGCTTCTTTTACATGGGCGCTGAGTATTTACTCTGCTAAAATTATATGATTAGATATGAAAATACATTATTAAAATAAGTCGGTTGAATCTTATTTTAATGTCTTATTAAATTAGCGTAATATTGAAACGTATTATTCCAGGTGATCCATTTGCAATACATAGCGGATGAGAATGGCTTCCAACCTCAGGGATCTCACCTGCCGACTCCACCGCCAATCCCCAAGGAAATCCAGATCGCCGTGGACTATCTGGCCACTTTGCCCGCGCCCAGCGAAGACAACAGAGAGTACAGGAACTAGATAATTCACATTTAGAGTACCTACTATGAAACTGTGGCCTATCAGTCTTAGCTTGAATCAAACAAACGCAGACCATAGGTGTACCATTTATTAAAACAATGGAATAATTATAGCACCGGTCAGCAGAATAGTAATTCACTCATGTGATATTACATTATAGAAAATAAAAAAAAGTATAGTATGTAAGCACATATTGTATATCTTTACCTAATAGACGTAAGGTTGATATAGTAAATAAGGATGTTTTTTTACTGTTTTACAAAATTATATTATGTTGTAAATACTTTCGTTTGAATCTCCATAACGATATGATAAGTATGAAATTCAAATCTGAACTATGTTATAATTTATATAGAGGAAGATCTAGTAGAACATTTATTAAAATATAACGAAAGCTTAAACTCGTCAAGTTTGCATATCAAATATGAATAACCCGCAAAAGCATCAATCAAAAAACGTTTATAGTGATCTAATAATTGCGTTTCTCAATGTTAACGTTAAATATTTGTTTATTCATTCATTCACAAGGTTGCAAATTATAATAACCGCTAGTAGGTGATTACTGGTCAGTTAGCTGTCAAAGTTAATTGTAGGTACTTACATACCTCATGAGAGTAGAATAGTGGAAAAAACTATCTTTTTTACACTACGACATTAATCAGTAGCAATAGGAAACGTACAGATTTTACTTTCTTATGAGAACAAACTCTCAATGCGATTTTAATTATTTCATTACATACATCTTTTCCAGGAGGTGGGTGCACGTAATTCAGTCGGCATAAAACCATTGTAAAGGCATTTTTATAATAACATGTAGGTACAGTATTTAATAACGATTCAGTACTCTGTTACTAAATGGGCAAACGTATAAAATACGAAAGCAAAACGCTGATTTGAAATATTGCACCATAACCAGAGTGTACGCTATGTACCGAAGCGACAATTGAATAGCAAGACCGCGGCACGTGTAGGTGGCGTGTGTGGTCGAGCCCTAAGCATTTGAAGTTCGTCTGCCGCGACCCCTTGCTCAACAACCGGTCTGTTCACTTTCCCTGCTACACGCGTGTCAAGGTCGCCCGACCATCGCGGTGTACTTCAGGTAGAAGAATAGTGAAGAATCCCCAGAATATGTTTTATCGACGTCTCGTACCTATTTGTGAAGGTCACTTATAATTTGCATATCTCACTGACCCGCCTGATCTCTGAGATTCATTTGAGTTTTTATTTTTTATCGATATCAAGGTACGTTTTGCTTTTAGATTGATATCCGGGTAGGTTTGTAACTTTGTTCTCTTTGTAGATCTACGATATGGCTATAAAAATATAAAAGATCAATCTTGTAACATACCTTGTTAGGACTTATCTATTTTTTTATACTCTGGTTTTATATACGCTTCTGTATAGTTAGTATTATTTGGGGCTCAAAATGAAAACCGATTATATCCTTCTTCAATTTTAGAAACTACTATAGCATACATCAATTACATACCACTTTCCTTCAGCCACATTAGAACAATAAACCGAAAATAAATTATTCAGATGTTCACGCAAAGATACCTACTTCATACTGGTTATATGGGTAAGCTTGTATACACCTTGATTTTAATGACATTAATTAAAACCTCTAAGGCTTATACGAGATTCGAGTAATTTTTGTAATCGTTAACACTTACGTACTGGAAAGAAATATTGTTAATACCTTTAACATAAAATAACACTAAAATGTTATTAATATATTCGCAACCTCACCAAGGTTGCGCATAATTTACCAATTAGGCGTTATAAGCCACATCTACATTTATAATTTTTACATGTAGGAGCGTTATTATATATAGATATACCAGTATTTGTTTAGAAGCAACATTAGTTTGTCGTGTATGACACCTACATACAGGCGCTAATCACTTGACCGATATTGATGTGTCCTTCACTGGTGTGCTGACATTTGCAGAGTCCGCTATGACCACGGTAGATGGACAAATCTGCAAAACAAAGGCACACTTCAGAAAATTAAAAGAAAAAAGATACCGCGCCGCGGCGCTCGTACGATGAGCAAATAAAATTTAATATGTCAAATGACTTCATCAAATTATCATAGTCATACATAAGATTTGCTCGCCACTCCCAGCGAATAGATGATAATGCAGCAATGGAAAATATGCCTGAAGACATTCTACTCATTAAAAGTGCCTATAGTTTGATTTACATAACAGATTTGAGTGAAATCATTTGTTGTCTGAATACCTATTCATAAATACGACGGCGATATGGATTGCATCATACCAAAGTTCCCGTCGATACCAATATATGATACCGACCACATTTAATTTATGATTGGTGGTTTCTTTTGATATGTTTGACACCATAAGAAATGAATAACTTATATCACATTGTTCCGGAGAAAATTACACGTGTTAGTAGGCATTGAATTATTTCTTCTGTGTTTGATATATGGGGTTCGATGATAAATTTGTGCGCAAGAGTCCTCAGGATATTTTTTTCATTAGATCGATATTTAATCAATCTATCTATTTTTTAAGTGTACCGCCACGACAACAGGCAATAAATATCAAATAATTGGTAGGTACTTATTTTAGTTTTATAAGCGCCTATAGATGCACAATTTTATAGATAAAATGGAGTCACGGGACTCCTATATTAGTTTGTCTATATCATGTTACTGGTTAAAATGTAATTGTTAATTAAAATGTAAAATAATAGTCGCATGACAATTAAAAAAAAACGTTTGACATCGAACTTGTAACAAAGTTATTTAAAATCATAGCATATTGGATAAAACATTTTTTTTTGGAAATAATTACCAAGGGCAAGCAAAAATAAAGATCTCACCAGAAACGCTTGTCGTGGTCGTGAGATGGTAATGGACTCGTGTTACTCATGTCCACGAATCGAAAATTGAAAGTAGTGAAATTAGAATGTAGCGTACTGCAAATTGTTAAAATAAAGATACTCCAATACATTTACAATTCACAAAAAAATATTTTATCAGTTTTCTATATTCAAACATACGTATATGAATCTACAAGCTAGCTGATTGTTTGCGGTTCCACTCGCGAGTTGCACTAATTTGTTTAGTTTATATTTTGATTTACTTTACTGTGTATTTCAATTGCTTAATTAGTAACGAGTTAGGGTAGTATTTATAATAAAATTATTGAAAAATGGCCCTTGCAATCTCAGCAGCTACTACCATTGCAACCACAGATATATTAGAGGAGATATGTTATGAAAGCGGTGGGCTTGCGCTCACCTTTAGCCAAAATTACGCTAACATAGAGTTTTCGCCGTCAGTCGACTGCAACTGCACGTTGGTATCGGAGCTCTAACTTTTTTTTAAATGCCGTGTTATTCCGTGGTTGTGTGCAAAAATACTAGCAGCAAAGTGATCTACGCGAAAGATGGAATCTCATTTCACCAGCCAGTATTAAGTATTTTATTTATTCGTCTTTAAAATCATTAAAAACAACAAATCAAAAAATATTTAATGCCTTTATTATGTTATTTTAGTTTTCATGTAGCACAACGACTTTTTTATTTTTGTACAAATTACATGGCTCTTTAAGTACCACCTATGTTCGCTACTGAGTGAATGTACGAGGCAATGGATAGATCGTCTAACGATACTTTGAATAAACTGGTGCGTCCGCTGCGCGTGCGGTGGTACGGCCGCTGTATGCGGTGACGACGCAGCATGCACCGAATTATTGGCACGCGTGTGTGTGTGAGACTTCGTATTGGTTGGTTTTATGTAATTGCATGTGTTTTGTGGCGAGTGGTGGGGAACAAAACGGAGACAGCGAGTTCCCATACATTTTGAACTGCACGGCATATCTCTCGTGATCTGTGATTGCAACATTATTTGAAGGATTTTGAAGATGATAGATTATGAATCTTTAATTGATCTCCATAGTACCTTATGCGTCGGAGTGGCGTAACTGTAGGTTCATGCGTTCGCTGCGTCGTCGATCCCATGAGGGCTTTACGTAATTTTAGCTCCCATAAGCTGCTTTAGAGCGAGTTTGAGTCACTGAAGAAGTTGTGCTATCACCCACCAGCCTCAGCACATCACCTCGAAAATACTTAGTGCATGTGTGTATATGTTAATGATATGAGTGTATTGCATAATCGAACTTTTCTTGTTAAAATACATTTTTAAAAGGACTGCCTTACGCCAGTGGAGCTGCATAATTTTACATTTAATGTTGGGACAATTGGATTCTCGCATCATTATCAGTATCAAGATATAGTTTTGTTAAGTCTGGTGCTATAATAGACTGATGAATTAATGAACATGCTTTCAGAAATATAACTATTCATAGTAATGAATACTGTATGAAGAATATGTAGTCAAAGTTTGTATAGGTATGTTGACATACACACGACAATGTTAGGATGTGCCGATTTGTATGAATAAAATCTTTTGTGCAAACATAGTGCTTGTGCTACTAAGGCCAGTAGGTACAGAATAAATGGAAAATCCGTTAGGTTTGTTGACAACCATTACGTCGACCCGCCAAGTTGACATACACGAGGAGAGGTAATGCATCCAATGTTTACTTATTTCATAGATTTTTGCGACATCACAATGAATTGTGAAGTTAGGATGCAGGGAGGTGGTCAAAGGTGTTATCTATAAAAACTCAAAATTTCAGGATTGACAGCATCAGTCGACAACAGTTATCACTGCTTGTTTCACCATCACCAAACCTTGCAACAATGAAATCTATTGTAAGTGTCCACTCACACCCGTGTTAACTGAAGTGCTTTGACGGATAGTCTCCTCGGCTCAGTAGTGTTAATAAGTTCAGTGACATAACCGTATAAATCACAGATTGGTGCTGCACTTTAAACTGATTTACATAAAAGCATCTATTCCATGAATAAAAATACCGAACATTAAAGACATTTAAATTATAAATTATTTAAATTAATTCGAAATATGATATTATTATAAGTGCATTGTATTCCAGGTATTGGCTTGTATGCTGTTCGCGGTGGCGTTTGCTGCCCCGCAAAGCCAACCCACCGAACCCGTGCCCATCGTCCGCGATGACAGCCAGATCAACGGCGACGGCTCCTACCAGTACACCTACGAGACCGGCAATGGTATCAGCGCTGACCAAAAGGGAGAGCTGAAGAAGGTCGGAGACGTGGAGTCTTTGTCGGTGCAGGGTGAATACCAGTACCCCAGCGAGAACGGCGAGCACATCCAGCTGACGTACACCGCCGATGAGAACGGCTACCACCCCCAGGGTGCTCATCTGCCCACCCCGCCCCCGGTGCCTGCTGCGATCCAGCGCGCCCTCGCCTACCTCGCCACTGCCCCCCCACCCCAGCAAGAAGACGCCCCTCAACCTAACACCCAATAGATTTCATGTTGGCTGATGCAAAAATACTCATAGTCACATTTTTGTGACATATATTTTTTAATTTTCTACCATGAATAATAAATCTATTAAGATTCTTTATTCCATAGTTTTATTGTTATAGCCGTACTACGTATTTTTTTTTAAATTATCTCATTACATTAGGCATAATTCCCCAAATATAATGAATACAATTACAATGGCGCGAATTTCTGTAAACTTGGAAGTAACTCGCATATTTTTTTTAGTTTAAATATCAGTGTTATTGTTTGTGTAGAGTCAGACACTATCGATAAAATTATAATATAATAATAGGTTCTTTTAAATTTAATCATCTATAATAGATCCACTCTATGTTGCTAAATCTGGTTTGGTACCTTCGAGTCATCATCTTTTTTCTAAAGTATTTTTACTCTCTTTTTATAGTTATAAGATGGCAAGAAGTCACATTACTATAAAATAAAAACAATGTTTACAACAAACCGGACTATAGCAATCAAATTGGTAAAAATATTTTTTTTAATGTCACATAAAAAATATCACGAGTCATATAAATTATTTGAAAACTGAGACAACCAATGTCCTTTAAGGTGGGTATAGCTTGAATACATACCTCCAAATTTATAGACGTTTTATAACTTTATCAACCGTCATATAGTGCTGCGGTCAAAAGTTTTTTTTGTGCAGTACTATATGACGTTTGATAAAGAATAAAATATCTATTAATTTGGGGCATAATTTTTATAACTAGATGTGACCGCGACTTGACGTGTTTCGTATTATTAAAACCCAAGTGAATTTCCTGGGATAGAAAGTGACAGCTAAGTTTGATTAATAAATACAATCAATCAAGTAGGTTGGACAGACAGAAACACAAATTGCGCACTTAGCGTCCGTATCAATTATAATATTCACTACAATGAGGCAGTCTCTGTATAGAAGTCAATTAACACCGAGGAAGCTTTAATCATCTACCAACATACTATACAACTGTAGTTCATATAGTTGTACATAATCGGATCTAAAACAAACTAAAATTCGTGACATAGGCTGGGCAACATTTTAAGTGAAATACCCCTGGCATATGTGATGCGAGTCAATTGGTGTAATCACCACACCCAGTGTATTTTACGTATTTTGATAACTATCTTACTTAATTTACTTAATTGCAATCAATACTGTAATCTCCAGGCCGGCGCTGTTGACTTGTTATCCAATAAATATTAGCGACCCACTCCGACTTCGCATGGGCAGACCACACGCCGAAAACGTACCTAAGTTAAACAAAAAATGCGAAACTAATAGAGTTTTTATGCTTTAAAAAAACATGATCTTGCCTGATTTTAAGTACCATAAAATTGGTGATCGCGATAACCTAAATTATCTGGACCCAATTGTCCGGCTAGTAATACTTTGTATGTATATATCATAAAACAAACTTTTAGGAAAATATTTATAATAATATACTTACAGAACCCTGTTAAATGTAGCTGCTGGCTAGAGCCAGTAGGTACTTTTCGCATAATCGCTGTAGCACCGAAGGTAATAAAATTAACATATTTCTAGATTTTCGTTAAATATTAATGTAATTATACATTCATAAAACCGAATTAAACGTTGGATAAATCGAAAATCGATATCTAATACTTGGCTTCTTAAAAACGAATAACAAATGTTAACGATGGAATATTTTTGTGATACTTTTTTTATTCGTCCATGTTTTCATCAAACTCCGTATCAAGAAACTCTTAATGTAATATTATCAGTCGGGTGAGGTGAACTGATCGTTTTAATTGAAAGAAACGTAGCTATATTTCTGCACTAGAAGTTTTTTTCACATAGTCGCTTTCTTATTACTACCATACTAGACCTAATAAATGGATGTACATACTTAAAATGCGCATAACTCATGTTTCACAATTACCTGTTTATAGTATATTTAAAGACGGTGACATATTTGGGAAGGCTCATACTTGTACAAATATTTTATGTGTATGCCACTGCATTAATGTTTAATAAGCATTATGACCTATAGATAATTACTTACTAACACTTTGAATTAACTGGAAAATATTCTTCTTATGTGAACCAACAGGTTTATCCCTAGATAAAGCAAAGGCGAAAACTACGAAAGATTGCTCGACTTAATGAATATAATAGTTATATAACAATTCACTTAATCACTTCCAATTCCAATTGTTTTTTTATGACTCGATCGTTCACCAATGATTATGCCAACGACAAGCTGTTAATAAATGAAAAGTAAGTAGAAGAAAATTATTATTCAGTGAGTGAATGACAACTAACCGGTAGCTCAATGGCTGGTTTCATTTGGGAAAAGTTCGTCAAATTCCGTTTTTGGTAAAATATAATTATTAATAGGCAATCCGAGACTAGGATTTAAAAATCTCCAGGATATTTGGATGTGTATAAAAGGTTTTTTTAAATCATTTCTAGAATAATACCTTCATTGGATATTTATATAACATTATTTTTAATGAGATAACCTCGTCTTACCGGTTTCATAAAACTGGTAGATTATAATATTTTAATGTCTAAAACATCTTTTATTTTGTGAATTATTGCATAAAATTATCGCTGTACGAACATGTTGTGGAGTTAACATGATCATAAATTATCGGAGCGGCGTAGCAACAGTTCAACTATAAAATAAAATATTAAACATTCCACAAAATTCATAGAAAGGTTCAAACCAATAACAATAGCATTATGAAGCGAGTTCTGCTCCTACAAAAGCTTAGTAATAAAAATGTTATAATATTGTTACGAATTTAGGTTATTACACTAATAACACAACACATACCACAACATAACACATAAGACTAATATACCGACTGTAACATCAAGATGGGTCAGTATAGGGAGCTCCGAAACTATAAGAAATAAAAGAAATATTCTATGGCACCATGTCGTAGATTAAGAGATAAGAAAAACTGCAGTCTTAGATTTAAAAAAAAAACGTGATCCGGGAAGCGATCCCGGTCATTTTGAAGAAGAAGGCGTTATTTTATTGCGATTTTCTTTTTGTAGAATGTAAGGAGTAAAAAATTAAATGAAACCTTGAGTCCAAAATGGAAATAAAATGGCGTAATATTATTTTATTTATTACAGTACGTAAATGTTCAAAATGACAGCCATTTTCTTGAGTCATAATTAACTCATTTAAATATACGATTTTTTTACACATTTTGCTCCTAATAACCTACTCTTGAAATAATGACAGTTTAATGTCAAAACAACGGGGTTCGACTCCCGAATTGATGTATAAGGTCTTTCATAAATCTATGAATGCAGTTTTTCTTATCCCTAAAATCGACGACATGGTTCCTTAGAATATATTTTTCTATCTCCTATAGTTTCGGAACTCTCCATCTGTATGGGGACCCACCCATCTAGATGTTATATCCTGTATAATATACGTTCAGAACTTATAAAATTCGCTGGTATTTAAGGCTACAGTCGAGTATTTTTTCGTAAATCCTAGAAATTATAATACTCGATAATAATGTTAAAAACCAAAATCACTATTAAATGCATCTTTATCTTTGAAACTTATATGACTTCCTCATGGACATGCCAAAATCATAAATGATAATAAATATTAATTCGTCTGTTCGGATTGAACGACTGTATTTATGATATTTTTAGTGAACATTGTGCATGGCAACATGGCAACATTGAACTATTCCAGACTAGCTGTACCGGCGAACTTCGTACCGCCTCAGAATTAAATGTATGATTGTGATTTTTTCTCATGTTTGAATAGTTATTCTGCTATTCGGGACTGAGACAAATTCAAAAAATCAAAGATTATAAAAGTCGACCCACACGTTCTTGAGTTATAAATGGTGTAACTAACGCGACTTTGTTTTATATATATAAGTTAACCTGTAAACTGAGAACAATAGATAGTATTGGATTGGTTTGATAGTAAATAAGTAACCGACGTAGCTATTTAATAATAAAATAATGTTATTTTGAATAAGATTATAAATAAACCATTTTAGAGATTGTTTCCTTCATTGTACCTACCCTATTAATCCTTATTATTGAGCTTGAACATTTTCGAATAGGTATTTAGGATCCGATAAAAATAGATTTTAATAAATGTACTTCCAATAATGCCGCCGTGCGAACGGCTCAATATTTACTGTGAAATGATTGAACCTTGATGGTACAGTCATCACGCAAGCGCATTGACTACAGTAGACACGCACATTATTTGTGGAATTTATTCTGACGTGCTAAATGGTGCAATAACATCCAGAGGTGGTAGGTGGTACGGTGACCCGCCTGTATATATACTGATATACCACTGTTAGAAAAACATTGTCTAGTGCCTTCACCGACAACAAATACAAACATGAAAACCATCGTAAGTGTCTGTGATAGTAGTTTAAAAAGTGCCATAAAATTACAGTGAAGTGTTGTGAAGCAATGAACTTTCATAGAAAGTATAGTCTTAAAGTATTCGGTGTTGTTTCAGGTATTCCTCGGTTTTTTGGCGGTAGCGCTCGCCGCTCCGCAATCGCCCACAGAGCCCATCCCGATCTTGAGGCAGGAGAGCCAGATCAACCCTGACGGGTCCTATCAGTATTCATACGAAACCGGCAACGGAATCTCCGCTGACGAGAAGGGAGCTTTAAAGGACATCGGCGCTGAGCAACCTGCGTTGCAGGTCGAGGGCCAGTTCCAGTACCCCAGCGAAGATGGCGGTAACATTCAGGTCACCTACATTGCCAACGAGAATGGATTCCAGCCCCAGGGAGCCCACCTACCAACCCCACCCCCGATCCCCGAGGCCATCCAGCGTGCTCTCGCGTACCTCGCCACTGCCCCTCCCCAACCCGAGAACTAAGCTCCATCATGTTGGATGAAACTAGGTTAAGCGCTATTCAATGTAGTACAATCATAAAATTATGTATTCCTCAATGCTTTAATGGCCAAGTCATTGTAGTGTTGCGGAATACTTAATATTACTTATTTGTATCCTTTTGTAATTTGTACATAAACCTGATTTTATACGTAATTTAAATATATACTTTTGAACTAAATCGCAGTTTCTTTATTTACAAAATATGATGTTTCTTAACTAATCATAAAAATAGCAGTGGTATTAAAGTAATGGTGAGATAAGTAATAAAGTAAAAATAATATGGAAATTTAAAAATGATTACAAGCATCCATTTCGTTTCTATGGACTGTAAAAGCTCTCGGTTAGTCGTTTGCCAGTCTAATATGCTAGACCCATAGGGCTTATTTAGGTGCTAGTTTACACTCATGACGGATACAATATGGAATCACATTAATAAAAGCATGTTAATTATGATATCTGAATGCCTAATGTATGTGCGCTTATTGTAGATACTATCACAGCATTTACACTAGACAATAGTAAGGGCGTCTCTTTGAACTGTGACAATTTTCGTAATATTATTTAGCAATTCGTAGACATGGTAATGAGAAATTTAAACATACCTACATTATAAGTAAGAGTAATTGTTGAATACTCAAATACCATATTGAAGTCCAACTTAATGGATTAAGACTTTTTATATAATATATCTTTGTATATAATGCGTTTAAATTAAGCTACCCTCAAATAAATTAAAATGCCTATTCGGTACGTTCCTCATTAATTAAATAAGAGCTTAGATAAATGGTAAGATCAATTTATAGCATTTAAGACGTTTGCTAATTGTGTCGATAACAAAATGATCTTTAGCAACATAGTGAAAGGATAAGTCAATCAACACATTGTAGATAGCCCAGAGCGCGTCTGACGTGAAAGACTAAATTGATTTCTAGTAATATACTTATAAAGTTTGTTTTGCGCCTGTATCACCCATCGTTATCATCGTAGCCAAAGCTGAACAGTATAAAATGAGTTATGATTATTTAGGTCTACAGGCTTGTATTTATTAGGAAAATGAGGTAATTGGTATTGCAAGGCTTTTATAACCGAAACGAAAATCAAAGCTACTTAGAAGTAAACATGTAGAGGATTGTGTTGAAAGAACGGTCAAGGTTTGACCTTAATTCTTTTTCATGGTCTGTGGTAATTAAGGCTAAATGCTTATATACGCACACATGACTAATGCGTTAAAGATAGATACACTAGGTGCTGCTAAGCTTATATGAATATGTACGTATAGGTACGCTAACTTCTGTCCATAAATTACCAAGTGGAGGTGGGTTCGGCATGGACTTTGAAGGGGCATATCTCTTGAAATGGGACGTTGCCAGGAAAGTGTACGTAAGATTATTACGAAAAGCAGTAATACCCATGTTGCTAGAACGCTCGCCATGAAAACAAGGTGTACATGTTCAAGTCCCGGCTCGCACCTCTGAGATATTCGGATTTTCATTTGCGAATATTATTTTCAGTCATGTTTATCACTTGCTGTATGGTGAAGGCAAACAAAGCGTAAGGAAACATGTACGTCTCTCTAAAGTTTTATGAAGTTCACCAAAAAACTGAGTCAGCATGGTGGCCTAAATCATTCACATAATGAGGCGCAGAGCGCCCGGTATATGGAAATAGGCTCGCCCCTATTACACTCGGATGAAATACCATCGGCAAAATGTGGGTGCTCTGCAGTGCACCTCTGCCCACTCCTTTGGGGATTACAGGCTTGTAATTTTAATTGACTTGGTGTTCTTATTTGTTACACTTTACAGTAAGATATATTTTTAAATAAAATGCGAATAAAAAAAAATCGCGATTTTGCTTAGCATACGGTGGTTCTTAATGATATGTAAAACAACTCCATCTAGCGTCAGAATTATATAATTTGAATAGAGAAAAATATCTTACATGAGCCATGATGATGCCTTCAGACATAAATATTTGTATATACTGATATAAATTTTAATCTTAATGTTATCTTAAAGATGGCGCTGTTTTAAGATATTCTTCTTCATTTTATTATAGATACTGATGAGATATTTTGTAATATACTTAATTAGTAACTATGTAACTACCACGCACTTTTAAGATTACGTTAGTACGTAATGTGAGAAAGAGTTCAAGAAGCCCGCAATCAAATTTACTCATTAAACTGATAGTGATTCTATTTTACGATTATAGGATTTAGAAATATAACGATTTATATATTAGAAATATGGCTAAGGAAAATGCTATCGCGTTGAATAAAGTTAAGAAAACAAACTGCGTTGAAATTGGTTCACGCGTTTGGGTGCTATGATGCCACGGACAGACTCACAGGCAAACAGACAGACAGACATAGGCCTGAAACTTATAACACCGCGACGCCGACGCGTTGGTCGAGGGCTAAAAATAACTGTAGACCAGTTACAAATATAACGATCGGCCACTTTAAAAAGCAATTGAGCGATTTACAGCATGGTCCTACCACAATTGGTGTGAAACACCTGAAAATATATAAAACAGACCTATTTTATACCAACAAGTAGCTCGACAATACATGAATCAATGAATATACCTGTGACCGATATGTGTTATGTGTTATCTATGATATGGTAAAGATTATCATTTTACATTCTTATTTATTATAGGCATCAATCAGATTTATTCAACAATATTACCGCATATAAGTAACATCATCTGGGTCAAGCTGCATGCGATTGTTAGGTGTAAGCTTGCATTTCCTTTAATTTCTATAGCACTTATAAAACTTGTAACCCGTTAAAGTCTAATTCATGTAAGTCTATCGCATGATGCCATCTTAGTTTTTGTTGTAAACAAGTCATTATTAAAGTCAGTTTAGCTGAATATGCTATAATTCGTTGGTAATATTATTATTATACCTATAAGAGAGTAGGTACCTATAAGAATAATACTTACATTGATATTTGCTGAATTTAAAAATGGTAATTTGTTTTAAATTGTATACATAATTTAATTTAATTTAAGAACAGTTTAGTTATTTAAATTAATACATTATTAAAATAAATCAATTGTAGTTTGATCATCTAGAATGATAAATGTACCTACCTACGTTTTTAATTATAATACTTACAATATGTATAGTTTGGAGATGACCGAACTAAGGTCGTGATTACGTGATGCATTCCGATATAGACGTTAATATAGACGCTTTAGGTACGTTAATAATAAAAAGCGTTACGTGATCTTTAAACTACAGATGGTGCTAGCGTGACCCTGGTGACCCATGGAGGTGGTAATAATAGTCGTTGACATTTCGACGGTGGAAACTAGTTTCTTTGAGGCCCTCGTTCGATTTACACTGTGGCTGGTTTTATGGCCCGTTTCCAGATCCAACGTGTACTCTCAAGGCTAACAAGGATATACTTATTTTATAATTTATTTAAAATATTTTTGTTGGGCGTGTTCCTTGTGAAAATAGGAATCCTCGGATTGTAGCAAAATAATAGATTAGCATTTAGAGATGATAAACAAAATTATTAATTTATAGAGTCTGGCTGTATATAATAATCATACCAGCCCTTTTAATACCCCACTGTTGGGCACAGGCCTCCCCTCAATGCGAGGGGGATTAGGCCATAGTTCACCACGCTGGCCCAGTGCGGGTTGGCGGACTTCCCACGTCTTTCGAAGGGTTCACTAAGACATGCAGGTTTCCTCGCGGTGTTTTCCTTCACGGTTTAGCAAGTGATAATCATGGTTGAAAATGAGATTCGCTCATGAAATCCAGAAATCCCAGAGGTGTGAGCCGGGGTTTGAACCTCGGTTGAAGTCTGTCTGTGCCGATCATTTATTTTGATCATAGTTCTTACTTTGGCGCATTAAATATCTACAAATGACGCTTCTTATTTTAACAGAAATATTAAAACTGGTTTACTTTAATCTAGTTTAAGATTTTAAATAAACTTGGCTATCTTTACTTTTCTATTAACCCTGCCAAAAGGTATTGGCATGCGAAAACTTCTTGCAGATAAAAAGAAAGTCTAAATAAATTGTACTGAACCCTGAAGTCAATAATAGATTGTCTCCGCGTTTCTATTTGAACAACCTTAATAAAATCAGGTCGTAACGATCATCCGCTGGACATCGTGAAGTTAACAAGATTTCTTCAAGGTCGAAGTCCGCCAACCCGCACTGGGCCAGCCCAGTGCGGGTTGGCGGACTTCCCACGTCTTTCGAAGGGTTCATTAAGACATGCAGGTTTCCTCGCGGTGTTTTCCTTCACGGTTTAGCAAGTGATAATCATGGTTGAAAATGAGATTCGCTCATGAAATCCAGAAATCCCAGAGGTGTGAGCCGGGGTTTGAACCTCGGTTGAAGTCTGTCTGTGCCGATCATTTATTTTGATCATAGTTCTTACTTTGGCGCATTAAATATCTACAAATGACGCTTCTTATTTTAACAAAAATATTAAAACTTGTTTACTTTAATCTAGTTTAAGATCTTAAATAAACTTGGCTATCTTTACTTTTCTATTAACCCTGCCAAAAGGTATTGGCGTGCGAAAACTTCTTGCAGGTAAAAAGAAAGTCTAAATAAATTGTACGGAACCCTGAAGTCAATAATAGATTGTCTCCGCGTTTCTATTTGAACAACCTTAATAAAATCAAGTCGTAACGATCATCCGCTGGACATCGTGAAGTTAACAAGATTTCTTCAAGGTCGCTGTCGTGTGTCAATACCCTTATAATATTACACGTTATTTTTTTCTAACTCCTATTTTAATATAAAAGGATACGATTTTCATAGCACTGTACCTGTTGTTTCCGATAATCACACAGAAACAGATCTCAGCAAAGATGAAATTCCTGGTGAGATTTTTGTAACAACATTATAAAATTAAATGTTTAAAAAGTTATACTTAATTAAGAGTAACGTAATTTCATTAATCTTGATCGTACATAATGAGTACCTAGCAGGATTTTATTGGTGCAACAATAAAATTTAATTATTTGTGCTAGAATAGAAAGTGACTAAATATTAATCAGTTCCCCTTTTACTTAATATTCCAACAACGTCTGAATATCTTGTGTATTATTATATAATTTGCCAATGAAACTAAGTCTACATCTCCACATATTAACTGAACATAATCTTTCAGGTACTTGCCCTCTGCGTGTGCGCCGCCAGCGCCGCCACATTCTCGTCCTACAAGCCCTACAACCCAGTAGTGCCTGTAGTGACTGCCCCCGTTGTCGCCGCCCAAGCCGTCTACAACACCGCCGTGCCCGTCGCCAAGACCATTGTCAAGACCACCTGGGAAGCCGGCAAGGAAGCCGAAGCCGCCGTCCTTCGTCAAGACAGTGACGTTTCCGCCACTGGCTTCAACTACCTGTGAGTAATTTCTAATTTAAGCCATCATGTGTATTGCTAGTTTCAATTGAAATAACGGCTTCCATGCTATTGCTACTACCTTTACCGAGGTATCGTTTAGATATCAGCCTGCTTGATGATGCTGCTGTAAGGATTACTGAAACTCTGACAAAATGTTTTGTTTCAGTTACGAGACACAAAACGGTATCTCTGCTCAGGCTGTCGGCGCCGTCAAGAGGGTCGGTGACGTTGATGTCGTCGTGAGTACTTTATAATTATTTGTAGAGCAAAATAATTGCAATCATATATGAAAAATATGTAACCCCATATCTTATTGTTGTATTGCAGACTTCCCAGGGAGCCTACAGATACGTTGCCCCTGACGGTACCCCCGTCGAGTTCACCTACGTCGCTGACGAGAACGGCTACCAGCCCCAGGTAACTTACAATAAAATAAATACTTGCCCCCGATTTTATAGCCGTTCCATAACCAGCCTTTAATTTTAGTACCAGCGAAAAGACATATCATTCAATTATAGCATGTATTGCGTTTTAAAAAGTTCTTGGTTTATAAAAAAAATACAGATGATGCTGCATAGATGTTGGTATAATGATTTAATTATAAAAATATCAAGGGGAAATGATTATGGAATATGTTATTATAATTCGTCATTTTCTTTTTCAGAGCAACCTCATCCCCGTCGCTCCCCCAGTACCTGAGGCCATCGCTCGTGCTCTCCAGTACATCGCTGCCCACCCCGCATCAACGGTCGAAGCTGTTCGCAAATACTAAATTTAATCCGACGACCTGACTCGACCAAACCCGATTTGAAATCGACTTTTGCCGAAGATTCGAAGGATTGAGAAACAACAACAACATGATAATGTGACGAACAACAAAATATATCATTGTAATAATGGTAAATGGAATACTGAGTAATAGCAGAATATTTTAAATTAAAATAAAATAATTGTGCCATATTTCCTGAATTTATTATTCCTGCCTAGTAAGAACATTCACGGTTTTACCAAAGAGCTACACTGTTTAATACTTGTAATCCAGTTTTATTTGATATTCTCATGAGTTCAAATTGAGCAAAATAACTGCTGGCCACAATACTCCCCTTACTGAGAGTGGGATGCTCATACAGGCCATTCTTAACCACAAGTTAGCGAATTTCATACCACCTTCTAGAACTGATACATAATTGATCGCTCCCTGACATAATCTATATAAAAGGTTTAACAAAAATAGTGTGCATTATTTAAGGGGTTAACAAGTAGGAATCACGTTTATGTTTAAAATATATGTGTATAATGTGTTTGATTTTTCTGTGAGAAAGCGACCCAGTACGAGTACAGTTTTATCGCGCTCTTAGTACCTACATAGAGTTAATTTCAATATTTCAAATAGTTTGTTTTTTTTCTCATATGTGACTTTTATAGCCTACCAATGTACCCATTAAAATATTACAAACTTTTTTTGTTAGGCCTTTTATATGAAACAATGTCATGTTAATTTCGTCATTTATAACTCAAGAATGGGTAGGCCGATTTCAATGATTTTGATTTTATTAATCTTTCTCCTCCCCAAATTGCAGAATAACTATTAAACATGGGAAAAAATAACATTAAATTCTGAGCTGGTACGAAGTTCACCGGGACAGCTAGGTATTATTAATTTTGCATTTCAATAAAATGGAATAGTTAATACAATCAACTGCTGAAAATGTACAACGCAATTTTAGTGTAGCAGGTTTTATTCAGAACCCTGGAGTAGAGGAAACCAGGGTATGATTAACACGACCAGTGATTGCTGTTTTTAAGGAAATCCCCCCTTTTTGTAATAATTTTTTCAAAATCTTATGATTCAGTTTAAGTTTTCATCGAAATCGGTCTCGAGAGACCTTTACGCATTTTTCGCTATCCGCAATTGATCGGATTTGGCCTTCCACAGCCACTTAAAAATTTCACTCTGTCTATTATAATTTGTTTTGAAAGGGCTAATAGGAAAAATGTTTTATATTTTGGTATGTTAAAATTATGTCAATATCTTTAATTTGTCGGCTACAAATAAAATCATATAGATTATGGCACGGAACCCTAATCACCTGATTTAATTTCGCATTAATTGACCGGTTGTTACCCGTATAAGTGGCACATTTTTCTAATTAAAAAGATATAGAAAACAAAGGACAACCTGATCTCGCTATTTGGCGATTTTAACTATGAAACAGATTTAAATATACCGTCTTTAGTATTAAAATAAAAAAAACTTAGGGGCAGTTATTATCAGGATGGGTGCCCATCGATAAAAACGTACGAATTTTATCAATGTTGTAAAGGTAACTACTACGTGATTCATAAGAATGTTTTGCATTAGTAAGTATATTGCTTTTCTCATTGTAATGCAGATCTCACTCAATTGCAGAAATCGTTAAGACCATTTCAGAGGTAATTAATTAATTAGTATTTATAAGGTGAATACACGACTGTTTTGACAGGATATGATCAACGCACAGTCTAAATTTCTTACAAATTTGTAGGCAGATATTAAGAATTGATTTATGGCATTTGGAAATTAGCGGTTAAAGTTTGTATTAACCCGTTGGGATAATGGAGGTTAAATGTTTCCATATGTCATAAAATAATTGACGAGACTCGTATGTATTAGTTTTTATTTAAAAATCAAGTTCAATATTTTTTTTAAATGAGTTAAGTTTATTTTGATTGAAAATGTTGCTATATATTACTGCTGAGCAATTACCACCCTGACGCGGGCAATAACTATCTGGCTGTGAGCCATAATTGTGCCAACTGTGCTTTTAGAGGTTTAGATTTGATTCGTAATATTTTATAGCTTTTTTCAGTTATAGCAAAAACTGTTAACTGTTTTTTTTTATTACATTATAGGCAAGTATTTGATCTCGATCTCACCTGATCGTAAGTGACGATGAGATCTACGATGGAGCATACTCGCCTAGGTAGGAAGGCGGCAGTAGATAGAGACGCTACATTCACTAGGCACATGCAGCGCAACTGATCTGACCCGCCATCCATAAATGGCAGCACCGAACATCATGCCGGAACACGGCTAGGCCGCTTGGCGACATGGCTTTGTTCAGTGGGTGGTGACTAGCCACGGCCGAAGCCTACCACCAGTAAGTCTTCAGTTCAGTCTTTAAAACACTGTATTCAGTTTTTAAAATAAAACTAATTTTACACATTTTCTCGCGTGTATATTATATTTTTATGTTCCCGACATTTCGTCTGCTTTAGAGCAACCATGGTCACGGGAGGACTGAGGTGTTTGACGTCCTAGTGTCATAGTTTGAACTCGGGTAGGTTAAATAAAATTAGAAATAATGTGTTTTGTAATTCTAATAAAAATACGTTATTACATTTCAAAGCTTTTGCATTCCTTAAGTGCATAATAACTATTAGATTGTCCTTTGTTTTCTATATCTTTTTAATTAGAAAAATGTGCCACTTATACGGGTAACAACCGGTCAATTAATGCAAAATTAAATCAGGTGATTAGGGTTCCGTGCCATAATCTATATGATTTTATTTGTAGCCGACAAATTAAAGATAATGACATAATTTTAACATACCAAAATATAAAACATTTTTTATATTAGCCCTTTCAAAACAAATTATAATAGACACAGCGAAATTTTTAAGTGGCTGTGGAAGGCCAAATCCGATCAATTGCGGATAGCGAAAAATGCGTAAAGGTCTCTCGAGACCGATTTCGATGAAAACTTAAACTGAATCATAAGATTTTGAAAAAATAATATCTCTAGCCAGGAATTGAATCCGTTGATTTTGAAAAAAAAAGCATACATTATTATTGCGCCATCCGATAATGTCGCTAATAAGAATCAACATTCTAACTTACGTCCTAGTGTATAGAAATATGTGTATAGAAATAACATTAAGAGCGACCCCATAACGCAAATCATAACAATGGATAAATGATAATTGATAGAACTAGGCGATACTTGGCAGAAATCCATTGCTAAATGGAACGAATTGCTATTAGTAGCCCAGCAGTCCTGAGGATGCCTCGTTTAGAGGCGAAACACGTATCGAATACTTTTTTAGATTCGCTTCGTTTCGCAGAGAATTGCATTTTATTTGAGGTCCCGTCACTCGTGATAGATAGTTTCTCGACTAACTTCTTAGAGGAGTTCAGTGTAGCTGGCTTCTTTAATTATCGATCAAATTGTTTGGTTTATAATTGCAAAATTTGACAAGCCGAGGGTCAGTGGTGGGTTCCTCCACCCCGATTTGTTTAATAATGGATAACTTACGAAAATAATGTAATTGTTTTGAACGCTAAAATAGTTTGTTAAAATTCTAAGTAGGTAGATATAATTGTACGGAACCCTCAACTCAATAAAAGATTGTTACATCGTTTCTATTTAAATAATCTTAATAAAAACCGGTCGTAACGACCATCCACTTGACATCGTGAAATTAACAAGATTTCTTCAAGGTCACTGTCGCGTGTCAATACCCTTATAATATTACACGTTATTTTTTTCTAACTCCTATTTTAATATAAAAGGATACGATTTTCATAGCACTGTACCTGTTGTTTCCGATAATCACACAGAAACAGATCTCAGCAAAGATGAAATTCCTGGTGAGATTTTTATAACAACATTATAAAATTAAATGTTTAAAAAGTTATACTTAATTAAGAGTAACGTAATTTCATTAATGTTGATCGTACATAAAGAGTACCTAGCACGATTTTATTGGTGCAATAATAAAATTTAATTATTTGTGCTAGAATAGAATGTGACTACATTTTAATAAGTTCCCCTTTTACTTAACATTCTAACAACGTCTGGATATCTTGTGTATAATTATATAATTTGCCAATTAAACTAGGTCTACATCTCCACATATTAACTGAAAATAATCTTTCAGGTACTTGCCCTCTGCGTGTGCGCCGCCAGCGCCGCCACCTTCTCGTCCTACAAGCCCTACAACCCAGTAGTGCCTGTAGTGACTGCCCCCGTTGTCGCCGCCGAGGCCATCTACAACGCCGCCGCGCCCGTCGCCAAGACCATTGTCAAGACCACCTGGGAAGCCGGCAAGGAAGCCGAAGCCGCCGTCCTTCGTCAAGACAGTGACGTTTCTGCCACTGGCTTCAACTACCTGTGAGTAATTTCTAATTTAAGCCGTCAAGTGTATTGCTAGTTTCAAAGAGAATAGGGGCTTCCATGTTATTGATATTACCTTAACCGAGGTATCGTTTAGATATCAGCCTGCTTGTTGATGATGATATAGGGATTACTGAAACTCTGACAAAATCTTTTGTTTCAGTTACGAGACACAAAACGGTATCTCTGCTCAGGCTGTCGGCGCCGTCAAGAGGGTCGGTGACGTTGATGTCGTCGTGAGTACTTTAAAATGAATTGTAGAGCAAAATAATTGCAATCATATATGAAAAATATGTAATCCCATATCTTATTGTTGTATTGCAGACTTCCCAGGGAGCCTACAGATACGTTGCCCCTGACGGTACCCCCGTCGAGTTCACCTACGTCGCTGACGAGAACGGCTACCAGCCCCAGGTAATTTACATTAAAATAACTACTAGCCCCCGATTTTATAGCCGTTCCATAACCAGCTTTTAATTTTAGTACCAGCGTAAAGACATATAATTCAATTATAGCATGTATTGCGTTTTAAGAAGTTCTTAGTATATAAAATAATTACAGATGATGCTGCATTCCAAGAACTTTTTTTAGTTGATATAATGATTTAATCATAAAAATATCAAGGGGAAAATGATTATGGAATATTTTATTATAATTCGTCATTTTCTTTTTCAGAGCAACCTCATCCCCGTGGCTCCCGAAGTACCTGCGGCCATCGCTCGTGCTCTCCAGTACATCGCTGCCCACCCCGCATCAACGGTCGAAGCTGTTCGCAAATACTAAATTTAATCCGATGACCTGACAAGACCAAACTCGATTTGAAATCGACTTTTGCCGAAGATTCCAAGGATTGAGAAACAACAACAACATGTTAATGTGACGAACAACAAAATATATCATTGTAATAATGGTAAACGGAATACTGAGTAATAGCAGATTATTTTAAATTAAAATAAAATGATTGTGCCATATTTTCTGAATTTATTATTCCTGCCTAGTAATAACATTCACGGTTTTACTAAAAAGCTACACTGTTTAATAGTTTTAATCCCAGTTATATTTGCTATTTTCGTGAGTTCGAATTGATCAAAATAATAATGTCCTACTGCTGGCCACAATACTTCCCTCAATGCGAGTGGGATGCTCATACATGCCATTTTTAACCAAACTAGCCTACTGCAAGTTAGAGAATTTCATACCATCTTCTAGAACTGATTGAGAATTTCATACCACCTTCTAGATATGACTGATTGATCGCTCCCTGACATAATCTATATAAAAGGTTTAACAAAAATTGTGTGCAATATTTTAAGGGGTTAACAAGTAGGTAATAACAATCACGTTTATGTTTTAAATATATATGTATACAGTGTTTGATTGTTCTGTGAGAATGCGACCCAGTACGGGCTTATCGAGCACTTAGATAAATTTAAAAAATGACACTACGCAGGTAGGGTAGGGTCATGTTTTTAAATTTCAAATAATTTGGTGACCTTTATAGCCTACCAATGTACCCCTTAAAATATTTCACTCTATTATTGTAAGGCTTTATATATGAAACAAAGTCGTGATAATTACGTCATTTATAACTCAAGGGTCAATTTTGATGATTTTGATTTTTGTAATCCGTCTCCGCCCCGAATAGTAGAATAACTATTAAACATGGGAAAATTTACATTTGATTCTGAGCCGGTACGAAGTTCGCCGGGACAGCTAGGTATTATTATAATAATCTCTGACATTCACCGTGGAAGGGTTTCGAAAATCGGGCGGTGCCAGCGGCACAATTTGAATAGAAGGAAAGTGGCTTTTAACTCATAAGACTTATGACTGCCATTTCAGCGTTTAATTTTAATCTGACAGTAGTAATTTGGGTTATAATATATGCTCCAATTAAGTATTTTGGCCCTAGACAGTAACATAAAAAATCACGTGTCGGAAATAGATGCATTTTTTTTTATGGGACTAGGCCCGCCACACACTCCCACCACTGCTACTCCTGTAAGCCAGGATCTACAATGGTGTTGGTGTCTACATTAGGCACTTGCACACACAAACATTATAAACATAAGGTCTCATAGCAATATTTAACTACGGTTTTTTTTTATTTTCAAAATGTGAGGGATTCGATCCCGAATCATGTAGATATAAGTGGATGGATATATGTTTATTTTGAAAATATATGGATGCAGTTTTAGTTATCTTAACGACATGGTGCTTAGAACATATTTTTCTATTTATTATAGTTTCGGAGATCTCTGTACTGATCTATCTCCATGATACACTCCGTATAATCAATTTAGCATTTAAATAAAATCGAATAGTTAATACAATCAACTGTTGAAAATGTACAATGTAATTTTAGTGTAGCAGGATTCATTAGAAACCCTGGAGTAGAGGAAACCAGAGTATGATTAAGCACGACCAGTCATTGCTCTCTTTAAGGAAATCCCCTCTTGTTTGTTGTTTTAACCAAATTCAACCAGATCTCGCTACTTGGCGCTGTTAACTATGAAACAGATCTAAATATACTGTCGTCAGTATTTAAAAAAAAAACTTATGGGCGGTTATTATCAGGATGGGTGCCCGTATCGATAAAAACGTATACGATACACAAGAATTATTGAATGTTATTTTTATTAGTAAGTATATTACTTTTCTCACTGTAATGGAATGGGGTTATTTTTGGATGCTATTACAGAACTGTTTTAATTTTAGAAATCGTTTAGACCATTTCAGTGGTGTTTAATTAATTAGTATTTATAAGGTGAATACAATACTGTTTTGACAGGATATGATCAACGCACATTCTAAATTACTTATTGTAGGCAGATATTAAGAATTGATTTATAACATTTGGAAGTTAGGGGTTAAAGTTTGTATGGAAAAAACTATATTTAAACAGTACTTAATTGTTTCCAAATTTCATAAAATAATTGACGAGACTCGTATGTATCAGTTTTTATTTAAAAATCAAGTTCAATATTTTTTTTATGAGTTAAGTTTATTTTGATTGGAAATTTTCCTATATACTACTGATGAGCAATTACCACCCTAAAGCGAGCAATAACAATCTGGCTGTGAGCCATAATTGTGCCAACTGTGCTCTTAGAGGTTTAGATTAGATTCGTAATATTTTATAGCCTTTTTCAGCTATAGCAAAAAACTGTTAACATTCTTTAAAACACTGTATTAGGTTTTTGAAATAAAACTAATTTTACAGATTTTCTGGTGTGTATATTATATTTTTACTTATACGGGTAACAACCGGACAATTAATGCGAAATTAAATCAGGTGATTAGGGTTCCGTGCCATAATCTATATGATTTTTATTTGTAGCCGACAAGTTAAAGATAATGACATAATTTTAGCATACCAAAATATAAAACATTATTTATATTAGCCCTTTCAAAACAAATTATAAGAGACTGATTGAAATTTTCAAGTGGGCGTGGATGGCCAAATCCGACCAAATCCGGATAGCGAAAAATGCGTAAAGGTCTCTCGAGACCGATTTTGATACAACTAAAACTGAATCATAAGATTTTGAAAGGAATTGAATCCGCTGATTTTGAAAAAAAAACCAGCATACAGTATTATTACGCCATCCGATAATGTAGCTAATAAGAATCAACATTCTAACTTACGTCCTAGTGTCATAGTTAGAACTGGGGTACCCTCATATTTAGTTGGTGCTTGCGGTCCAATCTACGCAGAAAGTGCTCACATTGTCTTGAGTTCTTGCAATGGTGCGCTTGGTTTTGGATTTAATTATATTAATTTCTGGATCCCAAGTCAATGGTTGCAACGCCGGGAACGTAAAAACATAAAATATACGCGATACAATTCGTATTAAAATTAATATAGCAATTATTTTTATTCGTATTTTTACATTTTTTTAACGAAAAATTTAAGTAGGAAGGTACGTTTAAAAAATGTTTGCTACCACGTGATTTAGCTTAATTGGTGCTGGATTGTGTTGAGCTATTAGAACAATGTCAGACGCTACAAGGCCTACCTAACGAAGCTGCCCAGCTAGGTGTATTGTATCGGTCAGGAGAGCACACATAAAGAAGCCATCTTCTGTCACGTGGTCTGTATATTACCATAATATAATGAGCCAATAATTTCTAGGGAACGGCGTCCTTATTAATTACATTGCCGCAAGCTCTGTCTTCAGATTATTGTAGCCACGTTTAGCCACCTACATTAAATTACAAATCCATCCACTTCTGGGATGAAATATTGAAAAAAAATCACACCTTCCACTTGCCTGGCTAACGTAAATATCAAGCTTAAAGATGCTAAAACGCCAGGTAGGCACATCAATATCTAAAATAGAAATGACACTAAGATCGACCCCATAACGCAAATCATAACAATGGATAAATTATTATTGATAGAACTAGGCAATACTTGGCGGAAATCTATTGTTAAATGAAACGAATTGCTCATTCGTAGCCCAGCACTCCTGAGGATGCCTCGTTTAGAGGCGAAACACGTGTCGAATACTTTTTTAGATTCGCTTCGTTTCGCGGAGAATTGCATTTTATTTGAGGTCCTGTCACTCGTGATAGATAGTTTCTCGACTAACTTCTTAGAGGAGTTAAGTGTAGCTGGCTTCTTTAATTATCGATCAAACTTGTTTGGTTTATAATTGCAAAATTTGACAAGCCGAGGGTCAGTGGTGGGTTCCTCCTCCCCCATTTGTTTAACAATGGATAACTTACGAAAATAATGTAATTGTTTTGAACGCCAAAATTGTTTGTTAAATTTCTAAGTAGGTAAATATAATTGTTCGGAACCCTCAACTCAATAAATGATTGTTACATCGTTTCTATTTAAACAATCTTAATAAAAACCGGTCGTAACGACCATCCACTTGACATCGTGAAATTAACAAGATTTCTTCAAGGTCACTATCGCGTGTCAATACCCTTATAATATTACACGTTATTTTTTTCTAACTCCTATTTTAATATAAAAGGATACGATTTTCATAGCACTGTACCTGTTGTTTCCGATAATCACACAGAAACAGATCTCAGCAAAGATGAAATTCCTGGTGAGATTTTTAGAACAAAATTATAAAATCAAATGTTTAAAAAGTTATACTTAATTAAGAGTAACGTAATTTCATTAATCTTGATCGTACATAATGAGTACCTAGCAGTATTTTATTGGTGCAAGAATAAAATATAATTATTTGTGCTAGAATAGAAAGTGACCAAATTTTAATCAGTTCCCCTTTTACTTAACATTCCAACAACGTCTGGATATCTTGTGTATAATTATATAGTTTGCCAATTAAACTAGGTCTACAGCTCCACATATTAACTGAAAATAATCTTTCAGGTACTTGCCCTCTGCGTGTGCGCCGCCAGCGCCGCCACCTTCTCGTCCTACAAGCCCTACAACCCAGTAGTGCCTGTAGTGACTGCCCCCGTTGTCGCCGCCCAAGCCGTCTACAACACCGCCGTGCCCGTCGCCAAGACCATTGTCAAGAACACCTGGGAAGCCGGCAAGGACGCCGAAGCCGCCGTCCTTCGTCAAGACAGTGACGTTTCCGCCACTGGCTTCAACTACCTGTGAGTAATTTCTAATTTAAGCCATCATGTGTATTGCTAGTTTCAATTGGAATAACTGCTTCCATGCTATTGCTACTACCTTTACCGAGGTATCGTTTAGATATCAGCCTGCTTGATGATGCTGCTGTAAGGATTACTGAAACTCTGACAAAATCTTTTGTTTCAGTTACGAGACACAAAACGGTATCTCTGCTCAGGCTGTCGGCGCCGTCAAGAGGGTCGGTGACGTTGATGTCGTCGTGAGTACTTTATAATTATTTGTAGAGGAGTATAATTGCAATCATATATGAAAAATATATAATCCCATATCTTATTGTTGTATTGCAGACTTCCCAGGGAGCCTACAGATACGTTGCCCCTGACGGTACCCCCGTCGAGTTCACCTACGTCGCTGACGAGAATGGCTACCAGCCCCAGGTAACTTACATTAAAATAAATACTTGCCCCCGATTTTATAGCCGTTCCATAACCAGCTTTTAATTTTAGTACCAGTGTAAAGACATATCATTCAATTATAGCATGTATTGCGTTTTAAGAAGTTCTTAGTTTATAAAAAAATTACAGATGATGCTGCATTCCAAGAACTTTTGTTAGTTGATATAATGATTTAATCATAAAAATATCAAGGGGAAATGATTATGGAATATTTTATTATAATTCGTCATTTTCTTTTTTAGAGCAACCTCATCCCCGTCGCTCCCCCAGTACCTGAGGCCATCGCTCGTGCTCTCCAGTACATCGCTGCCCACCCCGCATCAACGGTCGAAGCCGTTCGCAAATATTAAATTAAATCCGACGACCTGACTCGACCAAACGCGATTTGAAATCGACTTTTGCCGAAGATTCCAAGGATTGAGAAACAACAACAACATGATAATGTGACGAACAACAAAATATATCATTGTAATAATGGTAAACGGAATACTGAGTAATAGCAGAATATTTTAAATTAAAATAAAATAATCGTGCCATATTTCTTGTAATTTTATTCGAGCCTTATAGTGGCTACGGCTTTCTAAAGGATCTACCTATTATGTTTAGGTCTTTCAAGCCAGTTTTATCTTTCAGTTGCGTGAGGTCCTATATCGTCATAGTCTTAACTCAATGAGTAAAATAATAATCATTATATATTTAAGGTCTCACTGCTAAGCAGAGGCCTTCTCTCAACGCGAGTGGGATTCAGGCTTTAGTTCACTGTGAATAACAAAAATAATGTTCCTTTAAAAGCGCCTGCCATAATTATTACCTTATTGATTCCGAAAATATTTCCAACCATGCGATTTAGCGCAGTTGCTGCTGGATTGTGTAGAGCTATAAGAAGTATGGCAGGCGGTGAATGGACATATACTATCTCATGAAGCTACCCAGGGATATATGGAGATGGGAGAAGATCGGCACTGCTATCTCTGAGGTCTTTCCCGTCATATGGCTTGTAAATTTCTTTTGCTAAGAATAAGCAACAACATTCGGAAAGCATAAAAGCATTGTGTCCAGTGTATTGTTAATAGCCTTCTTATATCCACCTGCTGGGGAAAGGCCTCCCTTATTACGCTTCCTAAAACCAGTCGTGGAATTATTGTAGCCACGTCAAATCAAACTACATTACCTTACAATATTCTACCCACTTGACACTCTCGGGTCGGAATAAAAAAAAATCAAGATCAAAAGAGAAAAAAAAACGTTTAAAAAGTCAAAAGAATATATGCTTATGCGTTTGCAAATTATTATTAATAACTTATTGGTGTAAGGAACCGCTTAGTAAGTTACTCTATTTACAGCATAGCCTTCAGGATCTATAATACTTTGCAAACGCATAACCAGATATTATTTTTGACTTTTTAATCGTTTGTTTTTTGGCAGGAGTTTTTTAAAGTTTTTAATCCTTTGTAACTGTAATACTCGTCATATCCTATCAACGTTACTTGACGTTGTTCTCCAGCATCAGGTCCTGGTCATGTGATGTGTAAGCCCACTCATAAAACTGATGTAAATAATCCCAAACACGATAAATGTGCTGTAACTTTACGACGAATTGGGTAGTCTCAGTCTGTTCTGATTGCAGCATCAGATCGAGGTTTTCACATTATTACAGTGTCATCTAATTCATAGAGTGAGCGACATTTTAAGTTCTTCGGGCGAGTCAAAGTAGAATAAATTAATCCAGTATACGAGCAATCACTACATCGTCTTGGAAAAGAGCGAGGATCTTAAAACAGCGGAACCGATTTTACCAAACATAACACCAAACCGGCCCGATTTAACCAGCTTTCGAATAAAAAATCTGAATTGAAATCGCTTCACGTGTTTGGGTGCTTTGATGCCACGGACAGACATACATAACCTTAAACCTTCATGACATCGCGAAGCGCGAGTCAGGGGTTTAAAACTACTTAAAACGCTACCCTATTCTAAAATTAAGCGATTATATATTATTGATTATTATATGTAGGTACTAGATTTTGGCCTATCCTATAACACATGAACCATAAGCATGGACAAATTACGAAAATATCATACTTTAAATTGTATAAGAACGTTAATCACACATAAAACATAGCATCGCCAAGATGCTAACGCATTTTGTTGTGTTTCATATCATACATTCATACCATACAGATATAAAAAATGCCCTTTATCTAAACACTAAGTTTACATATAACTTCTGAAAAAATGTGTGATGAAAACTTAGCCAAATAGGCTATGTTTTTATCACACATTTTTTACATTCTTATCCGGGCTAAAAAATTAATCTTTTATTCTATGCCGTGATTCATTTGACAGTTTAGGTAGTTACATACATCAAGTAAATGTTTGTTAAATTTATTACTATAAGTATTTAGCATAATTTTGATCCATAAAATCGTAAGCTGCTGTTTACCACACCAGCAAGAAAAACAATATCCCTTTTCTGTTATGTTTTTAGAAGAAACCGAAACGGTTCTAGGTATCGGTATCGTTTATCAATGAATAATTCAGCAAATACAGTAATAAATTGCTGATGAGTTAATCCCGAGTCATGTCTATCCGGTAGGCGAAGACGAGTTGTGCCAACCATAAAATATAAACATTTATCCGCTTCGCATTTTATATTATTGATTTACTTAACACAGTTTTGTTTTTAGCCTAGATGGTAAGGCGCAGGCTGATCTAGCGGCGTTAAGGCGTGTCCTATCGACCCGGATTTGGATTGCTTAATTTTTAAATATATGCGATCTTTGGGCTCGGCTAGGTGTGTAGAGCTGGCGATCCGAGTTGAGCTAACATATATTGTAAATGTTAGGGACAGTAAGCAAGCTAAATTATTGTGAAAACTTGACCTATCAGAATAGCTGATTTCAATGTAATTTTGAAGAAGTCAGGTTCCCAATCCTTAGACTGACTGTACATTCATACAATATGATTGCTTAATTTCCTTAGTTTTACTAAACGTAGCTTAATTGGATAAGGGCACATGCAGCAGATAAATGAAAATATACATACCCTTTATTGTAAAAGTTAACTCTTATCATTTAAACACCACAACAGCTATTAAATAATATGTTTAGTCGTATACCATTAGCGATAGGCATAGTTTAAAAACCTTTTTATTGTGCAATACATTCCCCTGGATGCGGAATTAACGTCCTCCCGGACGTTAACCGACAACAAAATGAATGTAAATGTAGTTATGAAACATTTTTGACTTATTATATTATGTGCGAAGTGCTCGGTTCGCCCGCAAAGTTACATATCACCTTTATCCCACATTATGAAATCAATAAAAAATAATACACAAATACAGAGAGTTTCACAATGAACGGCCTTATCGTAAAAACGATCTCTACCAAGCAAATGACAAATGAAATGTCATTGGCATGCGTAGACCGATGTCATCTACAAATCTGTGATGTTATTAACCTTCTAACTTGTAAACAGCAAGCCCACTGGAGCCAGATCCTCCCACGTGAAGTGGACATAGGCACCGCGCAATAGGGGTTTGGTTTGCGTGCGATCCCAGCAACTCAGGATAAATTAAGTAGATAGCAAGCCAGATCTATAGTACACGTCTGGTTAAGCCTGTATGCCGCTCGATGTATTGTCAACATATTACAGTCTATACTTTAGTATGCTGATAGTACAGCATCGATGCGCCGCTAGTCATTATGTTATTCTTTATCCGAACGAATTGTTACCTATCGAAAATATTCCACTGGATTTTGTGATGGCAGCAGAGTACCACATTAAAAATAAAATGGACCGACCGCTTCTAAATTATAAAATTTTGTGACATTTGAAATGTCAAATGTTCATGACATTATGTTTCATTAAAATAGATAATGATTTAAAACTTATGTATGCTTTTATAAAAAATGTAGGCAGCATCTTGGTTCAATGCTGAGGCAGTCGTCGTTAACACGTAAATGTATATGCCAGCATATGATAACGATTACGGCTCCGCTCCGAGGATGTCTGCGATCATAAGCAATAAAAACGAGAAATTAATATGTTTTCAACTGAAAATTTGCATGATACACTCAGAGGTCGTGTTAATAAAATTGGTGGTTTATGTCCCATTCATAATTAAAATGACGGGTGTATCAATTACGCCTCAATGTATTCATTGCGTATTGCAACTTCGATGCACGTGTGAATTAGCTCATCCACGTTGTATGGCTACATACAAATAGATAACATCGATTACAAGGTGTGGGATGCTAAAATTTATTTAAGAAATAACAATGACATTTTACGAACGATTGAGTAATGCCTATAAATAAAGTGCACAAGTTTGACCGGTAACATAATTTGACCTATAATTAAATTTAGTATGCTTTTGTATCCTTAATTTTTGTTTAACTTTTTTTATGGAACGTTTTGAAGCCATTATTTGACACCAAAATTGTTAATCCTATTGAGATTTTTTTTTATAAGGTAAAGCATATGGTCTTCCGTATAATAAAGTTACGCAACGTTATAATTGTGTTCATATCATTTGTAGATCATCCAATCAATATGATAGGAAGATAGCCTTATGAACAATTTCTAGACTGGATTTCATTTTATTGAATTCGTCATTTAGCCAATAAAAACAGTAAAAATTGTTTTTATATTGCTAAAATATATGTCACTGTCATGCTAATGAGTGCTATTATAATAAATAGCGGCGTAAAATATATAGATAAAAAACCTGATGTTCATTAACACGGAATACTCACTCAACAGCCGAAGAAATATACATCCGCAACGTAACGCTATGAATTTAGGACGAAACCCACGAGGCTGTGGTATTTAATAGGCCAAGATAACATCCTTGTGACACAATATACCTAGTGACCAAAAAACAAACGCATGGAATCTAAGATTATAGTTCTAACATGACATTGCAGATTTTTTTTTTTTACTAGATATTAAACTTTATACCTTAATTATTCAGATAAGTTAGGAAGTCGACCTTAATACGAATTGGAAAAGGATAGGAATATAATAATGGTAGGTACCGATACATACTGTACATGGATGCCTTCGGAATATAAAAAAAAAACAATCAATAAATTTTGTAAATAGCTCTACAAAGCTACTGGTTGTCGCGACACGCATAATCAAGGCAGTTTACACTTTTTTAGACAGATTTTTTGCAAGAGATGAACTGTGTGTAGTTTGAATATGAATAAAATCAGGATTTCTATGCATTTAATTAAGAAATAAATTGTTCGCGCTTTATGCTAAATTAAACGACGATATACACGCGTACTATGTTGTTGCCCCTAATGCTTGGTTTACACGAGAACAGTATGCAGGCAACAAGAACACTTGTTATTTGTTTTAATCACAATATAATCTGAATACATAGGTCATAACACAAAACCATAACTTATCTAATAGCTATTGTCTTTTCAGAGCTGTCAAAATAACGTAACTTACGTTATAACAACTTTTATGCACAGATTCGTTAGTGGCACTGCACCACTGCACAAGATTCTTGCAAAAACCACTAAAAACGGTTGCTTATTTGTTGACGAGTAAAGTACACACCACAAAAGCAGGCGAGGATATTGACGTAGTTTGCTGAATTTGGGAAACGGAAACGGAGTATTAAAATGATTGTAGCCTCGTGTAATATTTTGACTTGTAGTGAATTGATTAGCCTTGGCGACAGTTGATCGTACCTTTCTGTGTTAGTTCGATCGATACAAATATTGTAAAATTTGTGTTTGGAATCGTCTAAAGACGATGAATACAAAATTAATTAGTATCTGTGCCAAAGCGATTCTCAAACTATAATTGTAAACAACAAATAGAGGTAGCAATAGTCAACACCATGATCTTTAATGTATAGAAAATTGTATACACTAAAAGATTGAGACTACATCTGAAAACTCGCGGAAGTTGGCTCGTTACTGTATTCTCGTTGTGGCAAGGAAAATATATATTTAAGCTAATATTTCTAAATATTTTGCACAGAACTATCATAGTACCTACTAGCTGTCCCGGTGAACTTCGTACCGCCTCAGAATCAAAGTATGAGAAAATGGATTATCTTTATTATTAGTATTTAGTGATGTTTTCGCATGTTTTAATAGTAACTCTGCTGTTTAGGGCGTAGAAATAGAAAAATGTTATATGTTGCATAGAGCTACACACGCTAGCTCACAATATTATTTTTTAGTTCATCAAGTTGTTTACATATAAAATTTAAAACAATTAATTTACACGTGTACTCAATTTTTTTTAGCATAATCATCATTTTATAATACGAGAAAGAGGGAGAGCCAATCATACAAATAGCTATGATTTAGTGTCCTAGTTGCTCAAACCATTTTACGTAGCTCTTCGGCAATGTGTCTTCTGTCTAGCTCACACGACAAACTGTATAAATATTTCATCACGCTTTCTAGATGGCATTACAATTACTTTACACATAAGTAGCATCAAGCATATTACTAACGCAGATTGGTAGATCAAAAGCTATTTTAACTTTCATTACAACTGACCTAACTCAAGCTTTAAGCATAACATAGAATTCGATCATAGAGCAAACCAAGTGAAAGTTGGGGAGAGAAACCTTTACCCTAAGGTATTGCCCTACTGCAATACTATTACAAACTGATCTAGAATAAAATATATACCGGATCATCTATCTAGGTCATTATCACGCTGTGTGAGATTATCAATGAATGTGGCAGTCGAAGATTGAGAAACGTTGTGACAATGAATTAACGTCAAGCACCACATTATAAATGAGACGAACTGGCCAGAGGAACATTATAAAATTAGATAAAAAAGGTATAAATAGGCATTGATCTATTAGAGGAGCACATTCAAGTAGTTAAGTTCGCTTGATGACAACGGAAATGCGCGTCTTTTTGGTAAGTGGCAGGTGCTGCGCTTCATTTGATATATAAATTAAAATGCATCACTTTTAGACGGCCATTTGCATACATGCAACGGAAAATTAAGTGATAATCAAACTTATCAGATATTTTAAATATAAAATAAATTTATGTGAAAATAAGTGTCAGTGTAGAATTATTTATAATTGTTTTTGTTTATATTCTAATGTTGTAGTATTGTTGTTTTTAAAAGTGTCATTTTGTTGTTGCAGGTACTTTGTCTGTCTCTGACAGTGGCCTATGCCGCCCTTCCCGCCCTTCCCGCCTTTCCCGCCAGGTAATTATTACTATTTTACTATTATTATTAAAAATTAATAACAGGCTTATATAATTACGATAATTATTTATTGATTTCATTTAGAAATTTTAATTGTTTACTTCCGATAAACTCATATTAATATTATTTATTTGCAAGTGTTTTTTTCTATGAATGTTTTAATTTAATATTACAGCTTAATTAACCAAAATAAGTTCTTTAAACAGCTATCCTTTGTTACTTACTAATTATTAATCTAATTATTAATCTTAAATACTTATAATTGGAATGTACTAAGTACCCTTAATAGGTATATTTTTTCATAAGTCACACGCATTATTATTATTCCCGTGATTGTTTATATTTAATAGTCATAAATGTCCAAATTATAAAAATACTTTTAATGCCAATTTATAGTGTTGTAGGGATAATTCGTGAATGTACTAAGCAAAAAGTACTCTATTTGTACACATACAGATTTTATTATCATACAATCTTAAATGATACCTTTAAAGGCTCGTTGATTTATAAGAAAATGTTTAAATTTCACCATTTCACAGTGGCGATTATTTAAAATACTAGTATCAAATTTTAAAAATGTTATAATAATAAATTTCCTTTCCCGTACATTAGCACCACCCGCCGGTATTCTTACTTCTCGACCACACCAACGCCATTCACGTACAGCCCTACCCGGTACTATGACCGCGTCCCCGACAACTCTGGCCGCTACGTAGACAACGCTGGCCGCTACGACCCCAGCCGCGACAACTCTGGCCGCTACGTGCCTGACAACTCTGGCTCCTACAAGTAAGTAAAAATACTAATTGAGAGCTGAATTGTTGTTTTTGTATTATAAATATAACAATAATAGTATTAGTTCTATAACAAACTTTACCCGATGGCAGTAGAAGGAGGGTTATGTTTTTATTATCCAGGTCAGGCAATTTTGAAGTAGGTTAATAATTATCCGGATCTGATAGTCTGACTAATAAAAAAAAATAGACCTGTAATCAGTCCATTTTTAGTTGTAAAACAATTAGCAAACTGTTGGGCTGAAATTTGTTGCCACTCTAACCCTCAGTGACAATTCTAGCTATTGCTTATCTGCCAAAGTGACGAACACGCTATAGTTATTGCGAAAATTAAAACATGTTCGTTACTATTAAGGTTCCAGTAAGTCCCTTAGTGTTTTAAAGTGTTCAGTAGTAGCAGCTATCCTCAGTTTTACTTGAAACATATCTATGAAATCTCAATTTTTATCACGTCATTGTGAAATACGATACCTACTTTTCGTAAACCATTATGATACTGATACTGATTGATTCCAATGATTAACTAATTAATATAAAAGTCAGGAGTTGGTAATATCTGATTTATGATACGACTCGAATAAAATTAGATGTTTAATATCAAACGATCAAAAGTTTAATATCAAATAACATTGCAATCTTTGAAGGATGTTACGAGTATTCCTTGATTTATACGATTTGGAGGGTATTTTTTTATTGTCTTGTCTGAATGTTTAAAAATTATTATATAACTTACCTACTCAACATAATTATACAAAACATGGTATCATTTAGATAAGGTAGGTACATTTTTTTTTTCATATTAATTTGTTTACAATATGAGTTCTCACTGTGTTACTGTTTCAGTAGATTCCCATGTACTGATACTCGTAATAGTCCTGATAGTGCTATTTTATCCGTCCCAACTTCAGTACAAGCTGCATGCATACATGAAATTGTTCATCATGATTCTCAAGCGCTTGGTATGGCCAATAATGACAGAGTTAAGGACAATCGTTGGCCAATTAAAACATTGTTTAGCGGACAAGGGGTTGATAGCCTAAAAACCTTTTTGAATAGCGGTGACCGTGGTGACCGCGGTGGTGCCGGCGGCTTCTACACCGGCTCTCCCTCGGCTGGCGGCCCTGGTGGCGCGTACTCGGGCGCTGGCACTTTTGGCGGCCCCGGCGGCCCCGGTGGCAAGTACAAGCCTGACAACAGCGGAGCTTTCGAGTATGTACAGAACGTCTTCAGTACCAATCATAACGTTCGGCGGTAATCTAATACTATGGATTTGCACCAGGGGTGGTTAGGTATTAGTTATCATGTGTGTAACCGCATGTAAATATAATTTCAAGGGCACCTACACATTTTGGAGTTTGAATAAAATCATACGATTAGTGACATACTATTGTCGTCGTTTTGATGTAAATTTATTGGAATAATCTTGAAAATGTCATGATTTGATAAAATTATCGTAAATTTGGTTAAAAATAAATATCCTGTTAAATATTTACACCGTAAAATGTTACATTAACATACCGGTTTAGATTTTATAATTATCAAGCTCATCAAAATTAATTATTTATAGCGGCGACCGCGGCTCTGCGGGCGGTTTATACTCCGGTGACAAGACCAGCGGCTTCGGCGCTGCACCCACAGCTGCTGCTGTCAGCGGCTTTGCCGTGACCAGCAGCAGTGTTTCCGCCCTGTCCGGCGCCTACGGCAAGGGATCCGCCAGCACTGGCAACTACGACTACAAATACGGTATCATCCGCCAGGAGACCGATGTCTTCCCCGACGGCTACCACTACCTGTACGAGACCGAAAACAAAATCCTCGCCGAAGAAGCCGGCAAGATCGAGAAAATCGACAATGACAGTGAAGGCATCAGGGCTAAGGGATTCTTCGAGTACGTGGGCCCCGACGGTGTCACCTACAGAGTGGACTACACTGCTGATGAAAACGGCTTCGTTCCCTCAGGTGTCCATTTACCTAAATAAATCTAGTCTGTATTCCTTTATCAAGCAAAAGGAATCTCCTGTAACACTAAGTACCAATGTAATATAATAAATAATAAACGAGAAAAATACGCTATTTTTCTTTAGTCGTTGTTTTTTTTTATCGTTTATAGATGCTAGCTCAGTTATCACCCTTCAACGTGATTAAAAGTAAGGAGACGTATGGTATTATCCTTTGGATGGCAAAATGTACAAAGCCGGGGGGTTCGCTGGTGATCTTGATTACAGTAGCAAGTGTTACATAACGAAATATATTATAAATGTCGCAGTGGCATTTACCGTGCACAGAAAATATAAAAACCGTATTCCGGAAAATTATAGGTCAACATTAATATTTAAAGATCATTAATAAAAGTCATAAAACACGAAAAGTCTGCTTTGTGGTTTTAATACCTTGGTGACATTCATTTTGGAAACATTCTCGACCAATGGTATTATTAAACCTTGAAAAAATGCGTCACGAAATACATCTGCCCGCGATTTTTATCGTGTGCTTTTGAGTTTTGAGTATACCGTAGAGAACCCTACTATTTTTAACCGACTACAAAAAAAAGGAGGAGGTTCTCAATTCGGTTGTATGTTTTTTTTTATTTTTTTTTTATGTTTGTTACCTCATTTCTCCGTCATTTATGAACCGATTTGGATTTTTTTTTAATAAAAATATTTATACTGTAAGTATGTAAATTCCTGTGTATAAGATACTACAATTTCAAGATTTAATAAAATCTATCTAGATGTTTTTCCTTGGTCTTAAATTAAGTCTTAAGTCGTTAATTTACTTACTACGTTATAATATTATCATCCCATTTAAGGTGGATGCTCAGGTCAGGGCGCGAAATTCAAAATTTCAATGGTTTTTATTTTTTTACGAAAAGTTTTTTGCGATATTAGCATACTGCATAGGATGTGTCGATGTATTAAGTTTGCTTAAAAAAATACCTAAAGCGATACAATACCATAAGGTTTGTAAAAACCACTCTTTATGGTGTTGTATCGCTTTAGGTATTTTTTTAAGCAAACTTAATACATCGAAACATCCTATGCAGAATGCTAATATCGCAAAAAACTTTTCGTAAAAAAATAAAAACCATTGAAATTTTGAATTTCGCGCCCTGACCTGAGCTTCCCCCTTAATATTGTACCGTCAAATTGATAGATAGTTATTACCTATAGGCGGACTAGAACCTTCTATGAAAGTTACGATTACTATTGGTCGGTGGTGGTATTGGTTAGTTAGGTTAGGTTAGGTATGAAAAGATTTCAAACTTGAGCTGGGTATACGAGAATTTTTAGTAGTTGACTACGGAAGCTAAGACCGATACCACCCGATAGCTCGTTTAAGCTTGCTTTAGCTCAACCAACATATCCACAAAACACCCCTCAGTACTTTGTATAATATTGAGTATTTCGTTTTTGACCTTAGATAGAGTTTTAATGCCTGTTACTTTGCATTTTTCCTATTACAATGGTGCCTATGAAATAGATCTATCTATATAAGTAATTAATTTGTACAATAATTTGAAGCCTTTGAATATGCACCACCATTGCAACTATATTCCCCGAAGGGCTAATACGGCCGGCGAAATGCAAGAATCCACTGCAAAGTGGCGTAGAATTGGTAGAGATATTTTTTGCAGTGTATTCTACTTGCATTTTACCGATAGTATTTTGATACCAGTATAATAGTTACCAAATTTATATTCACTTCATTGGATGCACGAGCACGAATACGAGGGGGGAGGGGGTCGTGCAAGGGGATTAAACCGTTTGTTAGGAAGTTTAAAGCAAAAATGTTATACCCTTTTTGCCCACGGCTTGCTCAAATATTGATTATGTCTGCGGTTTAACCACCTATAATTGGCACGATTATAGTGTATCTTACATTTTAGTTGAAGGGTCGTGTTATGGGCGATGGTTACTTCTACGCCGATGATCTCGGAGGGCGAGTCAAGGTTGATGACATCTTTGTGGATCAGCTTCTGAAATCTGTACCAATTTTATAAACTCACCACGGGCTAGTCACCAACTGAATCTCACCCTGTATAGGTCCAGTTTCAGACTAACCCATCACCACAAGGGATTAATGTATTAAAAAACCCATTGAAATGGGACGCCCGAATTCTTAAATAGTTTTGTAATGACTTGCATATTCATTGCAATTGATGTAGATTTTGTTTCAATGTTGAGATGTCGCAGCCTGATGGTAGAATCAGTTTTTTTACAAAACGGCTAGGGCTTTACATAATGCCTCAGTTTTGTAAAACAGCTGGTTACCGCTTAGGCGGAATGTCGGATCAATACGTTAAACAAAACGGTTACCACGGTTTAGGCGCCTTTTAAAAAGTTTTAGATGTAAACAGTTTTCGATCGTAAAGACTTTATTATTCAAAACTATGACATTATTCCTAACATATCATTAAACTACCCATGCGCGTTAACCAGCCATTTTACAGAACTGAGGTGTTTCGCAAAGTGCCTAGCCGTTTTGTCAAAAAACTGATTCTACCATCCGCCTGCGACATAGACACTGCCTACAAACTGAGTAAATTATGCAGATTCAAAATAATAACCATAACTCGCAAATTGATACCATAATAAATCTGATTTTATGATATTATTAATAGTCATTGCAATGTTTAATAACAATAAACGATTTAAACGCGATGATAATTAAAAAATTGCAGGTCTGTTTCCTTATTCTTAATACGAACCTATTTATAGCATATAGCACCGTATCTATAGATTAATCTTAGTCTTCTTCCGTGACCTTTGCACCTTACAGTGTTAGCAGAAGTTCATTAACATCGGGCTAACCTTATGAGGGCACCGTTAGAAATAACTAATCGTTTTAGGCTTCATGTTATTGATCCGACAGTTGTATCAGATCAGATTTATTTGCGCTATAACTGATGGCATTGCATTAATAATTGTATGTCTAGAAAAAAGCTATCGCTTTTTATTGGTGTCTAACACATGTATGTATAGCTATGTTTAAGTCTCCTGGATATATACTTCTATAGATACTGTATTTTTGTTTACCTCATAACCTAAGCGATTATATTTAAATTTCTGAATTTAAATGTAAATGTAACAACTCCTCTGGTGTCTTTGTCTTCCATAATATTATGAGTGTAATAATCACAACTCCATCTATGCGACTTAGGAAAAACAATGTATTGCATTCGCCCTCATCGTGTATTGCATCTATATTATAAACATCACAAAATAAATTAGCAAAGGCATATTGTTGTGTATCATAAAATCGATTCTTTATCGTAGTTTTACGACAAAATTACAGATGTCACCATTGATACTCGGCTGTAAAATATGAAAATCTAATAAGTATTTTGACGATAAAATGTATTTGTGCTAAATTTATTTTTCTTTGTTCTGTTCAAATATTGAACTAATAGCAGTGATATGATATTATTAACTTTAAAAAATGTTTAGGCTTACAAAGTGGGAATTGGCAATATCGACCATTTTTGTATGCTATCTGGGCATGGAGTGTGACAACAGAACTCTTATAATCACCAGCACTCATTAATATTGATCTCTTAGATTTCATAAATATGGTTGCTAATAAGTAAAAATAACTATAACATAGATAGTTTTGACAGGATTTTTTTTGGTTTTCAATTAACCTGTATAAGAGATTTTTAGGAGAGACTATATATTAGGTACACGAAATAGTAGCTACCGGTACAAGAATTAGGACCAATTCATTTGGTATTTATATACTTAAACAGCAGGAGAATTAAATCTTATTAGGCGCTTCTTTCCACGGGGTTTTTATTGTCATAATAAATGTTTGTTCTAGATTGGGCGCTAGACGAGTCCGGCTATATAAGACTGCCGTTGGAAATCTTGATCTAAAATCCCGCAATGTTTGAACAAAGACCGTTAACTAATATTTCTTGTGGGTATATTAATGTCTACTGAATGTAGAAATGCTACATTGAACGGACTATCACCGGAGTGCAGGCTATAGTCATTGTTAAGGAGTTGATAACATTAGTCAAAAATAAAACAGAGTCCCCGTGTAAAAATTAAATCTAAGCCTTAAGTGACAATGGAATTTATATATAGATATACAATCAAGTCTACAGAAAAACTGTAATACATAAAGTCGTTCTTGGAACTAAGGATTCATCGAGCCATAGGTACGGTATCTTTATTTGATGCTAAATACTCATTATTTAAGTATTTCTAGTAGCAGTTATGGCTAACAAAAGGACGAATGACATTGATTGTAGGTTTTTTTTTATTTGTTTGTTCCTTTACACATTTTTTATTCGTTTATTTGTGCTTGATTTTTGTTAGTTTTATCTTTCTTTGGACCTTTATAAAAAGGTGTTAAGAGGATCAGGCTTTGTTACTTAGTAAGCAGGGTGTTAAACAGTACTAGAAGTGGGTGATGTTTATTCAAATTCACAAAACAAATTTCCAAGGACTGCTTTGAAATAATAATTTTGTTATTTTTGTGTAAGTAAAATAATCGATGTTTTTATAATGTTCTTTTCATACTGAACAAAAAGTATTATATATTTTTTTATTTAAATCATATATAAAATGTTATCAAGTGTTATATTTCAATTAAGATGAATAGTTGTGGCTTAGAGCGTTTGCCGTATCTAATAATATTTCTTTTTTCGTATTTGAAAAGTATCAATAGTTGCTCATGGAATGTTAAAGGAATGAAGTGCCACCGAGTACGCGATTTCTTAATATAGATTTAAATTCAAAACAAATAATAAACAAAAGTTACTTATTAATCTTGATTTTTTTACATACACTATTGTAAGTATTTCCTAAATTATACTGCATTATACGCGATTATCGGTAGATGTTGACTGTAAATTTTGAAAAGGATCCCAGAGATGATTTGATCACTAGGTAGGTTCTTAAGTTGACACCTACACAAAGCCAGGACTAGATTTGTATGTCAACTGAGTCAACAATTTAGATGTAAATGGAATAAGGTCTTTGGCACGCAGTGGGCACGTTATTGTTGCATTTTAATCATTTTTGTTTTATGCAAATCGATGTGTAAAGTGGATCCTCAAACATTCCATATGAGAATTACGACTCTCTTACAAGTCGGTCGTCTCGAAACTGCACCGGTAACGCTCAATTTGTGCCACAAATAATATATTTTTTATAAAAACACGATCGCTAGAGTGCAAAAGTGAATGATTAATACCGCGCATCGGAACTATTATCATTTTATAAGCTATGCTAATTCTCTATCGTGACCTCGTCACACCTTGATTTAAGGATACTGTTCCACTTTTGGTATGTTTTAAATAAAATTTATGATTCATTTAAATGCTAATCAAATGTCAATGAAGAATTAGATGATTTGGATAATTCGTTTCCTGCAAGGTGCTTCTAACCTATGACACATCACTGATCTAGTTTCAGATCCATCGCATAATTTGGACCGTTAACAGGCTAGTTGGCCGCAAAGTGAATAAATTCGTTATCAGCTGATATCACAGTTGAAAATGTTTGGTGCTGTGAAATTTGTAAGTACCTGATCGTAGATTTCATATGTATGTTAATTCGTATGCTAAGTGAGCGTAGAGTTTCAAAATTCAATTTAAATTAATGAATAATGGCTTGTTCAGTAGTGAAGAACATTTTGATAAATATAAAGTGGAACTTCCAAACGCCCGGGCATGGGGAGGTGTGAGGTGACAATACACGATCGGAATGTTGTTATTAGATGAAAAGATACTGCGTAAACTTGTGGTCCCCGGCCAAATTATCGATTCTTGAACTCTCATTCAGGGAAAGGTCATTTTTATTTTTTCTTGTAAATACAAAAGTGTTTTAGTATGCACCGATATTTATGAAGTATAATTTATGAAATATGTTTAACATACTTACTATTTCAGATACTGGTGTTTTCGTTATGGGCCGCTATACAATGTTCACCTTATGACGATGGGAAATACAATCCTAAGAAATACAATGTGTACGATGATGGAAAATACTATAGACCACTAGAAGAAGGCAAGTACGTTCCTAGTGACGAGGGCAAGTACACCTACATATACCAACAGGGATTATACCCGGATGACGACGGCGATTACAGATACGTCCATGTAGAAGGCCCAAACGGTGGCTTCGGGGGGAATGGTGGATTTGGTGGTAACGGAGGAGAGGGTGGTTACGGTGGCAATGGACCCAACGGACCCGGAGGTCCTCCCGGACCTAACGGACCACCCGGTCCCCCTGGACCTCCTGGACCTCCCGGACCCGGCGCTCCCGGTCCTAGACATCCACCAAACAAAATAGACTACGTTGGCAATAGGACGTATGCAAGCAGATACCCGTACATCCATAAAGTGATCAAGGAACTGGTGGATAAATATGTTTCTGAAAATAGCCTGCCTTATGGCGAGGAGTTCGAGGGCACCGCCAACCATTACAGGAAGGTGTACGCCGACAACGAGATAGCTGTCAAATGCAAATATTTAAATCCTACGCCCAACAATACTGGAGAATTCACGACACAGTGAGTTATAGTGCATTTATTTCCATGTGACTTCATTCTTTGGGCTGGCATATTTTATTCACCATTAAAATGCATGACATGGCCTCAGGGTTCCGTTTTCAAGCATCTCGGTCAAGGATTACTGGCACGCCGTCTCATAGCATATCTTCACATAAAAATTAAGTCATATAACGTTAATGTTGGTTAAATTGTATTAATAAATCAGTAGATATATATTATTAGTTTTCGGTTTAAGATATCTTTAGTAGAGTTGTATTATTGTATAATTGTAATTCAATTAATATCGAAGTACTTTTCTATGTCTAATCAGCACTGGACAAAATACATTTAGATTTAGTATCATTGACATGATAAGCTCGTAAAAGCTTTAATTAAGGGTTGGTACCGTCGTTGCTAGACAGTCAGCATTGATAGGAATTTAGGAATGAATCATACGATAAAAACATAATTCTCGTATTATATTTTTTTTTATGTTATACAGGTATCCTCCATCGCTAAAGTTCCCGAAGGGAGAGAAGTTTGGATCCTACTACAGTTTCCGGGGCACTAAGACGCTTAACACTATCAATAATGCTCTAACAAATAAAATTAAGCTAGAGTATGAAGTATTTGTAAGGGTTGTGGACACAACTACTGAATAAACGAGCTAATTTACTTATTTATGTTAAATGTTATTCCTAAAAACGATATTTATGGTATTTTATGTGCTTGCAATAATCTAGTTTAATATAAGCTTTATGAAGTAGAAGGTTTATAGTTTTATTTTCCCTGAGAAACTATAAAATACACCTTAAAACATAAATGGCCATAATACCAAAGGCATTTCGAGATATGTTCCAATTATTAAAAAGATTTGACATATCAGTTCCTGCAGAATAGGTGGACAACTATATCTCAAAATGTAATGAAACTTGGTATACATATAACAAGATCAACATCTTGTATAATTTTGTACCGAAAAAAGGAAATGAATTTCGGAATAACCTAAAAACTGTCAAAAGTATCTCAAGATACTTTTGACAGTTGCTGTAGGCGTATTGTACTGTAACTAGTGGATATAGTGATAGATAGAATATACTTGAATCCCGAAGAATCTACCTTATTTGTCGGGATAGCTGAGAAAGTAAAGTCCACAGGCATTTGAAGTGCATGCAGCTTGTTAATAATCGAACGATACTGAAGTTAAATATTACATAGGTACCTATAATAAGACAATAAAAAAGAGCCTACCATATACTTATTTGTAACTAAGTATATGCATACAAGTTGCGTACGTGTAATTTCTTGCAGAACATCCGTTTAAATTGAAATTCCTTGTATAAAAATAATAACAGGTAAAACCACAAAACCAATAAGGTTACAAAAAAAAACTAAGAAAATGTCACCCTCCTACGAACAGGATAACACTAGCGACCTTCACAAGACACATAACGATAGATGTAAATTTTATTCTGTTTATTTATAAATCTGAATTTTTATAGATGTCTGTTACAAATGCATCTCATTAGAACCCTAAAAAGTAGAGCGACGATATAAAAAGAGTTAATTAATAAAAAACCTGTTGGGGCAGATACATTTTGTAAAACACAGATCAGTAAATTCTTTGATGTAAAAGATGATAATACTTGGAATATTAAACATACATATATATATTTATATATATATATTTAGCTTATTTACCTTCTGAAAAGGTGCAATGTTCAGAGAAGTCATTTTAAGTGGGTGGGTGTTGTCTTGGGTAGGTACGGAATGAAAGGCTTACCTGTTCTACCTACGTCATACAACACAGGTAAGACATCGGATAAGCTTGAGACTGCATTTAATTTATTTTATTTTATCAATAAAAAATATAAATGGAATTTTATTTTTAATTTTAAAATCTGAGATTATGGGACAACCGTTACTTCTGACTTTTAAAGGTAACCCATGTAAGAAGATTTAAATTGTATTTTCTTGAGCGGTTTAAGATCCACTGAAACAACTGATTAGTCGAACTTTTTTGGTTATTTTCAAAATAACTTAACTCGTTTGTTACTGGTAACAAAGCGAGTTTTGTTACTAGTAACGCATAGTTCGCACGTCATATTAGGGTAACTAGTTGTCAAAAGATTTGTAAATGATAAATTAAATACTAAATGTATTCATCATCAGTGTAGCTATCTGAATTTCCCAATTTAGTTTAGGATGGACCACCTCAAATAGGCTCATGCACGATCAAGGCTTACATACCTATTCAGACAGATGGCTCAGTGTTTTTTTATCATACCCATTCAGAGAATGCGTTTAGTAACTGTGTGATGTTTTAGTAAATGGTACTTGGTATATCATTCAATCCCACCAATGTAATTTCTAAAGGTCAGGATCTAGAGTGCTTGCAAACTAAGTCTGTGCACTACTGAGGGCGCTGTTAACACTATATACACTGCAATATGGCACTTATGGTTTTCCGTAAATTAGTTAGCTATTTCGACGCGCGCAAAATTAACTGGCGCGCACTCTACAATACCTTACATGAAAATCCTAACGGTTACGACCCTAGTAGAGTCCCGAGAAAAAGAGAATTATTAACTTCCTGCTAATTTATAGTCAAACAGCAGGCCTATGTGATCATCATGCTGCCGCACAAGCAAAATTATTTCTGTTGTAAGGTATCATGGATGGTCCTGATTTTGTATTTCATGCCTGAAATAGGTATGGTATGGTTAAAATGCTTAAAATGTTACTCTAGTTTCCTAATATTGTGTCCATTATATTGACGGCCTGATTAGCGCAGTGGTAGTGACTCTGCTTTCTGCGCCGAGATTCCCGGGTTCGAATCCTGGTAGGGACAAGCTTTGTGTGATGAGCACGAATGTTTGTACCCGAGTCATGGATGTTTAATATGTATATAAGTATTATATACTGAGTTCGCACTCAGTCCATTGTACGGTACCCATAACACAAGTGTTGCTTAATGTGGGACCGTATAGTTGGTGTGTTCGTATGGCGAAAAAAAAAATCATGGCAACACCTTTTATTTTTTTGTTATAAAAATGAGCTATCTGTTGCTGTCCACTTGCCGCTGACATAATTTGAATGGTGGGCGGCAAGGAGTCCGCCTGAATCACTTAGCAATTCCCCATATGGGCGCGGTCACTTGTAATAATATATCACATCTCGGCCCAAACAATCCGCCTTAAATGCCACCTTCACATAAAATTTACATTTTTGCAATTTAAACCAATGTATTGTTGTAATAAATACTCCATTTTCGAATTTGATGGTCGTATATAAAGAAACGATGGCCGTTTGGGATTTTATTTCAATTGTTTTGTTTGTAGGGGATCGACGGGATCATGAAAACGTTCACGGTAAGCGTTAACTGTAAGGGCTCAAGATAACTTAACTTTTTTATCTTTTCGTATGTAAATGGGTTATGATGCCCTTAAACATAATATCATGATATACCAAAATTTGGATTTAATTAGTCCAATAAGTTAAAAGGTAGAACTAATCTGACTGACATTTTTTCTAACGCTAGTGTTGCCCAGTCTTGTATTATCGCATGACCCGGACCTAGATACAAGAGTCTAACTCCTGAATTTATAGACGTTTTATAACTTTATCAAACATCATATAGTACTGCTCAAAGTAAAACTTTTGTGCGCAGTGCAATATGACGTTTGATACAGTTATAAAACCTCTATAAATTCCGGGGTAAGAGTTTTGATATAAAACTCTACGAGACTTATCGTATCGTTCTTAACTTATCGTACGCGCCTTAGTTTTCTGAAAATACAAAATCAAGACATAAGACATCATTATTATAGATACCTAAAGGCATTGATGAACAATTACGTAGATATGTTATGCTAGTACGAACGCGTTGTCATTGATGACCCAGCTGACGCACACACGTGTTCGTTATAGTATATCGTACTTTGGTTTCACTTACACTAAACGTAACAATGGCAGTGTAAACGAGATAGCATAACAATAAACAGGAGCAAAAGCAAGACTGATTTATGTTGCACTGCTTCGTTTATCATTATAAATGTAGCTAGGATAATTAGACTTAGTAGCAAGTGCGCTTCCCAGCTTAGTTTTGTGGTGTCATTTCCGAGCGCAAGAAACCTATCTACGTCATTCTTAATAGACATCCTTGTCTAAAGCACAGAAAAAAAACGAAGATTGCCTTATATATTGATTAACTTTTAAAAAGTCAGCTGTTTAACCTAAATGTTCTTAACCTTAATATATGATTTCATAGGTCGGTCTATAATGTCTATGCTTACACTATTTCTGATAGTGCATATTAATATAAGTAAATTAATTTTGAAGGTTACTCCAGATCCAAACATACTAATATAAAATAAAAATACATTATTTTGTATATGATACCGGATCATAGAATGAGGTCAACATATAGTTACCTACCTAATTTTAATTAGTAATAAAAAGTGATTTGTGTCATTATTAAATTAACGGGTTCTAGAGCATAAAACAGAGGTAGTGACATTTACTTTTGTAAAATGAGAAGTAGATAAGAATAACTTTTATTTTCGAGAAGTAAATGCTACTAGGTATACCTAGTTTTCAAAATCCACGTACTATCGGGGATACTACTACTTGGACCCTCATAGCAAAACGAAGCCCAACTGCTACTTATTGTAACGCCTCTGTAATTGTAAGGAGTAAGGTTTCTAATAGATCTACAAATATTATAAACTAGCTCAAAATCAAATGTATGAGAAAATATATTTATTGGTAGTCTATCCATTATCAAATCTTTCATCCAGATCCGTTCAGCCGTTCTGGCGTGAAAGAGTAACAAACATCCATCCATCCATCCATCTATCCATCCATCCAAACTTTCACATATATAATATTAGTATAGATACATATATAGTGGGAAGTGGGATAAAAGAACGTCGATATTTTGGTAATATGAAAGTTTTTCCTTCAGTTTATAGCGTTGGCATTAGCTGTCGGTCTGTGTCACGCTGACAACGACGGCAGGTACCACCCCGAAGTGTACAACGACGCCAGGTACCGGCGCCTGTCAGAAAACACTGACAAATCTAACTACAACACATACCAGCCATTTGTTTATAAGGCGCTCAACACGGACCTCCTGGCTCCTTTCGCTAAATATGGTAACAAGTAAGTAATAGGGTTCTTTTTTAAATTTATTAATCTCCAACTGATAGTAATTTTGATAGTATTTGATTCTTTATTTCTCATTGAAATAAAACGGATTTGTTCACGTTTATTTTATGTTTTCACGTCCCCAATGATTCGACTGCTTTACAGCAACTATGGTCACTGGAGGACTGAAATTTCGGGAACGTATAAACATAAAATAAATGCGATAAAATGCGTAATATTAGTTTTATTTAAATATGTGGTATTCTCGTAAATATAAAATTTTCTCTTTATAAATTCGAGTTCGACTCAAATAAGTACCTACCTGTTTCTTATAATTATTCATAATTTATATTTTTAATTAATATATAATTATATTTGCGATTAAAGGTCTATTTCACAATAGCTGATAATTATGGTATACTTATTATGAACGAAACCATATTTATAGAAAGTTAATGTTGTCAGTGAATACCTTAAACCTACTATGCCTACTGATAATTTTGATACTACAGTAAGGTAGTGTTCTATAAACCATATGTAAGTATGTTTAGGGGCGATGTAGCTTTTATTTATTAATATTTACCTAATTTAGTCCATCTCATTAGTCTGGCGTTCAAAGTTCTGCTGATATCTTGAGGAAGTAGTTTTTTGCTCTTATATTTAATTCTAAGACGCGCAATGTATAAGTCATTAATAAAAATAATAACAATGCATTTATTTAAAAATAATATCTTCTTTTTTTATTTTTCAGTGTTTACCAAACGACTGTTCCAACGACCGCTTTCACTTACCGCACACCAGTCGTCCCTCTCGTGACGTCAACGTACCGCCCCTTCGCGTACTCGACCCCTAAGCCCTTCGCCAAACCCACCAAAGCTCCTAACGCAGTCTACCTCAAATCGGTCACCGATGGTGCCGCCAGCGTCATTAGAGAAGACCGGACCTACGACGAGAACAACTACCATTTCGCATTCGAGACTGACAATGGAATTGCCGCTGAGGAGTCAGGAAGTGTAGAGCCTTCCATCAACGGAGTCGGAGGTGGTACTAGGGTTCGAGGCTTTTACGAATACATAGGCGACAACGGTCTGAAATACAGAGTGGATTACGTGGCCGACGAGAATGGTTACAGAGCCAGCGGCGCGCACTTGCCCAAAGCCCCTTAACCAAATACTAGCTATATTTAAATTGTTAACATTACCTGATGAAAAAGTTCGACGATTGAAATAAAATTTACACTGCACGGTTTTTTTTTTATTTTCTTATCCACCTACCAGGAAGGATAATATTTTAGGTCGTCGTTATGTGAGGATTGCAGGGAAGTATGGCACGTTGTTAAATTTTTGTAATAGCTACGTAGCTAAAATTTGTTTTACGCTTATGCAAGGATAAAAAAACTGAATTGATTAATGATGATGAAAAAAACAGATTAAATTATGTGCATCTAAAGGTTGCCGAGCTGGTGTACAGATATACTATACTACTGATACTATAAATGCCAAAGTTCGCCTGTTGCACATGCGTATTGCGTCTAAAACCGGTAAGATTTATGTTTTAAGGAAGATACAGGTAGGTACTTTTGGTTGATTGGTAGTAATATGCTATAGAAACAAATGCACGTACATTTGGAATTAAAAGATGATTTTTAAAGTATTAATACCGTGAAAATAGACTTTTTTATCTTGTAGTCCGGCAGGGAATGTCTTATGACTGGTGGATAGAAATATATAATTATGGTAACTATTGTTAACCGGGATACTTTAATTGCAATACAATTATAAGTAAGTGGGAAGCGTTCTTGGTGGTCACACCAGTGCAACAAAGAGGACATCATTTGGTTCTATGCGTTGTTTTTTACAAGCTACAATCATCAAAACACTTTCAATTATAGCTATATACTTGACAACATATAGCATTTTTTTTTCAAAAAGTATAAAGTCATTGAGCTTTGATAGCCTTCACAGAATCAGTATGGATTTATTGTTCCTCGTAAATATTATCGCTAACTTACCAAGGACATTTGAGGAAAATAGAAAACAATAATTTTAAGGTAATTAAATCTTGATATTTTTATTTTAATACCACGCTCAACATAAATTTTGTTCAATAAGTCACTTAGATGAATCAGATTTCTTGATAAAATTCTGAATTTTATTAAAAATATATATTTTGTGATTACAAATGAACAAAAATAAAATCATACGGTACCTACTGTCAACGCCTAAGCAAAACTCGTTTTACCGAAGAGTAGATATAGAAGATGGATTGTGAACCAGGTATTTTGTTTTATTCACGAAATTAAAGAACAAATAATTGCGTATCTAAAGTTATTTTTACACCAAAAAGGTGTTGGGTTTCGCAACTAAAAAAAAGAGTCTTAAGGTATTTTATTTTGCTAACTGTTGAGATGGCAATCTTCGGACGTGAATCGTATTTTTCCGGATCTTTATAATCCTGTTTTGTAGATCATAACCAACATTTAGACTAAGATAAATGAGTATAAGTGTGGAAGATGACAATATATGACTTCTCTGAGTTGGATTATATTGCTACTTAAAGAGCTTTTTTAAGAAAAAATCCGTCGTGTGCTTCGATAACCGTCCGCTTGAAAAATGAACAACTACTGGTGCATTCTAGTTATGAATCGCACTCATTTGGATTACATATTACGGTATTTTTCCTTGCATCATGAATAAACTTAATTTGTTATTCTAAGATATTAGATTGGTGCTTTGTGATCACAACTAAATGTTACACCTTTTAGTAATTAATACATATGCAAACATAATGACAATATCAATGCCATCTTGCGTAAACATATACATCGAAATGGTATAAAAGTAAAGAAGATCTCTTCAATCGACATCAGTTAACAAACAGATCTCTTGTGAAAATGAAATTCGCTGTGAGTGACATTCGAATAGAATATATATTGCAACGTTATGGCATACAATTGTTTTTATAATACATTCTATTTTTTTAGATTGCTTTCGCGGCTGTTTTGGCTGTTTCATCAGCCCAGTACCAAGGGTTCCCTTCCACCCGGCTGCCCCCTCGGCCAACGCCTACTCCTGGCAGCATCGTCCGCGTGGTGAACAACAACGACCAGGCCGCTAACATCCTGAGATACGACAACGAAATCGGCCCCGATGGCAGCTACAGCTATGCGTATGCACCTATATTCTCAATATTCTTATTGTTTTTTAACTCTCTATAGCATTATCTACACTAGGTATCTAGTGTACGGTTTATAGTATTTTAATATTATTTTAATTACTACAGGAATCCGTTAGTCAGTCATCCAGTCTTCCAGTCAGAACTATGATTCATCACTCATTAAAACGTTGCCAGTGTTAACATCTTCTTACATTATAGTATCATATTACAAAGATGTGTAAAATGGCAAATGTTTAAGTGTGCTATAATCCATAATAAGTTTATTAAATAACACTGAGAACCATTCGAAAATTGGTGTCAAATATGTTTAGTACTATTAATATACCTGCCAGTCTATTGATGGAATAATTTTATGTTGATTTGACAGATACGATACCGACAATGGCATCTCAGCTCAAGTTCAGGGTACTCCCCGTGACTTCGGAGGAAACCCTCCTGTAGTACCAGTTGTCTCCCAGGGATCCTTCTCCTGGACTTCTCCCGAGGGAGAGCCTATCTCTATCTCCTTCAGTGCCGACGAGAACGGCTACCAAGCCTCGGTGAGTCGAGAAATCAATTAGTTTTTAGTCATGGTTGAATTATTCATTTTACTATATATGTATAATTAATTTGGCCATATTTTTAGAATATTAATTGCTATCTATCAACTGCATCCAAATAAGCGGACAGTAGTAATTAAATTAAAATAATAATCGGCGAATAGTTTAGAATTATCATTAGTTTTGGGTTTCCGCGACATGGTGATGTGATCAATTTATTTTAGGATCATCTTTTATCATATAGTACAAACATGTCAATTTAAGGCCATTAGGTTATTTTCTAACCGGTAAATGTTTAACATTAAGTTGTTAGTTATATTGGCTCATTATTGCCCCAAAAAGAGGGCGAGGCTGCTATTAATGGAACGTTTCAAACTCATTAAGTAACCATACAGATGTCTCCTTTCGTACATTAATTGCTTAGTCAATACGAAGCTTAATGATGACGTAACGCAAGATGGAATGAATAGTACCCGACTGGTTGCCATAAAAATGTTAATGTTATAAAACTGTTATTGTAGTTTAGGAAATGTCATTAGTCCCAATCAGCTTACTTTGGAGTTCAATAAAATGGAAGGCCGATATATAACATTTACATCACCCTTTTGTAGTACCTATAGACTTTTGTAGATAATGTAATATACACCAGAGCAAATTATATTTCACAAAAAATACTTGGTTGCATTTAGCCCGTATTATTTCGAATATCAATAACAAACTTATAATCATACAATACCTACCATCTTCCCGGTGATTTGATCATAGGCTATGTACTCACCAGCCAACCAAAAATGTTACGGAAATCACTACGCTACCGTTGGCCGATCGAAAAATCTGACTAAACAACAGTAGGTACTGCGAATTTAGAGTGTAGGGCAGTTGCTGAATAAGTTTGTCCATACAGCGTAATATGCGATGCCTATTAACATATCACCTATCATTAACCTGGTGATTCTGAGTGAAAAACGCAGGCGGGGACATTTTATCCTACATCTTACTATTTTGATCAATCAAATAATATCCATTTTATGTTCCAGGGTAGCGCTATCCCTACTCCTCCCCCAATCCCAGAAGCCATCGCCAGAGCCCTCGAGTATCTCGCCAGGTACAGTGGTCCCCAGAAGAAGTAATTCCGCCTTCGCAACAGTATCATCTAGTCTAGCCGATATGAACCAATCTTTAATCTTAATGATAGATTTGAACTATTGTAAATACATGCATGCTTTATATAATTTTCCAATGTATAAATCATTGAGCAAGTGGTTATTTCGGCATCCGCACCTTTTGGAAGCAGGATGTGTTATTTAAATGTGATATAGAATATTATTGTTAATATGAGATGGTCAATGATGTATAAAATCTAAAAAAAAACAAGATCCTCTAAATGATTTCCGTGATTAAAGAATGAAAAACCAATGTTGTATATCATTATGACTCTATCGACACCTTTACTTTTAAATGTTCGGAATATGTAATGATACTGGATCATTTAATGAATACGTTATGCAAATTAATATTATTTGCGTCCTGCATCTCAAATAATAAGTGCAACGAATTGGTAACCTCTGACTTCTAACCCAATCTGGCATTTACTCGTAAAGGATTCGATATCCGCCAGTTTGATTTATTTAGGTATTTTTATTTGGGTTGTATCATTCATATTTCTAAATCAATATTTGGAGCCCTTGGTCGTTCAAACAGATTATCCACGCATCAAGACCAAATTAACTTAAATATGCAAATCGACGTGAACAACTAAGTCTACTGTTTACCTATTGATTTCTTATATTTACGCGAATACTCACATTGAAATAAAACATTTTTTTAGGATTTTATCGCGTTTTTATTTTGATTTCCGTTCCCGACGTTTCGGCTGCTTTATAGCAACCATGGTCACGGGAGGACTGATAACTCTAATACATAAATCTAATATCCAGTACTCCAGGCGTAAACATGTATATAGAACAACCCCATTTGTTATGAATTAAATTGATAGAAGAAACAAAGGTAACCTAGTACATCACGATTCGCTTTTACAACGTGTAACAATTGTAGCGGTGCATTACCATGTATAAAAAGAAGTATGAAACTGATAGTAAGCACTAATGAAAAAAGGACAATGATAAAAACTTTTGACGGTTTGTCCAAAACCTATCATCTTATTAATAAAGTTAACTTTTCTATCGCCTGAAATTTTAATATAATGACAGGGAATCAAAGAACAATCAGAAACATGGGTAACTTGCTAGATTTTTGTAGGTACCTTTTACTCCTTATCCACTCCTCAGTAATAAAAACTTAATAAGTAAATATTAATCATGTGCATGTTTCTTCCAAGATTTTTTGGATGAAGATGTAGCGACCTCTTCATCCTCATCATAACACTACACTGACGCACCATACCATACCACCCGCCTGGCTGCAAGATCTACCCTTTTCCGCTAAAAAGATGCGATGTGGTAACTGTATTTAGTTTCATTCGATGACGACGAAATTTTCCTTCCAGCTGGAGCGCACTCTGCGTTCGCCCAAAAAACCCGGTGAAGCTGCAAAGGCCGCATCGGCCAGCAGCGTACTGATCATTCAAATACATACATTCATACGAAATCTTCCAGGAAATACATACAATTAAACGTACGAATTCTGTGCCAACCCTAGCTGAACCCATTATCGAAGTGATTTATATACATATATAATAATGGTATTTATGTAAAAGTCAGCTATGTGGATGCACCGCGTAAAAATTCAAGAAACCTGAATTCGAGTATATCATTATGAAAAATTAATAATTCTAGTAGATGTGATACTCACTCCTAATGTTTCGTGGTCGCTATAAGTACCTATCTATTAATTTTAGTCACCCCTGGTACCCCTTAGGTTGGACTCAGTTAAACGGCATGTTGTTTTTCCAATAAGAATAGAACCCAGAAGACAAAATACCGAATGAAATAAACGAGATTAGGGTTTTTCGTGATGGTTTTGATATTTGAGTTTGATGTTTGATGTTTGTCAAACAGAACGAACCTGTTTGACAAACATATTTGACTACTGAAAATAAATAAGATACACGTTTTTTTCTCTTTCTGAAAGAAAAGTAAAGTTTGAAGCAGGAACTGCAACAAAATAATTTATACTTAACAAAAATATACTTTTTCAAATAATAATCCGAAATAATTTTGCAGCTTGACCTTTATTTGTTTGAAATATATAACAGTATACTCGTAACAGAAGATGTTGCGTTAATGCAGATACTCCATCATCTTGGTCAACGAATCTTTTAAGTTCTTAAGGAAAAGGGGCACAGTCGTACGCACATTGCGTAAGCGCTTTGTGCGTTACTTTTGGAGGCTTGTGCAAGAATGGGCTCCTGTGTAGTGCTTATTTGCCTATTTAGCTGTCCCAAACTGATATGGGAAATATATTTAAAAAAATTATATAAAATTGGTCGTGGATTATTTATGTTTTGTAACGCAACTTTAATACTAAATTTATTGTTGCAGTTTGTTATTTTTTCCTTATATTTAATTTAAGGTAGGGAATTAATTTACAAGCATACCCACCAGCCACAGTTAGAGGAGCAATAAGCTGAATATAAATGACGTGTAATTTTTGAATTTGATTAAAATTGCAAAAGTTGCTGAATATACATCGCTTATAATTCTCATGTATATTCATTGTAGTGTTTGGGACTCGTCGCTTACAAGTGTGATCAATAAATCACCGCACAATGACGTTTGGCCGACCGATCGAGTAAAAACTGCGGAATGTGCCTTCAGGCACTTAACGACTATCAAATTATTTGGGTTTCGACACGATATTGATTCTTCATCGACACGTTTTTTACCCGTCTATTGATTGCTGATAATATTTTCAATCAGCATATACACAGCAGTACCTATTATGTTCACTATTTATTATATGTCCTAACAATCGTTGAAATATCTACATAAAAAACTTAGCTTAATTTAGCTAACTGATCGCTTCTCTGGTTTTGTCGCTCAAACGTTTAATAATTCCTGTGTTTATCCGATAGTGTTCCATAATATGACGGGTTCCGTGATTAATATTGAAAATACTTAATCAAGTTGCAAGTAGTTAACTTGCTTTGCTGCAAGTAGGTAACTTATCTAATATTGCTTACAATACATTTAAAATAAATTACCTCGTTTCCTTCATAATTATTTTTTCTTCATAATTATTTGTCGATATAATATTTGACTGTGAAATCCACAAAACCTTTTAGGCTATCGATCGCATTACATTTGGAAACTCTTTTAACGACCTGACACCCAAATATTTAAATTATGAGTTGCGTGACCATAAGATTAATTTCGTTAAACTACTTAATATTCGCAGGCTGGCAGCTTTTTCTGCCAGCGGATCGGCATTGCCATCCACTGAACAAATGCCGACAGCCTTTTGAGTACTCACTTAATCCACCCGCGTAACTACCGATTTTTTTATCTGCAGTTATGATACTACCCCATTATTATTATGTTGTACTAAGCCATCCAATAGTTAAAGGCTGGATGAAACCAAGAATCTTGAAACAGTGGGTTTGAATTCAGACCTCCAAATAGCTGATAGCAACTTTTTTTTAAATATACTAATTTCAATGTATAGACATGGCCCACTTATTGTTTTATAATAGCAAAAATACATTATTTTCGCAGAAACTAAACATATTTATTAAGTTATTAGTACATTTACCATTCCCATTCGTGATTAAAACTGTAATTTCATAATAAAAATTAAATACATAAATAATTTCGGCATATTTCATTTGCATGGCAAAAATTGGGGATTTTTGTTTAAAGGCTATCAAACCAAGATCTTGGCGATAAATAGAGCTTATTTTAGAGGCTGAAGAGATAAAACAGTGCTACAGAGGCGCAATATATGTCTTATAGCTTATTGGCAAAACAAAATAAACGTAAGTGTTCACTTAATTTTCCCTCCGCCATTAATTCTATTCTAATGTAAAAGAAAATGAAGGCTTCCTGCGACGTCTAAAACGAGTAGATAACGAAGCATAACACATCTGCATGTTTGTTTTCTTTATCAAAATTGTACAACTCATCGATCTACGATAAGCAATAATTGTTCAAATATTCAATGAAGACATACTATAAAAAAATCATGATACCCACCGTAACTAAATATAGGCATTTTTAATATGGGGCATAACTGGAGATTAGGCCTCCCGTCACGGGCATTAGATTTATAAGAGTTTACTAAACTACTGACTAACACACAAATAGAAGAGACAAATTATACAAATCGTGTAATTATTCGAAAAAAATTACATAAGTTCAGGTAAAATGTAAACAACAATAATAAAATAAATACTCAAGTCATTGTGTTAATCTTTTATTGCTGTCATTAAAAATAATAATGCCCACCTGAATATTGTATTAATCTCTTGATAAATAAATATAAGCATAAATCTATAGATTAGTCGATCAGGAAAAAATATAAAAAACATTTGAAAAACTACATTAATTTCAGCTGCGCCTTAGTTCAGCAAATAATGTGATTAATGACCTCTAAATGTTATGGTGATTACATAATAAATCTTAATGGTTTGCATGGATGGATAGCCCAAGTGTTATTTTAAAACAATTTCTAGTCGCACGTCAAATTATTTAAATGTTATTGCAGTTCGCCATTTAAAGTGGGTGGTTCCTAGAGCGATATATAAGCCTGCGCGGATTTTTTACCCGCATTCGAACTAGTTCAACGTAGCCAAGATATACTAAAAATTAAAATGAAATTCACAGTAAGTAAATTGTAAATGGAAAAAATAACATCCATTTAAAATTTTACGGCTGTGAAAAGTAAATTTTTAGAAAAAAAATATGACAAAGTGATAAGTAATCGTAATTTTTGTGCATGCAGGTAGCGATATTGGCTTGCGTCATCGCCGCAGCGTGTGCGCAGTTCAGCAGCGGACAGTACAACCCCGGAAAGTACGATTACAACCAGTTCGCCAAAAGGCCCACCATCTACAGGCCTTACACCACCCCTGCGCCCTACCGCCCATACCGCCCCGTGGCCCCTACCGTCACCATCAGCCCTATTGTCTACACGACCCCCGCCCCCGTGTACGTGAGACCAACCGTCGTCCCTGTTGTGTCCAAGGTTGTGTCTGACGACCGTAACGCTGAGACCCTCAAGTACGGTAACGAGATCTACCCGGATGGCAGCTACAGCAACTTGTAAGTACACATCTGAAAATGTTTGCTGCGATATCATAATTAAGGCCGTGTTGGGATATTATTAAAAAGTTCATGTTCTTTGTAGCTTCGAAACCAGCAACGGTATCGCTGCCCAGGCGCAGGGTGTCCCCCGTGACTTCGGTGGCAACCCCCCTGTAGTCCCCGACGTCGCTCAGGGCTCCTTCTCCTGGATTTCCCCCGAGGGCAAGACCATCGCCATCACCTACACCGCTGATGAGAACGGATACCAGCCTTCGGTGAGACTTTAAAACAATGAAATAATTAACTTTCATATTATAGACATGGTGTCGTTAAAGCTTTGCTCGTAATAACTTCGTAATATTTCAATGAAAATTGCATTGATGTATCAACATTTCAGTAGATGCTGGCACTGTAATATGATAGATAATTGGCTTATTTCCCTTACCGTCCACTTCATGCAACCCATCTGCTTATAGTCGAGGGACTAATTGCAGATAAATAAAATTGGAAAAAATATCATTATAACTTGATCTAACAATAATAACAGGATGATTATCATGTATCTCTTCCTAAACTAATATTTTTGTGTTTTCAGGGTGATGCACTCCCTACTCCTCCTGCCGTGCCCGCCCAGATCGCGCGCGCCCTCGAGTACACCGCTAAGTACCTTAGGCCGCAGTAAGCAGCTAATGCAAATAACGAATCTCATCGCAATTACATCACAGATACAATAATTCAACAAATAATTTAGTACAACTTAATTAGTTATTGTTATAAAGAAATAAATTGTGATATACTTTAATAATATATTATTTGTTATTTCTATGTGACATTTGTGAGGCAAGTGTGAAAATAAAATACCTACTGTACCGATAAATTGTTTAGTTCATTTCTTTCCCATGTTTAACTATTTAAATTAAGACATTAAGCAATAATTTTGGACGCAAGATTTTAATCAAATTAAAACACAAATTAGGCGGAGTTGGCCTTTTATCTTTTGCAACCAAAAAAAATGTTTTCTTTGTATTTTTACAGTAAAATAGTCTTGGTTTACCTTCGTTTAAAATATTTAAGTAGGTCTATTAGACATTAGGAGGAAGTCATCATTTTATTCAGCACTATTTTTGCTATATTGCTTATTTTTCTATCGTGCATATTTGACTTTTGACCGAATCATTTGTATTGGGTAAATAGGTACTTAAGGCGGAACTAGAAGTATGAACTTTTAAATCGATTATTCAAAAATTAACATTCAAATATTATTTGAGCTTATTTATTGCTTAAGATTTTCGTCATAACTAATGTCATAAATATTAAAATGATCGTTATGTTTTAAAGTCGATAGGTATCGATTAATTTCAAGTTTTTTTGGGAAGTAATTTGTTGAGTGATGTATGACTCAGAGTTGAGATGCCTACTCGTGGGATAGTAGGTACTGTACTGGTTATTGCAGGGTTCAAAGTAAATATACACACGCAAAAGATTCGCGTGGTTCGCAAAGGGCATCAGATAAATAAATTGCGATTAATAAGTTGCCATATCTTAGTAACTCAATAATATTTATTATCGTCGATTAGACTCGACACGATTAATCGAAATCTTAATCTACCTATTACTATTTTAATTCCAAGACACTAAATAATATTATACATATCTGCTATAAATCAAATATTACAAATGTAAAATTACTTTAAACTAAGCACAATTAATGAACTACTATATTTTTCACATTCAGTAAAACGGCCAGCAGACCGCTTACACTAATTATGGAAACTATAGTACACTGACTTCCCGCAGTACCTCATAAATGCAGAGAAGAACTTGTACCTTCCATTTTACTGCAATCACTTTAAAATCCGCATGATTTCAGGAGAGTGTTGAGTGCACTAGAGAAGAAGTCAAATGCACGCGTGCGCCTTTTTTTCTACAGCGTTAATATTTGGGGTATAATTTGAAAATTGACACGTGCAAATAAAAAAGATAAACGAATATTTATGGTAAAATCGATCAGACTCCTGTTTTGGCGAGTGTTACGCACTAAAATGGTCAACAAGCGGTCATTAGGCTGATAATGAGATAACAAATCAATGGTAGGCCGAACCGAATATTGTTGTTTGGTCCTTGGTTTTTATAGATGTTACATGTCACCGTAAAAGGCTGCTGAACCCACGCGATTGCGCCGCGCCCATCCATCGTCAATTTACGCAATACCAAAAAATCTATATATAAAACGAGTTTGGGAAGATTTATTTATGTTACGACCTTAGAGCAGAGTTTATTCGTTAAGCAGATATTTGTAAGCGTTTTTTAAATCAGCGCTCTTATTTATTAATTCATTGCGAATCGATGAACTTTATCAACTGATCATTTACATACGGCATGTGCATATTTAATCGTTGCTTGCTATGATCACCCGATTAAATAAATAGTTAGTAAAGATGCAATTGACCGTTATAACATCAGCTTTATAATTATTTTGTTTTACTTCTTAAGTAATGAGTCAAGTTGATAGAACGCTTTCAAACTCGTCTCACCCCTTTGGGATTTTAGGATTTTACTATGGGAATCTAAATTTTAATACCTATTGATTGTGACTTGTTTTACGGTGAAGGCAAACGCATGAAGAAATCTGCACGTCTGTCGGAAGTCTTGTGACGTTCGCCAAGCCGCACTGAGCCAGCGTGGTGGACTACGGTCTAAATCTTCCCCTCATATTGAAGAGCACGCCCCCGTTATATTAGGACTAAATACCATAGGCGAGATGTGAGTGAATTGTAGTGCACCTCTCACACGAGGTGTTGAATTGTGTATATACTTTTTAATATACATAAAATTCCATTTATAATTTACATTTTATAATTAAAACTCCGCCGGCAATCCGCACTGGGCCAGCGTGGTTGACTATGGCTTAATCCCCCTCTCATTGAGGGGAGGCCCGTGCCCAATAGTGGGACATTAAAAAGGGCTGGTATTATAATTAAAACTAGTTTTGCTTCCGTTTGTAACATAGATAACTATATCATAGGTAGTTCATGTAATTAATAAATTACGTGAAACCGGGTTTCAACGGAGATGTTCCAGTTTTTTGTTTTGTTCAAGAGATTCTGAATATTAATATTAAATACCTACCTTATAATGCCCAACCCATCATCACCTTCTTGTATTTAATTTAAATACTGTCACAGTTTAGATTGATTAATTAAATAATGTTAATTTTAATTGAATGCCCAAAGGTCTGTTTTTTTATTGTTTTGTACATTTCAGCTTGGATTCTGATTGGTTGGTAGATCTTGAGTGTTGTCGTAATCAGCATTTGCTGAAGTAAGATAAGTATAGGTTTTAAAATAATGATCATTAGACAAGCTTTAGGTGCGATCTTCACCTCTCGACGCATCGTGATGTTATGCAGTCCAGTCGTCTCGACCTTAGCATTTGACTCGACGCACCATCTTTCCACTATACGGTATACTAGTATTATTTAACGGAATCACTTGGGTATTTGATTTTAAGGTCTAATAAGAGTATAATAATGTACCTGACTGTTAATCACGGTAGCGGTAAACCTGTTTTGTTGAAGTAGATTTATATAAGGAATATTATACGTAAAATCAATTGTACAATATACAAACAAACATGCAAGTATATGGTTATATATAACTATATGCTAGTAGTGTACATAGTTTTGCCATGATTAATGTGAAGCTCTATGGCCCACCTTTGTCTACGACTCGTGCTCGTGCTGCTTGGTGTAGAATGTCTTTTGTTTTTATCCTTTTACGAACACTGAATTGATTTAGAACGCGATGATACTATAAAACTAGATATATAAGTACAAAAGTGATTTATCAAAGTAGTTTTTATTTTCGATATGTTTATGGAAATTAATTAAAATAACTCAAATCGATAAATATTTATCCGGAAAGGAATTAATCATGGCCTCCTACCTTTTTTCTTTTTGAGCATAATACAAGATTCGTCGTCGAATATTCGTAATCGTTGTCATAATATCAACCAATAAATAATTATTATTTAGCTAAGAATGGTAATGTCAATGTTATGAACTATATAATTGAAATATTTATAATATTCCCCAATAATGTGATTTGTTTTATGTCATGTTTCGTTGCGTAAAATAATAAATAATCAGTCAGCAAGGATATGTAACCTTGTATTACTAAACCCAAAATTTTGGGTGAGATAATAATACACTTCTCAGTTGAGGTCGCGTTCGCGACACAATAAAATTACTTTTAGTAAGTCTAAGACATCAACAAACAAATACTTAAGGTTAAGCCATATTATCGTAAATAACAGAATGGATCATCTCAATTGATGACACAGTACATTAATGCTAATTTTAGCTAGTATACAAATTCAGAATAAGCGTGTTCTTGACAACATAAATTTCTACTAGATCCTATTAGCATTCAATCTTATCTAAATACGTATACCACGATATAGTTTACATAATTTAAATTTTTGTTACGAGTATTCGCATACATTTTATGCAATATTATTATATAAAACTATACAACAATCCCAAATAATAATTATAACAATAATTTACATACAGAGATAATAATTATTATCGCTGCAATGCTCCTCTTAATGGATGAATAGAGTAGTCCGGTAGGTGCTTTTGCATAAATGAGTTGTATGCAAAAGATATTTATTTTATTACTATAATAATTTGATTTCGTCTAATAGGAACTTCATCCTTATATCACATATAACAACGCCTATACCAGCGTTAAATTTGTCAATTTTATTTCTAGTAGCTTTACTACTGTGTGTGTAGTAGTGCAGTAAGTCTTATATTTGAGGCCGATGGAGCGACAATTTTCATTTCAATATATTAACAAAGCAAAAAAATAGACGTACAAATAACATGTACATACTTAAATCTTAAAAGGCGGTACATATATTTAGGCATCAAAATAAATGTTACTCTAGAATAGCAAATTAGACTAACGATCATGTTCCGCTCGCGGTCTGCGCGGGGTGTAGGATTTCGCAAATATCAATGTGATTCTGAAAATTTTGTGGTTCCGGAACCACAGTTCAGTGGAACGCAGTAATTATTTCAAGCACCGAATCTAGAACGAAGTACATAATATAATAAAGACTTTAGGCGTATTTCTGCACCTCCTGCTTTAGTGACAGAGATGCTGCGGCGCAGATTGTAAAATACGTAGCGGCTGCGGCACATCACCGTGAGCATAATTTTACAGGTTATGTTTTACGCTTCTGGAATATCGCTTGCCTTGGTATGATGCATGCACGGCGCAGCATCGCCTTGTGACGTCTGTCACCATCTTTAAATATTATCTTATTATTATTCATCTTTATCTCACTTGTCTTATTCACCAAGGTGCGGCTCTAGACAGGTTGTTTTGTAACAATATCATATCATATGAATTTTATATCGCGTTATTTTGCTCTAAATATACTAATATCATCTTCAAATGGTGGACAAGAATGGCTTAATGCTCTAGGTATTTAATATAGATATTGACACAATGTAAATAATATCCGATAATGTTAGAACTCTGGTAGAGTATTGGCCTTTTAATTCAGAAGAGATGATCTGGCGTTACTCGGAGAAATTTTCATTTGGCCTCCGTGACCTAACATTAGGGCTAATGCACTATATCACATATAAATAGAATATAAATTAATTACTATGATAATTTTATTTATTTATTATCTGTCTAGTGGCTAAATATACACGTGCCATTTGCTTTATTATGCATACAGAAATAAACCAAGCAAAATAAATCTCATACTAAAAAGCGGCATGTCATATGAAACTGTAAAATTATGTATATACGACTGTAACTTGAGTAGAATACTTTGTAATAATGTCAAAGTTCGCGCAGAATTAACACAGTGCAATTCAAATAGGTACCGAATTGATGGTCAAAGAATTGTTATATTTTTTTTTAAAGCTGTAACTAATTGTAATATATTTTGAACATCTTTATTCTGAGCATCATGAATTTGCATTCCAATACAGATTGGTGCTATAAATGTATGAGAGTTTTCGATTCCAACCAATAATATTGGCCCAATAAATGAACCTGGGGTTTAAAAAAAAAAATACGGGCTATTTTTGTACAGTGGAATGTGTCGTACTCAAATGCGCGTCCGGTTGAAGTTCGTTTAACTCAAACCGAGATCATAACTTAAAAACGTGTCTTCCAGACCGACAAGAGCGTTGGCGTATACGAAAATATTTTATTCATGTTCTATTTAAAAAACGTACAATCCTTGCTTCTTTATTTAATATGATATTTATTATGAAGATCTGATGTGGAGTGATTATACCGGTACACTGCTTCTCAGTGCAAAGGGAGTACTGGCTAATAAATGGATATACAAATTTACTTACATATATACTATGCTAAAAATGTGCCTATTATAATGATAATATATATAAAAAAAAATATACAGACCTAGCGAAAGAAATTATACCCAATGGAAAGTCCATACGGTCAAAACAGTCCCAATGATTCTGTCATCTACAGGGATAATACCACACGCAATACACGCAAGCCTCAGGACACTTAACTAATACTCATCCACATACACACTTCTTCAAAAATTAGTCATACTTAATATTTGTAGATTAGTTTGCAAATTGTTAGCAACGACCTAAATATCCAAGCACTCTTCAAACCTTAGACACTTGGCTCCAGCCCGTGCCTTTGGATTTCCCTCCCCTCCAACAAGGACAGAGAAAAAAAATATAGTGACTTTGGTAATTGTCGGCCAGCCGATTTCGATTGAAACAAAGCGGTCCAATAAAATGTAATGAATCGATCCCAACGCTAAAACATACCTCCGTCCTCTATTCGCTAAACATTTGTACGGATATCACAGCATATATTTTTGAGTACAGTCTGCTATTGTAAAATTGGGTTATTAAACGGTGGTGTACATATCGATATGTTTTTTTTATTTGGGTGAGGACATTCAAATCGAAAAAATGACAAGTATCAAATTTTGTGAAATATATTGTTAATCTGACGCTCAAAATCTTTATATATACTTATTATTTCAGTACATTTACCTAACTAGGTTTATTTCTATTTATCATTGTACTCTTATAGCCAGTGCCGTTTGTGGGGTTGTCTTTAATGATAAGCAACCCTTCTGAACGTCATAAGGCATCTCATAAATTATTATAAACCTATTTATAAACTCAATTGATTATAAATAGACACCTGTATTGTGTCCGCTCAATCTGGCTACAAAATAAGAAATAATGGTACCTGATGACACGTCATAGTTGCGTCCTCGGCACCATGCCGCTAACATTAAACGAATGCCTATGCGAGTAGGTGCCTACTGTAATAGTTCAGAGTTCATATAAACCACTACATTATTTTATTTGCTAATGAAAGGGATAAGGCACGGCCAATGTTTTTAAAGCTTATTAATTTAAAGGTTTGTTGGTTTTTTGTTTGACGCTTCAAGATGTATTGATGATGATGGACACTGGCAGCGCTTTGCAGACTGCGCAACCCATAGGAAGTTTTTTTGTCAATCATCTTCTTCTTTCTTTACGAAATGAAATGCGATGAAATAAAATGGATATGAAAATGGCCTCACCCACAACTTAGCGGGTATTTTGCCAATGTCAAGTAATTAATATCAATAAAACATTCAATAAATACACATTATAAATAAAATAATGGATTAGACATGATGATATGAAAATGGCGTCATCTTTGTCAATCATAGAAATGACATTGTGATTATGCCAGTTGCGTAAGCGAGATGCCACAAATGACTGAAGAAAATACTGGTGGCGAACAAATTTGATTTTGGCTGATTATTCGCTCATAAAATAATCAATTTATGGAGTTTCAAGTAAAGTTGTTATTTAGTTATCATCCCTGTTAGGACCCAGCACTTGTCACGGGTATGCGTAGTACGCATAAAAGCGTATCTAGTGCATCCCTCCTTTAAAGTGCAAAAGTAATTATGACACAATGTGCTAATAGCAGTTTTATTCAGTATTGTGTTAATATACCGCATGGACACATATAATCACTGGGTTAGCTTTTTTAAATAGTTTAAAAAAGTTAATAGCTTATTTACCATGTTATTAATACTATAATGACTAGCTACATGATGCGGCTTTTAGCTTCTGTATTAAGTCTTCTTTATTTATATCTAGAATTTAATTGAATGATGTCATTTATACGCACCAAAGAAATGCCATTCAACATTTACAGTCTCGTTTTACCATCTGAACACGACATCCGCTTAGACCGGTTATACATTATATTCAAGACCATAGCTAATACTGAGATTTATATTATTATTCAAAATGTATTATTTATGTTCAAGGGATTATTTTGTGTAAGCAAAATTAGATGAGTTAAGTATATAAAGACATAAGTAACCAAGCAACAAAGTGGATATTGGTCACTTAATCGCAAGTTATAGCTGGATTGTAGGTATATTTTGGTAATTATTCATCATTGATTTGGGCTGCTCTAGATTTTAATCTTTAAGCAATAAGGTTTATTTTTCAAATCTGTTTAATAAAGAAGATAGCAATAAGGAATACTCAAACTATTTTTAACTAGCACTTTTGTCTGACACATTAAACTTACCCATGCGGCCCCAAATTTGAGTTGTGCTTGAGTATCTTCTAACCGGTCCTCTATCGTTTGCTGACACTTAATCTATACATAATCATTAATGCGTAAGCTACTCATCGCAGTGGGAATGTCACATATAACAGTTTCTCAAAGGAAATCTGTAGAATAGACAATGACGATCCAATTACCAGTATATTGTGCTAGCAGACTTAGGGTTCAGGATGGTTACGGTGATGTATGGAGAAGTACTCATGAGAGTAGTCTTGGAGCGATTATACGATCAGTTTGTACGTCTAAATGATTTACCTAGATATACATTTTATCCTTAACCGTCGCTTCGTGTACAACCTTTATGAGGTGAAGGTTGTTTAAACAGTGATGTTCACTATTCTTTATAGATTGCCGATGTCACCCTTGTACCTAATGATGATTTGATTGAATAATACTGGGCACTAGAACGAGTCTTGATAATCTATGTAAATAATAACTTATAGATTTATTACTATTATTTTATACTCTTGTTATAGCTCCTTCGGATAACATTTTCGTATTTTGTTAACAGGTAGTAAAACATATAAAGAGATTTCGTTCATTGAACTTAAAACTTTATTATAGTAGATGCGTTTAGGTCATATATCTTAACTCCTTTTATATAGTTTTTTATATTACCTAGCTAGGTAGAATTTCATATTACTTTATAGAGTGACCAATAAATTTACAAAAAAAATGTAACATAAGTAAGTATTTTATTGCAGGTGCATTAATTTACATATGGCCTAAATTATTTAACGGTGCTATTTTTGTTTATTTAAATCGTAGGATCCTATACACTATACAAATTTGGAATGTAATTGAGCACAAATTGCATTAATATCAACGAAAGTATTTGCAATAAAGTGAGCAACACTGTTTGCAAGAAAAATAATTCTGCTAGAGACACAGCATTGTTGTTGTTTTTGCGAGAATGTATAAATATTTGTAACAGCTTTCAATTAAAATTGACGAGCCCATTGTAACGACTACAGTTTTCTCATGTATCTAATATTTCATAGTACTTTTCTTTATTTATTAGTTAACTAAATAGCCTCACTTAATATTATTTGCACACAATGAGGTACCCATTCTTGCCATATCTGTCAAATATCCTATTTAATTTTAGTATAGTTCTGCAAATTATAGGATATCCTACTACTTGCACTTTATTGATTGAAACTATACATTTTAACATCCAGATATCGTAGGAATAAAAAGTGAATATCGTAATTACCCAGATAATGAAAATGTCGATAGACCATCAATTACTCGAATGTAGCCCGCTTTTATATTTACAGCTACATTAGTAGGGGCGTGTTTATAACACTGAACTAGAGAATGGCATAAGGTGTGCGAAACAGTCCCACACTTCCATACCTCGTGGTCCCACACGAGTGATTCCTCTAATCGCCCATCAGCTAATGCAATTAGATTAACCTCCACTGGAATTCGCATAAACTACTTTAATTAGCTTTTGTGCACCAACACAATACTATAATTGTTTTATTGTTTTAATTCGGTCCAATGACCCGTTTTAACAAAATTGCACGTCTCGAAAATGAGAACTTTATCTTTGAATCTGCAACAATGTGTTTATAATTTAGCTGGTAGTATATATATGTAGGGTACTACCAACTGCTGCTTTCTGCTTTCTGTGCCGAAGGACCCGAGTTTGAATCCTGGCAAGGACAAGTTTGTGTGATAATCATGTGTAATTGTATACGAGTCATGGAGTTTAATATCTTTATAAGTATTATTTACTGGGTTCACCCTCAGTCCATTGTACGGTACTCATAATACAAGCGTTTGTTAAGTGTGGGACCGTAAAGTTGGTGTGTTCGTCTGGCGATATTATTATTATTGTAATTAACGCACTAGTACGGTTTAGCGGGTTTAAATGCGGTGTTCTAACATAATAATTATTTACGAGCATGTTAATTAAAATGCTGCTAAAGTAGTGAGTTAGTAAAAGGAGCTTAACAAAAGATGAGAAATCAAAATACATTAGTTTACTATTATGTACCCACATATGTGTTAAATGATGTCAATGTTATAAACATACTCATATAAAAGGAACGTTCTATCGACTGACATTGTACAGATGTCGTATATCACCTACATTAATAGTCTACATGTATATATAAATAAAATGTAAATGCTGTTCGTTGGTAAGCGCATCTTTTAAGAACGGCTACAGCAATTTGGCTATTATTTTTTAAATAAATTATTTCGTCTGACTAAGGTTTTTTTAAAGAAACACACCACGTGTAATAAAAAAACTACTGGTTACTGGTGGTAGGTTTCGGCCGTGGCTAGTCACCACCCACTGAACAAAGCCATGTCGCCAAGCGGCCTAGCCGTGTTCCGGCATGATGTTCGGTGTTGCCATTCATGTGCCTAGTGAATGTAGCGTCTCTATCTACTGCCGCCTAGGAAGGCGGCAGTAGATAGAGACGCGATGAGATCAACGATGGAGCATACTTGCCTAGGTAGGAACCTAGGCAAGTATGCTCCATCGTTGATCTCATCGTCACTTACCATCAGGTGAGATCGAGATCAAATACTTGCCTATAATGTAATAAAAAAAAAAAAAATTTGAACAGTCGTTAAAATATACTATATAGCCACTATACCATACGACGATACACGCATTGCTATTTGTATATTGCCAGTACGTCAAGTGCGCGATTATACGCAAGCTAACTTTATATAGTCTAAGTACTTAGACACTTTGTATGGAAAATCGAGAAGCGCCTCTAACGGATGGTATTTAAATCTTTTAATTCTCCATACAAAATGTTTAACTACATACCCTCGAAATTATGGACGTTCTATAACTTTATCCCTCGTCATATAGTACTGCAAATAAAAGTGTTGTATTGCGGAGTACTATATGGTTATTTTAATAATGTTATAGCACGTCTGTAAATTCGAGGGGAAGACTGTAAAGTATAAGGCTACCCTACGAATAATCTCGCACTTGACGTACTGACAGGCTAACGTCTAGTTAACGACATCTGTTGAAAACTGGAAATATAAACTTCATCACGAATTAATATAATGTAGTAATGTATTATTTAATGTAATGTGAATATACCAAAATGTACAAATATAACATCACAAAGGCAACTAATAAAATACAATATGGCATCATTATGGCGTTTCTATTTAAATGATAGACTGGATTATGTAGGTAAAAACTAGTTTATAGTCCAAGTGACATAATTTTTGCCATATTTTTGTCATTTCTACGCTATACTTGTATAGGCGTGTCAATGGGCGAAGCTCAAAGCTTACCTCATCAGCCATTAAATAAAACACACCCAAATGCCTTCTGATAGCCTAAGTTATAAGGTCATTAAATTTACTAGAAATCTTTAAAACTATATATACTACTAGCTGTTACCGGCGACTTTGTCCGCCTGGTATTTAACAAAAAAGTTTTTTCTAAAATAAAAGTAGCATATGTGACTCCTTGTTACATCAGCTATCTGCCAGTGAAATTCCCGTCAAAATCGGTCTAGCCATTTCAGAGATTAGCCAAAACAAACAGACAGACAAAAATGTAAAAAAAAATTGTTTTGGTATATGTACCGTGTATACATCCAAATGCACTTAGTAAAAAGCGGTTATTTTAATATTACAAACAGACGCTCCAATTTTATTTATTTGTATAGATGTATAGATGAATGGGTCATAAAATACACATGAAAGTGATCTAAATATTAATTTGGGCAATACAGATAAAGATAATGACATATTTTGTAATCTATGTGTGTTATATGCAAATAATATGCTTGCGTCATGTTGATCTAATTATAAATTTGCTTTTTATTGCACATTAATTCTCTGAATATTTACATAATATTTATGTATTGGTAAAACGTAAATGGTAATAAAATAATTAACGGATGATAAAATTATTACAATTGTTAATTAAATAGTGTATTTATTATTGTTATAGATATATCTCCAATTTAGATGTTAAGCAAATTTAAAACATAGGAGTACATTGACTCGGCTAATCTTAACATCCTCGGTAGATCGACCGATGTTTGGTTACTAAAACTTTTAGTGTACATATCCTGAAGAAATATCATTGCTATTTTTTTTCTATAAATTCTTATTGAAATTAAATTTATTATTGTTTATTAAAAAAAAATTAAAGTGAGGGATCGAGATGTACCTACGAGTAGATGCGCGTACTTAAAGCTTATTGCGATTCTTTCAACATACTAATACGCATATGAATCGGGAGAAATGGTCGCCAAGCCATAGTATTCGTATTCACTATTACGTCATCACTCACTTCACTTACGTGACCTAGGTATGTAAAAATATACTTAGTTAAAAGGTAATAGCAAATATAAAAGGTTGGCTATTTCCATCAACCAAGAAACTTGTTTCACCATGGTGTCACATGTAAAACAAGTAGATGCGCAGGTGCGCCTCAGCCAGTTTAAGTAAAATTGTCAAATGTCAAATCCAGTAGCATCTTCACAACGCAATTTGCAATGCATTTGAAATAAAGCGTACGTATCATTTAAGTGTTACGATGGTCTTCGTTCGCGAGACTTGATAGTTATTCTATTGTACGATGAACAAGATAATGTTCAATGATGGGACGGACTCGACGCATGTGGCCTATGAAAATCCTAGTTTTCTTTAATCTCTCTTATACTTATGTAATGAAAAAAACGGCTCTATGAGATAAACACTAGTTATTATACGCAGCTCTGTTTTATTATTTGGATATCTATTAAACTATCATATATAAATGATATAGATCTAAGACCCCATTTGTATATGATAACGTAATTTAGACATTTAATAACATTTCATTGAAGATCATGTATACGATCCTAGATCTATGTCAAATGTGTATGTTAATTTAATATCCCCTACCTAATGTTATAAAAACAGTGATAGACAAGTCAGTGGAACGCTTGGCTTGGTAGCGAGGAGCGCTGGCTCAAACCCCGGCTCGCACCTCTGAGATTTCTAGATTTAGTGCGAATCTCATTATCAACGATAATGATCTCTTGCTAAACGGTGAAGGCAAACATCGTGAGGAAACCTGCATATCTGAAAGAACAAGATGAGTGAATTGATATAGATAGGTACCTACATGTGCTTATAACAAATTTGTCGGACTTAAAGAATTAACGTAGTACATGCTAATATTATTATATACTTACAACCAATAGAATCAATAAAATCTAGGAATTTACTACCTATTTAAACAAAATAGACATGAGGGCAATAAAAAATAATTTTAAAATGACTGTTTAATTTAGGGGATCAACTAATGGCTCATAAAGACAGTCCACCTGGTACATATATGGCCTTACAATGCCATATATGGATATATATATAATATAACATTCTCAGCAGGGCATTATAAAAACATGTTTTGTTGAAAATTAACACTATGAAAGAATCAATAAAGAATAAGTTAATGCAAATATACGTTTAATCATGAATTTGATTATGCTAAGCATATTTTTTCAACAATCAACCTAATTGATTTTTTTATAAAATCCTTACAACATTTTCGTTTGATTATAAGGAAGTTAGTAGTATAAGAAAGAACGCAAGGGCTTCGATTGGAAAAATAATTTCGTGGACTCGTAAAATCAACGCAAGCTACTCACCAGCCATCTGAAAACTAACTCAGCCAATGGAATTATTATTTGATTATATTATGAACGGGATTACCTTAATTAAGATCGCTGCAAACAGAATACGATGGCAGGCACAAATCCAATGCAATGTACTGAAATTGTGGTGTTTCTGGGCAAACTATCCGGCCACTACTTGAGTGGTGACGGTCGTGTTCCTGTACGCCTAACCATATTGACCACAACTGCATCACGCAATCTCCAGAAACAATCTTCCGAGTTTAAGTCGTTTAGTATCGTCGACGTGAAAGACGACCTATTGAATGGAAGTACAGTAATTGTAAATATGTAATTTACATCGCCAAGTACGGCCCTGTATACTGCAGTCAGTGCAGACTCCCCCTGCTGCATGCAATGCTAGACAAACCCGCGTCTCTATAAAAGGGACAGGTGATTAGGCGGCCAAGTACAAACCGGCGCATACGCCGACTACAACCACCACATGGGATAATCTTGTTTGCGCATCCTGAATTATCTAGTGTCCGATACAAGAAAATGGTGAGTTATGTTTTAAATAATTAAAAGCGGAATATGTTATGTGGAATCATGTTATTTTATGCAGGCTCAAGGTCGTTATGATATTGTATAGAAGTTTTCTGTTGGCAGTATTTGTTCATTGCGTAAGGAGTTTTTAGTGCGGGATAAATGCGTTATAAACTTCTTATAAGAGCTAACAGTTAATGCGTTTATTATGATCCGGCTTTTTGAAATCGTGGTAGGTTGAAGAGAGATGTATCTTAGATCTATCTTAGATATTGATACATTTTGATAAAATAAAGATAATATTTACCAATTATATCTTTATTATACTGTATGTGATTTTGTATCGCTGTATTTTTTTATGCATGAACACATTTTATGATCTATCGGTATAAGGATTATTGATGTTATTTTAATGATAATGGAAATTAGTAAAAAACAAATTTCGTGACATCATACTGTCATGCCAAAGAGTGGGAAGTGGAGCCTTTTAAGCAATACATAAAAAGAGGAAATGATTTATGAAGGTTAACAAAGTTATCAGGCAAAGTTACACTTAAAAGTTTCAGAAACACTTTTACTATTATATTTTTTATGTAACAAAATTCTCATACATACCCACAAGCCCTCTGCAAGAGGGTCTTGTCGGACTCCTACCGACTCAACTCCTCAGTGCTCTTTCTCCCGCCTTGTAGGGGAGGGAACAGGTGATATGGATTACCTACAGCGAAGTCTTTTTCCCACCTCTTTTTTGTATCGCGGTCGGCTTTCAAACTACCCCATTTTGGCAATTTATTTATTCCAATTTAGAGCAATTGTATTCCGAAACTCAACTAGTAGGGCGACCGGTACCTTTAAAAGTTAACGTACTCTTCGGGCACTTTAAGCACGGAGCTGTTACTTACCATAAGCGTAATCAAATTATTCTTAATCGTAATCCCTGCTGTGACTTGACCTTTTAACCTGTGCCCTACGTTATTACTAGCATCTCTAACATTTATACCAAGAGGGGCCTTTCAACTATAGTATACGTACTAATTTCTGAGTCAATCATTATTCCTTATAACTGGATAATTTATATTATTTAAAGAAGGTTACATATAGTTATAATTTGTTAATATCATCTCATCATTATATTTTATTCATCATGATTTATACTTGTATATAGGTTAATACGTATATTATGTTAATGATATTAATGTATATTGTCCAAAATGTCAAGTTAATTCTATTTTTACATGGATTTGGCACACCTTATAGTCTAAAAGTGTTATAGACAAAAATAATGGGAAATTGAATAAGGTAGTATACAAAAAAATGCAGAACCACAATCAAAGCCTACTTAAAGGTATTCTACATCGATTAGGATTAAATTTATAATACAGGTATATACCCAATAATTTAATATTGAGATACGGCCGCATATACCTAGATATTAAGTGCAGCCTGAAAGTTGAGAAGTTCAGAGGTTTGAGCAAAATCTAGGTTTATGCAATACGTCGTGCGTTTGCATCAAGAATGCCCAACCTTTGTCGACAGCTTCGCTGTTTACCCGGTGACAAGGAACCCATCGTTTTATGCAAATCTTGAACAAGCATCGTTTCACGATAGGTTATTATCGCGAGATTGAGCAATAATTTGCGTCAAATATTCCTCCGTTTTAAAGCTTTGTATGTTTAAGAGAAGTCATTCTGTATTATAGTAACATGTCATTTGCTGTCGGTAAATAAACGAACTTTTCTTGAGAAAATATATTTACGTATTGCAACTTGAGCAGGTAAACAATTGGTCTTATTATACGGGTATTTGACGGGCGTAACTAACCAATTTAATAATATTTTGTTAATAAACGTCAATAAATTGATGCGGTTGCATACCTATTCAAAGAACCCAGGTACAATATTATGCAAAAAAGCGGCAAATAAGTAAAACATAAAAGGTTTTAATTACAGGCTTTGAAAAACAACTGTGAAGCTGGCAACTAATTATTAGTTGTTAAGTAAAAACATAAAAGTAAATAACTTTATATGGCGCCGACTTCAAGAGTTTGATACCTTTTATGTCACGGTAATTAACAATACTGGGGTTAATGTTGTATGTTTTTTTTACATTGCGATACTCGTGTGTGCAATAAATTAAAAAAAAAAAGAATTTATTCGCATTGCCCCACCTCGAGCGCTGACGACATCTGTCTTTTGTTTTCTTAGCTGACGCGCGGAATGTGCCCGTGCCATGCTCGGGAGGCTGCGTGCTTGCTTTGGATCAGGCCAATAATAAAAAAATACTTCTTTTGGATTTACAATACCACAACTCTATGTTAACTATAGAGTGAAGTAAAGCGAATTAATTAAAAAACAACGACTTTACGAACACTTTACTGAAAGTAGATAAACAAGCCTTAGAATATTGTTTCAGCATTGTAATTTGCACGATGCAATCTTTTTAGTTCCATACCTACCTTTTTGAATTTTATTAGGTTTTGCGATGAAACCAATATTTGAGGCCAAATCTATATATATTTATAGATTTTATATAGATATATTTGCTTGTCCTCGCCTGCAAAACGTTATAACTTTTCTAATAACAATTCTTAATTGATTAAGATTTCTATACATTTGAGGGTATACTTTTGAATCCGCGCCTGGTCCCCTGCAGAGGCGTGTGAAAGGTTAATTAGGTACACACCTTTTGTTTTTGCACGCAGTACATTGTGTTACCGAAGTCACTCTCAAATTCTGTGACATATTCCCACAGCTCAATACACTTGCAAAATCTCGAATGTGCCAACGTCTGCATAGCGGCGTGGCTTCCACAGGTACTTAGGCGTTAGGTACTAAAAATAGCTCGTAGGTGACAAGCGGTGACATGAAAACCTTTTGTTGTGTGCAATAAACTGTGGACCACGAAATGTGTTAACGGTTTTATTAAAGATCTTTAGCGTCCGTTTTACGGCTGATTTAAATATTCCTAGTACAGTTTACAACATGTTAATATGTCGTAGACAGGTATTATGAAATGTTATATTGTTTAGCTACTAAATAAAAAACTATCGAGAAATAAGGAAGTTGGTTATTCCCAGAGTACCATCGTACGACGTTACTATAATGTTTTATATTTTTATTTGCTTATAGTGAACCTATACATTTTTACAATCATGGACAAGTTCGATGCACTGACATGATGTAGTTTTATTTTAAATACCTCGTTTTAGTTCATCGATATTAAAATGATTTATTAATAATTGTAACCCTAATTGGCTATAGCTGGCTCATTACAATAAATATGTCACCATTTTTTTATCCATTTGTAAATTAAATCGCTGCCACAATGTTGTACCTATTGATCTTTGATGTTTTTTAACCGTTTGGAATACTTATAAATAAATTAACCATAGATGATTGCATAAATGTGACATGAGGACTCGGGTAGGTATTCTCCATTAATTATACCTTTAAAACTGGCAAGTGTGTTAACGCATGCAACACGTAGAGTTCCGTAGCCACGTAAAAAGGCCACTTGGGAGCTTAATTTTTCTTAAACGAAACATGCCTTACCTTTATTTTGTAACATTATGCGAGTTTAATAAGAATACAATATCAAGTTACTAACTGGTCAATGTTAATGGTCCATGAAGCGTGTCAGCCTTCGTAACAATATCCCGTGTGGGAAAACTACACCTGATCGGTACGCTACTATTTTATGATAATTTTCAGTCGATCGACATAGAATTGTTGAATTGTCTTCTGATTTCAAAATTAGAATCAGAATATTTTTCTTTTATAAACCATTAAGTACTTACTTACGAATCGTGAAAAAATTCACGTAATGGAAATCGTGCTAATGGAGACTGTCACTACTCATCCCTAATTGGCGCCACAATCTACTCCTGAAAGGATGAGTGAAGGACAGATATCATCTAGTACCTAATATTTAAATACGCATTACGGCTGAATTATAGTTTAGTGAGTGTTTATAGTGCAGTTACACACTCTATCTGCTACTAGGGTAGTATACAGTTAGCTAGTGAAACAAAAAGTAGCCAGATTATCAATTAAATTCTTAGATAAACTAATAATAGTTCCTGATACTAGTTACCTTCAGTCAACTAATAACTAAGTAAATGTTTCTAATTATTATTTCAACCCTGTGCATGCGTAAAGTGCGATGATCACTCCCATGCGAAGGCCGTGTGCCATGGTAGTCAAAGAGGTTGAGTACATAAAAACATTATATTTTTATACAGATTTTATTGTTTAAAATTTTATCTATAACATTTTCTAGATTTAAAATTACCTTGCACTTCTACTCATAATTTTACCTCATTAAGTTAAACCTCACATTGTAACGATAGTAGATATGTGTGAGTCCCTAAGCGAGCGAGTACCTTAGAATTTGATAAAAAAAGTGAAAAATTATCTATACAATTAGAATCAATACGATTAATAGCTATGGATATATAGTAACAATAACGATATTATTTGTCTGCCAGCTCTTGGACTAAGATGACCACAAAACTCGCAGTTTAATTGTGTGTGTCTTATGTTGTAGATACAATTAGCAAGTGAGCATTAGATATTTGTACACGTACTTGCATGGCTGAATAAGCCTCAGTGGCCCCAGAGGGTCACTGAGAAGTATGACGTTAAGTCGTTGACCATTGCGGTAATTAATGACACTATAAACCTCATTTAGGTAGTAACTGCTAGTATAACCACAACCCACCATCTTGTCAATAGCTCCAATAGCTAGGTAACAAACACTTTAGCTTCTTAAAATAAAACTAAAAATTTTAAGGATTTTATCGCGCTTAATTTATGTTTTTACGTTTCCGACCATGGTTGCTGTAAAGAAGCCGAAACGTCGGGAAGGTAAAAACATAAAATAAACGCGATAAAATCCTTAAAACTAGTTTTATTTCAATGTGTAGTATTCGCGTAAATATAAGAAATCAAGCTAGCTCCTTATAATATTAAAAAGATCTTCATGTTAGATTTACAGATAATTTTTATTTATTAAGGACGGAATTACAGCCTCTAATATTAATCTGAAACTTTTTAATTGTTTGCGGCGATGAACTCAAGGCCTGAATGGTTTGCGGGATAGTCCTATAATATTGTTAAAAAGTACCTCCAAATATATAGAATATTTTGCCTCTATTTACAAACACATTACAAATAAGTTGATGTCTCCGAAAAAGCCTTTGTTACGCAATTTTAACGCGATTACAGCTTGTATATATTTGGGTTTGACATTCCCATCAACAATTAATGTCTCTGACCCTTCGATGTTATAGGTTTTAGATATAAAATAGCAAAGTTACGACAATGTTTGAAATTAATATTAGATTTTATAACGCCTTTAAGACAAACCTGAGTAGGTACGTATAATGAGTACAGCAAGTCAATTCTCGATTAGGACATACACGCATCTAGTAAATTGAAGACTAAAAGGTCGCTACCTTCTTATATTAATAGGTCGCAGTTAACCTTGTTGCATCTTCAAGTATATATATATATATATATATATACTTGAAGATGCAACAAGGTTTATATATATATATATATATATATATATATATATATATATATATATATATATGTAAAAAGCTATATATTCATCATAGCAATATTTACCAACTAAATGCCGGCGCCTGTGCCAATAGTTTCATCAACTTGCTTCACTGTTTGCTTTGCAAATACGACAGGCGTTAAGTGAATTAATTAAGAATTATAATTAAGTGACTTAATTAGGTGTTTTGTTGGTGCATATTTGCTCTTTCGTTAGTTTTGCTAGCTTAGTTCTTGTGTGTATAGGTGTAATAATTAATTGATGTTGTGCAGAAATATATTTGATCTAACTTCTACCGTACTTATTAGAAACTACAGCTTGACCTAATTTTAATAGGTATGTGGGCACTTAGCTAAATATTATTTTGGTAATACAATAAAATGTTTATTTCAAACTTAAAATGACTTAAGCAGTATCTAGGAATTAATCACATTTTATCGTTCCATCCACGAGAATATTACCTTTTTTTACCAAAAACGATTGAACTCTAGCACTAATTAGGGCACTACTCCTAGAAATACAAAAATGACAGTACCAGGAGACCAGTTATTTAAAAATACGTCAAGGAATAAAACAACGCTTTCGATTTTTGTAGAAGCCAATGATAGTGACTTTTACCCTCTTTTGTTTTCAGAGGGTGTTAGTGTTATTTAGCATCGTGGCCGCAGCGCTGTCGGCGCCGCAGCAGCCTTCAGACAAGGTGATCGGGATCGTCTCTCAAGATTTTGATCAGCAAGTTGATGGATCTTACAGATACAGGTAAAGCTTGATAATATTTACCTAGTTATACCTCCAGTTAGTACTTGCTTCTATCTATGTAAGAATGCGTAAATGGCCTTAAGGTGTGCAGGTAGTAATTTCCTCTATAGATAAATGTATATACCTGGTATATCTTTCAGTGGGTACTGGTTTAGGATATCATTAGATACAAATAGAACGCGAAAATAATACCTTCCACGAATTTATCACATCTAAATATGCATAAGGTATTGTATTTTTTTTATTCTAGAACTCATCGATTCGTCATTGACGAAAATAAAGTGCAAATGAAACTTATTATTAATGTTATTACATATTGTGGGCTTGCGCTGCAGGTTTCAGTGTTACATAACTGCCTATTATATTATACGTATGAGATGTTATGTTGTATTAGCAACCCTATTATCATTGATTTGACCGCCTGTGTGAGCGTTTGTAGGTCAACAATAAAGGTCAGGAACACTAAACAATTGGAAATTCCTGAAGTTATGATTAAATAGGTACAGTAACCATATCGTATGACACTTATGAACTATTTTAGGTTTCATTTGTATGGTACCCATTAAAACATTAACAATGGAAATAAGGTAGTTTTAGGTTGCCCTGTGTATCGACCTGTTACTTCAGCAACAATAAATAGTTTAAGAGCAACAATAAAATAAATGCCACCAATAGTCTATAATTCCACTTTATATAGTTTTATAAGGACGAACGAAACAACCTCGAGTTATTTGTTTTCAATGAACATATCAAAGTCGCCTCCAAAGACAATAACTTGACAATACTACGATGAATTCCTTACGCTTACATGAAAATTCAAGCTTTTGGCTAAATTATTTTCGTGTACCTATCTGGTTATTATTTAAGTGCAAATTTATACGTTTTTTTTTTTTTTATTACATTATAGGCAAGTATTTGATCTCGATCTCACCTGATGGTAAGTGACGATGAGATCTACGATGGAGCATACTTGCCTAGGTAGGAAGGCGGCAGTAGATCGAGACGCTACATTCACTAGGCACATGCAGCGCAACTGATCTGACCCGCCATCCATGAATGGCAACACCGAACATCATGCCGGAACACGGCTAGGCCGCTTGGCGATATGGCTTTGTTCAGTGGGTGGTGACTAACCACGGCTGAAGCCTACCACCAGTAGAGTTGTCACCTAGTTGGCACTACCCAGGGTCACGTGTAGGGTATCTCGAGGGTATTTAATTCTCCTACGGACGAAGGTGACTCGACCCCCAAACGTATTCACATAGAGTACCTAATTTAGTGATTGGGATAGCAAACTAAGCTTCATCTTTGTTCCCCATAAAAATACTGAAACGCTACTCTTTGACGGCAAATTATTTTAAACAATGATACACACAACTGAGAGAAAAAGACGATTCTAGAAGTTAAGTAGGAATTAACTTCTATATTTTTTTGCGGTTACTTAATTTTTATTCTATTGGGGTTTTAGTATTCGGCCCGTCAATCACAGACACTTTAATCGGTGAACATTGGATATGGAATGACCTAGTATAAATTATTTTACAAGTACACAAATCAGTTCGCCTCACATTAAGGGGCCGCCTGTGCGACACTCGAAAAATATATGAGTGAATGATCCATTACCTAAGTAATAATTTTAAAACCACATGATAATATTTTTTTCTAGCTATGAGACCGAAAATGGTATTAAAGCAGAGGAGACAGGTACATTGAAGAAGGCCAGTGGCCCCGACGCTAGTGACGTCATCGTAGCGCAGGGCGGATTCAGCTACACAGCACCCGATGGCACTGTCATTAACCTGAACTACATTGCCGACGATGAAAATGGCTTTAGACCTGAGGTGATGCTTTATTTATACAATTTCACGAGATTGTGCAATTATCTTCTGGTCCCGTAGCAATATATTGTTATACAATTATTAGATAGTGCCAGTATATATGCTCAGCAATCAGAATCATTGTTATCTTTTACTGACTGAAAGCTCATTATGATCCATCACGACGGCCTATTGGAAATTTCTCCATTGAGTCGAATTGAAGTTAATATCCAGTTTTTTCCGTATTTTATTATTGAGGGCACCGTATATATAACGACTAGATTTATTTGTAGTTATTGTCACCAACATTTTCGGAAGATATGTTTCCACGTTAAAAAAACTGAAATATTACATGTCGGATCTAGACAGATCCTGAAGTTCTGAGAAATGTTGAGTAACAAAAATATAAATACACTTACATTCGTATTTATTATACTTATTACACACGAAGGTGACTGCAGTAAGGCTTAACAGATTCATTGATACATTCTAGAATTTATCTACTTTGTAAATTATTATTTAATTTATAGAATATTTTTAAAAGGAACCAACGAAGAGGATTTTATGTCAGAATATATTTTTTGAAGATATTTTATAGCAACGTTTTAAACATTCAAAGGAACTTAATTTTTAATATTTGTCAAATATACATTCCCGAATTGCGTGGTGCATTCACACCCGGTACTAATTGATATTTGTGTTTCGGTCTGGCATGCTTCAGCATGCGATATTGGTAATAGTGTTTGGGCGTTAGCCCGTCGTAATCATCAATAAATACAATGGGACTTTGAACGCTGACGTCATTGCACATGTAGGTGGACGCTTTTTATATTATCAGTTACCCTTACACAGATATATTACAGATCAACTCTAATAAAGTATTCAAACTGAACAATTTTAGATGTACTTTTATAGATATTGCAATATATATTTCATTTCGTCATTGCTTATTTAAAATATTTATTTAGCGTAAATCCAGCCTTGAAGACTCTCTATATTGGCTAAGTAAATAATAATGATGACCTATTTCTTGATATTAGATTTTCGCATATATATTCGTACCGCGTTGCAAATAATTTACTTAGTTGAAGTATAGTATATGTTCAAGGTTATCGGGGCACGCAGCAGGATGTGCCGGAAAATATGTTAACCTTTAGTAGCGAGTATTTTTTTTGTTATTCCATCATACTAGTAAAAATAGATTGTAGAGCCACGATTATAGTCAGCAGCAGTCAAAGTCAAAACACTCAAAATTGGTTTGACAAAATTCTTATTGGTAATAGTCATCGCTATGAATTTTATTACTTGAATACTCGCTATGGAGATAAAAACTGAATTAAATTATAGGTAGAGATTTTATATCTACTATTTATGACATCTAATAAACTGTTCTCAATGATAAGACGCATTAAATAGTTTGACTAGTTTAAAAATGAAAGCTTCTTAAAACTTGTTATTATTGGTAGAGACAGCTTGAATTTTAGATTCAATTATCAATATTAAATCTCGTTTTATGTCGGCTGTATCGTGTTGATAGTCTGGTATGACGGTTCAAGTCAATACACAGTCATTGTCTTGTGATATTTCCTCCAACTCTAGACATTCCTCTCTGCTTTACTGCTCTATTTTACATTTCAGGGCGCACACTTGCCGACACCTCCGCCCATACCACCTGCAATTCAGAAGGCTCTCGACTACCTGGCGACGCTGCCGCCTCCCTCGCCATCCAGGAACTAACACTGACATCTGACATCACGCAATCCGCTAACTGTTCTCATGTACCAGCCGCAGGAATGTCCTAGAAATACTCGTGCCATTTTATAAACAGATTATTATGCTCCGAAATGTAATGCTGTACGAGCAGTTTATATAAAACAGTTCAAGAATTCACATCAAATAATTCTGATCTCTATCAAGTTGATACAAGGACAATATGTTAATGCACTATATAACACAGACATCTTCGGACAAACAAGGTTTTTTTTATACAAAAGTATGAAGCTAATTTAAAATATCTTGCAATTAAATAGCATGCTGTTATTTAAATTCTGTTTACAAAACGGTACCTATATTAAAATATTATTGTAATATTATAAGCAATATAAAATATATAAAAAAGAATGTACAACAACTGAACTGTGATAAAAATAATTGAATTTATGTAAAATGTTTGTATATTTGTTTAATTAAAAGCATAATCAGTGCAAAAGATGCATTGCAAAATAAAATTGCCTTTTAATTCATAATGTTCCAACCGTAAACATATCAAAATGTTGCTACAGTTTGTATTATAATGTAGTCGTAATAATCTATTAAAATATTTTATTATTGTATAAAATTCTTATTTCTTGATCTTATAAACCAATTAATCGATGTGGTCTCCATAGCTGCTATAAACACTATACGAATATTGGCTAGTAGGTACCTAGCTATTGCCCGTCTGCATTGTTTTTGTAATGTGCATAAAAACAGAGTTTAAAGTAGCACAACATCCTTCTTTTGTTTTTATCATTATACACAGATATCAAGGTTTTATTACGATGGGACAATAGTGGCAGTACCGAGACTGTTGATTAGCATTAAATTTACCAACACAATCTGTTATGTATGTGCTAAATATTGATGTCATTTCCTATAAATCGTATCGTATCAATGACTATTGGCTACCGGCTGTTGTAATTACGACGATGACGTCCTTAATTTTACCAATAACTCAAAATAGAAATAAAAAAAACGCAAAAAAAAAAAATACACATAAGAATTTTGTCGTATTTCCTAATGGCATAAAGTAACTAAATCTTAGACATGCTTTTAAGGAACATGCATTTAGAGATTGAAACAATGGTGTCGAATCTGTGCAACATTCTCCAAATCTAAAATGCACTAAAATAGAGATGAATGTGTCAAAAAGATCAACGAAAATGAGTTTCGTATCCAAACGCGCAACTTATATCTAAAATTGACTTAATTTAGATAATTTAAAATTAGATTTAGTGAATGCTGCACAGAATCAACACTAATATTTACAAAATACAATCCCGGGAAGTTTTCAAACTATTTGCTTGTAGGTACATGTTCCAAGAACAAGTTTAACCGAATTTTGACGCAGAATTATGAGTAATGCGAAACTCCCGAAGTACGGACGAAAAACCTAGACATATTTTAGTATGCAAACCATTAACATCATCCTAAACTTGATTATTTCCATTTTAACGTTAAGCATATAAATTTTTATTATCATAATAATAATTTGTAGGACAATAATTAACAAGCAAATAATTTAAGTAAACATATTACCTAGTTATATACATAAACATGCATAAAAATATGTTAACGTTATATACAAAAACATGTTATAAATACTAAAACGAGATATGAATGTTTCTTTTATTTAATTGATACAATGCCTATACCTATAACATATTCAATATTAACCTTCTCATATTGTGCAGTATTACCATTCCTATAAAGGATTAACCACATTCGTATTTTTTTTAATTTAAAGTTGTAATAATGTACCATAGGGTGGGAGTCCAATCCCACCATGCAGCGGTCCCGGCCATACAGGGAGGAAATAAAGTTACATGTAAGTATGTCAACAGATTGTATAGAAATAATATATAGAAAGCAAAAGTACTCGGTACCGGTATTCATCAGACAACCTGTTTGCTATAGTGAGCGTCAACACAAGGTCATTGACGAGAAAATCACAATTAATAAGGACAGACTTTCAGAATGATGACCCCGTAATTGGATATAATACATAATAATAAAATAAATATTTTGTTTTGTTATTGTGTGATAACTTGTTAAAAAATATATTTAACTAAGTGTCCCCGCGAACTTCACACCGCTTCAGTCAAATATATGATAAAGTGTATTATGTTTATTACTTATATAGTGATTTTTTCCCATATTTTAATAGTTAATCTGCTGTTCGATGCGGAGGCAAATTAAAAAAAAACTAACATCATGAATATCGGTCCGTCCGTTCTTGGGTTATAAATGGTGTAACTAACACGACTTTGTTTTATATGTATAGATTTTGACCTTTGCTAAGATGTTTTACATAAAATGTTTGTACTCCACACTTAATATGATTTGTCATGGTTAACTTATTTTTTAAAAATCATTATGCGGTACAAATGTTCTACTCGTGCGCTAAATGTGGATTCACTAGCCCCTATTTCAGCAGAAATCCATATCTGTATCCGTCATAAATTGCAAACAATATTGTTCTAGTTAACACATTGCTTAATAACTACTACTTTAGTCAATTTTAATCACTATTTGTGCTCTGAAAAGAGCCATAAAATATTCCGCCTACACAATAAAACAATTCTTACTAGCATAAATACTACTGATGCTATCTTACGTATCCAGTTTTTAGTTAACATGTTTGTACATACTTGTTATATGTAACACTCATTAATCAACTAATTTGCATTGAATAATGGAGATTGTGTGGATTTTTATGATCACCTGTTAATCAAACAATGAAATATGTTTGTGATCTTAACCTAAGTCAACGCCTACCTAAATAGTATCCAAAATTATAACTGCAGCTTTGAGATTCGCTTTGTTACAACAAAGGTTAACTAACGAATACCATATGCGTGCTATGTCTGATAAGCTACACTTATTGCACACTTATCGATCTTCTCAGTTGAGGTCGCGTTCCGATCCGGTTGTAGAGTTAAGAAAAAAAAATGACAAATTGTAAGTGCCCCCGTAGGCCTATACGAAATAAACGATTTGACTTTGACTTTGACTACATAAAGGTTTTATAAAAGAAAATGCCTATCCTATAAGTATTCGTTTGACTTAAATAAAATTACCGTCAATTGTCATAGCAAGTATGGATATGCAAGAGTAAGATATTGAAAAGTAAAAATAAAGCGATAGAACTTATTTCCATTGGGTTTGAGACACCTGCAAGATTTTGTCTGAATGAAGACTGAACAAATTTTATTTTTCTGATGTTTACGAAACCTTCCCTTAATATATACTTTTAAGATTTTTTCACTCTTTCCGTAACAGGTTCAGGGGTGGTCTTGGTGGCTAGCAACCGCAGAGCAGCCTGGATCGCCGGAGGTATAGGAGGTGGAGTGGGCAAGTGAGCACCCACTGGCCGGTAGCCGTTCTCATCAGCTGTGTATGACAAGCTGAAATCATTGCCATCTTTATCCTGTAACACGACAAATATAACGGATTCATTATTCAATACATTACCCAAATGATAAAATGAAAATGACTATCTCAAATTAGGAATTATGATAATTACTATACGAATACTAATACGAAATAATCCACGTATTGGGCGTAAATCTAATATTAAAGAATATGGGATAGGCCACTATTGCTCTTTTGACCTCTAAATAAACTACCGCACCGCATGTGTCATCATATCTGCGACTATAGGTCAGCAGGGCATATATTAAATTAAGGTTAGCGTGACTTTGAAATTATACATTTTCTTGGTCTTTAAATTTAAATACTTACGGTATAAGAAAAGCTCCCTTCAACAGCTTCGCCCATTCCACCGCCGTTTTCAGATGTTTTCAGTATGCCTCTCCCAAAAGCTCTGGTACCGTCGCCGCCCTCGTAACTGAAAAACATTTATGTAATGAATAGTATAAGCGTTATGAAATCTTTAACCAAATCCAAATTTCTAACGCTGGGTGTCTAAAAATTGGCATCTATTTAACGATTGATTAATTATAACTGTTAATAGATACTGGTATAAGCAACATTTATTACCTGTAATGAAAGTTTCCTCTGTGCGAGTAAACGTAATTTTCTGATTCAATTATAGGCACTACAGGCTCCCGAGTTCCTGTTCGCTTTTGAAATCTGACAGTCGTTGACTGTGGCTTGTCTGGCGTTTGAGTAACCGTTTTTCGTGTTGTATAGTCGTTTTCATTTTGGGAAACTTTAACTGTAGTATTCTCATTCGTGTCTATGTCAGTTTCATCTTTATTAATTGTTGTTTTTCTTACTTGTTCAAGCCGTCTACGTTCAACTTTTCTTCGTTTATCGTTTTTATTGTCAATTGAATCTTGCAATATAGAATCAACTGCTTTTGCCACTCTGGATTGCGAACCAACACTTGAAGAACGCGTCCATGGTTTAAAGCCTTCCTTATCACTTAATTCTATTGCTTCCAAATCTGTTGCTATTACCTTATTTTGTCCTTCGTCTGTGTCATTTTTATCTAAAACAGATTTAGATTTAACCGTTGCCTCTCCTTCGTAATCATTATATAAAACTGTAACCGGTATATTATCGTACTCACCCGCTAAAGGGGGATGGTTCAAATTATAGTTTCTTCTATCTATGTCAAAGCGATCTCGTGGTACACTCTTACTTTTGTAAACATCAACACTAATTACACTACAAACAAATAATAAAACAGTGGGATACGTATACAGTGATAAAATCATTTTGTATAAATTTTATTTCTGTTGATAATCAACAACCCACTACTCACGCGATTAAAATAGTAATGAAGATGAGTCAACAGCCTAACTCAGATCAAATCAATTTTTATTCGTAATCCGTTCACCAGTTTGACGAGAATTTATATTCTACATACATATTAGTTTTATAGTCTTAAATTAAGCATACAATACTGTGATCAAATAGGTAGTGATATTAATATTTATTTAGCTAAAATTATTGAATTTTATGTACCATTAAATCCTTCTAAGCATTAAACTCAAGCGTTTGTAGCATCAAACGGCCTATTTTTTTCAGCTTGTATGCGAGATATAATAATTTTGCGTACCTCGGCTGAGAACTCGGACTTGTCGTTTGTCTTTAATACAAACGAGAAGGACAATTTTAATTTTATGCCCCTTATAGTCTCTAAAGCCCCATCTTTACTTATTAATAGATACGTCTAATGTAAAGTTTGTCGTAAATATTTATGCATAGTCAAAAGTATAATAAAATATAGATACCTCACGTCAATCGTCTTGTCTTTAAAATTATTATATCAATTAATGTCACGGCCTGTGGATTTCAGAAATTGTAGAGATTTATTACGCCGCACTTAACACCTAGACACGCATAAACACTTATTAGTGCATGCATCGCTGAATATTTAAGGACCAAATGTTTCAGGTAGTCATCAGACCTTGTTAGAAGTGGACGACAGTTTAATAGCGGCGGATAAATCGCCACCGATCATGTCTCATTGTTGACACCTAGACGATTGTGCAATTTTCCGAAGAACACATCAGTCAAGCGCTAAGGTTGAAGTATTTAGCGTCCGGTAAGGCTCGCTCCGGAAGGCGGGGGGAGGATAGTGTAAATAAATGAATCTTACATATAAGTGCTCGAGGAGTCTGGAGTATCAGTGAAAATCTGGATCGGTCACAGTAGACATGTATTCGAAACTAATTTACTTGTGCTTGCTTGCAGCGAGTGTTTTCTCCGCGCCCCCTAATTATGCAGTTCCTTTAGAGAGACAACAACCCACAGTGATACCGATTATTTCACAATCCGAGGAGTTTAAACCAAATGGAACTTACACATTCAGGTACATAATTTAATCAAATAAGTGACAATATATTTTAATTATCTTATTATCAAGTAGGCTTTCAGTTCCTAGATAATTATTGTAATTTAACTCTCTTGCTCTCGTGCACTTAAAGATATTCAAAATAGGTAGTAATCAGATAAAAAAATCATATAATTAACTTAAATAGAATTTTAATTACGAACACTGTAATAAATATAATAAATAAGGTAAATCAGTTCAGCCGTTCTCAAGTGATGCGATTACTAACGAACATCATTTCATTTACATTTGTCCCCGCGAACTTTGTTCCGCCTCAGAATCAAATGTATGAGAAAATTAATTATCTTTACTATTATTGCTTTATGTTATTTTTTCCATTTTTTTATATTTATCCCGCTATTCGGAGCGAAAACAAATGAAAAAATTAAAGATCATAAAAATCGACCCACCCGTTCTTGAGTTATAAATGGTGTAACGAACACTTCTTTGTTTTATATAGATTATACTAAAATTAATTCATTCTAATTATCAATAAATGTAAATTTTCAATCAAACATTTTTTCTACTAATAAAGTTCTCATTTATTAAATAATAACCTAATTATCATTGTAGCTATGAAACAGGCAACGGAATCAAACGCGAGGAGACCGCATACGACAAAGTGCTTCCAAAGAGCAAGGCTCGACCTGACAGTGATGAAGGCGGTGAAGACGACAGTGACGAGATCCATGTCCAGCGCGGATCTTACTCTTACACAGCACCTGACGGTTCCGTTATTAGTGTCAGGTAATTAGCCTTTTAGTTTCTTTACTATAATGTTTTGGAAACGGGAGTATCGTCGTTGCAAAAGGTGAAGCATTTTTTTTAATATATGTATTATAAAGCATAAACTAGTCTTCCACTAAACAAAACTTTGACAAAACTTGCAAATATAAGAGCTTGCTTTAAGTATTTGATAAAGGAAGAATTGAAACTAGAATTAATTTATGAGAAATAAATATTTTTTTTTCGTTTGTATTACAGCTATATCGCTGATGAAAATGGATTCCAACCACTTGGCTCACACATCCACATCGGAAGACAGGCCCCGAGTGCTTCTGCTGAGAAATATGCGCGTGTTTTGAAGGTCCCAGACAGTTTTGAAGGGGAATCTTCACCACCGGTTGCTGTACAATCAGCTCGAGTAGCGTCACCAGCTGCAGACATTCCTACACCTGCTGTGCCAGTCAATCTTGCGAATAAACCCGAATCTGCTCCTGAAGCTCCCAAAGTAGGTTCTCGAAGCAACTTACCTTCTACTGAAGTAAAGAGCGAGCCTATCGCTTTACCTGTGGCTTTATCAAAAGTCACCAATGAACCGAAAAGTGTCGAACCGAAAACGGTATTATCGCAATCTACCCCTGAGGCAACTAGTGCTTCTGCGTTACAACCTACACCTAGTTCACTTGAGTCATCCACCTCATCTAAAACAGAAAAATCTACGACTTCTGAGTCAACTACTAATACAATGAAAACAGAAACAACTACGACCTCTGAAGGGCCTATAACTAAACAAGCTTCTGCTGAACAATCGACACCTGGTGGCTCTGGAATTACTACTACTACTTTAAGTGAGGCTGAAAAGGCTACAACTGAACGAGAGAAGCCTATTGAAGAAAACAATACCACAGAGGCTGAAAAACCAACTACAGAGGAAGTTCAAAATATATCACATAAATCAACAACTGAATCAGCAAATGTAGCCTCCGAATCGGAAAAAACGACAACAGAAGCAGGGAAATCAACAACTGAAGTAGCAAATTCAACAACGGAATCGGAAAAAACTACAACAGAAGCAGATAAATCAACAACTGAAGTAGCAAACTCAACCACGGAATCAGAAAAAACTACACCAGAAACAGAGAAATCAACAACTGAAGCAGCAAACTCAACCACGGAATCGGAAAAAACTACAACAGAAGCAGAGAAATCAACACCTGAAGTAGAAAACTCAACCACAGAATCAGAAAAAGCGACAACAGAAGCAGGAACTACTGAAGAATCAAAGTCTAATACTGAAACAGAAAAACCTACTGCAGAGGAAGCAAAATCTACAACAGAGGCCGAAACATCGACGACTGAGCAATCAAGTACGACTCTAGCAGAAAAATCTACCACGGAAGCATTAAATAGCAACACAGAAGCCGAGTCCTCTACCACGGAAATGTTTAAAACCTCTACAGATGCCAATCATCCTACCACGGAAGGCTCTACGGAATCCGACAAAACAACCACGGAGGGAGGGCAATCTACAACAGAAGAATCTAAAACGACAACAGAAGCTGAATCATCCACGACAGAAGAGAGTAGTTCCACAACAGAAAAAGCAACAGCGTCGGGCAATGAAAGTACTACGGAGAGCGAGAAATCAACAACAGAAGATGCTAAGAATACTAAAGCAGAAAATGCTACAACAAAAGCGTAGTATTATGAACGTTTAACCGACCTACCGCCTATTAATTAATAATTGCGTTATATCTTTTGTATTATATCACTTTCTTATTTTCACGAGCGGATTTTGCAGCTTTGCAAGCTTCAATGGGAATGATATTAAGGTTAATGGATTGTAACACAACGGTGCTTCGATCGAGTGTCGTAGTTAACCCTAAAAGGACCAACTGATACTCGTTAGTAAAAAATGTAAAAAAAACATTGTTGTCATAAAGTCAATGATATCTATTGTTAAACTAATAAATTATTGATTTATGTTTTATAATTAAAAGTTTGTTTATTTTTAAGAACTATTATTTAGTTACGAAGAAATCCCCGAACACTCAGTTCATCAGAACGAGAAATAAATAAAATAATTGAAGGCTTTTCATTTTATAATTGAATTTGAAAGTACCTTTTAACGTGCACAAGTGAAGATGCGCACGCAAAAACTTGAAGTAGGTTAGATGAAAATTTTATTGGTGCTAACATCAATTAGGTCGCTTTTTTCTAGTCAGATCTACAAAAGTATAGTAGGTTGGTATGTTATTATAACTAATAAATCTAATCAAAATTGCCACCAACGGACTGATAATGATATTATTTAGAAAGCCTTTTAGTTACAATTCGAGCCCTATTATTTTTATTGGAAGAACATTTTCTGATAAAAAATATGTGTCTTATTTTGAGTTTGAAACTCAATTTTTACATAGCGCCTAAGAGCTTAATAATGTTTAGTAGAGAAACGGCAACTCTTAAAACTGGATAATAATAAACATCAGGCGCTAGCCAACATTCAATCAACATTAAAAATACAATAGATTGAATAAAACAATGGTAAAAGTGTTGAATATAAGGACCTGTAATACTAAGATGTGATTGCAGGTATAACGAACAATACCTATCATGTTGCATTTACAAAATACAATTTAATGGATCTTTCGGTCATTGCTCTGCGCGTGAGAAACACCTCGGATGTGATCAGACGTTGCACTAAAGACGAATTTGTCTAATTAATGCCAATCACCGCTCTTATATCTGAACTTCACTTAAACATTTGGCTTCTAAACATGTTCCGATTTCCTAAACCTCAGTTGTTTATTTTTATTTTACGAAATCGTTTTAAAAGTAACAAGTGAATAGAAGCAGAGATATTAAATTGGCCTTGCGTTCTTAATAGGTTCATATCCTAATTCGAAAGTGTTAATATATAATAATAATAAATCGCTGCCATTGATCGCAGGTACTCTAAACGAATTTAGTTTAGCTGGAATTTGGTGTAGGTAGACAATATAGAAGGTAAGCTACAGTTAAGTGTAACCTCTTTTGCGTTAAAAAATATTACATATTTCTATCTTATTGGATTATATCTTATTATACGTGTATAGCCTGAAAACTGGGCTTCTTTAGCGCATTTGTAAACACTACATATGTGAAGATAACATTTTATATGTCGATAAAAAAAAACCCTACAAATGTGACTGAGATAATTGTTATTTTTAGCGAGCAAACTTTTATTATTCAATTTGTAATATACAAAATCAGACTTCATATAATGTTTACATATGCGTTAAAGAAGCTCAGGTTCCACGCTTAGTATACGCTTTTGGAATCTTCCTGTTTATTAGTTAAGTGGCTACAAAGGATGATGATACCATAGTAACGATAAAGTATATCGCTGAGAAATGAAATGCCTATGAAAATCGAGAAGAAATTAAATATACCAACTGAAATTAAATGCAGTACTGTATTATTATTTTGTAAATTTAAATTATTTTAATGTAGTAAGTAGTCGCAGTCAAAAAATAATGATAGCCATGATGGTATGATGCTTGCCTTAAAAATTTAGGTCGCAGGTTCAAGCCCCGGCGCGCACCTCTGGAATATATAAATTCTGTGTGCATGTCTGAGGGAACTTAGTCCTCGAATAAAGATGTGCAAATTTGCCCAACCCGCACTAGCCTAGCATAGTGCCCCCTCTATAGGCCAGTACCCAGTACCCAGACATCAAATGAGCAATTTAAAAAGTTGCCAAAATATTAGGAATAGAGAGTAGGCTCAGGTGCACCTATTGCTCTAATGACACCATGCCGTGCCTGAGCGTGGAATGCAAATTGAAATATCAATCGAGAGCAAATGTCAAGATCAGGCCCCATACGCACAGCAGCGCAGAGAAGCGCCCTGTCCGCCAGTCACTTGCATTGTGAAACTAATGTAGATTAGAACTACATTATAAGCCTTGATACAGAACTAAATTCCTTTCCAGTGATGCTCGGAAGTTTCTGTTAAAGTAAGGCTCATAAAACATGTTTGATCCTACTTAAATTACTTAACTGGATTATACTAGTATAGTATATTATTACGTATTATTATTAAATTTAAAAACACAATACGTCTTGAAGCTAGAAATAAAAAATATTTGAATACAATTTCATTTCATTTCAATTAAAAAAAGCAATATTGTATGAAGGTACTATCTCTTATAATTGTCTAAAGGGTGATAAATGATATATTTCGTCATGTACAAATGTTATATGCAAATTTAACAAGAATATAAGGCCGATAAGCTCGTGATAGTTGTTATTTTATATTGATAAATAACACCGGTTACTGACTCAATCCGAGGCTTGAAAAGACAAATGGATTTTATGAAAACATATTAATAAATTACAAAGTAAAAGCAACATGCGTTTTACTTTCACATAATACATAGTTCCCAGTGGGTGCCGATTAGTTTTGTCCTAAATCCGTCTGAAATAATTAATAATGATTGATATCTCGAGCCAGTAACAATTGTATGGCTTTTGTTTGTCCGTTTTATAAATACAGAACCGATTTAAAATAAGATTGTGATATCCGGTACGTAGTCTAGTTGTTAAATTAAATGTCATACGAATGTCTTGTTCTTAAGACTGAAATAACTGTATGGAAAAGTTTTATTATCATTTTAAAATAAATACTGCTTGGTTCCTTATTAAAAATGGAAAGCATATTATAGTCAAGTAATCTGACGACTCTTATAACGTAGGCTCACGATGTGTTTGTAGTGAAAAAAATAATTATTAATTTATATTATTTTATAATAGTATTTGTTAAAAACAACACATAACTATCCTATAGAATTTAACCTTTACCTTATTTTTTTTAATTTTATTCAATTACAAGTAATTAACATATATACACGATGTAATCTTTATAGCACCATATCTAAGTAGTGCTTAACATTCTGCGGAATTAGTATGTATTATAATTACGTTACGACTAAAATTATAATTTTAGATTATGATACGAAACGATTCCTGTCATAACTGTTACCTCTAACCCCTGGTCTGACACTATCAATAAGATCATAACACGGTAATATCGAAAGAAAAATGCTAATGGAGTCAAGCACATCTTGTTTTAAGATCCATCAGTCAGAGAGAAAGGATCGGGCCATTTCGAAAGTCTCTACATTTTAAATTTATTTTCATATTATACTTTATAACTTAAATAACGAGCGAATGCAGTGTCTTGTACATCAAGTATCTAAAGGATTTATAAGATTTGATCTCTTTCAAGCTCTTCCGCAAAATGTATGAGCAATAGTACTACATCTCTACTAATAGCGTAGCACTTTAAAAAGCAAATATGTGTATATATAAAATCTTAAAGATTTCAGACGCTGTTGCGTTATGTATTGCCGTGATTTGTATACTGATTAAAGTACCTGATATTGCATCAGGTAATGATGAGGTGTACCAAAATTCCCACGAGCAATTCGAGGAAATCTCAAATGGGTGATGACGTCATTTACCTGTAATATACCTGTAGGTACTTGGGTAGATTTCTTTACCTATTCTTACAAGAATACCGTATTACGTATTTTTTTTGCATTGAGAATGTCACTGTCAAAGCCGGCAGGGCGAGGACATGCAGCATTTCGTTTCTATTGACATTGGAGGTATAAGATAAGAGGTATAAATTATTAGCAGTCTACAATAATAATTCCAGCCCTTTTTTTAATGTCCCACTGCTGGGCACGGGCCTCCCATCAATGCGAGGGGGGATTAGGCCATAGTCCACCACGCTGGCCCAGTGCGGATTGGCAGACTTCACACATCTTTCGAGGGGTTCTCTCAGACATGCAGGTTTCCCCACGATGTTTACCTTCACCGTTTTAGCAAGTGATAATCATGGTTGAAAATGAGATTCGCACTTGAAAAATCCCAGAGGTGCGAGCCGGGGTTTGAACCTGCAATCATCGTTACCGAGGCAAGCGTTCTACCGACTTGGCTATCACTGCTTCTACAAATAAACATACATATATTGAATAGTAACTATCACTCTACTGCACATACAAATTTTACATAAGCTGTCAAAGAAGATCTTAAAGTCGTGTATGCGTCAGCAAAATTAAGTAACCAAGACAAAATACCTTGACATAAAAATGGATGCAAACGAAGAGAAATTCTAACTTATAACGTAATAAAAGTTACTCATGATTTCATATAACATAATACCCGAGCTAAAGCTAGAGACACGTTATAGGACGCATTTTTAGGCTGCAACTGAAAAGTCGCGACAGCCGCACTATTACGATTTAAAAAAAAAAACAGGTGCAGTTATTCGCTATTGACACGACCTTGTTAATGCAATAAAACCTAGACTCGTCGGGTTGACTACATATAGAAATCAAACTCTTTAATCTTAACTACAAATTTATTTTTATCTATTTACTTAATTGTAATTAATATGTATATTGTATACTAATGACTACGACGATATACGACTCCGACCTACGACCCTGTGCATCTATAGATCGCAAGAGAGAACGGGACGTCATTATGCTTTGTCCTTACATTCCTCTATTGTTTCGCCTACATCGATCGAATCTATTTACGCGTGCCCTACATTGTGGGTGCTCTTCACCTTATAAATAAAGGCTATTTTATTTTAACACGAAAAAAGCAAGGTAATTAATATGTAGGATACATTACAGAAATATTATTATCAAAACTAGAAAAGTTATAGAAGATTTTTAGGATTATGAGTCGTAGCAAATACTGTTCGTACCCAAGGTAGAGCTATCAAATTAGACTTGGGTTAGCCCAACTCTAATGGACAACTAGAGTTAGATAATTGCATTTTTTAATTTACATGGCGTACCTAACCCACCGCCATAACATTTTGAACTTAATAGTAACGCACAATTATCAATGGTAATGTCGAGTGCAAATCATTTACATTGAGTGCGTAGTGTCAGTAACCTCAAAAGCGCAGGCGCGTTACGTAACAGATTCATCTTGTATCGGACGCCGCGCCGTAGACTGTACTGGACTGGACAACTATGTGAGTAATGGCAAACACGCCTTGGCCTATGAAAAAAAACTAGTTACCATGGCTGTGTAGAAGATTATTTCACAGACAGATTTTTAACTGCTGTTTAAGCCTACCTAGCCTAGCCTACCTAGGAAGCTAGCTGCAATACAGCTATTAAATTGTTCTTATGACAAAAATATACACTTAATAGGTACTTCGACTTTACATTTTTTGTTATTAGATTGTTTTTTACGATGGATGATGCATGATGAGATACTTAAATTAGTTAAATATGTATATTCGAATGACTATTAGTAAGTTTAGTATTGTCTTTTAGTATTCGGTAAATATATTTTTTTAGACTTTTGTTATAGCTCCTTTGTATAATTATTTTTTTAAATACCGGTGGAGCGTCCTGCGCTGTGCATACTTTACTAGGCATGAATTTGAATTTTTGGATTTTACTTTAAAAAAATCCGTGTTAAGATTAGAATTAAAAATATTATGAAAAGAACCGTGGCATTTATTCATCATATCGCATGCAATACGATGCAAAAAACCGATTGGAAATGAAGCGCATCGCAAAGCGCATGCGCCCGCGCACACTCCCTCTTGAGCCCATTGCGCAAGTCGCCTTGATAACAGATACTAACTTGTTTCTACACTGACAGACGAAAACAACGCCTACAATTCATGTAACTGGCTACTGGTTTAACGATATACCATGGTTAAGATACCGCTTCTCAAGGCTAGGTATGTTATCCATGAAAAGTAAAAATACGTATGGTTTAAAGCGTCTGAAAATTAAAGTTTGCAACTAAAACACGAAAGTATACAACTAGTATTTGCGTAATTTTGTTTCTAGTCTCAAACAATACTGGCAATGCATGAAATCCAGTTTATTTTTTAAAACTTCATATTGGATATACTCATCGATTCAGAAGCCGTATACGGGATTTTAGGTCTAATATTTACCGGTTCATACGAGCATTATGCGAAATAGGACTTAGTATCAAATTTATTATAAAACTTAGCCTAGTTTAGGTTTCCAGCGAATTATCAAAGTCAAATATTCACGCGAACGACGCCATGGAACGCAACAACCTGTATCTGAGCAGTATGTCCCTAATTCAGTACTTCAAAGTAACTATAAATAGCTATTTTATAGACGGCATTTGAAACTGTGCATCTGTGATTTGGTCCACCTTTACATAATAAAGCGTTAGACCTCAGAGAAATAGAAACTAGATTACATAAGAATACTAGCTTATATAACTCTTTTTTTTCTGATGCCAATGCTATATTTGTATAAGGACAATATTGATGATTTTGTTAATTAATTAATAATTATAATGCCTATTAAGCCTTAGCCTATTAATATTATAATTGTATATCTTATTATAACAACTTTATATATCCTGTGATAGAAGATTACTGATTCCTGAAACTATGCGTGTATGCCTGGCAAGATATATTACTTCTAGTATGTAATTAACATCATCACAAATAAAATAAAAATGCTTTTTACACGAAGTCGCTAACGGAAAAAAAACGTGGCTTCTGTTTATCAAATAGTCACTAATTTTATTGGAAATGTATGCTTTCCAATAAAATTTGCGGTGATTTGATAAACAATAGCCACAGTTCGTGTGATAACGTATTTAATTTTTATTCAATTGTACTGTCAACAATTGGTGTACAGTGGTGAAGTGTTACTGTTCTGGTAGTACAGTGGTGAAGTGTTACTGTTTTGTTTTATATCTATAACGTGTTGTATTGTAAAAATGATTTATAGTTTTATTTACTCATTTAATCGAATTGATACATCCGACCATTGTTGCTACTATCGAAACATACAATAGTCCGTATCAATGAAAGCTCTATTACCGATCACCATCTAACAAGCCATGATAGACAGGCATAATGGCACCAACGAGCAATGTCATGATTTTTCGATATCGAAAATGTAATCGAAAAATCACGACGTCAATCGTGGCTGCAGCGTATTGCAGCGGCAGGTCGGCTATGAAAGTGAGATGGCTCAGAGCACAGCGCGGATAAGTGGCAGGGGTGCGGTATAAAAGTGAGCGCACTACTACCACTCTGACATAGTTCACGACACTCCACGTGCTACCTCACCGCTGCACGTCACAAAACACATATACAACAATGAAACTCGCGGTGAGTACAGCACATTTCTCTACTATTCCTCCTTTCTTCTCAGTGTCATTTCTCATTTCTTCTTCGTGATAATCGAGCCAGTGATCGGAATAAATTAGTGCTAATCCCTAAGTTGAAGAATTCCAACTGTGATGTGAGAGGCGGCACCGAATAGGGTCGGTCGATGTGTCGACGGTTGAACTTTGCCATTTAAATGTCATCTTTAATTATACTATTTATTCGTTATCGCTGCTAGAATCAGAGCGACTGCAAGGATGTTTGTAAAGGTTTTTGCTAGTTTGTACTCGATATAATATTTCACCTTAACATAAATTCAGTTTAATACATTGTTCGGCTTTTTTTCGATATCAATACTTAGTGCTTAATCATTTATTTTTACTATTTTAGGCCTTATGATACAATTTAAAAATGTTTGCTATAATAATGTGCATGTTTTTTTCATTTATTAATTATAACATTAAAGAGTGACACTTATAAAAAAAAAATGAACTGTCAAAATTCGATTTCAAGACACGTTCAAGATACTGTTCATGTTATTAAATCGAATTTTGTCAATTCCGATTTTGTACAAACCCATCCCGGTTTTTACGTTGTCATTGAATATTAATTAAAAATAGAATCCCTAAGCCGACTCCCCTTTGCATCAAATGGAGGCCCGTGCCCAACAGTGGGCTTTAAAAAGGGGTATTAATTGAAATAAAACTAATCTTAAGGATTTTATTGCGGTTAATTTTTTATTTTACGGGAACGTAAAATAAAAAATAAACCGCGATAAAATCCTTAAGATTAGTTTTATTTCAATGTGTAGTATTCGCGTAAATATAAGAAATCAATAAGGGATATTAATATTATTATTTATTCTATGAATAAAAAACAAATATTGTTACTTATTTTGATTAAAAGTAAAAGCCATTTCGTAATTATATACTATTTAAAATTTAGTAAATTATAGGATTTTCTTTTACTTAGTTACGCAATAACCATGTAAACATGTAAGTGCGTATCGACATGTATAATCCAAAACCAGTTAAGTATGAACATTAACATGGAAATGGTAACTATACAAGTGTAAACAAGATCTATTACTTTTCAATTGGGTGTCGCAACCTTGTTCTTATGAACTTTCCGCTATACAAATCATCTTGTTCTACATAACGTTATGTCATTCAACATTCTAGGTTGCATAAAAACCACGCTTTATGATCAGATGGTTGACTTTTAGCTATTACATTCCAATGTCAACTATCTCTGCGAAGTATTGAGAATCGCGATCATTGTTTGAGATCACCGAATTAATTGTGTAGCCTTGATGGAATTATGGTGCAGTTTATTGTATACTGTAATTCTGCGTAGTCGCAGGTATGCAACTAAGTACCATACCAGAATTCTGTGTATAAGATTTGGAAATTACAAGGGTCATACGAGTCACTAGTGAAGTTATATCATCAACGTAAATGCCGGGTCCTATAAATACCAGCTATCGTATCAATTGAATGCTAACAAACAATTATTTAAAAAAAAACATGTATTACATAGGCTATTAAAGCGTTGAAACGCCCGTTATAAACGAATGGATTATGTGCACGATAATAAAACGAATCAGCGGAGCGCACAGACATTTGTAATAACCTCATAAACATGAAAAGAGCATAATGATTGCATGAAAATATTGAAATAATGTAACAGCTTACACATTAACCATCCGTAATGATGATCGGCCCTGTTACTCATGATCATTTTTTTCAATGCTATTTCAGTTAACTCATCAGCTAAGATCACCCGTATCACGACATCTTACATAATAATAAATACCGCAATATGTATTAGCACATTCGTCTGTCATGAAATCTTGCATTTGATAAACCTACACGAGGCATCTAAGTTGGTCACGCCATTACAGCCACTATGCAATCAAAGGCTTGTTACGTAAGATTACCAAAGATGCTCTTTACTAACGTACCATAGCTAAAGTGGTCGATCTCAATGAAAACAATGCCTTGTACACATGTAAGTGTCAATACATATTGTGTTGGGCCCGCTTTCGCCCAACCTGCGTGTCGAATGAGCCGGTTTCACAAGCTGCCGCCTATTGTAGCCGTTCCATCTTATCTTACGAAATTACGAATATGATTAAGCTCTTCAGTCTGACATCATCGTGTTATTTAACATACAACACCAAAATTAAGCTCGAGAAATTTCACTTTTTATACGGTTGTCATAAGTTTGAGTTTTGTGGTTGCAGGTCGCGATCTGTGCGATGCTGTCACTGGCGGCAGCTCAGCCTCAGAGGAAAGTGTCGCTCAAGCCTGAGCCGCTGGAGGCGGAGGACCAGCAGCTGGCGGAACAGAACTACAACAACTACCAGCAACAACAAACGCAGGCCGAGTACAGGCAGCCGCCGCAGCAGGAGTACAGACAGGCTAAGCCGATCGAAGATTTCAGACCTAAAGTCCAACTGGACACCACCACGTTCATCCCAATCATTCGCTTCGACAAAGAGCAAGGAACTGACGGAAGCTACAAGACCTCGTAAGTGTTCACATAGCTCCGCACTAAACATCCTACAATACTAAACCCATTCTCAGCGCACACCCGGATCTAGTCTGATTTTATATCTTTTGTCTGTGACCAAATCGTAACTAGGTACGGCTAGAAAAAAAAATATAAATTTAATAAGTTAGTTCGTTTCTTCATGTCCTGTTTTTGCGTGTTGCGAATCCGTGTCATACAAATGACACACTTTTTTTACGTGGCATTGGGTGGGTGGTTCTTTGAACTTTAGATGAGTTTCCACTCAATACTTCGACCTTGACCGCATACTTTCACTATCTATACGTAAACATCTTTAAGATGCTTTAAAACATGAATATATTATATTGCTAGTGATTTGCATATTCAATGGACTTTTGTTAGATTAACATAGCTATTGAAGATCAGCACCTAACACTTGACTGGCAGGTACCTAATAATTATAATGTCACATGACTTTTGATTAGCAAATATTTCATCTTACTTTATACAATAAAAGCCGTCCCTGCGAACTTCGCACCGACTCAGAATCAAATTATGTTAGTTCAATTTTTCTGCTTTAATAGTCATTCTGCTATTCGGGAGGATACAAACTCAAAAAATCAAAGACCATAAAAATCGGCCCTTCTTGAGTTATAAATGGTGTAACTAAAACGACTCTGTTATGTTCTGTGATGATTATTATGTAATTATGTGATAATTATTACATAAGTAGTTAGGTTTCATCTCATAAATCACGGAATCCGTTAATTTAACTAATATATTGCAGGCATCTCCACATTTTAACAAGATGAAGGCTACTGTATTTTTAGTATTTTGTTTTAGAAATTATGTAGAAAGGCTCCGTGACAAAGATTAGGTTCCCAGACCTTACTATGATTTATCGTAATGCCTGTATTAGCATAACTTTGGGCACATACTTTTTACCGCGGTAGGTACTTTATTTTGGTTCACACAGACATTATGTATGTTATTTTATATTAAACGGAAAATTCACGTTTATGCACAAAAATCGATTCGGGTATTACACTAATTACATTGCATAACCAAATCAAGGTGATACCTTTATTTTAAATGCATTACAGATACGAAACTGGCAACAACATCCAGGCTTCCGAGGAAGGTTACCTGAAGCCCTTCGGTGAGGACCAAAACGCTCTGGTGCAACAGGGGTCTTACAGCTACACCGCTCCCGATGGCCAGGTCATCAATGTGGAGTACACCGCTGATGAGTTCGGCTTCAGGGTCAAGGGCGACCACATCCCCACCCCGCCCCCGGTGTCCCCTGAAATCCAGAAGGGACTTGACTTGATCTACGCTGGAATCAAGGCTAACCAGGTGAGATTTATTATATCTACTTACTTTACAATAAGCAGCGGGCTTATAAGAATCACAGTATAGTCAGAGAATGGAGTGACGCTGCAGTACATTCGGTGAAGGGAACAAACAATTTTGTTAGAAATTTCACTTTTTCTCATTATTTAAAATGAGAAACATAACTGATTTATCATATCAAAATAGAGATTGATGTTTTATTCCGCGCGGTATATACCGAGCTGGCCCATGTTGTCATTCTTAGATCTTTGATGGTCGTTATAAGCAGTCGTGACCTTAAGAGTCCTGACAAAAGGTCTTACGCTAGCCAAAATATGCTAATACAATATAGTCCAATACAATAAAGAAATGGCAAAAAGGGCAAGTATAGAAGTAGATGGTTGCATTTGATACATTGTACGACTTACGTGCGTATAGGCACCTACCTGCTATTAAATAAAAAAGAAAAACATTAGTTGATGAAAACGGGTACAACGCTTACCCAGTGCGGGTTTGCAAAATTCACACATTTTTCTAGTTCTCTCAGACATTTGTCACTTCCCCACGACTGACTTTATCATTTATAATATAATATACTTGTAAAAATAAAATTTACACAAGAATTTTGAAAATTCCAATGCCGCCATTAAATAATAATTCAACATGCACCCATGACGACATCAACACAAGCTATCACTGAACTAAGTGCTTTTAGGTTTTTAATAACGTGCTTAACTAAAATTTACAGGAGCGTGCCGAGATCGAAGCGAAAAACAACCCTCAAGCTGCCAGAGAACAAGAGGATAGAGCGGCTCTCGACTACAAGGGCCAGTACTACCAGCAGTAAAGTGTGTGACTTCAGTGACTGACTTAAGTGAAATACCGTGAACATTCCTGGCAACACACATATAGAAATGCCATATAGAATAAGATTGCCTATCGCCTGAACTGTTCAACAACAAGAATCCAATTACGAGAAAGAAATCCTCAAACAAACTCCTGATTGGTGCAGCGGCCGCATACAGTATTCATATTGTGGTTTTAGGCTTTAACTTTACGTTTAGTAAAAAAATAATGTTAATGTTATTCTAGACTATGTAATACTCAATTTTTATATTTTCAAGTACCTGCTCTGGCCAGGGTTGTGTATGATGTCAAGCTTCGTAACTGATTTTAAAGACTTGATCTAACAATAGAATTTATAATGAAATATGAAAATCAGTAGTGTTCAATAATTACTGGTTCTTGTATTTTGGCAATATGGTTTTGTTATAACTGAAATCATGCCGAGGGACTAGAGATAGTACGTGATTTTTACCTATTTAAGCATAAATAATATTTGTTTAGACCATCAGAATAAACATTCAGAGTGATCAGATCTGAAAAAAAATATTTGACAATCTAGGCACTTATTACAATACCTACTGTATTTTTATTAGAAATGTGATACAGCACCAACAAAACAAGTGTTCAATTTTATCTTTATACTTTTGTACATATCTTACTAACTTATCTTTTATTTTTGGTTACGAATAAAAAAGTTTGAACTTTACCTAAGTAGGTTTTCATTTCATTCAACACATATTTATTTTGTCAAACATTAGTCCAGAGTAGTACTTCCTTGCTAAACATTATCACATCAATATGGAAATTATTTGACTACCATTAATTTAGAGTAAAAAAATTAAGAAAATGATAATATCTCTGAAGAAAGAAGGTGAAGAAGAGTGCCTATTTTGACCGTTCTTTATAAGTAATAAATACGTTATTTGATTCAACGTACACTACGTACAAAGTTTTTAAAAATAAAATACTACCGCAATATTAATTAAGAACGCAATATTAAAAAAAAAGTTCAGTCTGAAATGTCACATTATGACAAAACTGGATTTACCCAGCTTGCAACCAATATCCTTTATAAATAATACCTACGTGTCTCCTTTTCATCTTGACACTGGCAAAATCACCGAACATAGTTAAAGCTATTTCAACAAAAAAAAATGTAATCCTTAATTGCTTCTAGGTAGAAGAGATCTTATTATAGAACGTAGCTAAATAAAACTCTCGGTTAAGAAGGTTCATAAACTTAATCCCAAAAATATATAAGAAAAATAAAATGAAAAACATAAGGAATCATCGAAATTATGTAGCATCGAACCAACAAAGAATCAGACAAACATCCATAATTATTGCAATAACAGAATGTCGAAGTGCAAATAGGTAATAAAAAAGTCAATAACAATACAAGCTATACCAAATGGAGAGGAAGAAAACAACTTGTAAAATACCTATACTTAATGTATTAGGATTACATAAGGTTTCTATGTCTGCGCACGCGCCGAGCACCGGTGCTTACTTATTACTATCTTTAACTGCCACTCAGTTTGAACCACTTTTTATAGCTGCGGGCTGCTGTGTAATGATACTTTCATTATGTTTAACTGCTATGTCACGAATCACTACTTACTTACGCTTTGTTAAACTTTTAAGATAACAATTTAGCAGGTTATCATTTAGATATGGCATAACTACTCCATGTTTTATACCAGAATTTAAAAAAGATGCGATGGCTTACAATTGATACGTGTACAAAATAATCTATTCTATTTATTTAAAAACGAAGTCGTGTCAGTTACACCATTCATAAATAAAAAAAAGAACAGGTGCGCTAATTTTTATGATCTTTGATGGTTTGAATTTGTCTCCGCCCCGAATATGAACATTTACTAAATAAAGATAATTCTTTTTGTCATATATTTGATTCTGAGTCGGTACAAAGTTCGCTAGGACAGCTAGTGTGTAACTAAATGATTTAGAGAAAGATATATATATATATATATAGATACTGCAACACAATTATGGGACTTTCATATATTCACCCATCCGAACGTGAAATATAATGTCAATGTTATTCACAGACCCGAACAGAAGTGCTAGTGCTAGCCTGACAGGTTCCACAATGTTCAACTCATTTACCGTATCAGTTATGTCAACCAAAGCTTTGATATCTTGACTGCAAATCTCAACCACAACTTTACTTATGTCTTCCTTATTATAAAGTTCGTTGCGTTAATCTTTTGATCTATCAAAGTGTACAAATTAATTTCTGAGAATAATTTTGATATCAATATTCAGGTGCTTGATTAGTTAGTGTATTTTATTGGCTTCATCAAATGCCACACGAGGAACAGGATCCGCTAGGGTCAGTGTATGTGTCAACGTGGCTTGCGTATTTCACAACAGCCCTCGCTTTATCGCACGTAAGTTCGTCTAGCGTGTAGAGATTATATATTATGAGAATTTAATAATAATATCGCCAGATGAACACTCCAAATATACGGTCCCACACTAAGACACGCTTTTATAATGGATACCGTACAATGGACGGTGGGAGAACCAGGATTCGAATCCGGGACCCTCGGCACAGAGAGCAGGCTCACTACTAACTGCGTTAATCAGGTCCTCAAAGTTTGTTAGGATAGTCATAAACTTGTTGATCACAACAAAAAGTATACTTTGCTTGTAAATATTTTACTTTCCATCAGGTTAATGCATAAATTTGCTAATAAATTAATTAGGAATGGAAAGTCCAACGGACCTATCATAATCTATCGGGGCCTTGTATAATTTAGTCAGGTCGGTGAACATGTGCATGACAGCTTTGTGCAACTCGGCTTCAGTCCTTTGAAACTTAGTCAGTTTGCGCAAACGATTAATTAAAGCATATGTTAAACCTTCTTCACGGAAGGGGATATTTATGATCGTATAACAAAATATAAGCACGAAGTAGAATCTCGGAAATGGATAACTATACAATTTGAAATGGCAATTAAATAAATTACTAGAAACAATGAAATAATTCGGATTTTTTTCTGTATATGGGCTTATTGCGGCCTTGCAAAACCTCAGCAAAATCAATCCAATTGACATTAACAACATCATCGGGTAATAGTCGGGTAAGAAGGATTGTAGGTACTCCTAAATTTTTGCTACACAAACTAAAAAGTGTCATAATATTTAAAACATCTGAGTTATGAAAGCAAAAATCAAATTAACGATCACATTTGATTCCGTGTTGTGGTACACGAATATTTGTTATTACGTCTTCTGATTTGTTTTAATCTCTATCATCTTCATTGACTTGCGTAATATACATGTCATACTACTTACTAAAGGATCATCTTGTGAGATTAAACGTGATGTTAAAGCTTTTATACATTATTGATATACGAAGAATGAAAAATACCACCAGAACGAAGCGCTTTAATTCAAAGAAAATCAAAAGGAACTCCGGGGTCACAAATCGTCAAGTTTTTTTTTTTTTTATTACATTATAGGCAAGTATTTGATCTCGATCTCACCTGATGGTAAGTGACGATGAGATCTACGATGGAGCATACTTGCCTAGGTAGGAAGGCGGCAAGGTCAAGTCATTGAATACAGAGCAGAAATAAAAAGAATATAAATAATTCGGCAATGGAAAATAGTTAAGTACTTAATCAATGTTTAAAATTATAGTGAGCAATCAAAAACAAGATCAATTTTTTTCTTATCTTTGTATTCGTTGACATGTGTACAAACATTATTTCAGAAAAAAAAACTGAATAATATCTAACATCTTTTATTTGTATATGTATATATATAATTTTGACATTGAATTAAATACTTAAACGTGACTAGCTTATATTGGTAATAGGTAATATCAATTAGTTTTTGTAATAAAAATGTAAACATACCGTAATGTTAAGCATCTATATTTTTTTAAAGTTTATCGTTTCTATTGTAAACATGTTAAATGGAACTTGGCATTTTCTTTTTTCAATTAAAAAAAGGCAAGATATTTTCATACAAGCACACCAGTTTTCCATCAATTACAGAGTCACGCTCAAGCACGCCATCTATGAGCAACTACTTCATCCTCACACTTGTCGATAAGCAAGGCTACCTTGCGTTCAATTCAATTATTTTCGATACATTGTAAATATATACTTCCAAAAAAATATATGTATGCTTTAATGCATAAATTAAAATTTCATATTATTTAATAAGACACAAACATATGATGAGCTTGCTAGTCATATCCCTCACTCCACACATATCTATCCCTCATCCTTTAAAAATATTTGACATTATTTTTGTTAGACCTTAGATTTTGAATAATTACAGTGATTGTAAGTACTTAGATATGGGCGATTATAATTTCATAGCGCTATTTATATTTGTTCATAGTTGTGTTATTACTATGCACTTATTTTACGACTTGATAACTACAGCAGTTAGTATTGGAATCTGGTATTAACGCGCCTAATACGATCCGTATTAACCTCTATGTTTGATTCAATGGCGTATTTAATAAAGCCTAATGGACCATGCTAATTTTATAGATCCACTCAAATGGAAAATATGAGTGTGATTGTACATAACCTTGTTCATATATTTCTCGAACAATCAGGTACATTTTAGATGGAGATCATATCTGCTTTTCCACGATCATACTTACGGTTACTTATATAATACTAGCTGCGGTGTTACCCGCGATTAAAAAGTATGTATGCTACCATATTTATCTATCCTTCAGGAACCATACATATTACCGGCATAAAAAGATGCCTATGTGTTATTCGAGACTATAATCTATCTTCGATTTCAGATTTTTCAGATCCGTTCAGCCGTTCTGGCGTGATTGAGTAACAAACATCCATCCATCCAAACTTTTTAATATTAGTGGGATAAGGCGGATACACTTCTAGGTTTCAGGTGTTTCAATTAACCTACACATATGCACTAGCTAAGACTTTATGATCGACCTTTGATCGATCAATCGAGTAGTTAAGTTGATAGGCGTACGCGCCTGCAATCACTCTTGGTGACCAAATTTGTAAGATGTTGATAAATACCAATGCTCAAGTATAACTTTAACTATACCTATAAAACTTTAATTTTTAAAATTACTTAGATGACCTTAAAATACTAACGTCATGTCAGTCAAAAATTTGAAGATTCCAACCCTTCACTTATCAGCTAATCAAGCAGATGGTGCTGGTTCTATTTTGGTGTCACGAACCCTTGAGGATAATGTTAGGAAGGGCGTATATTTTTCTCATATAAATCAGTGCTGCCCACTCTTTATAATGATTGAGACCTATGCTATGATAAGAAATAGTCCTAAATCTTAGTCAATTCTTCTTATTCTTATGTAATACACGAAGCGCCTAATCATTCTAAATTCCATTTATGGGGATAGGTTTAAAAAAATTAACTTAAGATTTTCACGTTTATTTCGCCTTATATCATTTATTTACAACTACAATGACTCTAGTTTAAAAATAAAAAAGAATAGAAAACAATACTTACTTTTTAACATTTAAAATAAGAAGTGTAATAAATTTAAACCGTGCGTTTATATATATAGGTACATGCCCAACATAACAAAAAAGTTATAACAAACGGATAAGATATTTAAAGATATTAATGAAAATGAAAATAATTATGTACTTACCTTGTATTAAACTAAATGTCACCATGGCTACGGCTTCCGTTGTTTGTTATCTTCAGCTTATTTTTTTTATCTTCGCCTTGCTTCCAATCATAGTTTAGCATTCAATAATAGGTTACATTTCGCAAGTACTTTACGTATATTAATGATTTGATTGAATAAAAAAATATTAACCAAATATATAGATGTATCGATTTCCATTAGTATCGGATTGTTGAGCATGCGTATAAACGTAAGTGAGCGCTGCGCTTCTCTGAGATGTACCGACGTACCGATGCGCCGTCGGGATGCGCCGGCGTCGGGTCGCACGAAGTTCATAGGTAAACACGCCGGGTATATAAACCCCATGCAGTGTCAACGAGCACAGATTTGTGTTGCCTGTGTTCCAATCTAGACCCTTTGACACAAGGAGAAGCACCCCTGCCCTACTGACACGATGGTAAGGATAATATGCATTTTGTTTTTTGTTTGCGTAAACAGTGAAGGTTTACTTATGTTTTTATATTTTTTAATTTCATATTATAAGTATTTTTTTTATTTGAGTAAACGTAAAATAAATGCGTGGCTAGCAAAGTAACAGACAGCTATTTAAAATATTTATGGTATTCATTTATCATACAGATCAGAAAGTCTTTTCATTTTTTTTTTATTTTTGCAAGGGGTTTTAGTATTTCAGAGATAAATAGTAATAATTGTCATTTATTATGTGTTAAATTTAACATGTAAATGCGTATTATTTGCTATTTCTACGTATTATTTAAAAGAATATATTATTAATATCCAACCAAATTATACAGAAATCAAGAAGTAAATGTATAGTCACGCCAATCAGTCAGGTGTTGGTAACTTTTCTACTCGAACGTTAATTTAGTTACAGTAGCTTTTCTATACTATTTTTAATTTATATTAGTTACAGAACTGAACCAAATAATCATACATTTATAATTATTTAACAAAAAAAAATACAACCGAATTGAGAATCTCCTCCTTTTTGAAGTCGGTTAAAAACCGAATATTATATGCGAGAAATTATCAATCATATTACGGTTATGTTCAAAGATGTAGGCAATTCGTATGAGTCGATTGCTCTGATGCGCGTGAGTCGATTGCTCTGCTATAGTTAACTTGTTTGTCACAATACATTGCGGTCACCTTCTAGACGCCACTCAAAGCTTTAAGCCCGTCATATGTATGACTATTCGATATTTTATGCTTTCAAGCGCGCATGCAGTTTATGGTAGAATTATCGGTGTGACAACTGATTAGAATAACATGGCAAGTTGTAATTTAGCGCACAACCACGCGTGTTGTGTGAAAAATCCTGTCTTGAATTTGTGTCACAATACAATAACACACAATACAATATATATTTCGTTGATTAAATCTACCTATATTTTATTGGAACGAAGTTCCTTATTTATATTCCATCCATTAAGTATGCCCAGTAGACGTACAAATGTTTATCTACGTTGCGGGCACTGCTAGCCCGCTACATCATACGTACTTGTACGCATGAAATTTTTTGAGACTATAGAAAGAGACTTTTCTTTCACCTTTCAATTGTTTGACCCGGTATGCTAGCACTCCCAGTGCCAAATCAAAGGTAAGTCCATCCAGTGATTATCAATATACAATGACAGTCCAAAAGTTTTTCTGTAAAACGGGACAAAATATTAAAAAAAAACACTAGACGATTCGGTTTTAGTTTCTAAAACAATATCCTCTACGATTCTATTTTCATCCAAAGATATTCAATAGATATACAGGAATGACAAATAATAAAATAATTTGCCTTAGTATCGTTCAATAGACGACCTAAAGACGTAGTTTCTAATTGCGACCCAATTCCAACACCCTTAAGAGTAAGAAGGCAGACCTCCGACACTAATGAATTGTGGCATTGAGCACAAAATTGGAAACTTCAATCAAATAACAGTGTAACATTTTAATTGTACGCAGATCTGTAAAGACTAGCAATGTTCAATAAACGGCCGACTGTAAGAACAATGACCAATTATCATAGTTATTTTCGTAATACGTTAGGCTATAATCGTCACACCTGACTGTGGGATAGTCGAAGGTCATATTCAAAAGTAATTAACCATCCAACATTGGTTTATAATTATACTTTATTTTATGCAGTCGCAAACATTGTTTTCCTATATTTTTACATTTTCTCTTAAATTTACTCTATAATTACCAGTATTAGTATACGTCAATAATCTGGAAATATTATTAATCTGTGACTTTAATCACAGGCACTGTTGTGCGATATGAAATCGTTATTGTCCGTAAACTAGGTCTTATTTCGGTTCCATTTCATTGTTAATCCTACAAAATGAAAACCACACTTTCTATTGTAAACGTAGCTCATACCCCCGACGGCATATTTTAATATGTAAATTTATTACCGTTACTTGCATATCACGGGTCGGATGTCAGCACGTGTTTCATGAACGGGAGTAGGTACACAAAGCAGCTTCATGTAAAGATCGTTGTCGGATCACGGAATCCTTTCTTCGAACTTCCGTGAACAATTTCTACTTACCTTTGTCACGTTTAGATGTGAGTGCAAATATTACTTCGTCTTTGTGTGCTGATGCATATCTGTATAAAGGATTAGAAATCCTTACAAATAACAAAGCCCTAGCAGTTCATCTTTCTTTCAGCATATTTCTATTAAATGTATTATCTATAGACCTTTAACCGTAAGTGGGGAATAAACTTTTAAATATTTTTATGTTCTATGCAATTCTTCCAGAAATTGTTACATTGAAATAAAGGGTCACCCAACTCGCTCCAACGTTTGTATCTGCAGCCTCCATTATAAGACGTCGTTAAAAATACATGAGCGGGCGCGGGCTAGTCAAGTAAAATCATCAATATCAAATCATTATAATTATAATGGGCATCATGAGAAAACTTGGATCAACATTGAGATGTTTTTTATTCAGGTCAATGGACGCGTTCCCGTGAGATATTCAAATAACTGTATTTCAAAGCCACTGAGCTTATATGACTGTAAATTTGCATGGTGACAGCATATAAAAAAATCAACACTAAGAAAAAAAAAATACAGAACAGAATATACAAGGTGCTATGATGACAAAAAAATATTTACGCGTACGTTGGCGCGTGTACGGCTTTATCTATACATATAAATAAAATTGGAGTGTCTGTTTGTAATATTAAAATAACCGCTTTTTACTAAGTGCATTTGTATGTATACACGTTACCTATACCGAAACAACATTTTTTACAATTTTTGTCTGTCTGTCTGTCTGTCTGTTTCTTCCGGCTAATCTCTGAAATGGCTGGACCGATTTTGACGGGACTTTCACTGGCAGATAGCTGATGTAACAAGGAGTAATTTAGGCTACTTTTATTTTAGAAAAAAAAATAGGATCTCACGAATAAAAAATTAAAACCAATGTTGCAGCGCAGCGCCTGATTAAGTTTGTACGCGAGCAGGCTGTTGTCAACGGTTGTCTTTGTTAAATACCACGCGGACGAAGTCGCGGGCAACAGCTAGTACTTAATAAAATGTGATCGATTTTCCGTACCGTTCAACTCAGACGTCAGCGCTTTCATTTTCATGCGGCTATGATGCATCTGTCTCTATTGAAACCCATAAAAAGGCTGGCGCGTTCAACGCCAGCTTATCGCTCGTTTGCTAGTCAAACAAACGCGGCATACGTCTTCTGGAAGAAAGGCCTCTAGGTATTCATAGTTATGTCTTGCAGAGCCTAGCCTAGATCCATGCATCTTAGTACAACCAGCTTAGACTTCTTCATACATACAAGTTTTGCACAATATCAGGTCGTAAAATATAATGTAATTGTTGTCCGACACGGGACTTTTGTAACTCTTGCATAGGTGAGGCAGAGTCGACGTGCGCAATAGTGAGTTATATGTAGTACCTACCGATTGCCATGCAAAATAAATAATATGGAACAGCAAGCTTTAAAACTTAGATTATACTTGGTAAGTAGCTGTATGACCAAAACAAGTGCTTTATTGTATTATGCTAAGAACAATTTCACTGCTTGGTATTTGAAAATAGTAATAGTTGTACTTATACCGATCATAAAAAATATAAATAATGTAAAGTAAAATAGTTGTAGAGACCAACTTGCCCGCTGGGAAATGAAGTAGGTTATATTATAATACCAGCCCTTTTAATGTCCCACCGTTGGGTACGGGCCTCCCTTCAATGCGAGGGGGATTAGGCCATAGTCCACGACGCTGGCCCAGTGCGGGTTGGTGGACTTCACACGTCTTGCGAGGGGTTCTCTCAGACATGCAGGTTTCCTCGCGATGTCTTCCTTCACCGTTTAGCAAGTTATAATCATGGTTGAAAATGAGATTCGTACCGAGGCAAGCGTTCTTCCAACTTGGCTATAATTGCTTTTGTAGGTTATACTAAAATATATCCTCACCCGAATCGAAAGAATCATATCAAAATAATCGAAAGAAATTAGAATACGCAATACAATGGGCTTAGTAACAAGGAAATGAAGCGGCGTTAAGCCTTTGAAGTAGTACTATTCATCTTGATAATGCACATTAATATATCAACGTTGCAATTCATAATAGGAACACGGTCCTTTGATGCACTTGTTACATAACATCTAAGATAGATATCGCATAATGAAATCTTTGTGACAAAGCGAAAATTACTCGAAGGCATCGTTCCGTGTATATTGAATGGCGCTTAAAATTATTTTACGTTTCGCATTTGAATATTTTCTTGCATGCGTTGTAAACGCGCAAATGCCAACGCCTTTCATAATTTCATTTTATTATGTTTTATGTAAAATATAAATAGAATCGTATGTTATTGCTATCCATTATTATAATAAATAGTTATGAACTGACAATATTGTCATATCGTGTTGTTGTTTGTAGAGTAGAAAATCTACTCTACAAGTATAAAACAAATCATAGTAATTAGTTACCTGTGCATTGAAATTTTTGGTATTTCTTTTATAAATTACATCTATTCAGTACCTACGTATGAAACTGCGTACTTAATGGCTACCTAACCAAACTGCGTTGTGAATTTGAACTTCACTACGCAGTTTAGTTTAAGAGTGTGTTCAAGTGTAAAAGACACAGCTGTCCCGTTTTTATTTTCCTTAAAGTCCGGACATAACGAAACGGACAAAGAGTGGATGGCGCGATTGCGGTAGGGTTACACACAATGTCACACGGGCATGATTTAAAACTGAACGGTGAACATAAATCACCAGGTGTGGTTAGGGGTTTCATCATAATAAGGACTTGTAGAGTCTTTTTGTTTAGGGAGAAAGCATTTTCAACTCTATTTTGTACAAATTTAGGACGTATTCAAATACCGATCGAATGTTTTATTTTTTTTTATACATTATAGGCTAGTATTTGATCTCGATCTCACCTGATGGTAAGTGACGATGAGATCTACGATGGAGCATACTTGCCTAGGTAGGAAGGCGGCAGTAGATCGAGACGCTACATTCACTAGGCACATGCAGCGCTACTGATCTGACCCGCCATCCATGAATGGCAACACCGAACATCATGCCGAAACACGGCTAGGCCGCTTGGCGACATGGCTTTGTTCAGTGGGTGGTGACTAACCACGGCCGAAGCCTACCACCAGTAGAGTTGTCACCTAGTTGGCACCACCCAGGGTCACGTGTAGGGTATCTCGAGGGTACTTAATTCTTAATTCCGTTTCCATTCATTTTCTGGTAAAGATGCTTTTCTACCTAGGGACGCTCCTGCTCTAGGGTTGTATAAAAAGGTTCGATCACTTGATTGGTATTCGATGATATCAAAAGCCGTACTAGGCCTTTAGGTTTAGTATCTCTATTGCATTTGTGCGGTGCTGCTCATTTCCGTACCAATTTCTTAATAAGTAAATTAGCGTTCTGTGCCATTGTAAATAAGGTTAAACAAGAGATTTTCTAGATGCAATAAATGCACGAACACACAATCGTGTACTATAACCGAGAAAGAGCAGTTATTTTAAATCAGGAATACCTGCTCTATTTAAATCTTCTCTATTTATAATAACTATTCAAACATGAGTAAAATTCTTCTCTTACATTTGATTCTGAGGCGGTACGAAATTCGCCGGGACAGCTAGTTATATACTAAATGCCTGTATAAAATCAACTTATGTTCATTTAAGATATTGCTATACAAATTTACTAGGCGTTATCAAAGTGAGCCTGTTCATTTTATTATAATATATTTTTTTAAACCATCAGTTGGTAATATAAGGTACTATCAAAATAGTAAACTCCACTTGTACTCATGTTGACATTAGATATAGGTAGGCTGCCTTCAGTTCGGTGGAGGTATGCTACGACGAATGCTTAAATATTGACTTGTCGTTGGTTTGTAATGGTAAGGTATGTGCCACAAAACGTGTTTGTTTTACATCTCGTGAAATAAAAACAGCTCGTTTGTTTTTTTTATTGTTCGGAAATAAAACATTTACCTTTATTTCAGATTTCCCTGATGTTTGTACTGTTAGTAGCCGTGGCGTTCACGGCGCAGGCGCAGCAATCTACTCCGCCGATACCCATAATACGCTTCGAGTCTGACGGCCCTAATGTGGACGGATCGTACAAGTGGCTGTAAGTTCATGAATTATTATTTGTTATTGACCCGTATAACATCACGACGTAATATGTTAAAGGGTAATCTGGTGATGGTGATCGGAAACCGATCTGTTACATCTAGGTGCTATATGGGGAAAATGCGTGAATATGTAGTGGCATATAAGTAAATCACCGAAACAACTGAATTCTTTAAATATTTAGCTTCTAGCTGCGCCCCGCGGTGTTACCCGCGATTAAGAGTAAGGTTTCTTTTTTTAAATGCCACGGGAACCATACATTTTACCGGGATAAAAAGTAGCCTATGTGCTATTCCAGACTATAATCTATCTCTGTGCCAAATTTTATCCAGATCCGTTCAAGCGTTCTGGCGTGATTTAGTAACAAACATCCATCCATCCAATCAAACTTTCACATTTATAATATTAGTGGCATTCTTCTGATATCCTTAGTCACCATTATCAGTATACAGAAACACTAAGAATAAAATCAGGCTACATTATTTTATGTAAAATGGTGTGTGAGGTCTACTATCACTAAAGACTACTAAAGATCTAATCCAACCACATCTGTACGCGGTAGGGTTTGCCGATAATCCAACAATGCACAATAGGCATTGAAAAAGGTCAAATGACTTGGTATTAACTAAACTCCTTTTTAGTCAATAAGGCTAAATGGCCTTTCCAATATACAGAATAACATTGCCATACGAACACACTTGTATGATCTCAAACTAAGCAACGCTTGTATTATGGATACAGGTCAATAGCCGAGCACAATACCAGTATATAATAACTCACATAGATATTAAAAGGCCAGGAGTCGGGTTCTAACATTCGAGCTCACCACACAAAGATATCCCTAACCGAGATTTGAAGACGGGCCACTCAGTACATAAAGCGGGGTTACTACGACACGGCCACTTGGGTCGGGCAAAATTAAGATAAAAAAATTACACACGTATTTTTTAAATATGGAATACGTCAGCAATAATTTTATTGCCAGCTAGGTATATTTTGTAAGCACAACATGAGCGCAAGCCGGTGAAGATCACACGAGAACCATAACTTAATGTGCGTCACCACGTCGACTTTTGAATAAAATATTAAATCTTAAGCGATAAAGATCACTCCTTAAGGGATCACAAGGCAAGTTATTTTTACAATTCCTGAGCAGCTGACAAAGTTATTCATGTTATGATGAGATTATTTATTATATTTTTGTTTTCTCCGTTCCCTCCTATAAAGTATTTGTAACTTAAATCTTGGAAATGTTTTTACCGACATGATAAGGACTAGGGATAATAGCTGGATCATAATTATATAACATTGTCACATAAATGTCACCTCCTAGTTGTATATCGAGGTAGTATATCGTAGGATTTTGATACTAGGTTTACTTGTGCCAAAATTAGTACCTAGATAAGTAAGCGTCGGCGTCTATTATTTATAGATCTCACCCTTGTATTCTTAATCAATTTTTATTTCGATCGGACTTAATTTTTTTTAGTTGTCTATAGTAAGCTATCTATGAAGGGTTTTCTTTGGAATAAATAATGGTCGATCTTTTAGTAAATAGTCGATAATTTGACATAGATAAATTCGAATCAATGTTCAAACAATGCACGAACTTTACGTTAGCCTTGGGCTTATTTAAGTCCATATCCTTACGAGAGCCATCCTTATTTGCAGTTATGAGACTGGGAATGAGATCAACGCGGAGGAGTCTGGATACGTGAAAAACTTCGGCAAAGGCGAACCTGAAGAGATCCAGGTTGCTGAAGGCAAATTTAGCTACAAGGCACCTGACGGATCCCTGATTGCGCTAACGTACATCGCAGACGAAAATGGATTCCAACCACAGGTGATATCATAGTTATTTTAATATAAGCAGACCTCAGGTTAGGTAGGTTGTATTAGATACAAGCTCCCTATGCTTCTCAATAATATAATATAATATCAGCCTTTTTTAATGTCCCACTGCTGGGCACAGGCGTCCGCTCAATGCGAGGGGGATTAGGCCATAGTGCACCACGGGCCTGAACCAGTGCGGGTTGGCGGAGTTCACACATCTTTCGAGAGGTTCTCTCAGACATGCAGGTTTCCTCACGATGTTTTCTTTCATCGTTTAGCAATTGATAATCGTGGTTGGAAATGAGATTCGCACATGACATCCAGAAATCCCAGAAGTGTGTGCCGGGGTTTGAACCTGCGATCCTCGTTACTGAGGCAAGCGTTCTACCAACTTGGCTATCACTGCTTATGCTTCTTAGGAGTTGCTAATAACTACTAGGTAAGATTTTATGACAACGACGAATTCAATTATAGGACTATTAAAAAGTGCTAAGTTCTTACGGTATTATCTGATGAAGTTGCATGGAAGCTACACACCGTACCATTAACAGCAAGGATTTATTTTGAAGATTGCTTTGATGATCATCTTAAATGGGTATAAAACATAAACACTTCATTGGTTTTCAAAAGACGTTTGATTAAACTCCTACAAGGACTGGTTTTGACCATAAACGTATACCACGAGATTAACACGTCGCCTCAATAGTTTTGAAACAACACATAAAATGGAATTACGTCTTAACACTGGCTAAACTGCGATTATATTACACGCCCCGCCGCCGCCGGCACATAGAAACCTTGACATCTTTTTGTCGGGAATCACAATAACTTGAACAATTCACAAGTGGCAGACGTTTCACGGAATCCGGCACAGTAAACCAGTTAAGGCGAGTCCATACGCAATTAAATTAAAGAGCCGATGATAAAATCGATACGTTTATTTAAACGACGCGACTTAAAAAAAAAGCTAACCTTTTTGATGATGTAAGATTTATGTTGTGTGCCCAAATTAATTGGTATTTATAAACAGATTCCTTTGCAAATAAATGCTCAGTCATAACATAAACTATGTTCATTTTTTTGTTTTGAATCTAAGAATGAAGCATTGCTCTGATGTTTATCAACGATAATGATTGATCCACCCAATAAATAAATGGACTTGAAAATATTTCACACTACCAATATTTTATAGGATTCTACAATGACAGTATACATTTCGCAAAGATACAGTGATTGTAAAATTTACATTATGTAAGGATCACCTACGCAGAAGCCCATAACCATACTTACTTCTACATTACTATGTACTTTTAGATAGATTACGTTCAGTGTAATTCAAAATGTCAGGTTAACAATTAAGGTCCTCGTCGTAATGTTTAGTAAGGCCATCACATCCTGTTATAATTTTATTATCCGGTCGTCCTTGTATGTTTTTTTAACCTTTGACTATGCAACCCCAGAGTTGGAGGAAAACATAAAACAATTGTCATCGGTGCCATCAAAGCTATGTAGGCAAAAATCTGCATTAACATAAAGGGAATTACGGAGATAACGCAAAGGAGTGGTCCGCGTAGGTATAGTAAATACTCATAACCGTCTCGCGGCGAGCCTGAATCATCATTGCGTAAATCTTTAGGAAGATGTCTGCGGTACGTTGGTCCGCAGATGTGGGCTCTTAGCTAACGTGTGTGCAAATATCGCTGTAAAATATCAACAGTCGACCCGCGACCCCAACTTAGGAAATGGGAAGGCTCCGTACTGACTCTGATACGTTTGTCTACCACTTTGCTACTGTCCGCTCCTCCAAAAGCTGATTCATTAGTCACCGCGTGCGCTGTTGACGCCTGCGCAACCCTATGTGACAAACTATTCATCACGGTTATATAATCTCTTCTGTGAGTACATCTCTATAGAATGGTGCAATACAAATATGTTATGATTTACTCACCATTGTTTGTTGTGTATAACAAATGATAACGTGCTTTAGAATATTCACTTAGTTCGTAGGTACTTACCTTAATTTGAAGTGTGCCTTTTCTTGTTTGGACAAAAAATTGTGCTGCTCGAGCCGAGCTCCATAACTGACGAAAAAATAAATATTTGGTTGCAGCAAATTACTATTCTATTCAGAGTGTAGAGACTGTCTATTATTGCGTGATTGATAATAGACATAAATTACAAAATCACATGTTATCGATTACTAGATATCCGAACAAACCTATTGCATCATTTGTTTTTTCTAAATAATCTTCCGTCTGTTCGTCACTCTATTACAGCTTTTGTATAAATCATTGAATAATACCGATTATTTTTTTATTAAGTTTTAATATTAAATAATATTTCGTTTTTTTATTATATTCTTACGACATCTACATAAATGTTTTTGAATAATTTAATTATCTCAGGCCAATAAATCAATTTTTAGGATTGATTAATATAACACAATTATGGGTTTTATAGCCTAACAGAACCATATGCAGTTGTTGCGAAAATTCTTCAATTTAAACCTATGAATTTCGAATCGTCGTTATGACATATATAATTGGGAGCCCATATTGGCTCAGATCATTTAAACTATGTCAATGTTAATGATAGTATCATTCAATAAATGTATTTTATATAAATGTATTCGACATATAATATAAGAAATATGAAATTCAAATGGTCATTAAATTTGCATTGAATTAAATTATGTTATAAACATTAATACAGGCACTAAATAAATATGTCTTAAAAATATTGTCTCAAGACCACAGACTTGTTAGAATAATCGGACAACACACGGCGTACGCTTAAAGTGAAGCCTAAAAAAAATTTGGTCTACCATTTAAACAACATGCTAAAATAGATTATTTAGGTTTCACTTTAAGCGTACGCCATTTGTTTTCGGAATATTCTAATAAGTCTGTGCTCAAGCCATTGTTTGCTTATACGTTGGATTACAGTCAAGCTAGTTATCGGATTACTGTCTGATTAATGACATCAACACCAACTCCAGCGCTCGGTAACGCGTTAATTACTTAATCACCTTTTATTGAATTACATGTGTAGAAATGTGTTTCAATTGAGATAGGACATGAAAATTTAATGAAGACGTGAGTCTTATAACACTTTGAAAGAAAAATAACAACCTCAAGATTAATCTCTTATTTAATCAATATTCATAGGAGGAGATGCTGTTTATGGACAAGCAAATTAGTATGCTAACGAAGTACCATATAAGTAATGCCTTTTCTGTTTATGTTTACTCCAGGGTGACCACCTGCCCACTCCGCCCCCGATCCCGCCGGCGATCCAGAAGGCTTTGGACTACCTGAAGACCCTGCCTCCCAGCAACGATATCGGAGCGTCTTCCAACATCCAACCCCAATATCAAGCTTCTCCCTTCAAACAAAGACCAAGATTTTAAACATTCACAAAACGCTTATGTGTTTACGTAAACAAGACATGACATGCATTGTTATCATAATTATTTTGTAAATAAATTTATTATTTGTAAATAAAACTTACAAAATAATTATGAAATCAAAAACATTTGATCAAAGTTTTTTTTTATTTTTAGACATTTAATTAGTTGCGCTTGATCTAAATCAATAGGTCAATGTGCAATTTAATTTAAATATTTCAGCAGAATAAATTAGTGTTAAAACAGATGTATTATATTATGTGGAAATACATACTTGTAAGCTAGTATAATGAAAGCTTGCATTATTGTTGCTACCAGAACACAGTATACAAAGCTTTTTGTCACCGTGATGTAATAGGGTGCCTATTAGCTTATTGTAATATTTTTGCTTTACTGATGACATCTCAGTCGTATTTTCTAGTATAATAATGCTTAGTGTTAAGGTCAAATATGATGTTTATTTTTTGTATTATATAAATTTAAAAGTTATTATTACTTCGCGGGACTTTATAGGATTATATTTGAATTCAATAAAGGTATTGACAATAAAAGCGAATTTTGTTTTGTTTGTATAGTACTATGTTGACGTGGTTTCTCCAATTTGACATGTTTAAAATCTAAATTGTAGGATTGGCGAGATTTAAGGTTCAGACCATTTGTCAGAATTTTTTGTCTTTCCGTAACGGCGGTATCGGATATTAATATAACAACCGGAACCGCTAGCTCAACTTGCACTCTAAAGCACGATAGAAATGTCGGACTTCGATCAGAGATTCGGTCACCCATCTAAGGTCCAATCGATGCACGCACTGATCTATCAAGAGGTTTAACCAACTAAGATACATCCTCCTTAATTAGACTACCACAAATATAACAATATTTTTCTTGTAGCTTAATATTAATTTGTCGGTATTTAATTTGACTATATTTCCTAAATACTTTAATTAATTAAAACTAGTTTCTCGCCCGCAGTAAGTTGACGAAACATAGCCTTTAGCACTCAAGGATTATGTAGCTTCCTATTATTGAAATATTTTTAGATGCAGATCAGTAGATCCGAAGATCACTCCGCACATCTAAACTTAACCAACTCTGAATAATTATGTTTTCCAACACCGTGGTGGGTGTGGGTGCTATACATAATATTTCGTCACTAGAATTAATCTTATTGACATATATGTGCCTGGCTGGCTGACCTTGTTTCTATTTCTTAATGGATGGTTACAAACGTGATCGAGAGCATCGACCCTTTGCTGTTTTTGACAAGGAAAACTAGTTGAAAGTGGGTGAATTATCAATTATTTAGTTGCAATATTGAGGCACATACAGGAAACCTGTATTTTACCGTCACAATAACTTCACTATTAGTGTTGTTGGTCACATGTCGCAAATCCTAAGAGCTTGGCTATCTACTTTTTGAATGGATACTACAATATTCTGATTACCTATGACCTGACTCACTACTCACTGACCTGATTAAATATGTAAAGTAGCTGGAAGCTTAAAGCTGATTATTAGCTCCAAAGCATATCTTAGGTAGTTCACACAAGCATCTAGTCCTGGCATTGTATATTGCGAAACCAAATTGAAATCTATGATTTCTTACATCAGTTCATAGTATTAGTTGATTGCTTTTGATACGTCTAATGGAAGGCGGATGGTCACTGACTGATTTTATATGCGATCAACTGCATATACATAGTATTTTTTATTATCTGCATACATATAATACTAAAAATCTTTGCAATGAAACGTGTGATTGTGAGAAATTCTTAAATAGTTAATAAATATCCGAAGTAGGTACCGCTATAGTTGTGAACATTCCAATAGCGGGATGTTTTTAAGCTTTTAAGATCAAGGTCACACACAGTAACAATAGCTATAACCTTTGTAATACCGAGGGATCGGATATATAGATAAACTAATTTTATTTATGATCTAATGCACTATGAGAAATCTTGAAATATCTAAACAACAAATTGAAAATAAAAAAAAAATATTCACATGAATTATAACAGTTACTACAGTTCCATAAAATAAACTTTTAAGACTCTGTTCGACCAATTAAATTATCCCAAAAACAATGAAAAGGTCAATAAGGTTAAGATAAAATAAAAAAGTAATTATAGGTAGTTCGATTTATCAAAGTTTATATTCAAGGAGTTTCTATGGGTAGATATGTAAGCGGAACATAAAGTATTTTTAACAGATAAACATCAATTTACTGTGCAGAAATAACACTGTTTTACGGTATTGGAGTGTATTTATATTATTCTAGTTGGATAGTGTATGTTTATTGTACACTTATTCTCCATTTCTGGTAGAAACCTATTTTTAACGAGGAAAATACCCCGAGTTTATTTGGATCATATTTAAAATTCATCAAAAATTTTTATTAGTTTTTGTTTTATCTTATTTTATTTGGCTTGCAAGGTTCTTTATAATGTTTTCTTAGCGTAAATGTTACCCCTCTCAGCGTAAATATTTTGAGACGTATAGAACGTCTCAAAATATTTGGGGTAAAATGTACTGTACTAGGGGTAATAAAAAAAAATTAAACAAGGTTACAATCACTGTATGTTTATTTATATTATATTGCTACAAATTATTTATAGGGGCAATAAAATCTGATTGCATTAAAACCTTTCGACCTTTTGTTAAGAAGATTATTCTGTTAACCTTGCTCACATGTCTAGACGCCATTATTAGATTTAAACATCAAAATTATGGTTAGCTGTGGCGGCCATCTACATAAATTTATAAGATAATAGCATAATGAGTAAGTTCAAATTTCTTTGAGATCGTAAAGAAAATTAGCAATAGGTATAGGTCAGCAATCGTACAAAAGTGTTACTCGCACCATAGGTAGTGGTGACAGGAATATGATCTTTGTGACACATACCTACCTACCATTTTATCACAACCACTCTGCTTGAGACCACACAAGGCGGTAATACCTTCAAATTCCATGGTGATATCTGTTGATAGCCACTTTTATCTGTTAAGTTGCAACGTGACGATACGTATAATCATTTCTAAGTAGTATTGACCAAAGAAACAAATTTTCCTTTAAATAGGTAAAAAAACGATTAGTTTTTCGCCATAACGGATGGTTATGAAATAAATTATAATAAATAGATGAGTGTAAAAATTATTTTAAATACAGATTGCCGCCATTATATTTCCCTGTGAAGTCTTCATTAGGTTAATTGTGTAATAACGTGGATGCTCATAGAATAAAAAAATACAAATAAAAGAATAAGAATAAGTAAAACACTTATTAGAAAATACTTAAACTAAGCTAGATATGTTAATGTTCAATTAATTAAATATCACAATTGAGCTTCGAAATTTCCTTTCTATTTCTCATTTCCACACCAGGTTGCATTGTGAATGTCTAAATGATTAACAATGCTTTGTTCTGGACGAGAAAAGGAAAACATTGTTAGTTTTCATATTTATTGCTAATCATTTCAAAACCTAAGATGAGATTATAGGTGAGACAAAACACAAAGCAACAAAGAAACTTAACAACGTTTGAAACACCACCTTGAACTGTCAAAACCTAGATAACACTAAATAAGAGAACCTGAGGAATACTATTCGATACCTAAGTAGTTTTAGGACTGTCTATATTGATATTGTTGGTATGTGTAGTAAAACTATGCAAACATTATCAAGGCACAAAATTAAAGTTTACGATAATGCTAGGATACCTAATAGACAATTAAAAACATTCGCGGTTAATTGAGTTATTATAACGAGGTACTTACTATTAGTAATTTCAGAACTTATCACGGTCATCTTAATGTTACCAAGTTCCTCCATTAACTTGAAATGCGAAATATTTAGTATTGTGCAAAAAAACCTAGTATCTTTCTAATTGTTAAAACATAAAATCTTTCAGCGGTCATCATTTTATAAACAGCTGATGTGCTTAAAATACGCCTATTGGCTTTTGATTTATTTTTTTGTGTAGCCTGCAGAAATCCAACCATAACCTAGGATATAAAAGTATCTTTTATTATGCTCCGTTATAAGCTATCACCAAATTTAATCGAAATAATTTCAGTGATGAGCGAGCAGACATACAACCGCACAGATAAAAAATATCATAAATTTAACACAGTAGGTATCTACAATTTCCGCTACCATTTCATCCATCCACCATCCTATAGCTACATACACGACTAAGATATATTCCTTTTAAATGTAAAGACTAGCTTTTTGCCCGCGACTTTGATAAATATTATTTAAAAAACTATACATACTATAATAGGTTAATACAAAATTATGATGGCTAGGAACATAGCTGTGTTTATAAGATAATGTGACCGCTAAAGACTAATACCGTTGAAAGGTTACAGGCTGACATGGGTCCAAAGCTTTTGTGGTAACTTGCCTATGTTTTTTTTTTCATTTTCCTTATTTCAGATAGGTGGATAGAATATTACTAACTTAAAACAAAGATAACATTAAGTCACATGAGATACCAGAAAATATAGAATAACGGTTCACTTTGTAAATGGAAAGCTCAAGTTCTATTTCTGCTACCTCGTGCCTAAAACACTGCTCCTTTTGATTTTTATTTATTTATCACATGCCTAGGTACATATTCATGTAACTGGCAAATTAATAAAAAATACAGCTATAGATATTGATTTCTTATATTTACGCGAATACTACACATTGAAATAAAACGATTTTTAAGGATTTTATCGCGTTTATTTTTCGTTTTTACGTTCCCGACGTTTCGGCTGCTTTACAGCAACCATGGTCACGGGAGGACTGAGGTGGTGGACGTCCAGGTGTCATAGTTTTATTTCAACAGCTATAGATCTTATAGTGGGCTTTCCGAATTCCAAGCCATAGCCAATAACGAGATAATTGCTAACTCCACTATTATATCCTCAAAAACACGTTTCATATCTATATATAAAAAATAAAGTCGTGTTATTTACACGATTTATAAGAACGGGTGGGCTGATTTTTAATATCCTTGATTTTTTGAAATTGTCTCCGCCCCAAATAGCGTAATAACTATTAAAATGTGGGAAGAATTTACAAAAAAAATATTATTATTTTTATGATTATAGTTTTTATAATTCAGTTTCTCAATTTCATTTTGAGGCGGTACGAAGTTCGCAGGGACAGCTGATAGAGATCCAATTCACAGTTAAACACCAGTACGCAAACCCTGAAGGGAATAAAACATCAAAAATAAATATATATGAACATGTTGATGATAAATGAACCACGACATTATCAGAGACATAATATTCGTACAAAATTGCGGCAGCGATCATTTATCTTTAGCTGAATAATATTTTTATGACCGCTAAGTGTTTGAATATTATGTTACGATTGGCGAAATATTTATTAGATGACGAAGATCAAATATGTGATACTGTGATTAATCGAAAAATAATTTTATAGATTAGTCCCAAACCAAATTTTATTTCAATACGTTAAGCCGCTTATGCGTGCTTCTTTTCAAAATTTCCAAAAATTACAGTGTCACATTTAACAAAAATAATGATATGGCTTTATCTAAGTACCTTAGTAATATTAGATACTATACTATTCTATCATATTTTTTATGATTTAACATGTTAACCTTTGTCCTATCATAAAAATATTACTTATGTGAAATATGGATTCAAATATTTTTTTTAAATTGGATCATTCGTTTATCGAGATTACACCCAACAAATATACAAACAAACTAACAACTTTAGTTTTAGCTAGCCTAGAGACTTTTGTGAAAACCAAAAAGACAAAAAGAAATCCGTAACTAATCAACCATCTTCTTTATGATTTTTCTATTCAAACAAAAATAAAGATTAGTCACTCCATATGCGCAATATTGTTATACTTTACTGATAGGTATCATATCCATTAATAATATTATAATAAAATTATGCCTATCTAATACGTACAGCACATAACATCCATCAATTAGTGATGGATGAGCTTACAACGCTGTTATAAACGAATATTCAACTTACTGAGATAATCTTTAATATGGGAACTGATTTAATTAGGTGTCAAGAACTAGTGTACCTTACAAAAAATGTTTAGTACTTACACTGAAATGTGGTATTTACTGAGAAAAAAATTATAGATTCTGAAATACATTTATGTATACTATTACATTTCATTTATATTTTAGCGACGAATAGAAGGCTTGTATGTAATGTAAAAGGGCTGTTAAATTGAGTCATATTTTTGTCATGATATGAGTACCTTAACTCGACCAAGCTTTCCAAAAAAATACAAAAGCTCTAATTTTTATTGTAAATTAATGTCTCTGTAGACTCAGTTATTAAACTAGTTTCAGGGTAAACGATAACAATAACATAGGCTGTATAAAATGGCCTAATTTATCCCTTAATAAATAAACTTCGGACTAAATCAAGCACCTCTCTCAATCTCTTAAACAGTTCAATGTCTCATATTTATTATAATTATGTATCTGAATTATCCACACGTAAAAAACTAATCCATGTGACAAAAAGCTTTATAAGTTGTCCAATATTGATAGTCTCGCACACCAGAAGAGAGCATTAGTCATGGATGATATATTGCATTGAATATATTTAAAATACAATTATTAATGTTTTTTGTGATTATATTGAGATTACACTACTTAGTCACACACACACACACCTTGTAATAAGACTTGATTCAATTAAATGGCACATTTATATTATATTGAATAAATCTCAAAAATCTGGAAAATATCAAAAATGTAATGAAAAATATTTACTTTTTATCTTTACACACGATGAACGTATGATGTGTACATCAAATGAATTACACGTAACTCTAGCTCAGCAAACATGGGCTTTAATTTTATGACTATTCCGAGAAAAATATTTGTATAAAAAGTATTCTATGTTAGCTTTTATGGATATTTATTGAAATTTGCGTGTGCAGTAAATTATCATCAATTGATTTTTTTATGATAAAACTAAGTACATGTGTACTTAGTTATATAAAAAAATATCTGGAATTACATATGCGGATTTAAAAAAAAAACTGTTCACTCTTGCGAATAAAAATAAAACACATGGTACGTATTCAATAGATAACAATAAGATGTAGATCATTGGTGTTTTATATGAACTATTATATACCTATACTTTATTAGTTATATAAAAAATCTCAGTAATTATTCCGAAATTTGAGATAAATCACTTAAATTATAAATAGCTCTTCATACTCCCTTATTTAATAAATCGTAAGTATTATATTAAAATGCGCCCCTAGACTACAAGTTATGAGAATATTTATTGATAAACTAAAAAGGTATTTTATAAGTGCTAAGGCGTAGATTTACCGGATCCACATATTTATAGTACGCTTTAGTAGTTTTTGTTGGATTTATGGTCTAACCATGGTATCTCGGGATCGCGAGACATGTTATAAAAAAAAACTCGGTTTTTTCTTAACGAGTGACTCTAGTAAGGTCAAAGTGTGCTTAAAATGTCCTGTGGCTTAGCAACATTCGCGGAATGTGTGTAAGTATGTAGAATGAGGATAAGGAACTAGGTTTTTTTTTTGTAGTCCACAGGTTATTTCTATTACAAGGTAGCAAGTACCCAGTTCTAGTTTATTTTTATTAAGCATAATAGTTTAATAATGACAAAACCCCAGTTTCCAGGTATACTATATAATATAATTTGGTTTTCTGTTTTGTTTTTTATATATTGTAAGTTCATAAAAAAAATAATTAGATGGTTTTAAAGAAGAATTACAAACCTTTGTATTGACGCATAAGCGTAACGTGTGTGTAGTGTTCAAATAATACTTTATTAAACTTAAGTTATTATATTTTATAAATTATAGTGGACAAAGCTTGTGCGGGGCGGGCGGGCGGCTATGCAGGCTTTGATGCTCGCGATGCTAGCTCGAGCTGCGCTAGCGCTGCCTTACTCCAATTTCATGACGTGTGCGCCGCATCGTATAAAAGCCGCTGCGGTCGATCTGAATAATCATTCCAGCTACACACTTCCACTGAAGATCATCACCTGTACATCCATACACATTTTATAAAAACACAAAATGAAATCGGTGAGTGAACCTCGTGCGAACATTAACGTTATGGGTCATCAATTCAATTAAAACGTCGCGTTTATCATTTATCAGCATTTATCATGCCCAATAAGGCAATGGTATCTCGATATATTTTATTGATACTATAAGTCAAAATACAATAAATTGTTTAGTAATTAAATTATTGCTCGAGCAGAAAAAAATACAATCGTGATGAAGTACTATGTTGATCGACTTTAAATTGAATTATCTCATTGTGCGCAAAAGTGGCTACTAACATTTTTCACACATAGTAGCTACTGTTGAATTCATAGAGCTTGTTATATCCTGAGAACAATGTTCTACGCTATGATATCTCGTTAATCGTTACTGTAATTCCGAACGTAATATAAATGTACCTTGATTCACATTTCCCACGAATAATTGGTGTAAGACAAATATGAGCATAACTTTGTTTTCGGCACTTATATGAATAATTCATAACGCAGTACCTGGTAACGTTTTTGTGCTATTTCGCGAATATATAACTTAAAAATAGTGACCAGTTATTTATGTAAATATTTCCAACATAATAGTTAAAGATATGATAATAAATATTTATTCTTCTTGAGTTCTAAAACGAGTTCTAGATTCAGTTACTCATATGAATTAAATACGCAATTATTGGATAATTAGGTGTATTTTTATTTTAAATCTTCATATTATCCCTCTATATTATCTAACGGCATATTCTCTATCTCTAACAAACCATTAATTCTTATAAAACATGCAACATTTGGCAAGACGAATTTGTCGAAACCCATAGCATTCGAAAGCTATAAAGCAAAATTAATGTTGTTTATAACACTGATTTATCACCATAGTGTGTTACGATTTGTCAACCTGATCAGCCCAAACTAACCAGTCAAGGCTGTAGAAATAATATTTTTGTTGGAAATTTGGCCAGTTTCGTTACGCCACCTGTTAGTATAAAACACTGTTCGGGCATCTGATTTATGGATATAAAAATGTAAATAACCTATGCCGTTTTGAAACGCATAATCTTGGAAATGTGGTCAATTTTACGTGTGAACTTTCAACATAGAATTAGCTATCGTGTTATCGCTTACTGATCCTTGTAAAATTGAACGTAGTTTTACGAATCAAAGGCGCTATTCAAGCGCTAAAAACGCCTTAATTAACCAAAGAATTCCCTTTGTTATAGATCATTGCTCTATCTGCCCTCGTGGCTGTAGCGTTTGCTGCCCCTCAGTACAACCAGTACCAACAAGTGCAGCCCCAATACCAGGGACAGGTGATCCCCATCATCAGTCAAACACAAGAGGTCAACTACGATGGATCTTACCAGTACAGGTAATATATCAATCCAACCTCATTTATGTAATATTTTTATTGTAGATTGTATTTCATGTGCAGGAACAGTCAGGTAATATGACCTGTTGACCCAACTATAGATGTTGTGTTGAAAGGCTTGTAAATTTTATTTGCCGTACAAATTACTTGTTTCAGTTACATCAAAGACATAAAAAGGGCCTTTAAATTAATTAGTTATTGAACATCGGGTATTTAACTATATATAGGGAACCATATATAACGTTTTGAACTTCGGATGAGTGAGATAAGCGCACGATAAAATTTTACTGTTTGCAAATTCCATGTCGCCATATTTTGATGGTCGATAAAACAATGGGCAAAGGTCTCGTGAGGACACAATATTCTAAAACCATTTCAGTCTTGTTTATACGTCCTCCAAATTTATAGATACGTCTGAGTTGTTTATCGATATTGAAATAATCCGTATCAGTCAAGGGTTGTTGTGCAATAGGGACGCAACAGTGAGATCATTGGACATTCCAACAGTATCAGGCATATTAAATGCTAAATTTGTGACACTCATCGACGCAAGCGTTTACACCCAGGCCCTGATTACACAACAAATCGGCTCAGGTGATATGAGTACACTGATATTTTGTGATTCATCTATACACGTATATAGCACCCCTTTCATTATATCAAAATATTACTTTTTGAGTTCCTTCGGTAGGGGTCACATACGTATTTTATTAATATAATAGCACTTTATTATATTTAAGCAGTGTCTCCTTATAATGCTCGAAGGACACGCGATTAAAAAACAAAACAACAAATTACTAAATTTCATATATTTTACGTAAATTCTAGTTTCGTCAATCGTTACGATGGCTTTGTTGAATAATAAATTGAACATGACAATATGTTGTAACACACATCACCAGGCATGCAAGATAGGTGATTTATAAACAGCGGACAGCCAAGACAAAGATTGACAATGCATCATGGCTGCATGACCTGAAAACGTTTTCGTAAAACCGCTCATTACATTTGATATTTGCGGGTTGGGTGGTATGGCCCCCGGGGCCATTCTCGTTTGTTATACCATCAATTCTGTTTAGCTATCAAGAGCGATCTATATATCTGATGGCACACTTTACTTATCTTGACTGTCACTTGGTAATCTTGAGTAATTGCGAACATCGCAAAGTATTTTGATTTCAGCCAATTCATAAAACCTAAAATGGGTGGGTATATGTCTTTTTGTTTCTTGTTGTAGTAAAGTTAATTAATTAGAAGTATACTTGTGCTTGCAATGACTACAACGCATCTCTCTCATGGTATGCTTATTTACTTTGAAGTTACTGACAAAACGTAAATATTATGTTAAGTTATTATTAATTACTGTTAAGCCCCAATGTGGTTCTGTAAAGTTTCATTACTCGTATAGGAATATTGCAGTAATATACTCGTTTATTTAGTTTATTATCAACTGCGATATCAGAATTAAAATAATAGTATTGTTTAATGACAATATAGTTTGGTATACATAGTCAGTCTGAAACGGATGCCTTAAGCTTGTGAGAAACATTAAAATTACCTTGCAGTGGTCTAATGAAATCTTCTCCTATCTATATTAAAATTGTATCCTATTTAAATTGCAACAACAATCGTCACCGATCGTCAGTTATTAAGTTTCAATACATACCTACATCAATTTAATGACGATACAATTAACTCAAATTAATGTTCTTGGTTAGTAATATTTTATAAATAAAATATAACATCTTCAGCTACGAGACTGGTAACGGCATCGCGGCGCAGGAGCAGGGCTACCTGAAGAACGCTGGAGTGAAGGACGCCGAGGCGCAGGTCGCACAGGGTTCTTTCAGCTACACCTCCCCTGAGGGTCAACCCATCTCCCTCTCCTACATCGCTGACGAGAACGGTAACAATAACATTTTCTATGTAGATACCTGCTACTAAATCAGCAATTTTAGCAACATGAAATAATGGAAGTAATAAACATAAAACAAGATATATGACTAAATGTGGAGTATGTATAGACAAGGTGGATAATACCGTAAACAGCCTAGAATCTTAAAAAATACTATATCTTATGAGCTCCACAAACCTTTAAGTCTCGTTGACCAAGATCTTTTACATTCCATAAACTCAACACTGGAACAGATAGTTAAATTGCGCCAAACGGCCGTTTGCATACAAAACAGGCGTTTTGTTTAATAACATTACATGCAGCAATAATTCAGTTTTGTAGACGAGATGAGCAACACCGATTATACCTTGGAAGCTTTAATGAATTATGTTCTCTTACGGAACGTTTTGAATAAACGGCGGGTGAAGCTAATTATACCGGACAGGTGTATGTTACATGGGCTGTGGTAATAAATGGCTTTATCTTTGAAATTTATTTGCTGCTATGCATTAGATCGTTAGTAGATTTAAAATGCACTATAAAATATATAGATTAAATAACATACAAAAACATACATTTTGAATAACTGAGCAGACTTTATCATTGTATTTAACCATATTGAATCATTCTTTTGTATACATATTGACATTCAAATTGTATTGGTAATTGCGTTAAGATTGGCATTTGTAACTAAATGAGAATTACCATATAGGCATGAGACTCAAGTCTTAGCACATCATTTATAATGCTGTGTCTGAAGTAATATTTTAAATCTTATTACAGGTTTCCGCGCCGAGGGTGCTCACCTCCCCACCCCTCCCCCCATCCCTGAGGCCATCCTCCGCGCCCTCCAGTACATCGAGTCCAAGCCTCAGCAGCCTCAGCCCCAGTACCAGCAGCAGCCCCAGTACCAGCAGCCGCAGTACCAGCAACAGCAACCCTTCCGCGGTTAAAACACCCCCTCTAACGTGACCACATCGAAAGATACTCATCGCACCCATGTACCTACCACGACACATCACTAAGATGTACGTAGAATAAGTATCTATAACGATTGTTACTGTGATTTATTATTATATAAGAAGCTTATATAAGTAAAGAAATTATACCTTAACTTTGTTGTTCTTTTCTCTAGCCTAGCCTAGCCTCCCTAATTAAATAAATAATAAATATCGCTAGTCGAACATACCAACTATCCCACACTAAGCAACGCTTGTATTATGGGTACCCTACAATGGACTGGGGTGGACCCAGTATATATTTCTTATATAGATACTAAATATCCATGACTCGGGTACAAACATTCGTGCTCATCACGCAAAGCTTGTCACTACCAGGATTCAAACCCGGGGTCCTCAGCACAGAAGGCAGGGTCACTTCCAACTGCGCTAATCAAGCTGTCGATTCATTAATTACTCTCAATAACCAGCTTATTGGACCGACTAAATCGTTAAATTACAAACATGTAAAGATTATTGAGTGAATCTTACAAATGGGGTATTTCACACATTTATTTTTAATTATTGCTCATTTAAGTTGATGCGACCTATACTTATCTAATCTACATGGTAATTAATGTTTAAGTATAATTATGAATAAATAATTGAATTCTGAATACATGGGCGGCAGCATAACCCGATATCAAAAGCGTTGCCCAACTTTATGTATTGTAAAACTCTGATTATAGCTTACCTACCTACGTGTTCGCGTGTAAACTTTACCAAGACGTACTATGTACATTTCAAAACTACAAGGCTAAATTATATTTCAGCGAATTTAAATGAATCTTTCAGTAACGTTTCAGTAACGCATAAATGCGAGCTTTTAAATATGGACCACGATTTTTTAATTTATTTATAGCTGAAGCATTGCTGAAGCACATTCAGTTTTACATTCAGTTTTAGTGACGTTTGTATTATTATTTTTAGAAATGTGAAAGATTTAGTTTGCCATTGTTTATTTTTCATACTTTGCCTGCGAATGAATGAGAGTAATTTTACATGAAAACAAACGACAGAAGCTACGGAACATTGGGGTTTGAGACTTGTAAAGTTATATTTGTTTTTTTTTATAATTCGTAATATGGTATCTGGCACCTAATAGGTTCGTTCTTTATTAGTTACATCAGACCCTGATACCATTGGCGAAATTATATACTTACTCGTTTTAAGGGAATATAGCCTACCTATTCTGGGAATATAAGCTTGATGGTGTTTGAAATAAAACTAATATTAAGGATTTTATCGCGTTTATATTTTTTTTTACGTTTCAGTCGTCGGTTGATGGTGTTTATTTATTTTTCATGAATAAGAATATATGACATTTGCAGTATACATAAAATGTAGAAAATGTGGTGTGATAATTTTTATTCGGTTTGAACTGGCGGTTGCCTAAATATTTATAACAATACACGACTTTTATATTCTTAAATTTGTTTGTATAAATAATTACAGTACTTTTACAAAGTACAATACCTATAAATAAAATAACTTATTTTAGTTTTACCATATACTTAATACCTCATTTATAATTTCTTGACTAAGAAAATAATACATCATACTTAGTGTCTACCTATATCGTTAAAGGTGCACATATAAGTATTATTTTCTACAAATAGAGAAGGATACAAAATGCAAATTTGTACTCAATTTAAAGTGACGCAACACACTTAACCTGGGATCACTAGATAACCTGACTTGCAAAGTAACACATGTACCTAAACGCGCTCACAAGACCTATCAACATTAAATTGATATAGCTTAGCGCGTGGGTCTAAGTGCAATGATTATTTATTAGTAATATATATTCAGTTTATTTAATTGAATGTGCCTATATGTAAGTAAACGAGGGTATATGCGATATGTTTGCAGGTTTGAGGGTCCCTTGAACTAGTTGCCTAATTGAAATGTGAAATAAGGATAAATAATGCTGTGATAAAACAGTGACGGCTAAACACGCCTTAAAAACAAGGTGTCATCGGATCACACCTTTGAGATTTTCGGATTCTCACGTGCGATACATTTTTCCAATAATGATTATCACTTGCTGTACGGTGAAGGCAAAATTCGTGAGGAAACCTGCATGTCAGTCAAAAGTCCTGTGAAGTTCACTAAGCCGCACTGTGCCAGATGGTGTACTATAGCCTTAATCCCCCTCATATTCTGGAGGATATTGCCTTGAACAAGAATTTGGAAATAAAAGAATTGGCTGTAGGAATTTGGCAGACAGTAATTTACCTATGAATTTACGACGAATTTACGATTACGATGTCAAAGTTAAGTTAAGTAATAGGTAAATTTACCTAAGGATCCAAGTAACAAACGACTACATTCGAGCTTATGATGCTTTTAGCTTGATTTACAGAGCCATCTATGTTTTTCGAACGAAACTGTTTACATCTCAGCGTCTTCGAGTGTGTATGCAAATCTTTATATGAAATCAATAAGTTAATAGCTACAACCTGAATTGGCACTGTGGTAGTAAACCGATAGATGGAATTGTATATAAATGTTAGCTGTTTTAACATTTAATTAGGCGCTTATTTTGTTCCACTAATTGGATTTGTATGTGTGGTTGCTGCGATGTTTTAATTGTACCTATGTATTTAAGAAGAAACCATTTTAAATTTTAAGAAGGTATAATAATAGGTAGCTCTTCCTTATTGGATAAATTAAAAAACTAAGGGCATGTTACGCAATTTTCTGATGTAGCCTATGATTACAACTTTTTTGACAGTTTATAATTAGGACATAACACAGACCTTAAAAAGGTTCCACTCTATCGATATTTTTGTTTATGTTATGAGTCCTACTAATTCTAGAATACTGTTATCTATCCAACTTCATGTTAGTCGAAGGTAACAATCATAGAACGCAATAATTAGCATTGTATAAATCGAGGCTAGAGTTGAAACATTCCTCGAAGCTCACAAACTCGAGTCACACGAAAACTATAACTTTCTATTCCCCTCACTAAAGAAGGATTTTGAGGTACTTTCAGATGGATAAAATGTAATAAGACCTTGATAATACAGTCATCCATATTTATAAGATTCTTGCTGATTCGGCATACGTTATCTTGTCCAAATCCCATAGGAAAAAACACTTTCGGTTTGTCCCAATTTTAAAATTGTTCGGACAGCCTTTTAAATTTTTCTTTACCTAAACCTTTTTCGGACTATACAGAATTAGATTATTTTTTAAAATTGTATAGACATATCTCTAATTACCTAAAAACTTTTATTGCGCGGAGTAACATAGTGCGATCGGTTCGCATTGAGGCGTTTCGCTCCGAGGAATGCTTCAAGCAGCAATAGCAATGCAATAGCGGCATGCAACCCAATCATGGGACGTATTCACGATGGGCCAGTTACCTTTGGTCCGCTACATCATCTGTCTCCTTACATAACCGTGGCATACACCCATGCTGGACAATAACAATGTTTCGACACTATTGTGTGACACATCATACATCAATGGCCGGGTATCGTTGGATAACACCTATACTCTACTAGACTAGTTATGTAAGATTAATTGGTAATAGATATTTTATGTTTTTGTTTTCTCCATATAGTTATAACAACATCAGTTTTCACATAAATGCCATATAAAGAGACTAACATCGTGGGTTGTTAATAAGTAGACTTACCATCCGTGTACAACCTATTTATTATGTATCAACCCTGCGTTCAAACGCAATGGTGTATTATTTGTTTGTTTTAATATCACACTCATTATTTTTTAATTAAAAGGTACCTAGCATTATTTTTGGAAATGCAGGCTTCTTTGTTACTAACTTATAATTATTTTTAACAGGATATACCAATCCCAATACGCGAGGTAGCATTTTAAGAGATGACTAAGTTTTTTTTTTTATAAAACCAGTATAAAAGTTTATAATAGTGTCGCGGATATTAAAAACAAAACATAACACGAGATTATTGGATAAAAGTTCAAGCTGTTTAATCTTGTTGGCACAAATCCGGACAGACCAGGTGGACTTTGAACAAATTATTAATATTACATTGAATTTATGTGAATATCAAATTATCTTTCTTGTATATTTGTCGTAATGAGATAAGGCATTCCATTTATTTTCTGGTCTGCTCATCTACTTAGTTGCAGCTCGTATGTACACGTTTAGCGAGTTCTAGGTGGATTCCGCCACTTAAGTATTATTATTTTTTTATTCTTAAAAGTAAATTGCTTGAAATCGATAATAAGTCAATATTTATATTCAGGTAAATAACCTCTGAATGAATGCAGAAAAACTAGTTATTTTTGTAATTTAAATAATCATAGTAAAATAGATGGTCCTGGCCTTTGACACAACTTTTTTATCCTGTGTATAAGATTTTGTTTGTTATTGGCCAATTGGCCAGGTCTTAAATAGCCGTTTGTGTCCCAAATTGCTGTGGTATATCATAGCTAGATTCTTTATCGTGCTAGATTACTTGTAAAAAATATATTTATGGGTATAAAACGAGCCATAATTATCCCCACCGAAGGTATATAATCAGTAGATTTGAAAACATGGTTCATTTGCTTTTGACCGCCAGTGTAAAATTTTGCCTATTGGGTTAACTTTTAAAAGTTTTTGCAGGCTTTTTTGTTTTAGTTAACTTCACGAAGTGGTCGGCCTTGTGAGATCTTTATAGTTTAATAACTTTTGTAGTTTTCCACGATTCTAGAAAATAAGCCCGAGTGAAGATGAACAGGATTGTCATCGCTTGTGCACTTCTCACAATAGCTGCCGCTGGAGTCATTCCTGCTGATGGTGAAGCACAAATAATCAAGTATGAGAGCACTAATGATGGTGCCGGCTCCTACCATTTCAGGTAATGTGGCCAATAACGCGGCAAATTTTATAGACGTTCAATGATTATGCAGGTAGCAAGCAACACAATTATATCATAGCTTGAATCCTATAATAGATACGCCAGATAACCTACTTTCACTGTGTTTAAAATATTAGTTATAGCTTTTCTCAACCCTATTGTTTTTCTATTTCATTTATAATATGCAGGATCAAAAAACGATTCTAAAATTCTTTACAATATTTTTAACGAAAAATTAACATATAATTATAATGTTGATAGACCTTTTGTAATCGAATATTCTTGTGCAGCTACGAGACATCAAATGGCATAACGCGTGAAGAAACCGGACATCTCGTGAATGTCGGCAAGGACGATGAGCATATGGTCGTAGAAGGGTCATACTCCTACACAGATGTTGATGGCAAACTGACACTCATCAAATACATTGCTGACGAAAAAGGTTACCAAGTTAGCCTGCCCCCGAGTGTACCAACTATACCTGTGAGTATAGTACCTGTATGAAAACAATTGGTTGATATTCCATTATACCCTTTCCCTCCATCATGGTGTACTTAAGCTAGTTCTTCCAGTGACGTAATGAATGCCATATACGGCTTATGTTTTTTTTTGAAGTCCTTTTCATATTCTCTGTAGTTGACTGATTACATGGAGTGTTTGGCATCTGCGCTCCAAGACCTAACTAGTTAGACTACCGGTAACTCGAGGGTAAAAACATAGATCAGTTTTTTCAGTCTTCTGACTGCCTGTAAGGACTATCAAAGAAGTAATAATTAGTACAGGGACTGCCAGCTTAATGTGCCCTCCGATGCGCGGAGGAGATCAAGTATTATCATTTGTTTTTTTACCGCATAGGGATTTTATTGGACCACTTTTATATTTTTAAATGGCCGAAAGCAAACGTAAGACACCTATAGGTGATTCAGAAAGAGTATACTAGGTCTTGAACCTGCGCTTATTTTTAATCATTATGTGAATGCAGAACTTCGATATGTCGATTCAAAAAAATATATGCTATTTCCATCAAATTGACAATTGTGATTTTTTGTGAGCTTTTTTTTGTAATTGACGTATCTCAATTCTGACGTGACGTGAAGAAGTGCAGTATCAAGGCATATACCCTCTCTGCATCACCTTGTATTCTTAGTTTGAAGCGAGATTTATAAATCTTTATTATCTAACTTGTTCAATTTGGGGATTACGTCAAATAGCAACCGGTTATAGGTCCCACCGCATTCTTGACACAACAACATTTCTCCACGGAAAATGCCACTTATATAATAATACTAGCTCACACCTTAATTTACCTACTTTATACCATTTTATATATCCATGCCGAATCCACCACCACTATCTAAAAAACTATAACTAATAATATAAAACTATAATTTTAAAATGAGATAGAATATATTTTTTTTATCTTATTTTTACAGTGTTTTTATGGCAGCAAGTATTGTTGGCCACTATAGCTTCTGTTCTTCCTTATGCCAACGATTTTCCTTTTTCAAGAATTCACATTTAGAAATTATACATCTATCTGGGGTCTTAATTGGTCATAATTTTACTTACATTTGAAGGTGATGAGATGATTATTTAAAGCTATTTTTATTTTATTTTCAGCAAGTAGTATATGGCCTACCTCCAAGTGTAGTGGCGACCTTATTAGGGAAATAATATGAAGAGATGGCTTTAAAAAACTACGATCAAAGATATGCTATGAATAGGTGAGTATTTTTCAAAATTGTTGTACCAAAAAATGTTGTATTCGTTATTGGCAACAAATTGATTAGCTGTAATTATTATAATTAGTATTTATGAAATAAATTGTGTACCTATTTTTTGTTGATATTTAAGATTCCCGTTTCCCATTCCCATTTTAATTGAACACAACCAATTTTAGAGCTGACTATACTATTAAAAAATATTGATCACAAATTTAAGAAAAAATCGTAGCTCTGCTTATCTCTTGAAGTAAATCAGAATTACGACTTACAAATAAATGAATTCTAAATAATTAGATAAGTGCTTATAAATAAGTATTTCAAGGAACTGATCGCAAACAGGGCTTAGGTTTGCCCCCTAAAGGCATCATTGGCATCCAGGGTAGGAAAGTAGTTAGTTGCATTATGCATATATCGCAAAATAATAAACCATTCACATACAAATATACATATAAGCCTTCCGACCATACTCTGTCGCCTATTTAGTACTTTTCGTCAAGCAAATACAGTAAAGTTAAAGGTTAACATATAATTGAGTGAATATCAACCATCACGCTAAACCACTTAATTAATACGGCAATGTAATCGCGCTAACGAAACCGATGATTAAATCATCGAGTAATTAAAAAAGTAATATCAACAATCCTCTTATAAGAAAATCAATCTTAGTTGGCTTAATCAAGACTCATCAGTCGATATACAGCTATTTATGTACTAGTTTTTGTCCATTCAACATTCCGCAGCCGTCGGAGCTTTTTAATGTCTGAAAAGTGTTAACAGCCTACTTGTATTTCAAGTTTGTGTAGGTACAAAAAAACTATAAATAGCCATAATCCTTTTCACTGTGACCATGGATTAGACGTGTGTAGAATTTGCACTTATTTAGTAAGAGGAGTTAAATGGACATTTTATTTAATACAATGTGTTCCACTACGTATATAGTTCACAATTGCTATCAAAATAAAACGACCTTTGCGTTTATTGTAATACGGACTATGTGGTTATTTGCTTCACCTGGTAGATTCGGCGGTTTGGAAGCGCCGCCGAAAAGTACTTCAGATGTCTCCTTCTAAGATATCCATCGTAGTAACACCTAACATATTACTCAACGTTTTCGACGTTTATTTCTATAATAAAGAATATAAAACTATTTTTGATTTTGTAAATAAAATGTATATAATGTATGCCAAAGAGGAGTAAATTTGTATAATATGCATACGCATGTGGAGCTACAAGTATAATTTAGTATATTTACACTCTTTTTGTAGGTAAGCAATACATCCGTGTTTATTGCTGCTACGTGTTTTGATATGATCCACTTGAGACCTGAGCATCACTTGAGTTTTGTACTAAGACTGGCAACATTCATAGTTTATATTGTATTGTAAACATTTCCATAATATGAGATCATAGCACACATAAATAACGGATTATATCGTTAAAAGAATTGAAAATATACCTACAGTATGCTAGATCTTTACTAAACGCAGGGATTAATAAATAACCAACTTAATTTAAGTTAGCGTAACTTATTAGTTACATGAAAATCGTGAGATGTGACATTTTTGTTATTAATGACAAATAGCATTATGGTAGCTGCGTAGTGCAACTATAAAGATGCATAACAGTGTTATAGCTCCTTGTAGCTTTGAATTACACAAATTTAGGTAAGTGACTATGTATGTAGTAAGTATATAATATTACACTCAATGAGGATGTCACATGCGTGAGAGACCCCAACAACCGAATGATAATAATGATTGTGCCACACAGGTGTTGTCGGCTACAGTGAATGCTTTTAGGCTCTACCTTAGGAAATAATCTTAGCAACGCGATTTCGTTGCTAGAGTAGCTATTTTTATTAATATTTTATTTTACCCCGGTCTTGTAATTTTTTGCCAATGTCCACATGTATTTTTTCCAATATTATAATATCTTTGATTCACCACACACCCTGCCTTTTTATTCTTATCGGTGTGCGGCAGACTTCAAACCACCGCTAACATGTTGGTCCTGTAACTGTGGTCAGCTCGAATGGCTAGAACTTAGGCGAATCTCAAATCTGAGGAAATAGATACGAACTCCTTGCTTAGCTTTCTCAAAAAAACATGTAGATAAACAGAAGTATTACAATGTTACATTTATTTCGATCTACTCCAGCACCGGCGAAACAAATAGAGCTTTGACACACAGCAAGGCGAGTCTTTCCCATAATTCCATAATAATGTGTTACAGGGTCAACGCCTTAACTAAGTCCTTGACGTAGCAGGAATGAGGTCCAGACATGACATTATTATGGAACTGGATATAAAGGTGTGAGCACTTGTCCCAACCCGCAGTACATTTAGAAACGTTCTGATGAAGACCGTTGACCAACATGGTGAGTTGACAAACCAGTTTATTATGTCAATTATATAATAGATCGTATTTTTGTTACATATTAAAATAAGTCCGCCTTTCGAGTTTGAAAGTAATTGCGGAGTCAAGTGCAAGTATGAAGAAAACGGATTTCTGTTTAATAGTCGCTGATACACCCATTAATTATGTTAATTCAACTCTTAAATAACTGTAAAATTAACTTTTCTATTGGTATGTCTTAATTTAAAATGTAACATTAATTAAACTGACCATAAAATGATCCAAGTAGAATAATTATACTGATTACATATAGACATGTAGGTACTCTGCAGTTACACACAGTTAAAGGCTTAACATTTTGTATTATTTATATCGTGTATTGTGTTGCAATTTTATCCTTAAGACTATAAATCACAAACGGAATAAGTATTTGCACTAAATCCAGTTGCTATGCAAGATTCTCTGACTGTCGTAAAACATAAATGACCAACTAACTACCCAACATAAACGACACGAACGACATCGACATCTTTATTACGATCATAGATCTAAGACCTTTTCCAGACCATGAGACATAAATATCAAAGATCTACATTTATTTTTATTGATCTAGTTTTGCGCTTTATTTTTCTTCTAGGACTCCACCCACAGTCGCTGATTATATTCATAAGAGTTGATATTCATAATATGAGTTGATATAGATTCGACCAATATCACAGAAATAATTATATCAATGGATATTTCAAAAAAATCATGCGCATGCCAGCCCATTGAGCTAAATTATTATTTTTCCATTGTCCTAGCTGATGGTCAGCCAAAATCAGTGAGTCGATTAAAACAATTCTACAAGTATCCGAATCGATTTGATTTGACATTTGCTCGTTTCGACGACGATCTTTCCGAGTCATTTCTTCATAACCGAATCAATGATCAGATACGATTACGCATCCAAATGGTTCGATTCGATCACTCCCTGTACTAACATAGTACTTATAATAATGCAAATTTCTATGAATAACTGAATCCGTCGATGCAAGACTAGCCCCCCGATTCACAACCTTACGACAGGTTGTGAATCGGGGGGCTAGTGTAAAAACTACAGTCCATTCAGTATTCTGTCATATATTGCAAAACCCTTCAAATCGTCTATCTACAACTCTTGTATTATAATATTAATCCATGCTACTCCAAAATATTTACAGTATTTACACATTAACACTTGAAGAAAATGTCCTATTATTGCAATGTACAAATACCGCAACCATAATATTGTTTCGTGGTTAGCATTAACGCAGTTTGAATTAAGTTCATTGTCAGTGGTATCTTCCGCGCAGCTAACATTTTATAGGAAACACGGACATGCCATTCTAAGTTCTAGAGAAGTATTCAATCATAAACAGATACGCATAAGATTATACTTTCATGGTCAAATTCGTAATTATTTGCCGGCATTTATACTTCAAATATACCCGATTAGAGATGCTTTGTATGTTATACGGCAATGTAATCACAATCTTATGTTGCGTACATCAAGTGCGAGATTAGTCGTAAGCTAACTGTATAGTTTAAAGTTTACGTATTTAGACAGTATTTAAAACTTTAAATTCTCCATGCAATGTATCTAAATACGTAGACTATTATGTACATAGTTAACTTACGAATAATCTCGCACTACACGTCCTGATTCTGAAAAGTCGCGTACCATCCAATTGAAAATCATTTTCATTGATGCTACAAAACCTTGCGTGGGCATGACTTCATTATTCATCGAACTTACTAGAGACTGATATAAAAAAACTTTTTAACAAAATAAAAACCGTCTTCAAAAAACTAAAAAGCAAAAAATAATCTAATCTTGAAATCTACCTTGTCTAACCACATCAAATATTTAACTAATCCTCCTTTTTTTTGAAGTCGGTTAAAAATAATCGCTTTGGTAGTGGTTTATGTCCTAGACCTTCGTAAAATGTATCACAGCAAAAATTCACAAGCGAAGCCGCAAGCGCAACTAATGCTACTACAATGAAAAAGCATAATTTGCCTGCCCCGTCGGCCTTGACATTATGGTATTTTATTGTGCAGGTAAAAGTTGCTCATCTCTACGTCCGCCCGGCTATGGTATTTATGGTATTTGTCATTGTGCCGTATGCTTGTTGCCTTGGAGTGCAAATTAAGAAATACGTATATAACAACAATGGATTTGGCAGGTACAGTTTTGAGTAAGTATGATGACCATTTCATTAAATATTCCGTTAGAGTAAAAAGAAAATCAGTGTTCCTGAGCTATTCGTGCTTATTTTCTGAATCATTTTCCATTAAATTTTAATTCAGAAAGCTTTCTATCACTTACTTGTCTCGTCATTTCTTACATATATTTTAAACTAGCTGTTGCCGACTTCGTCAGCGTGGTATTTAACAAAGACAACCGTTGATAACAGCCTGCTCGCCCATTCTGAGCCCGCGGGACGCATTGCAGGTTGTTGCTATCAAACTTAATCAGGCGCTGCGCTGCAACATTGGTTTTAATTTTTTTTCGTGAGATTCTATTTTTTTTTCTAAAATAAAAGTAGCCTAAGTTACTCCTTGTTACATAAGCTATCTGCCAGTGAAAGTCCCGTCAAAATCGGTCCAGCCATTTCAGAGATTAGCCGGAACAAACAGACAGACAGACAGACAAAAAATGTTGTTTCGGTATAGGTAACGTGTATACATCCAAATGCACTTAGTAAAAAGCGGTTATTTTAATATTACAAACAGACACTCCAATTTTATTTATATGTATAGATGTATAGATGAAAACGTGACGTACATATAACCTACGTACCTAACGTCCACCTAACTAAGGGATTACTCATAAGTAATCCGTTAAAAATACCTAGGTAGGTATTGTATACATTTACGACAGGTATATATTTTGTTGTAAAAATCTATATTCTTTCATCCGTGTACATAAATTAAAACCAATCTGTGCTTTTAAAGGTATAGGATAGTCTATACATATAAATAAAATTGGAGTGTCTGTTTGTAATATTAAAATAACCGCTTTTTACTAAGTGCATTTGGATGTATACACGGTACCTATACCAAAACAACATTTTTTACAATTTTTGTATGTCTGTCGGTCTGTCTGTCTGTCTGTCTATCTGTCTGTCTGTTTGTTCCGGGTAATCTCTGAAATGGCTGGACCGATTTTGACGGGACTTTCACTGGCAGATAGCTGATGTAACAAGGAGTAACTTAGGCTACTTTTATTTTAGAAAAAAAAAATAGGATCTCACGAAAAAAAATTAAAACCAATGTTGCAGCGCAGCGCCTGATTAAGTTTGATAGCAACAACCTGCAATGCGTCCCGCGGGCTCAGAATGGGCGAGCAGGCTGTTGTCAACGGTTGTCTTTGTTAAATACCACGCGGACGAAGTCGCGGGCAACAGCTAGTATAAAATATACTTAGGATCATAATACGCTTATAAACATAGATCAAATAAATAAGAATAACACGATGTATTGATGAATACCGCGAAAAAAAGAACATATTTATAGCTTCATCATAAGAAAATGTTACCATTATATACCTAGTATACATGTTACTGCCGTCTAGCCGCCTCTTTTTATGACAGTCTAAACTTGGTACACGGTACATGTTGCTGATCTGATAAGGTCACTTGATTATTTTCAAGTGTGAGCTAAGACACTCACTGAGGATTCTGCACCTCTGAATCATGAATAACATAGCATTGGACTCATGTTCATCATCTTCTCAGGGTTCTGTAGTCAAACTAGGACTCTCGATTTCCATACTATTGAACACTGTGGAGCCAGAATTTGGCACATTTATCGATGCATAGAGGTGAACAAAATGCTTGAAGCAAAAAAAAAACAGTGGTACCACCTCTACAAATTTCAGCCAGTTAGTATTATTTTTTTTATTTTCGTTTTTACTTTATGTTCTTTGTTATTCGCATGGCTAAGGTAGCTTATATTGTGTGTGACCCAACAGGACCTCGACCGGTTATTTTTATTATAATGTTCGGGTTACTACGTATGTAGGTCTAGCGACAAACGTTACATTTTATTCGGCCTCCGTAGGATATCTAATTTAAACAAAAACTTTACTATATAATTAATTAACATATATTATACCGACTTTACGAAATGACATATATTAATTTGTTCTATCATCAGATATTTTTCAAATTAGATGATAATTATGTTTTAAATATCAAATTAGTAAAGTAGTTGGTTGTTGATGTCTATTTTTATCCTTGGTCAACTAGGACTATTAAATATTTTATGTCGTGCTAGACTGGTTATATATAATAAAAGTATGGCTTGTACTGGATTTCACTAAATAAATAATATCTCTACTGGTAATATCTCTAGGTGCCTTAATGACAGAATAAGCTCTAAATCTCTTTCGGTATTTAACCAACGTAATGCCTACCTATTGTTAATTAATATAAATGAATTTCATAGCATTGGTAATTGCATTCTTTGATGTCAAGATTTCTCCTTCAGGCTCGTTATCTAATTAAATAAAATAGCTTTACACAACTTTAATCGGAAAATTGATTATGATATTTATTATTTGCATATAATAGCATACATATTGCTTAAATAACTGAACAATTTGCTAAATCATATTCATAACATTTACAATAACGTATGTGTTAGAAATTGCGTTATTAATACCTATTAAGCACAGTATTAAGGCCTCGAATAAATTTATGTAGCATGGGACCACTCAAGATAATCAATTCTAAATCAACTACTCTAGAGGTCAATATCTCGTGAACGTTACTGAATTCAAAACAAAATACAATTTTTTCCTATTCAACGAAACCCCATTTGACGCGTTATGGTAAAAATATTTTGGTCACCACCCTTTAGAACGTAATTTCTAATTTTAGAATTATTATATGTATATATTTTTCAATTTGACGGCCTGATTAGCGCAGTTGGTAGTGACCCTACTTTCCGTGCCGAAGGTCCCGGTTTCGAATCCTGGTAGGGACAAACTTTGTGTGATGAGCACGAATTTTATAGTCATTGATGTTTAATATGTATTTAAGTAATATATACGGGGTTCGCCCCCAGTCCATTGTACGGTACCCATAATACAAGCGTTGCTAAGAAGGGACCGTATAAATGGTGTATTCATCTGGCGATATTTATTCATAAATATTTTAGTTCCCTCATCTCTTGTAAATGTGTCAAATTTTAGCCTTAGAGTCCTTACATTCTTGGAATAAAATCTCTGGAACAGACACAGCGAAACTACAATGTTTCATAGTTTGACAACGGAACTCTATAAATAAAACTTAATGTACACTCTTACCTACAGGTACGAAACATCAGACGGTTCCTACAGGCGGGAAGACGGAGGAATCCCAGGTCCTGAAGGCCGATCCCTGGTCGTTCGCGGAGAGTACGGCTACATAGATCCCGAAGGCCAGCCCCATTCAATAAAATACATAGCCGATGCAAACGGTTTCCAACCAATAGTGAACGATGACCACACGCGGTTTAACGATAGAAGGATTATTTAATAATTATTACTATAACTTAGAATAAATTGTTTAGATTTGTGATTCTTTCATTAACTTTTTTTGGAGGACACCAATTCCGTTTTCTGTGATTTTTTTTATAAATTTTGTAGATATTTCGTCGCCATTCGAAAATCTAAATATTTTTTTTGTTCTTTTAATTAATTATTACATTAAATAGTGGAACATATAGTCATATAAACACAATGAAATTCGAAGCAGGTACACAAAATATTGACTTCATTTATAAATAGATTATAAGTAGGTCTAGGTACGTAATATACACAATTTATTTAATTTTATTTAAACACGTCAAGAACAGTGTAGCTTTATCTTTCGTATTTTTATGTAAATAATAAAATAAATAATGTCCAAGCGACAGAAATGTATGTATGCAGAGTGATATTACTCAGAGATGCAAATCATGACTCTTATCTAAACATAATATGTTGTACCATAAACCTTATCCCTAAGAGCATTAACGGGATGATTTATCAACAAGATATCAGTTTGTAACTATATATGGAAAAACCGTAAAAAATAGCACTTGATTAGTATCAAGAATTTTCAGTGAAGATGAGCGATTTTTTTTTAAACATATGTTATATTGAGCGACGAACATCTGTTTATTCTTTCTTTATTTTAAATCACACAAAATAAAAGTAATATCACCAGACAAACACACCAACTATACGGTCCCCACTAAGCAACGCTTGTATTATGGTTACCCTACAATAGACTGAGGGTGAACTCAGTATATAATACTTATATAGACATTAAACATCCAGGACTCGGGTCCAACATTCGTTCTCATCACACAAAGATTGTCCCTACCAGGATTCGATCCCTAGACTCTTGGCACAGAGAGCAGGATCACTACCAACTGCGCTAATCAGGGTCGTCAAATAAATCTAATTACATACAAAAAAAAATATAACCTAGTGAATAAAATAAAATCTAGCTAATAATGAGTTATTAATCTAGTTACATAAAAAAATACAAAACAGTTTTGATTTACAAAGTTACGTTGTTTTGCTGGAGTTGTGATGTCAACCAATGGTTACCACAAAAAACAAGCATGAATGCTCATACAAGCAGGCAGTAGGTAAACCGATCATATTATGTCGAAATACATCGTAAAACACACCCGTAACAATCGGCAGTGTTTTACGACTCGCGTTTCACAACTACGACTTAGGTCCGCAAACCTAAGAGATTATTTATAGAAGACGCCATAATTACTTAACTGGCTTTCTAAAATATCCTGCGTAATGTTTAAAATAACTGTTTGTTTTACACTTTGCATTGTAAGTCTATTGATCAGTGATTATAAGAGCATTAGATAATAAATATACCTAATTGGAAATTGATTTTTTAGGTCTTCTCCAGTTATGTAGAGAGATCTAATAGTGCCGTTTATACATAGTGAGTCAGAGAAGTTTATTTTAAAATTTTCTAACAAATATTTTTTATTATTATACATGACTTCATCTTTCATATTTGATTTATATGACGATTTGCATGTAAAATGCACATCAATCAATGACTAAGGCCACGACGGCAATATTAATTACACACATATGGAGGATGTACTTAGTCCTTAGTTTGCAAATATATTACATTAATACTTGTTAGTGTTTTTCCTGTTTTCCGAAACGTCAGTAAAACAAAAGTCTATAGTATCTCTGACTCTCTCGCTCTCTAGCCTTTTTTTAGTTCTAGTATATAACCAATTAAACCGTATACATTTTCAGTGAAGATGTTGAATTAAGACGGATATTTCCAAGTGAATTTCCACAAGACACAATAAGGAAGAGCGGTTCTTTAGATCCAGAGGTAAAACATATAATATTCAGTGCTAATAATGTACCTACACTAGACATTAACATTGATAAACTATTTAAACAGTGATAACCAGATACCGTTGTTAGAACACTCGCCCTGGCGACAAAGGTCGCAAGTTTAAAACCTGGCTTGCATCTTTAGTGTAATTTATTTCATCATGATCATTTGATAAATGGTGTACTGAAATACCACGAAGAAACCAGCAGGCCTAAAAAACAATAATTTCACTGATTCAGACGCACCGAACCGAATTATTTTTTTTTAATTCATAAGAAGGAGACATATTGTCACAGCTGCTGCATCTTGGGAGAGTTCCTAACAAATTGTCGAAAGATTTGTGAAGTCCGCTAATTCGTACTGGCTGACCCAGTCTGGAAATTGTCTAGTCAATGGCCTGAATTAAGATTAAGAGGGGGTCCGTGTCCATTCACAATATACTAGGTGTTGTTATTATATTAATCACCGATTATTATTTTTAATGTCTTTTAGCATTTAGGTCGCTACGCCGAATTGCAGTCCTATTTTAAATATCCAAAATCAAAAGTGAATAGCCACTTTGAGGAGTTGGTATGCTATCACAAAGACGAAAAAAAGGTACATATATTTTGTGAGCATTAACATTTTCTGCCCACGCAATCCACTAAGTATATAAATGTATATGGCTCTGCATATTTGAATGATATTTTTTAAAAAAGTATAAAGATATCAAAACACTAAAGGTTGAAAATATAAATAAGATTTATTCGAGGATTTAAGACAGTAATTTCAATAGCTATAAAAATAAAAATGTGTTTAGTTGGTAGGTATATTTTAAAGTGCATTGGTTTCTATAATAGATTACAAATAAAATGATCAGTTCAATCATTATAACTAATATAGAGCTAACTAGTTGTTAATTGGGTGGGCTTGTGACATCTGACCCAGTAAATTTATAGTTAGTGTGTCAAGGTTCATCATGATCATAAAAACATATTTGATGCCATACATAATGAGTCCAAACCAATCAGGACAATATAATTTTATAATGATATATTTTCTCTCTGATATTACTTATAATTTTAAGAAAACTCTCTATTTAGGTATTATGAAATTCTCAAGCACACTTATTACTTGCATCATAAGGGTGACAAACTCATTAAGTCGTTAACAACATAACAAAGTTATTTAATACTAGCCGTTAATCGTTGACTGGTAATATAAAATAGCACTTGAAGTGCGAATCAGTTAATAGTTGCCACCTGATAAATGAGCTACGACGCTCAAACTTTGACCTGCAGAATTAATCTTTATAAAAGTGAAATAACTATTTTTAGAACTACTCTAGAGGTCGTCACGGGCGGGGTTCTATTCTATATGCGGAGCAACATACTCAGATTAGTTAGTCATTATTAGTAAAAAAGCCTTATACACGTACGGCTGTATTTGAAGACTTCACTATGTAAAGTTTGAAATATTATTGCCACCAGTTTCTACGAATTGGCAAAGAAAGAAAAACCTTAGTGGCTTGATTTTTGGAACTAGTAATAATATCATGTTCCAAATTTCACATTGCACTGGATGGATATCTGAATGGAACTGATACAAATAAAGTCTAAAACATCTGGTGTAGCCTAACATTGATCAAAGTATCTAAGCTGTATAGACCGTAAGTTGGTTGGTTGTCTGAAATAAACTATAGAATTATACTTTTTTTACTTTTCACAGATGTGTAAAGTTGACCTCCAACGTTATTCACCCGAAGAAGATACCTATTACTTTTCTGCTACAAACGAGAGCCATGTTGATCGCCGCCGGGTCTATTGTTTCATGCTGCTGTGTTTCACTGAAGATGAACTTGATAGAGTCGTTGCTTCATTCTAATTACGAATTTGAATGTTAATTATAGTTTTATTTATCATCACGCACTGTAAAGATAAAGATAATGATGTGTGTGTGTGTTAATATAAAACCACTTATTATAAATAAAATCCACTCTCGAATAAACCTTTGTGGAGAATGTGACTAATATCATCTAAATTTTCTTTTCTTTAATCCAATTTTATCAAACTAATGTGTCTTAAAATAACAATTCGCGGTGCCTATTACACAGGCTTTAATCTAAAAGATCAATTTGTATAAAAGCTCTATTATGTGTGTGCACACACTTCCATTCTATTAATATACAGGTTGTAAGTGGCTTCGTAACGAAAACTAATACCGGGGATTCAACTCATGATTTTGAACTCCCCGAAAGTTAGAACTTTCCGTCGATCTTTTCATGAATATTAAGCATTTTTTCATAAATCATAATAGAAGTATATCTCAAGGTAATTATAAATAAAAAAAATACTAATTAAGACCTAAAACTGCAATGTAAATTACAACTCGATACGCGCGCTCGTCGCTCTCATGCGTATACATCGCGCATAGCGTTATGTTGTGATTGTGTTATTTAGGATACATTACGCGCTCAAAAATTACAACTGTTGTAACCCATGACATTCGACATTAATGATTTCTATAATTTTATTACAGGCATTAAAATCTAACCTTTAATTAAAGTTTTTGTTTTCTTACCCTCTACACCCTGTATATGATTTTTATTGTTTACGTCTAGACGATGTACGAACTTTACGTAACCAGATATACCGAATCGTGAATCCTGCATTTGCTTCGACCGGATGTACTCTCAAGTTGCGGTTTATTCAAATTCTGATAATACAATTTAATTGTGTTTTTCCCATGACTAGTAAGGTATGTTCAAAGCCCTCGTCCCGCGAATCACGAAGGTGAGTGTGACAACTGATTGTTTGCAATCTATAAATGCGATAAGCCGCGCCCAGACCGTCAGCGCAGCCTCGTGAGGCTTACTTAGTTTCATGCTGCGATTATCTGACGTAAACTTTTACACTGCCTTGCCTAAGCGCTGTCGTCTGTCATGTGCCTGTCTGTCAGCCCACACCCTGCTGCGCGTTTGGTTTGGATACGGCCATAGACGTGCCATACACGACCGAGAATCTTATCTTCAAAACAGACTACAGATCTCCGCAATATCTAATGTCGTGCGTTGTAATAATTCTATCTGTGGGTTATCGGTATTTTGGGACATGACGTTTATAAATCCATTACACGTTACAAAAAATCGAGAGCTAATATTTATATATCAGTATTTTTTTCATGTAGGTATCCACTTAATTTTTTTACGAATGCATCGTTTTAATATTATTTAAATTTGCAGTCAACCTTTAATAGATAATGCCTTAATAAGAACATGCTAAATCAATTTCCAGCAGTCTTTAAAATAAACTTTAATCCTATATTAAGATAAGATCAAAACACGCATTTATATGCATAAAACTTGGCCTACTGATGGGATGGTAAATATTTATTTAGTTATGTAAAATAATGAGGTGTCATCGAGGCCGACAAACTCTTATGTCATATAACCTTGTACTACATTGTATTTAAATGGTCATTTTATATGTTAATTGTTAGGTATTGATGTTTATGTGTAAGCTTATCGAGACGGTTTTTAGAGTTGACCTAAAATTTGAAGCGTCTAGTAAGGAAAGCGACGCGGACGGGTGTCAGGGGTCACCGCGCTGTCTTTAGTTCAACACACTGTGACGTAACAAGATCGGCTGGGAACTAAGCTCTACCGATCGATGAAGATTTATAAATGATTCAAATCATTTTTTTATACTTGCACTTTTATTGGCATGTATGTTTAAGTACCTTTATCTTCCAGAAAAAAACGTTTGTTAGGTCAGAAAATTATTGAAATATTTTGATGAGCTGACTAAGGAAAATCGACGATTTTTTAATCGTATATAATACGATTAAAAATCGACGATTTTCCATAGTCCTTCTTCTTCTTCCTTTTCCATAGGTTATGGTAAAAAAATGAGAGGCAAAGCCAAAATCAAAAAAGCTGTTAACATTTTATAAAAGAAGGCCTAATAATTCTAGAATTTAAAAAAAAAATAAGGCAGTTTGTCTATAATATCTGTTAATGAAATATTTTGAGCCATATACGTCGTAATCGCTGATCCGTGTAATGATTCTGCATCTTACATAACTGCGTGATAAATCGGTGTAATTCAAAAGTGGCACTCATAATGTTCTCACATAGAAGACTCATCAGAATCCAATTGGATACAATATTCAACGCAAAATGTGAAACCTTGACCTTTCCCACATAATTGTCGACTTAGCGTCGTGGTTTGTATATTTATTAATAAATGATCTATTCGTAACGAACACTTTTGAACCTAACACATATTAAAATAAAAGCTCATTTGCAACAGTCAATCTATGAGATGCATCATCTTGAAAATAACATCGGCCAATGGAAATGCTAAAGGCCAAGATACAGCTGATTGACATTCCCATAACCTTAAATATTGTATCAAAATTCCTCGTACTTTTTCGCAAAGAATTAGTCATACAACAAACGTCTTACCGGTAATCGAACTGGTGTGGGACTTTCATTATCGCTTCATTTTATTTTCGTTTCCATAAAATATGAAATTGCTTTACGACTTTCTATAGAGAGAGTATCGTATAAATCCTAAATATATAGCTATTATAGCACGTTTAGTGCATATATTGTAGGGACGTCTTCTTACGACACGCCACGTCTATGACGTGACACAAGGGTTCATGACCTATTTGCACATCTTTTGTCGCTTCAAAAGTAAAATGTTATAATTACACAATTTCATTTCTCATCATGTAATAATTATGTTGACATATAAATTGCTATCAAGACTTTGCCATAATGAAACTAAGGATGTTGTACATCATTATCTTGTGCAATTATGCCCATTGCATCTCGTCGCCCAAATGTCAAGTCTCATGTATGTCTTCTATAAGAGGTGCAATTTGTTTGTATTGTCTGAAATTTTAGATAAGTACCAATCGTTCATGCAAAGAATACATCTATTAACAATATAAATTAAAACGTAAAGACCACATTAACACTTATGGAATACCAATCACTGATTTGCCTAATAAACAGCGGCAACACGCAAATATACGTAATAAATAACGAAATAATATATTATGATGAGTTGTTCCTTAAACAGCGCAAAGTTATAGAAAGACGTTGAAATAAGGTACCTACCTAAAGTAGTTTAATGTTTAAGCAAGTTTCAATTGCTAAATTTCATTACAATATAAACATGAACAGTTATTCTACAATTTCTCATGTAATATTTAGAACGAACAGTTCCCTCCGGTTTTTTTATTAGAAAACAATGCATACTTTATGCCACGATACATTACTATTTTAATTTCTACCACATAAATCAATAAAAATGTTGGTTAACATATCCCTGGGCTACTTAAAAAAATAATTTATAAATGAAATTAAACCTAAGTGTTTCATTCAAGGTTCAAATGTCACACTTTTGATAAATCTATCAACACTAATGAACAGACTCGGATTAAGTAAATGGTCTTTAATGTTAATGTCTAGACGACCCAGCGGCTCACGCTAATTAGCGTCCAAGTTTATTGTACCTCACTCATTGTTTATGTTTGAAAAATTAGACTAGACGAGGTTACAGAACTAGTTCACGAAACTGTGATATTGCATGCATGGAGATACAGTGTGCTCCGCCCGATCAGTAGTACCCATGACTTTAAATGACAACGAACTTTAATTTGCTCTATGTTACATTACCTACATACATGTAGGCTACGTTAATATGATAAGGTATGGCTGGTGCGCTCTAGGGAATATCTATATGCGAGATTTAGTGAGAGGCAGAGTTGTATTTCTTATCTGTCCTCAAAACTTATACCAAGTAAGTCGAAATATCTCTAATGTTAAGGTGTTGACAAAGTAGTCGTAAAATAGCATCATAATTTTGACCCTTTACGACACAGTTGTATGTTTTCCATGATGATATAATCAAATAAATAATCAAAATTCCGTTCATAAGCAATCACACGGATATGTCAACAGAAAAACACACAATCATTTGCAGCTGTGGCGCTTTAAATGCATAATTGGAGAAATTAAGTCAAAAGTCTATTTCTACAATATTTCATTAAACTATGGTTAACACAATAAGTACATATTCCCTTAAACCCTTCAACATATTATGTAAATTGTAAACCGATGATCATTGAAGCTATTGCCATGATGAACGTGATCGAGAGGAGACGACGTCGCGTGCAGTGTGCAGTCTTACATAAATATTACAAGCAACCCCAGCGTGAAATCCATCTACATTCACCGCTTTCGTTTTTCTAGTCAGTACGTCATCACTAAACCCGTGAACCAGGTTTAACATTTGTACCGAATAAATGTAAATTAATGTTAATTGGTATTAATGTGTTGTGTTAACTATTACGGTACCAAGATTACAAGTAGGCGCTTAATTTTCTGAATGCCACTGTTATGTAATTTTTATTCATAAATTAACATAGTTTCCAGGACGCGTGTTAGTTGGCCATGCATCCACTGCTGCTGTGATGTATACATTATTATTCAAATTAATTATTATGATTACTTGTAGAAATACAGAAATACATAATGTATGATAAGGAAGCACAAACTCATTAAATTATGTAATGTTTTTCGTCCTCCTAAACTAAATCATTGCTCTTTTTGTGTGCAATTATTTTTGTATTCAACTCAGTTTAATTAAAAACTTATTGTGTGACGATTGTAGAATAGACCAATTCACATATTAGCGGTATTTCCAAGAAACCGAAATAAAAATGCTGAAAAGACTTGATGATTTTTATACTGGAAGTACCTAGCTCTACATGCTGCCACTGTTCTATGCAAAACCAACATACCAACTCAATGGCTCCAGATGTACTAATAATGTTAATTAATTTAGGTTTATCTTGGTATTAAAACTTGCATAAACAAAAAATTATCATAACACATAATATTTAAATTAATAATCATAATAAAACATAAACAACATTCCAAGTCAAATTATTATATAACCAATTGATTATAACTTTTAGCTTATATGCATGACTTAGTATCAGTAACCTACCTACGGCTTCATAAGCGCATGCACATTAAAGGCGAGATTACATTGACATGCCTAGAACCTTGACCTGTTGCTGGTTTGAATCCTGGACTTAAAAGCCAAGAAGCTAAGAATACCAATAACTACGATTATGATTAATTCTGTCACGAGAAAACATGTGACCATTCAACTCATTAGATGCCTATTGTACTTTAGAAAACTAAACGGAGGTACAATAACAACAATTATGGAGGTACCTAATGCAGCACACATTTTGACAAAACGATCAGATTTTCAGGATTAACGCTTGCCCTGATTGCTTGAGCAGGCTCATGATATACATCAACACCGCCTTGATTGCAATTATAGCAGTTATTATAATACCTATAACAAATATTCTGTGTATGTGTGTGTGTGTGCTCTGTGTGTGTGGTAATCATATAACGTTAAATCAGACTAACATCCAATTAAAACTAGTACACCAATAGACTATTGTAATTACACAGAAGTCACTAGAAAAGGGATTACAACCTTTTGTAATTCATTTTAACATTGACATTTGCATGCCTATTATCTGGTTACATAAGAAAAGTTGGTCGGGTCAAATTAAGTATTAGCAAACACATATAAAGTACCTACCAAACGTTCATCAATTAGGTGTATGTATGTTTTTCGGCTACGTCAACATGGTACGTTCACTTGTGTGCCCCACAGATGGTGCATCTTGTGCTATACTGGTAAAAGAAGCACCTTACTGGCTCAGCCGTGGTATTGCAACACGGTATTAGAAGAAATACTTACGTCGGTATATAAGAGAACCGTTTGAAAACGTAATCATCCCACACTTCAAGTGTTCTCTGAAGACCGCGGCCGCTCAAAGAAATAAAAAAATGAAATTGGTTAGTCCAGTGACGTCATGAATTGAGTGTTGTGAACAGTGAATCATGTGAATGAAAGAGATTAACGTGACGGTTTTGTTTCAGTTCGTGGTCCTTGCTTTGATCGCTGCCGTGTGCGCTGCTCCACAGAACCCTCAGGATGTTCAAATACTGCGCTATGACACGTCCAATGGCGGACCTGATTCCTACAGCTTTGCGTAAGACTACTAATATAAATTGAATTCAATTATTATTCTTGGATACAAAATCTATGTTTTTTTTCAATTTCAGGTGGGAGTTATCAGACGGTAGCAAGCATGAAGAACAGGGGCAACTGAAGAATCAGGGTACAGAAAATGAGGCTATGGCTGTTCAGGGACAATACGCGTGGGTTGGACCTGATGGAGTCACCTACACTGTCACCTACATAGCTGACGAAAACGGCTTCCAGCCCCAGATCCAGCAAGGACCCGGAGGAGCAATACCCTCGGCGGTAGTCGCTTCCCTCCTAGGATAAACCTGATAATTTCTCCTAGAAATTATTTAAAGGTTACCTGCTGTAAATACTCATGAAGTTGTATATAATATTTATGTACTGATTCAAAAAATATAGTATTACTTGTATATGCTAAGAATAAAATGATCAGTAAAACTATTTTCAGTCTTTTAATTATTCAACATGATCAAATCTACACGATCTTTAGATTCAGAATTCAGAATCATAGATGTTAACTCACCAATCTATAAATATTGAAATATGTGTAAATGTTTCTCCAACAATAAGGCAACATCTAGGCAACGTGCGTTGAATTAATAATTATTGATGGTATTTTTGCCAATTTGCAGTAAGGTGTGAATCGCATGGAATAATCGGCTAAATTGTTTTATTGCAATGTAATAATAAAATGCTAAAATGCTTGATATTGATGGGCACGTCTATAAAGCATTTTTGAATGAAATATGGTGATTAGAAATCTTTTTTAAACATACTATTAGGTTGTCTCTGTTATGAACCACTATTGAGGCCCAATTTACCATCGTTATTAAGTATTCTATAATTAAAAATCTACCAATAACTCATCATTATTTAAATAAAATAAAAAAAAATTACAATATCGCAAATTGCATTGAAATTCAAAATCATAGGTGTTAACATTCAAATATATTAAATGTCATGTTAAAGAATGAAATATTGCATTAAACAGGCAAACATCGTCTAGAATTATGAATAATGCCTAACCATCATCAAAAACCACTCTAATGAATTTTAAATTATTATAGTTTAGGTAAACTCGTGCAAAAAACTTTAATTGCTAGTAGAAAAAAGTGTATAGGTATTTTGGTTCAAATTATAATGTTAGTAATATATTCCATTTCGTAATGCATACCCAATAATATATCTATACTTAGTTACCTATATAAAATACGTGGCATTTGAGCAGACGCAAAAAGAAGTAATGGATAACATAAAAATTATATTAATAATATCAAAACGCTATATGTTTTGTTTATCAGACTGTATCTAAAGTATACCTATTGTAGAACACATAATATTATTTTATCTATCACTGGGCAAGTTGTTTAACTAACTTTGTACCCTGATTCCTTTCGTTATTGTGTGTCGATCGATTAGTTGAGAACAACGTTGAAGGCAAAATAACCAAAAATTCGGTTTACGAAAGATTATTGCTGACTCCTAAATACAATAGTTTCTACGAAACAAACTTTGACAATTAGACGCAAGTAATATCCTTCAAACAAATCAAATAAATATATAGCCGATGTGTATAAATGGATACCTATTTTCATCCTTCCATCATTAAAGCAAAGGTTCATTTTGAAAAGCTCCCACTTACGGTGAAATAACCGAATACTAACTACTAGGGAATGACCATATTACAAGTAAACTTAATTTGACATGTCTAAAAAAATTCTGACCTATTCATACGTTACGTTACGAGCATAACGACAACATTACATGTAGGCCTGTTAGACAATGTGCTGATAAACCCTGTCCACAACTTATGTGGGCGATGACACAATTTTTTTCAAATATGTTATCGATAGGATTTACTAGCACATTTACGTGAAAGAGGTCCTAATTTAAGTTTAAGTTGTATACATAATGATTCAGAAAGGGTATACAAAGCTTTAAACCTATACTTCCGTATCGCATTTGTAATCATTCAGTTACTTCAAAATTTCGATGTGTAGATTTTGTTCTCAATAAAATGACGAATGTTATTTTTGTTGGCATGTTTCTTTTTTAATTTTTATAACTAAATTTTAAAAAAACTTATAAAAAATCTAACTTCTCATAATGATTACAAATGCGCTAAGACACGCAGGTTCAACGCTTTTAATACCCTTTATGAATCATGCTGTTTATATCCAATAGAATTGGGACATTTATATCACCCGCTATTACATATATATGTTGATGTGAAATCATTGCTTACTTTATCTTTAACAGACATCATTATACTTAATTATCCAAAGTTATTATGTACAAGTGAAAGAACCTAAATAATCATAGGCATTTCTTTTGAAATCACCGACAGACACATTAATTTTGTTTAATGTTAAGTAATTGATGCGTCAAGTCTAATATAAGGCGGCGAGCTCACAAATAATAAATACGACAAGCTTGTGGGCAGCTAAAAGATAGAACAATCCATCATTTGTCATATATAAGCATTTACAAATATCATAATGTCAAAGTCGTATTGAAAGTGTCAGCTTTGTTTATGAGTCTCTAAGGTTTAGTGCTAATAGGCTAAAAATACATTATGACTCCATATAGTGTCATCTCTATCGTTTCATTTGAAAGTAAAACGAATGAAGCGATACGGGAAAGCGTACACACTAAATCAAGGATTAAAAATAAAATAAAAATAATGATATAATGTATTTTTTTTATTATTTGGATTCTTTTCAATACTTATAAATCAATGGTTTGATGGCGATGTTTAAAGGTTAATTATCAATGATATCATCTTGTTCAAAACGCATACGTGAGTGTCTACTGGTGTGCACCATGCCTTGGTTGTTAAACTAAGGCGGTACATTACATCACATTACGTCTTAAGATACCATGGTTACCGATCTGTCTTTTATCAACATGTTTTCTATGCCGGGCAACTGGGTTTATATAACAAAAAAAACTAGGTACTTGGAAAAGCTTGGAGCGCTTAGAATATAGGCACTCTCTCTCAATAATAGAAAACTATTTCTAGTTTAAAGTGGTCCGAGCATAGATATAATATACTTTAATGTATCTTTGGTTCCAAGATTGTTAAAATGGGTTTTAATATAAAGAAAACAACTTAAAAAAATCTGCAAAACGAAATACCTATAAATAATTATTCCTAAGTAAAATATATATAATAGTAAGTAGATTTGTAGTGGTTACACTACAAATCTACTAACTTCAAATTATAGAAAATTATTCAATACCTACCTCAGTTCACCCCAACCATGAGTATTTTGTATGTTACAGAAATTCCAAAACAAGAGCTACTAAATTTGTTTATATAGGTAGAATTCACTGAATACATTACCCAGGAAATTTTGACATATTTTTTTCAGACCACCTTTATTTTATTGCCTTAGTCCTAACCCGTTGGGGGTGATTTCCAAAATATTATTTATTGGAGCAGTAGAGTTATTGCATGTTGAACTAAAAAATAATAATCGAAATCGGTTCACAAACGCCACAAATATCCGCCATAAACCCAAAAATAACATCATAACTATATAAAAACACAAAGTACCCTACAATTTCGGTACAACGGTTGCATAGAGGCGCTGCATTTTATAATTTGGTACGGTGTCAGTATCTCATAAAAATATTTTGATCTTTCAGTCTCATTCTTTCCCAAAATTGAAACTAAATCATTTTAAATGTAAACTAAACAATTAAAATAAATGTAACTCAATTAGTTACATTTTTCAAATAAAAAAAAAATACTTGCATAACTAACTAGAAACATTTTCTGCTATTGCATAACAGAACTGTTGAAAACACTTTTATGTATCTAATACATACCTATAGGGAATGACATTAGGTATATATTCGTATTAGGCAGATGTCAAGCTGCTCACCTTCAATCCTACCGTAACCAAAACTTGTGCTAGATATAAAGAACGAATTTCATTTTATATTCGTCATTTCATCGGAATCAACCGCTAAATTAGCATCACATCTCAAACATGAAACTGGTTCGTTTGGTTTGTGTATTTTGTGTGAACAGTGCATAGTGAAATATTTGAAAAAAGCTAACATAAAAGCGGCTTCCAATTAGCGGATTTTTCGTTATTTAACTTTTAGTTTCTCTTTTCCATAATTATTTGTGAATTTTGAGTTAGTAATCGTTGAAAAGAGCACGCTTGTTATTTCTATAGAGGGAGGCAGAGGTGCACATCAATGCATCCACATTTCACCGATGGCATTTGGTCCCAGTGCAAAATTAAAAATATACTGGGCACATTACCTTTCAATTCGAGAGAAACTCGAGCAATAAGTCCATCACAGGGGTGCAGTCAATTTTGGGATATTTATTTAGATTTAAATAGTTTATTATGTTCTTGTTATGTTGACCCCTTTCTTTATTATTTTTATTTTTGATAAAGTTTTACACCTCAAAAACTATTGTGGCAGTGTCAAAATCTTTTTATAAAGTAGGGAGTTCTTTCTGAATCTTTTATTTTTTTTATTGAATTACTATATCAATAGACAATGATTCCTGTAACGGCCTGTAGTTTCGTTTCAATTCTGTTGCTTTGTTTTTGATTAATAAAATTGTTTGAACTTTTGATATGATAACAGTGCGTAATCAAATAAATTATACGCTACTATCATCACCTATATTTAACACGATCAGTGAGAGCTAATTGTTCGCTCACTTCTTATGGGTGTATACTAGTTTTGACAGCATTACATACCGATAGAGCGATTGAATTATCTTTCTACAGCGGATAGTAATAGTAACATAAAACTAGAGACATTCGATAAATCTAATCTGTTCAATACATTCGATAACTTATTATAATATACTATATTAACTTATAAATAACTAATATACTTTCTTGATCATAATAATATTTAAAAAAAATATAATACTGTTTATACTCCGCATGAATCTCGCATTTCCTAGCAAGGTGTGTCAATTGATTGTTTTTTTTCAGTTGGTAGTACTTTCCCTGGTGGCTGTGGCGGTGGCCGCGCCCCCCCGCCGCGTCGACTACCCCAGTGGTGAAGTGCAGATCCTCCGATTCGAAAATGAGAACTTGGGACTTGGCAACTACAAATTCGGGTAATGCCCGGTGTACACGATGACGCATTTAAATGAGTACTTAGCAAAGTAGCGAGAGTGAACTTGGAAAATAATATATGTGAACAATTCCAGATATTACATACTTTTTTGTATGTGTATTGTCCTCGTGTAATCTAGGCATTTAAGAAATTACCTAGTGTGCTAAGTTTACTTTATTTACTCATTGGTTAATAAGTGTTATTCGTTTGTTAGTATTTCCTACAGCTTGGTCTACTGGTTTTAGCGTAGGCCGTTAACCAGCTGACTGAGGGTTCGATTCCCATTGGAACAAATTTAACTCGATTTCAGAGTATTTATTTAAGGCTTTAAGCATCCCCTTATTACATACAAGCGTTGCATAGTTTGGCACCATACAGTTGGTGCGTACGTCTGGCAATATTAAAAGTATCGAAAACGGAGAACAATGTCCATTTCATTTATTTATTTCCCAAAATTTACAATGAACAGACACAACCGAGTTACAATGTTAATATAAGTATAGATACGTTACTGAATCTAGCTATGTTCCTCTAGGTATGAGCAATCTGACGGCACCAGGCAAGAGCAGCAGGGTGAACTTATAAATGAAGGGCGCGAGGACGAGAGCATAGCCATCAGGGGCTCATTCTCCTGGGTTGGCCCCGACGGCGTCACCTACACAGTGAACTACGTCGCTGATGACAACGGGTACCAGCCAGAGATCGAACAGGGCCCCGGTGGTGGCGTACCCCCCGCAGTCGTCGCTTCACTGCTTGGATAAATTATATGACGTATTATTTGCTTAAATTGACTGACCAAAAATCTGTACCTACGATATAATTAAAAAAGTTTTGTTTTTTTTTATCTACATATATTATGTTTTTTTTAATATACATCATAAATACCATTGGTATACAATTACAAATTCGATTATTGAAACTATTATTGACAATATGATCGGAAAAATAAATACTTAGGTAAGTATAATCAGAGTTTTAGCAGTACTTTTACAAATTCACCATCAGTTAGATTAACCTGGCACCTAGATTTACTGAAACAAATTTGAAAAGCAGTAAAAAAGCAGCAGCTTATATTGGAGAGACAGGTTACGGGCTGGGCTCTTTCCTTTGTTTGGTTTTAATACCATGTTTCAAACTAAAGAGATGGGGTCATAAAAGGTCTCCTCTCATTGAGGAGAGGCCGCCCAGCAGTGAGACCACAAAGGGTAATAGTACATTACTGCCACGGTCTGTAATGACTGCGATGCTGACAGCGCTGATGATGGTCAAAAGCGTAGCTTAGCGCAGCTCCTACGGCCTCGGCCTTTATAGCGCGGACAGCAGGGGCTGCAATGATGACCAAGCTTGAAGGCTGAGAGCGTAGCTAAGCTAAGCTCGAGGCTATCATCAGCGCCCGCAGCAATGCATTCATTGCAGAACTAGGCTTGTATAGTGCTTTACTCAAACAATGTAATGTAATAATTTAAATATTTAAAAGTACAGTTACTAAAGCATTTTGGAGTAACAAAAAGAAGTAAAGAAAAAAAAAAGTATGCAATTCGGTGACAATTAAATGTGACTTTATCAATTTTTACCAAGAATTTCTTACATTAATATGAATTTAGAATGGGTTGTACCCTGAATTTCTTCCCATTGGTGGTCAGCGATAATAATTTCTATCTTAGTTTTATAGACGCCTGGCCGAAATTTCCAGTCTCTAATGAAACGGCCCTACGCCTGGTAGTTTTTATATTTTCCGTAAATAATGAATTCTTATAGGCGTACTGAGTTTTTACAGGTTTTATTTGTTGGTTGGTGGCTCAGCTGTCTTTATAATTGGCAATCTTTTGTTAATTCTTTGTAAAACCTTTTCCTTTGGAACACGATTATTGCGAGAACTAAACGATCGACAAAATAATTAAACGAAGCAACGCGAAGTGGAATTGAGTAAGCAAATATGTAATTTACCTGCGCACTTAGATTTAAATAAACCATTTAATTTCTGAATAATATTAATGATTGTTTATAAATAAATTATATATTTAATTTATAATTTGCTAATATCGCAAACATAAGTTTCTAGGTACAAAAGATCTTAAAGGGTACCTGAGAGTGCCTTCTGGCATTCAAAATTTAGGTATGTACCTACTTATAGTAAAAAATATTATTATTATATAATAGTGTGGCCAACAAGGACACCCTATTCCTAACATTAATATGACATAACGGCTGTGGATGTTTCTATCTGTCTAGCGGCGACTGTCGTAAGAAAGGTATCACAGCAATGAGAAAAGTGTCTGGATTTACCAGTTGCTCCACGAGAGGCAATTTTTATGTATAGTCTGTGGTAAGATATTTTTTATATTATTTTTTTAAACGCCATCTGGCACCGACGCCCTATAATGCTAACTTAGACTAGTTATTGGGATTTGATAAGTCGCGTGTTGTAGAAGACAGATGGCGCTAAGATATATTGTTTTAAAAAGGGAAAAGGGATACTTTACATTTTTACCGACGTAACAAAGCAAGCGGTTAATTCGACACGTATAGTTCTTTACTATGTGCTAACTATTGGCATTTACTATATACTACTGTCTCTTTGCTTTCCGATACAAAATATTGTATTGGATTTCGAATATTCGTATTTAATTTAAGTATTTTTTTAAATAGGGGGGTATTTTACGTTCATAGATATATAATGTTATGTTTCTTATTGTAAGTAATTTGTGTCCATAATTCTATGTATGGTTCATGTATGAGGTAGTACGCTGTGTTATTACGTTCAATAGACAAGTTTCTGACCGCCTGTTTATTTTAAGATAGCAAACCACAGTTATCATTCTCCTAGTAAGTTGTGATATTTATAACTGGGGTAGATCCAGGATTTCTCCGTGTGGTGGGTGGGGTATTTTTGTATGATTTAACCATTCATTCTGAATAAATAATTGAAACTGGTCGCAATACAGTACTTCAGTCGTGAGCTAGGGGATACAGGTGGGGGGAAGGGGGGGGGGGGGGGGCAATTGCACCCATCGCCCTCCTGAGCACAGAATGCTAGAATATACATATGTAACCTGATACCCACTTGACTGGTATTTTTTTTCTTATATTTCATCTGTTGATTGGACCACTCTCCCAACACAATCAACTATAATATCGACAAGTAAGTAGATCATTTAATTTTCATACGATGGGTTCCGTTGGTAAAGCAATCTGTAAAATTCCGGGTTCTAGTTAGAATTCCCAGATTACTATCACTGATGTATTGGATTTTACTTACGTAGGTGATTAATTAATACACATACGTCACACTATCTTTGCATATTTCCTTGAACGTTCCTTGATATGTCTTAGTCACCATGCTCGATAGTTCCGGACACTTGCCTTAATAGCTTATTAACTAGCTGTGTCCCCGACTTCGGCCCACACTCTGATCCGCTGCATGGATTCGGCATTAAATTGGGATTTGTTTCCTTCTTTCTTTTCTCTTTTACTTTAAACTACGTTCTGGTCACAAACGGTAAGTTAGGATGGCATCATTATAGGAGTAACAATACATATATTATCAAAGTAGTGGTGTAACTTTGTAATATAGATCTCAAATCTCCAATCTCTGAGGCAGCTAAAGCACTGTATAATTTATATTATTCCATATTTGATCAAACTACATCGTCAAAACTGATGAAGCGCTAATAAAGATAAAAGAGAGCGCCAGATACCCATCTCTTTGTAGTAAGAAGCTGTAAAGTAATATAAGGTGTAGTAGATACCAAAAATAGTCATTTGAAACTAGGTATCTGTGCCGAGAAAAGTAATTTGGACTAAAGACTTTACACCAACTACACGAAAGGACGACTTAAATAGGGCTTAATAGAATGTTCAACAAACATACATACACTTGATCACCGTGGATGTATATTAATAATTGTAAACGTACTATTGTACACATAGTTATATATGCATAATTATGTACGGGCAAAAACCGAAATATATTTCAAGAACATTACCAGGAAACAGGCCTTGATTTAAACGCATTCGTGTCGTAAACCATTGAACAGATATAACGTTAACAGCTTTATTTTAAAGCAAAGAGTGTTTAAAGGTGTATAAGCGTGACACGTGATAGCTATTATTGGAGATATTGAAGCCTTATTAAGCATGGATGTGACTTTGACAAAGGTATGTAACGAGTTTTTGTTTTTCTTAGACCAATATACCTATTAACAATCAAGATAGAGTTGCGATGGCCACGCGATAAATTAATGTTGAAGGACAATCATGAGTTGTTATCTCAATTTTGTTTTTTTTTTTAAGATTTAAATTCAGACCAAATATTGCACCATCTTAGTATTAATTCGTAAATGAACTCTGAATTGTTAGACGCGTCGATAAATTTAGAATTGCATTACAAAGATTTTGGAAAGACAATGTTTAATTGCCAATTTACACTGAATTCGACCGTAATGTGGGTATTGCACGGACACCTGAGTACATGGTTATTTAGAATGGAAGCAAGTTTTTCACTTAAGCGCACTTAAATGCATACGTAAGCTATTGTCTGTTCCTGGTAAGTGTTAATTTATTAAGTAATATTTTTGTACAATCATTTCAGTTCGTAGCCATACTGGTGATGTGTGGAATTATCAACTACGCGACTGGAATTCCCATCGAAAATACCCGAAATGAAGATGTTAACTCTAGATACAAAAGATCACCTCCAGACAACCTCTCTCTCTTCGGATTTGGAATTAAAACGTAAGTACATGCTTAGAAGAATATTTGTTTTTACACTAGTATAAGCTTTTAGTTTTCCTAAAGCTTAATACTCAAACGCATATAAAATTGGAGAACTGATGAATTCTAACGTGTTATACAAGAATGCATGGCATATATCGATCCTAGAAACCTATTAAAAAGGATGACAATGCAATCATTTACATTAATGAAATTAAAATATTAAACTCCCGACTTGTACAAAACATGTACTTCATACCATTATTTATTTTTATATTCATGACTAATGATCATTACAGCTGACAATAAAATACTTTACTTTTATTACTTACAGGTCATTTTCAGTACCGAATCTCATAACAAGCGTTCGTGGAAAGATCAACAATTTCGAAAACCTATTTCAAACAGCGCCAGATCAATCCCAAACTGAAAATATCGTGAGGCAACATAATCCTGCCGCTCAACAATCTCAAAATGAATTAAAAAATAAGAAGAAAATAATTAGCAAACCAGATCAAGTACCTACACCTCATACAGGCAATGTGATTAAAAACTTCAAACCTGTTTTAACACCAACTATGGAAAACATCGATTCCAATACAAACATACAACACGTTGAAGTAAATAAAAATGATACAAAATCGATACCAGAAGGGGAAACAATTGCCAGTAGTACTGATACTACTACCAAAATAGCGGCTAAAGTAAACGAAAACAAAAATTTAGAAGCTAACATTGATAAAAAATTATTACATTACATATTCAATACAGATGCAAATACTATAGATAGTACAACTACTGACACGATTGAAACAGGCGACTATACAACGGGAACTGGTGATTATGATACTGTAAGTACTCTACAGAAAGTTGATAGTTGCTTGATATTTTTTTCAAAATTATTTGTAATAGCAAATGATGATGATACAGCTAACTCTATATAGTGACTTCACCAACGCCTAAAGGCATTAACGCAATAATTTGATCTATAAAACGATCTAACGATACAGTGACAATGAAAATAAATATATCGACCATTTCCTTAAACTTCATTTAAACTGCTAAACAATAATCTCGACAGCCCTAAACTTTGCGCTACAATGTGTTTACGGTTTGTGTTGCAAATTATATACGACAAAAAATATTTATAGGTATGTAATAATAATAAACTGAATTCACGACATATTTTATTTCAGACTACGCTCGATGATGATTTGCTTCGCATTCCAGCACCAGTAGTAGCGACCCTATTAGGATAAACTACTCTGTGTTACACTTCACATGACACACTTCCGTTTGAAGATATTCTTTGAAGAAATTGGCAACGTCAGCGAGGTCGTACATGAAGAATCGATTCAGTAATTTCCCACTCGGTTCATATTCTTCATAAAGAAGACTCTCAACCTTGTTTTTATTGGAAGAAGACTTAGGTCTACTACGAAGCGCTTCATTGTTTAGAATCAATGCCGATTTTAGATTACCCACCAAAAAGTAATGTTTAGAGGCATTACTTGCCGGTGAAGCTGTTGTATTAATTATGAGTGTGATACTGCTGCAAAAAAATATTATCGTCATTATAATGGCATTGTTTTGTGATATGTGGACTTTGCTACCGACTTTACTATAGTTGTTGATGGGATTATGGTATTTATTGTAATTTAAAGAATAATTGAAGAAATATACAGGGTGTAAGTGGCAGGGCATAACGAAAATTGATACCATGTATGAAGTTCATGATTGTGGACCCCACAGAGTTGGAATTTTTCGTCGTTCTTTTTATTAATTATGCATTTTTTCAGTATTCTAAATTGATTTTATCATAAAATCGTTACAGAAGGCTAGCTCAACGCGATTTAAATTAGAAAAAAATCTAATTACTAATTAAGACCTAAAAGTGCAACGTACATTAAAATTTTATACTCTAATGTGCGCTCGGCACACGCATATGTCGGTTATCGTGCGGAGCGTTGTCATCGCGTTGCTTACGATACATTGCGCGCTCAAAAAAAACAACATTTGTAACCCATGACATTCGTTATAAATATTTCCATAATTTTATTTTAGTCCCAAAGTTTTCGTTTGCATGCCACTTACACCTTGTATTATAGAAGTATATTTAAGGGTTTTGGAAACTCATATCATACATAACATTAGATTTAATATCTATATACCTTTCTGTAATTTTGGTTTCTGTTGTGCTATTTTCGGAACACGTTGTCACAATAATACTGCACACGGCCTGGAAAAATAGGATTAAATAACTGTTACTATTCATTATTGCTATTTGAATGTTTAATAATGTATAAATACTTACGACAAATAGCTTGAGAGTATACATTCTGAATCAACGTTTTACGATGGCGTGATTACGTGAAATTGGTTTTGCTAATTAATCAATTTAATCAATCAAATGAAATGAGTTATTAAACAATGTTTTACAGGTTTACCAAGGTGCCCCCGATAAGTTTTCGTCGTTGACTTGACTACGGAATTTTACATTGTACGTGACTGTACAACATGCACTTTGGTGCTTATTTGTGTATAGAAACTTATATATAGGTACCTATTGTAAAAGATAAATAAATGGACTGGAATGTTCAACTTATACAAAAAAATAATCTGTGACAAATTACCGATACATAAATATATCTGTCTATAGTCTCTTATTTTCGTACCAATCATATTTATTGTTTGATCATCGTCATTAACCAATACAATTAATAAGTGTCAATAACGAATCTTGCAACTCGTAAGAGCAATATCTAAGCATATGCAATATGATATAATGAAACAACATACACGTATTTCATAGTTAGACCACCGTACATGCGTTGTGGGTGTTTTTCTTATATTTTCTTCAATTATACCAGCTGCTATTTTTTTATGGTGTTTCTATCATGTAGCCTTTTAGAAGTTAAATAAACGTCTCATTTAAAAGCAAACGCATTTGTTTTGGTTTTATGTAAAAATAAAGATAACACTTAAATTAATCTATTATAATTTCGTCATACGTAAAATAATATAAAATTATTATTTCTAAAAGAAGAACGGCGGCCGACATTTTTTAATTAAATATTACGAGTTTTTTGTTCTTGACCGAAAAGTCGCAATTCAACATGCGTTCGTACAACATCACGTTTTTTCTACCATCAACCTATCACTTACTCGTATTCAAATAAACCCAACGAAATGGTCAGTATATGGTGAATAGCAAAGATCCTGTAGACCACACACTCATGTAGTTTAACATAATCATTAGATCAACGATACGAGTGTCACGTGTACCGAATGCCGTCATCACGAGATGATGCACTGAAATTCCCAAGTTTATTTAATTATCGAATCATTACACCTATGTACTTTTGACATTGATATTTATAGAATTCCTTATTGCCCTCACTCATATAATACTTAGCTAATAAACTTGTAGATTTAATTTACAGCGAGATAATTATTGCATAGATTGTAGATTTAACTCATGGTAAGAACATTACTAAAGACATAAAGATAAAGTTGAGCAACAATGCATGTATCTATAACTTTCTGTAGGCCTACCTAAGTTGCATAATATTAGTGTTAATAAAGTTATATTCTGAAAACTGAATAAATATATTCTGAACTAAATTCATTTATTAAATTGATCTATATTAATCGGATAGTATTAAAGAAAATGTTACATTCACCAGAAAAATACGACGGTGGAAAATTTATAATAAATAAAAGTAAATTTTGGATAATATTTGTATACTTGTGAACTACCTATAACTATTCCGTTAATTATAAGCATCGACATGATTACACACAAACATAAAATCTTCTATAATTATGATCCTGTTATGTTTTCTATACAAACAGCTAAATTATTTAAGCTTTAATCTTTTCGTTATTTTAAGTAATTATTATTAATTTCCTAGTCAATACTAAAACTTTAATTTAGTCTACCGTTATATTGTTTCTTCAAACTTTATGCGAACATCGTTGGTCGGTAAAAAAAAGGTAATAAAGTGAGAAAGGTAAGGATTTTAAATATTGTTTACGGTAAACAGTCCGTAAGATATGCCAATTAAGAAGATGTAATGATAATCATTGCACACGGGTGAGCGCGGTATACAGTTATTGTCCCCTTTTGGGAACATGGGAACGTGCCCGAACGGATAAATCTTGATTGTTCATACTTGTTGTACTGCAGTAAACTTTGCCAACTATGTCATCTACACCTGTTAGTCTCCACGGTTTAATAGTTATAAAAATCTCGCTTTCATGTTGACGGCCTGATTAACGCAGTTGGTAGTGTTTTCTGTGCCGAGGGTCCAGGGTTCGAATCCTGGTAGGGACAAACGTTGTGTGATGAGCACGAATGTTTATACCCAAGTCATGGATGTTTAATATCTATATAAGTAATATATACTGGGCTCGCCCCCATTCCATTACCATAGTACAAAGTGTTGCTTAGTGTGGGACCGTATAGTTCGTGTGTTCGTCTGGCGCTATTTATTTCTTAATGTAAAATAAAGTATTTTCTGTGCCGAGGGTCCCGAGTTCAAATCCCGATAGGGGCAAACCGTGTGGTGGGCACAAATGGGTAATCTATGATACACTATCCAAAGCACAAGCGTCGCTTATAGTATGAGACTGTATATAGGTGCGTCCTTCTTGCGATATTATAATATTTATTTGATTTTATAAGTTTATATCTAGACTCAAGAATTTCATAACATCCCAGCTATTTTTTTCATCAACGCTCTCGCACGACCTTGCTCTTTTTGGACGACGGGTGATGAAATTAATGTTATTTAAATATTAATGGTATAAAAATTTAATATGTTTAAAAGCGTAAGGTAATGCTATATGATAAGAAACATCATATAAAACAATCAATAATAGTTCAATATATTACATTTTTATGTAGAGTATAAGGTTGTTCTTACAAATACATTAGATTATAAGTGCCTGAGCTGGCTGAAGGATCAGCTGCCACTACTATATTATTTATTGCGGCACTATAATTTGAAAATAATTACACGAACTAAAAAAAATAAACAAAATCACACCAAACTATCAAGATGACGTCATATTTTTCTATCTATAGGATATTATTTAAAACTAACTGTTGCCTACGACTTCGTCGGCGTATTTAGATTGATACTTATAACTATTTATGAACTGATTGAAATAAAACAAAACATTAAGTCTTAGGCGAAGCTTACCACAATACATTACTGAAAACTGCATCCTTATCGGTAAAGCCGTTTTTGAGATTAGCGCGCACAAACGCACAAACAAACAGACAAAAATTCTAACAATCATTGTTTTGGGTTCTATCGCGTTGACAAAGGCCCCAGTAATCGTTTTTCTCATATATGCATGTCACTTTGCACATTTCTGCTCCATGAACAGAAAGCGATCAGTCATATATTTATTATATGTATAGATTTTGTATTACACCATCTCCTTGTACACTGTATCCAGAACTTAATCTTATGTCATGCTAGAAATATTTAACATACACATGTAAGCTGGTCACGAATTTGTTCAAATAAATAAAATGCGAAAGTGTGTTTATCGATGTTTTTAACACCGTACGTCACGTATATTGATTCCGCCGCGAAATGTTTACGTAGGTACCTATGTACTAACGTAGTCCGTTGCCAGAGGGCGTGCAGAGGAGACAGACAATATTGGTCGTGCGATAACAACAATATCAGAAGATGTAACACTCTTCTTAGGGTTTATTTCATAATGTATTGATAAGCCATATCCAGAACCTATTTGACAAATACGTAGTGGATAGATTTTATCAGTAGGTATATAGTAAAACAGGTCTTTAGACTTACTGGCTTTGGCCTAGCAAAGTAATTATGTTACCATTACCATACCAATAGCTTACACTGTGGTAATACTTATAATTAGTGTCCACTGAGGACTAGTATAGTTAAGGTAACTCATATCAGTTTCTTTGTTAATTTTAATTTATTTTCCTTGCCCTTTTAACTTTAACCCTTGACTCTTTCTTTTAAAATATAGAAATACATTCAGAAGTTCAAGCCACACATTAAGTCACGTTTGTGTTTATTTAATAATGATGTAATCATTATTATACTTATATATGAAACGCAAGCCCTAATAAATATTTGAACGTACCATGTTATATGGGTCATAAAAAACAAATTGTGAAGTCGCCAAAAGGTTCAAACATAACGTATGCAGGATAAAGCTAATAAATTTATTTGTCAGCGATCTCAATACCCGTTATTTAAATGGTTATTTTGCGTGCAAGTGTCGCTTAATCTTTACGCGACTTATGTATTTTCGATAATCAATAAGTGAGTATTGTTTAGATTTGTCGTTGTTATTGCATTAAGAAGTTATTACCGAGATACAATACCAATGTAATAATTTATTTTTATAATCACAATATAAGTAAATAATAATTTCAGTGTCTATTAAATATAAAATTCACCAATTAAAAACTATATTATACCTACCGTTCTAACAAACACCGAATGTCTACAAACAGAATATGTGTCGACTTGTTTGATGCACCCTGCTATTACTGTGAAACGCCACTTTCGCTATAAAAACTATTAAATATAGAATGGCATATAGGTAATATATATAATTTATGTAACTATATTTTTTATTAAAATGCCATACTGTACTGATACTAATTCCTTTTTGTCTCATTTCCGTACTCCACGAATAAGGTTTTTTTATTTATAAGAAAACAATATGAGCTTAAAAAGTGCTTTTAGGAGTATACGTAATTTATGTTTGTTAGAGATATAAATAAATTCAGAACACTGCTTTACTTTTAACAAGTAACAAGTAAAGAAATGTACCTACTCGGTGAGGAATCGTTCCAAATTGGCGCGAATGAAGAAACGCAACCTTTTTTATTTGGTTCTTCAGGAAGTTAAAATAAACCTCCTGGTGCGTATTACTGTTCCACTTGCTTTATTTTTCTTAAAAGTCGTTGCAATTTAAGTCAAAATATTAATAGACAACTAGTTTGAAATGTAATAGGTTTAATTATTTTCTTACATATTATGTGTTATATGCAAGACAATAGACAGGATATATGCTGCCTTAACGATGGCACTTAAAGATTGAAGCCTTAAAATATATGAATAGCTCTTTAATGGCTTGACGACACATTGCAAGACACATCTTCAGCAATCACCTGCTATGCTTTAAATATATAAAGGTATAATCTCATATATCCAATATAGCAACTTAAGTAAGAGAGTTTTTTTGACATACATAACAATCAGCGAAAAGTGGCGATGCGTAAATTCTGTAACTGTTCCATTTACAATAACATTGGCAGACACAATTGTTTTACTTTCAATTTACGGAACTATTCGAAAGCTCATTGTATTTCGTGAATGCTCGGTTTACCTCGTTGCCTAGGCGACTGTAACTGTAGCATTCGAGTGAATTCTCCATCCATTCATGTGTCGATCTCTAATGACCGGCTAGAATTGGCTCAGTTTCAGCGCAAGCGGGGCTCCGCGCACGTTTGTGTACGTCCACCAGGCGCACACACCGGCCACTCTTTATATATAAAGAGAATCTTGCGAAACCGTTAGCACATTCAGACTACAACCTGTCCAGGAAGTCACCTGCTTTTTTTGTCATCTGATAATAGTGAAGATGCTGCTCATATTGGTAGGTAATTATTGTACCGAGATTTTCGGATAGTGTGACGTTTATCAATTAATCATCGAATAGTGACAAAAATTAAAGTGTGTAGATCAATGCGTGTTTTGAACTAGACGACGGCCTCCGTGTGATTGCGAGATGTCGAAGATGTGTTGCAAAATACCGGCGTCTAGGTTTACCTATTGAATGTTTAGTTTTAGCACGAGTGTCGTTAAATATTTAGGTTTATACCTTTGCCTTATTTATGCCTTCCAAGCTACTACCTACTTCACTACTGTGTCGAGATTTTACATGCATGAGTGAATTAGTCTTTACTTGTTTGATTGTCTTAAAATCATGACAAAAGTGTGAACAAATAATTAATTACGTTATTTAATAGACAGGATGATCTAATAATATTTTTGCCAAATTAACAACATGTTTGCTTTTGTTAAATCAATTGTTAGAGTTCAAAGTATTTTTAACCTTGACTTCTTATTACACTGTATTGAGTCACCACTAACTATTAAAAAATGTAGTTGTCAATATTGAAATGTTCATAACTATTCACGTTTTATTAGAAAATAACAACGGTTACGTTTGTTGTCATTGATAACTACGCGAAGGTCATTCGGGCACCTCCACGTGAATTGCACCAAAAAAATGGAATCGCGATGAACTTGAAAATATTCGAATATAAGATCAAGGTCGAATTTTTAAAAGTGTTCTAGATTTGAAATTATTAACGGTAGGCAATAAAAAATAAATTTCGTTCAATTGATCCGATTCGGAAAAAGTTCATTAAAAAAAATGCCCGTTATACATCGTAGAGCTTTCATGAAAGATCTTACCGAACTGAATTAATAAAAAAAGCATGGCAAGATGCAGTGGAATCTTAATTGCCAATTACGGTGTTGTCTTTAATTGATTTATACTTTGATAAAATTGCAGTTTGTGGTCGCGACGATGTTGGTGCATATTCTGGGCGCCTCGCCCACTGTGGACAGCAGTTCAAAAGCTCAAATCCTAACATATGACTTCGACACAGCCAACATGCCCAACTCATACAGATTTCAGTAAGTATTGTCATAATACGAGATTATTAGTTCAAATATCCTATCTTACGAAGGGTATGTCGTTGTGATAAAATCGGGATATACGAGTATATAAGGAAAAGTCAAACTGACCAGTGCCCAGATAATGGTAAAATGTGAAGCATATGATAATGAAAAGAACAAAAAAAAATTTCGCATTCATTGATTTTCTAGACGTTTCGATTTCCTCAGATCAAATTTTTTACAACAACAAAATTAGTATTCAATCAGTAGAAAACGAAAGACAGACAACAAAATTTGGCATTGTTTTTTTTATAATATCATTGATTATTGGTAATCGTGCTTAAGTATCAAAATATTCTAAGTTTACGTGTTACTTATTAGTTATGATTTCAGATAGATTTACTTTCCTACGTAAAATTGTAACCATGAATATTTAAAATCGTTGTAAATCTATTTTTTGACATTCCACATATCATTTTAGGTATTAATAATGCGCTTAAGTGCACATCAATATAAGACATTTCTCTAAACAATTTACGACATGTGTATGTAGATGAACATTGTGAAATAAATGTCAAAATCGTAAAAATCTGCTATTGTATCAGCATTGACGAGTCTGTTTTTATTGTAAACATGAATTTATTGAATATTTATCTATTCCAATAAAATTAAGTTAGCCTTAATATGCATTAGGATGCATTTCGCGTTGTATTCATAAATGTATCAAAAGGTCGGTAACAAATTAATTTGGCAATGCGGTCGGCCGTGCGTGTCACTTTTATGGATTGTTTTAAACACGATTGCGTAAGGATCGTTGACATTTGAAAAACACAAAATTATAATCTTATTTGCATCTTAGTGTGATCAACGGCACTGTGGTAGCCGCCCGTCCACCAATCGGTAAGCACGTACGGCACGGATTCTACGGATGTGTTTTGCTCCAAAACGTTGAGCCCTCTGTAAGGCTCAATGGCCCCGTGTAAGTAAAAAGGTTGATTCATTAACATATACGAGTATATTGTAATGATCAAAATTGCCACAGATTAAACTAAAAGTTCATTGACCCTTGAAAAAGTGTTTATATTAGAAACATTAACAGCCATGATTGATCAATTTATAGATTTTTTTTATGAACATAATAAACTCCCACACCTTTATTATCATCGTTCAAATTTGACGGGTAATCTAAACAAGCATGACAACAGAATTTTGTTAAGTCATAATGGTGCCTTATATGATAATCCTTTGAAAGATAAAAACTTCATTTAAGAATCAACTGTCAATCATTTTATAATTATAACAACGGTGTCATCTAATTTGCGGGCAATAAACTTTAACACAAGTACGTACGTACTAATTTCATAAGAGTAACAATATCGAGTCAGAGTTATAAATAATACTTTTTTTCATCAGCGTTATTAGTAATATGGGTAGGTACCATACAATGGACTGGTGGCAATTTAAATTAACACCAGGCCAAATTACAGAATGATTATTGCCAAAATTTTCCCAGAAGGGAATGGAACCCGCAACTCGGTGAGCCGAGCGGCACGCGCTCAGACCGTTAGCCCAGTGGCTTAGCACAATCTTACCACATAAGGAATCGTAAGGAATTTCCATCTCACTCACACGCACAGATTTCATAAATAACAATGACAATGACAGCAAGCTTTCTCGATGGCATTACGATTACATTAGGAGCTCCTGTTAAAGTCTTTATTTAAGATATAAGTAGGTACATGTAGAAGTCTAGACACTAAATCATCTGTAAAAAATGCGCAGTCTCCATTAAAAGCACCTCACATTTTATTTTAAACAGCAACAAATATGTAGATCTATAATATTTTTTGTTGTCTATAATAAATGTTCTGAGTCTGGCCTGCCTACATGGTGTCTCCTAATTTGCGCTGACCATTTAAAAATATCCGTATTCATAAATCATGAAAGATTGATAATCTTTTTATATCAAAAGGCTTATTTCGAGTTTTAGAAACATATAGTTTTAAATTAAAAGTATTTTCTGGATTAACATTTCGCCTTAGCCCACTTATGTCGATTGTAATTATTCTGATTAATCCCCGAAAATATTCGACTCTATTCCATCCATCCCCGCTTCAGAAGAAATGGGTGCGTTTCTTCTGAAGCGGAGATGGACGGAATGGAGTCGCCGTTGTTTTAAAGCGTTGCTGTTAAATACTTTTTGTATGGTACTTTAATTTTAAGACACTGAGAAAATTTTAAAATTCATTAATAATACCTACTCAGATAAATAATTCGTGGGGATTACAGTAGATACTTACTTAAATAACAGCAAATGTATAAAAAAATAATATCATTAGAGTGTAACTAGCAGTTAGCATAATGTTTTTAGCTATAATTACCAACAATTTAACTACTAACAAAACAGTAGAATAACAAACGTTTTGTAACGCAAAACACAAATCCAATAGACATTTTGAATACTAAACGAAAAGGAAAGCTAAAGCGCAATGACTCACCCATCACCATTAAATCGTGGAAGTAAATATTTGGTGGACAAACACTATGGAATGTCATGTTTATGTAAATTGGCCTTTATATTGTCCTTACTCGTAACCCGATAATCCGAATACGTGATGCACAGCCTTTATAGCCCCTAACCGACTTGTTGCGAAAAGCAAATATTTTTATATCGTTCTTCCGTATTAAGTTGGCTTTCTGCCACAGGGGAATAGTAAAGCAGTACGAGTATATGGTGTCGGTTAAATATATCTTGAACAGATTTTTACTTACTCGAAATAATAATTCTGAGGCTGGAGTATAATCGTGATTTGCGTTAAGAATATGCGGTAACTATTATATGTATTAGTAAACAAATATTCAATGGATATTATTTATTGTATTGTGTGCGCTTTACGTCCAATCGTGCCGTGACAAGTAGTAGTCATGTCCATAAAATATATACAACTTTACAAAGATTAAAAATAATCATATACTTCGGTATATTTTCTGATTCTATTTCCGTTTGTTTTCTTTATAACTGAAAACTTTATTCAAAGTCAATGGTATATCAAAGGTATTAATATGAATACATACGGACTTAAGTACTCTTTATAAAATAAATCCCCGATGAGATTATAATATAATTAATGAGGTCTTGCAATTTTGCGCTTGTTTTTTAATTTAATTATATTAATTACTCGATCCCAAGAAAGCAGCCTTATCGTCTCGAACGTAAAAAACATATAATAAAGGCGAAAAAATCCGTAAAAATTGTTTTATTTCAATCTCTATATGTTCGTTTAACATGCAACGAGTGTATTCCATTGGTGCCATCTCTTCCCATCACCTTGACAATTGACACCTCTTTCTCCCTCTAAGCAGTCCTAAGCTAGTTGCAATCCCTATTTTTAAGGCACAGACTGACATCACTGAATTTAGCCATCTGTGGTCAGCATTCAATCCGAAAAGTACTTTTTATAGCGATGATTTCATTTTATTTCAAGCCATACAATATTCACATTCTTATGTAAATTATTAATGTTCGATTGTAGACACTAGAAAGCGTCGCGAAAATTTATCGCAATGATGAATTGATTATTTTAATTTACAGCTATAACAAATTACCAATTTGTTCTACAAAACCATACCCTGTCCTATGACGGCTTAAATATTAAACCAATAAATAACCTAAGTAATAACTTGATTAAGCATTTATTTTGATAACTAATGGGTAAGATAATCCCATGACGTGATAAATATAAATCAAGATAAATTAATATTGAATGCGCGATAAATAAAATCAGGCATAATAATCACACTTTTCTCTGAAGCAAACATAGTTAAGTCACTGCGTGCTAACTGCGTGTAGTAGATCGAAAAGGTATATTAAGTACCTAGGTACTCTGGTACCTATCAAATACTTAATCATTGTTAAGTATTGCTTAGTTTTCAACCAGAATACTTTACTACTGTAAAGACGTACCCTATATTGGAAACAACATTTCTAAATGGTTACCTACATTGACAGACGACGATACATCAAGATACTTGTAGCTAATACAAAAGGTGCAATATCCTATTTACTTTCCCCATCAATTTAAGTAGTCTACTTATATTGAAATAAAACTATTTTTACTACTTATATATACACAAAACGAGAAAGTCTTCATGCAACATCTTATTCATGTCGCAAAAACAAACATGGAAATCCCTGTGCTGACCGCAATATTTAAGTGCAGAAAAGTTTTAGGTCAAGTAGGTACTTGGTCGCTCGCAGATACCGTTGCGCTGACCGAACCCGGACGCTGCAACTATCAAAATGTATCCATTATCCCAAAAACATTGAAGCCGTCATGCTTGTCGTATTGTTGTTATGAGAAGTAGAATGGTGACATGGTGTACAAAAGTGTCATGAAGTACAAAAACAGTGTATGTGGTCCGTCTCCTGCAAGTTGAACGCCCGTTGGTTCGAATACACTTATCGCTACAGAGCCGTTACTTAGATGAGTATCAGTCTCAATGCGTAATACTTAAATTTTATAAGGGTCTGTAATGTCATGAAAGCATAAAGCACAGGAGTATATGACTGGCATGCAACGAAGCTTGTTTGCGCACTTGTGTCCAAATTTAAATGGCAATGTCCGCACAGCGTAACCGTTACATGGACGTGACGTGACGGGACGTGAAGTCCTGTAAGCATCAACATGAAATTTAAAAGAAATCGTAGATGTCAGATAATTTTATAAATTAAGTTTTTTTATTCCATATTATAAAAAGAGATATGCTATTTGTTGGTAACTCATCACTTGAGAACTGTGGGATTGATTTTGTATTTATTTTTTAAATATCGAAATTATTCGTAATAGTCTGAATACGGTATTAGGGGAAAGAAAAAATAAACGTTGTTCGGAAAATTGGACAGGACAGAGTCTGTCGGCAGCTAGTAATAAATAGGTACCTAATTAGTTTGCCTTAATTCTGCCTGTAAGTGCTAGCTAAGAAAATATAATCAGCGTCATGCTTACATTTAGTTAAATATTTGATCAGGCAATATTTTGGTCGTCATCTATATTTAGAAATCTTAAAATAATATTCATTTTCACATTAAAAAAGCATAAATGGCTCGTGACTTTTACTTACACTTGACATCACCAAACATTTATATAAAGTGAATAGGTGTTTATAATATCAATAAATGCAATAACTGGTTATTAAAAAATATTGCACAACTAAGTACCTAAGTTAGCAGTCTAACATTTATACACGTCTCATGACTCGATCATATTATACCATCTCTATTTTAAGAAAAAGTTTAGTATATGTATTCAAATACCAGTTTCCCACTTTTTCTTAATCAGGTACCTCTTTAAAAGCAATGACATGAGTAGGTTATTACACTAAAGAGCTACCTACCTACTATAGCATTAATGATTGCTGACGTCTGCTAACGCCTGATACTAAAGAATACTGTATTGTACAACCTTAACTGTTTGCTCTTTAATATTTATAGGCGTATCTAAGAGACTCATTATTGCATAGTGTATCGTTTAAAATAAAAAACAAATATATAACCAAACACTCTCTTCTATTTCAATATTTCAGTATAATAATTAATAAATAAATGTTTCAGTTACGACGCCAGTGACGGAAGCTCGCGGTCTGAGGAAGGAGCAATCCTAGACCCAGGTACCAAGAAAGAAGCATTGGACGTTGCAGGTGCCGTGCGCTGGTACGACAACGACGGACATCTGTACCAGATGACGTACAAAGCTGGCAAGAGAGGCTACAGGACGATTATCAAAAAATTATCGTAATACACAGCTAGCAATGGAATGGATACTCCAAGATTTAACTCTAATAGGTTTCGATAATGAAAGACTGGACAAATATAATAATTTATTATGATTAATGATGGATTCTTTGCTTGAATTTATAAAATAGTGCAGTGTAAATATTGCCTATTCAGTAGAAAAAATTGCTAGCAATCAATTTTGCAAAAATATTATTATATTAGAAATGTAAGGATTATTTAATACTGTGGTAGTTATAACATTATTCAAATGTACGACCATTTATTTCTTAAATTATAATAATTATTATTACTAATGTGATTTCAATGTATTCATTTATGTTTCTATAATCCACACAAAATTGTATTATATTTTTTTTGTCAAATCGGTACAGTTTCCTAGATTACCTACCTACTTCTCTTGACGACCTGATTAGTTCAGTTGATAGTGACCCTGCCATCTGCGCCGAGGGTCACGGGTTCGAATCCTGGCGTGATGAACATGAATGTTTGTGCCCGAGTCATGGATGTTTAATATGTATACGAAGACATCGTGCAAACACTCGTATAAGGCAGGGTGAATATTTTCCTCGGATGAGCTATGTTCTGGCTGAGTGAGGCAAAGCACCATCGAGGGTACTTGCGCGGCTAGCATGCAGCTTATTATAATTTTACAACATTACCTAAAATATGTAACACAACAGTTATTGCTGAGTCTCGATATATCTCTCCTCAATTATTTGTGAGGTTAAGGGGTCTCCCTTTTCATTGTGGGGTTCGCCATAATCATCGCACCAAGCAACGACGACTTGGTGACCGCAACACTGGAGGACGCTGCTGCCAGTCCCCTGGTTTAGTCCCTTAGTCTCCTCTTACGCCATCCACGGGAGGAGATGGAGTGTTGCTGATTATTGCATTTAAAAGATGCTTATTACGCTAGAAGCTCTTGTGCTCTCTCAACAGCGTTTTACAATAGGTACCCATGAAGGGCATTTCCTTATAAGATCGCCGTCCAATTTACTGACTTCTATAAAATATAAAGCAGAATGAATTTGACCTTTGATTTAGCGTGAGTGTATTCATATGACCTAGGTAACGTTTATGCTTCGGCGAGTATGTCAACTTGTGCGTTGGTTGGCACATTTCATCATCTGATCCAAGTTATCACCTGAGTTGCACACAATATCGGTATTGTCAATTGCCGTAACATTAACAAACAGACAATGTATTTAAAGAGAACTTTGCAGTTTTCATATCATTCACATTTACGTGTTCAGCACCATTGGATACACTTATCAACATGACTGCCCTGGTAAGATTTTAATTATGTATTAATTTGCTTTCGAATTCTATAAAATATTGCCACCGAGTGAGTATTCTTGAAATATCCTGAGATTATCCCGAAACGCACTTTTGGGCTTTCTTTAATTAAATAAATGTTTTTTTTCCAAATACTTCTTTTCAAGTTTCTATACCTATGTTTGACGATCTGATTAGCGCAGTTGGTAGTGACCCTGCCTTCCGCGACGAGGGTCTCGGGTTCGAATCCTGGTAGGAACAAGCTTTGTGTGATGAGCATAAATGTTTGTACCCGAGTCATGGTTGTTTAATATCTATATAAGTATTATATACTGGGTTCGCCCTCAGTCCATTGTACGGTACCCATAATACAAGCGCTGCTTAGTGTAGGACCGTATAGTTGGTGTGTTCGTCTGGCGATATTATAAATTTTTAAATTGATAATTTAATATCATAATGAATAAACAAAACATTTAGCCTTAAAACACAAAAATTAGGCAACTATTAATTCTCACCTACCTATAATGTTCAATGAATAGACACTGCAAATATTTCTCAATCAAGACGAACGATGCATAATATAGTGCTATAAGAATGTATGTAACAAAAAAAAGATTGCTTTTATTATAATATAATAAACTCGTTTTAATTGTAATTTTATTGGTTTTTTTTTATATGAATTATATTTTACTAATTTATTTTTTCAGAAAATCTTTGTTGCCTGTGGCCTCTTCGTAGCCGTTTTCGCAGCTGGCGAACAGAAACCTGTGGCAGAAATCATCACAGAGAGAACTGTAGTTGACCCCACTGGATATGATTTTGAGTGAGTGCCTACAATATTTATATTTAGATACTCAGAACCCAAAATAATAATAATATATAATAATACCAGCGCATTTAATGTCCCACTGTTGGGCACGGGTCTCCCCTCCATGCGAGGGGGATTAGGCCATAGTCCACCACGCTGGCCCAGTGCGCATTGGCTGACTTCACAAGTATTTCGAGTGATTCTCTCAGACATGTAGATTTCCTCACGATGTTTTCCTTCACCGTTTAGCAAGTGATAATCGTGGTTGAAAATGAGATTCGCACATGAAATCCAGAAATCCCAGAGGTGCGAGCCGGGGTTTGAACGTGCGATCCTCGTTAGCGAGGCAAGCGTTCTACAAACTTGGCTATCACTTCACAGAATAGGAACTAATATTAGTAATTACCTACATCGTTATAACAAAAATCATGGCAAGGTGGCAAGTTAACGATCGCAAAAACTGCCTTTAGTTTACTAATGTGCTACTATTGCAGGTATTCAAATTATATCTAGGATTACTAAGTGAGAATGACACAAGCTATATCAGTTATATAGAGAAAGTGATATAAGATTGTAAGTTTTCTGTTCTCAGAATATAACTTGAATCTATTCTAAGAACTTATTTCTTAAGCTAGCCTTCATCATAATTGTACTAATAAGTACACTTGAAGACATAAAAGTACATTGGTAAACAGTCGCAATGAAAGGTCAAAATTGTTAGCTAAATAAAAGTGTCAAAGGAGTTGATGATTACTACACATACTCAAACCAATAAGAGTTGGTTTCTCGACTTAGAAGTTCTATTTGATTTGAATAGATGGCACTGACCACAAATAAATTATGTAATTATTATGAAAATAAAAGTTAAATTTAGTTATTTCAGAATTTGCAATTTAATATAGCCATATTTCCAATAATTACACGAAAATATTTATAAATTAAACATATATGTGTAAATTAAAATGAGACTGGTATCAAAAAAGCACTCAGCAGATTCCCACCATTATCGGGCGGCAGGATCCCCAAAACGCTAGCATGACTACGTTGAATGGCTATTAATTCATTGAACAAACAAATATACAATATAACATGGACAATATTCTGAATTTATACACCCATCCCTTATTATCTGTATCCCTGATTATCATTGCTTCCAATATACCTTTCCTGTCTATAATAGCTTAACTGTTTAGAACATGCAACAATCTTGATGTAAACTAATGACGTGAACCCAGTACCACATGTACCAAGCCGAAAGACATCCAATACTCGAATGGCCTCCATACATCGTGATCTTCCACTTCGCGCATCCCCCAGCTCCCTCGAACACAATTAAAAGAAATGTCCTTATACTTTCTAAAATACCTATTCCGCTCCTTTCAGATTCAAAACAAGTGACGGAATATCCCGCCAAGAGAAGGCTGGTCTGATCACCGTTGGCGACCACCAGGGCATCGCTGTCCAGGGCTCCTACTCATACCTGGGCCCCGATGGCGAGCAGTACCTAGTGACCTTCACCGCTGACGATAAAGGCTACAAACCACAACTTAGAGTAGTCGCCGCACCACAACAGTAATCGAAATACCTAACTTATTTGTTTTTACTTTTGTAATGATTTTAATTATATGTTTTGTTTTATAAGAGTCTGGATTTATTATTTACTATCTGACCTGGCAGACCCATAGAAAAAAAGGGAATCCCATAGAAAAACCCTATAGATTTTTTTCTAAGTTTTCCAAGCAACTTTTTACTATTTTTCATCCCTAAAAACCTATTTCGGTCTATTAGGAATATAAAAAACGCAAATCGCTTTGTACGTTTTCAAGTGATCCGCTTACCAACAAAGCTATTCATGTTTATTTACCAAAATACATATATAGCTAATAGAAGATTATGTTTTTAAAATTCAACTTAATTAAAGCATTAGTATTACTAAATTAATTATATCTATTTGGGTTTAAAGGCTTCACTGAACTGGGCTCAGGTGTGTTCCTATGCACCTACATAAACCATTTTTTTACCGAGTTGAGCACTGTCAAAACAATGTTCATGACAATAAAATTACTGCTTTCTTGTCGTGAAATCATATTTAGTTAGATCATGTCTTCGATTCATTAGCGGGCACTTAATTTAACTATTCCGACTTGTGAGTGGGGTATTTTAGAGACAGCCTGCTGGGTTGTGAGTTAGTCTTCACGGTGAAATTTGACCAGCGAGTATTTAACCACATCACTTCAGAAAATATTTGAAGAACGAATAACATTGCATTGACTTGACTTCTATTCAGGTAATTATTTGAAAATAATTGAGCACTTTAAGTAGGGTTACCTTTTGAACCAAAAACATAATGTAACTTGGGCCATTTAATAGAGTCCCAATGTGTGTGTCCAATAAGTGTCTTGCCTGCTCTTTTCAGTGGAACCAACATTTCAAACCGGTGGTAACTTTAGACTACTTATAAGTGTTTTTATAACCTATACATGAATAAAAAATAAAATTGATATTGATTTTAATAAATGGTTTCGTACAAATGATATCACAGAATGCTTATATAATGTATTCACAAGTCTGACTGTTAGTACACAAACAGGTTGACTTCAGCAAGTCAAGTGCGAGCTAACCGTAAACTTTATAGTCTACCGTATTTGGACATTTTGTATGGTGAATTGAAAAGCGCCTCTAGCGGACGGTATTTAAATATTTCTATAAAATGTCTGAATACGGTAGACTATAAAGTATACGGTTAGCTTATGCATAATCTCACACTTGACGTACTGGCAACATGAATTTAAAGCCATTAGAAATCGAAAAATACTTTATTTTTGGCACATATATTGTTATTCGTCTCATGGTCGTTTTGTATGAGGAAAACAGCTAAGTATTTTTTTTTCAAATGTTGTTTCAAATTTGGATAAGTTTTTATTTTATAGACAAAAGAATTAGCAAGAAAATTAACAGGACCCCTTTCTTTGTATATGACTATTGAATAAAATGATTAATACAGAACAATCCAAAACTGATCTGAAAATAACAGATGAATTCTTAATATGATTAGATTTGGTGAATATAATATTTACCTACTCAGTCGTTAAATGCTTATAATAAATAAGTATTACATATTTCAGCACAACGAAATCAAACATTTACACAAACATAATAAGCAATTCAGTGACAAGAAATACAACGGTTATTACAAAACCGAAACCCGGGTAAAATGAACAATAAATAATTTCAAGACTAATAAGATTTTGGAGGTATGTAATTTCGTAAGTAATGAGCACCTAACTTCTTAAAGGGAAAATATAAAAGGTTTATAAATAAATAATCAAATTAGATTGACAATTATTATTCTTATATATATCTATTCACTGGAATTTGGCAGTTCTAACTGAATTAATTAAATGCATAATAATTTGACAATAATTCAATTTCATCTACATTTACAATTAAATATTTTCAGTAAATAACAAATACCTTCAGCACTGATAGATTTATAAGAATGCAAAATTACGATTCGAAAAGACATTATTGAAAACCTAATAGCTTACAGCCTTTTCTTATAATTTTTTTTCATCCGAATGTATGATTTACATTACCTACATGTAATCAAGTGTAGAGTTTTACGTGTATTCAGAGCAGCGCATTTATCCGCATTCATCAAGGTATGTCTTGATTGATCGTATTGTATTCGCATAAAATTACGTAATATTTGCTTCATAATTATATTGAATGCTTGATTGAATAATAGAATGAACTGTAACAAAAAATATGGAAGAGCGCCTGTCGAAGTCACGCCACAGTAGAGTTACCTGGGTATTTCTTAAACATTATCATCATTTAAAGATGACTATGGAAAATACTTTTTGTATTTAAAATTAAATCTTATTTGTAATCTTACATTATAATGGTCGTTCAGAATTAGATTATCCGTAAAATTTGAGTTTGATGCATCAACCTCGCTTTTTGTATCTATAGAGTTGTAGCCATAGTAGCTTCTTATAAATAAGTAATATACAGACTTAACTGTCTATTCTGGCGCAAAACAAAAACTTGGCAATGGCCGACGAAAACAAAGTACCTACGTAAGTAACCCAAATCATTATTGTATAAATGAGGCCAAATACTGTGATTCTATGTTAACCAATCAATCTACTGAGAGTAAAGTTCCACTTTAAACATTAAAGCAAGTGCTAAGAACACTCTTCGAGGATGTTCTGAGAGTAATGAAAAGTGAAACAACAATATTCTTATTTACAAGATTTTATTAAGTACGGCAGTGTTATATGGTACGAGCATAGGACTAGAACATAAAGGTCCAGCTTAAAAAATATTTGGTATGAGTAGCAAAGCAGATACATTTCGGATATTCAGAGGGAAGAATTAAGCCTTGGCGGGTTGATCGGGGCTAGCGGCTTTATGAGCGTTATCGTCTGTGGGTTGGTAGCCGTCCTTGTCAGCGACAAAGGAGACCGAGATTTCTTGGCCGTCGGGAGCTACGTATTTGTAGCTTCCCGTGACACGAAGGCCCTGTTGGTCAGTGTCGTTCTTGTACTCGCCCTGCTCTTGTCTGGAGGTGCCGTCGCTTGTCTCAAACCTGAAGGAATAGAATTAGAGTGTTCAGTGACTTGTGTGTTTCTAAGAGATTATGAATTATGAGATGGATTTTTAAAATACACTTCTAAAATATAAGTATATTTTTTGTATCGGGTTTTCTATTTTATCTAATAATTGCCAATTCTTTATTGGTTGATTGGGACCTTAATAAAAGTACATACAATTATTTAACATGTAATAGCTTCTAATCATGTTAGTTGCGTAGGTTATACCTGAACCTTTGGCAAAATAATCACAAGTAATATTGAGATAAACACTGAAGCTTCAAAACTTTATATATCTATAATGAATACTTATAAATTGTTGTAAATAGCAATAAGATTCAGAAGAATTCGTATTCGTAACAGTAACAAAAGGATAGTGTATCTATATCCTAGGATATATTATATTATGCAGTATAAACTTACTCGAAGTTGTATCCATTAACATCAACCTCAGAGTCCTGTTTGACAATTTCGACGGCCTGTTTGGGTGCTGCCGGCGGCGCGGCCTGCTCCTGCGCGCACACCATGACCAAAGCGGCGAGAGCGAATAAAGTCTGCAATTGTAATTTAAACTCATTAGCGTTGGCTATTTTACTTACTATTTTGTTGTACTTATAAAAACTGATTGAAATTTATACATTAAATTTTTTTGAAAAAAATAATAAATTTTATCAAAAGCACTTATAAAATTAAACAATTCTTTTTTCAAAAAAATATATATTATATTAAACAAACACTTACAATTTTCATCATATTTATGTTTTTTTTTAAGTTTAAGGAATGTGTTCGTAGCTGAACGAATCCTGAACGTCTATGCTTCGAAGAGACAACCTGTGCTATAAATATCATTTCATTGTATTGACAATATGATGTTTCGAAGTTTCATTGGGAGGTGAGGTGTTAATCACAATCAAACAGTTTATTTAAGGTGATCCAAGAAACGTTACGGGGCTTTGTCAATTGTGTAAATTGTTTGCCTGGCGACGGCCGCGCGGACACCGTGCGTGCCTTTTAACCTACATACATTAACTGCGTATATTTTTATATCTTTCAAGGTAATAAAATATACTTCTATTAAATCTCTAGTCTCCTTATAGTCTGACTGTATTCAGTCTGTAATATTGTAGGAGGTATGTAGGGTTGCCTAGGTGGTATTATAAGCAACGTACAAAATCAGCGCGTCACGGTATGTTACCCCGGTTTGAACTTAGATGGGTTGCTGAATTATAATAGAGATTAATTTATACTCGTATTTTTTTTCTAATAAAGTGTCATTTACAATGTTCTTTAATAGGAGTTGAATGGTGTTGTAAACAGCTACCCTGTCGTGGAAAATAGACGTGCGTAACAATAATTATTGTTTTCATAAAGACCTCTAACTTGTAGTTATATCTGTACATAGCCTAAAATGTATGGAGGTCAGATGTTCCATGAAAAAATCTATTCACTGATTGGACATAACCGCCTATATTGATGATCAACAACTTGGCTACGATCTCAAACTACGATCTAGAACATTCTATTAGTATAATAATAGGGTAGGTCAGGATCTATTGTAGCACTTACTTGAAAGCAAATTTTATTTAGTAGTTATAATCTGTATCCAGGGTCAGTTACAAATGTAAGGTAGGTTTATCCTTTACGTGTAATAAGGTACACATATGCAAATGTATGTACCTCAAACACAGGTTATGTAATAGAATGCTGCGGTAACCCAACGCGCAATATGTCAATGTAATTGTATTTTCAATAAAGCGACTCTTGTGTTAGGGTTAGCGTTTGTTGTATCGTACCTCAATTTCCTAATTATTCCTTCAATGGCATATTCATGTGTATATTAATAAGAAATAGTTTAGTTATGATGATACAAGAAACGCTGGCGTGACGACCTAGATGCACTGGAAAAAAATTGCCCAGAGATAGCCGACGACAGCAGTGGGACGATATTGCTTAACGAGAAAATATATTAGAAAAATATTTTTGACATTTTATTACAACAGCACTTTTTCTTCTATCACGATACTTTTTTGGGCATTTTGACAAATAAAAATAAAACAATATACGAATAAATGTAAAATAATTACCTAGTTTATTCATTTCTAGGCTGATTTTCGGAAAAATTATATGCATCACTATATAGAATGTATAAACCAACACACTACAAATGATGTGCTTACGTAATTATTTTGATTATTTGAAAAAATATTGAGTGGCAACCCTACAAGTAACGTTATCCAGTCAGCATCCATATTGTGTGACCTCGTATCAACACACACTCGCGAAAACGCAAACATACAGTATGCTTGCATATATATATACCGACAATAATTGAAAAAAATAGTTACTTATTGCTCCGATACGGAATAAAAACAACCATTATTTTTTTTAGTTTATTTTGATTTGTATCTCACGTTATACAAATAATAGGATAAGTAGTTATTTTTTGTTGCAGAATACTATACATGACATGTAATTATACAACTTCATTGCGTAAGAATTTAAGGCAATATAATAGTTAGGCAACGTGCACTGAATTTTTTTTGAGTCGTAATTAATAATATATAATAATAATATCGCCAGACAAACACAAAAACTATATGGTCCCACACTAAGCTGTGTTTGTATTATGGATACCGTACACATGGAAGCAAAGGGCGAACTCATTATATAATAGTTATATAGATATTAAATATCCTAGACTCGGGTAAAAACATATCGCGCTAATCAAGTCGTTTTAGTTAATCAACTGTTTACAATATTGCCATATGCTTACATTATTATAGTTTATCCTGACTATAATAAGGTAGTTTACTGTATATAATTATCTAGATAGTTTACAAAATACGCATTATTTTCATGGTTTTTAACTCATATTTTTTATAGAAAAATTTGTCATTAATTTTTTCTTAGCTACAAATTTATTCTATACCAGCACTGTGCCGTGTGATTGTCACCTAAAAAAAATCTAAAAACAAAGTTTGACCTCCCGTTTGATCTCCTTAAAGGTCTAATCTCCAAAAATACCTCCTCAGTGGGTGCACTAATATATTCCGTGAGTATCCTGGCGGTGTCCAGGATACTCATGGAATATATTTTCCAAATTTAAAATCTTTACGTCTACTGCTTTTGACTGTGCCCTGTCTATCAGCCAGTCAGTTCAAGCACACACAACGTCAGAATTCTAAGTAAATAATCAATAAATGTATTATTTTCATTAAACGGATACACTACTATTCAACGTTACCTACATTATTCTTCATTTGCGTAATATTACCACAGTTCGTTCGTTCTTCTCTACTTTACTCATAAATAAATAAACTCTTAATAAATAATACACATAAAAATGTATATAGAATTATTGTAAAATTTACCGCATATACCTAATATTAATTCACGTCTTTACATATACAGTACGAGGCATAATTAAATAATTGAAATATCAAGTGAAGTTTCTTTGCCTTGACATTACGAGAGCCACTTCATTAGGACGGGACAGCAGCACCTCACATACAAACAATAATTATTCCCACTCGTGAACTTTGACGTATCAACAATAGCTACGGCAATAGAACCTTGGAAATGTCAAAGCATAAAAAACAGAATATCCAATTAAATAAAGATACGCTTGTTTAAAGCGTTTAAACTAGCAACATTATATGTAGGACTGCGTTCGTTATTTATTAAAAATCATTTAAGGGATCAAATAATACGGAGTTTTGAGTTTACCAAGGGATTTTTTAAATATTTCCATACATTGAATAGTATCGCAGTGCAGTGCAGCGACGCAGCTAACTAGCGAAAACCAAGTAGGTAGTACGCCTGCCTCGGTAACGTGGAGCGGAGGTTCAAACCCAGGCTCACAGCTCTAAGATTTCTGGATTTCATATGCGAATCTCATGTTAATCCATGACTATCACATACAAAGCGTTGAAGGAAAAACTTAGTCCGGAAACCTGCATGTCTGAGAGAACCCCTCGAAAGACGTGGCAAGTCCAACCCGCACTTGGCCAGTGTGGTAGACTATGGCCTAATCCCCCTTGCATTGATGGGAGGCCCGTTCTCAACAGTGGGATATTTAAAGGCCGGATATTATTATTATAATAGTATCGGTAGTACTAGAACAGTCAATAATTTAAAACAATGTAACACTATTAAATTACCGATAGTAAATCGAATTCGATTTTTGTAAGCTGTCAAATTGAGCCCATATAAGTGTTTGCATTTCAGCAATTTAAAGAATAAGCAACACTTGTTAGGCTTCGATACTTCTTAATATTCTCATATGCAATTCAAATTACTTTCAGACTTTATTAATATGAACGGAAACCTTGATAGTTTTGGCAACACCAAACTAAATAATTGCCATAATGACTTAACCACAATGTGTTTACTAAGTACGGTGCAAAATTGCTTACTCAAATGTCGAATATTTTATTACACACTCAAGATGTTGTTGATTTGTTGTACTTCATTTATAGCGCATTCTGTCTGGCATCTATTTTGCTGATTGCAACCTTATAACAAATAACTAGAATGACTGTTTGCGCAAAGTTAATCTACTTCAAAACCTTGTTTTATGTGTGTTTTTGATATGAAGAAAAATACAGACAGAAACAGAATATTTTTTTAATTCGTTTTGCAAGTATTAATACTTAAATAATGCACAATAAAATAGTAACTTACCTTAGTGTTGCTCTACTTAACTCCTAATTTTATTATATTTGGGGCAAGCTTGTTACATAAATAGCCAGCTTATAACAGTAATGTTTGCTCAGAGGAAGGTAAGGAGAAGAGGTATTTTATTTAGCTAAATAAAATACCAGACACAGAAATGAAGTACCAAACTCTACAAATGATATAAGGACAGTTGCCACCTATTTTTTTATTCTATTTAGTCGTTTTGCTAAGTCTACCTAAGTACTGCGAGTTGAACGCTGAAACTTGTATTTAAGCTTGCGATAAATAATGACTTATTCATATTTAATTCAAAATTGATCTTGACTTTCACCAACATTGTGTCACGTCCCATCGATCGCCTACCATGAAATAAACACCAACACGCCTGTAATAACCTCAGGGGTAGACAGAGGTGCAAAATAGTGCATTCAAATTTGTTGATGGTTTGGTCCCGAATTCCCATCACTGCCAATAGGATTTTGATCATATTGTCCAACACTGGCTGGCCCAGTGCCATCAGAACACGAACTTAACACTTTTTTGAAAGACGTATAGGTTTCCTTACGATGTTTCCTATACTATACAGTAAGTGATAATCAAGATTAATAAAATGAGACGTACTCATGTAATTTAATAAACATCGGAGGTACAAGCCGGGATTTATGTTAACTTGAAATGTCATTGTGAAAAAGTCGTGTATTACTAACCTAGTTATCAGTTATTATTCTACATCTAAGATTACACGATTAGGTATCTTTTTTCTCATTAATCCTCGAACATTTGACAAAGCTTAAGCAAACGTGTCATCATGACAATGATACGGAGCTTTCGAACGGACCATTGTGTTTTCACTCACGTACCATTTCATAATCTGTCTGTCATGAATGTTGTAAATGCTATTTATATTTTTATTATACTTTTGGCTTAAATAAGTTCGTATGTTATAATTATTTTTCTGTTCACTGGTTTTAAGACTTTCCTTTTTACTAATAGACACGAATTTTAAATTGATCTAATGAGAATTTGATACAATTTATTAGGATATACTAAATAAGTAAAATGAACAATTCACGTGAAGTTATATTTAAGTATATTAATATATGATTTCACAATGTGTGATTAAAATGCTATTTTATTATTTTCGTCACACAGATATAGAAAATCACAATTAAGAATTTAATAATTATTCAAAAATCAGAGCCGTTGAGGAATTTCTCACAAATAATACATAGTACTATGGAAAAGTAATTTATTTTGCAGCCGTTTCCTATTTTAATGAAAAAAATAGTTTCAGACTCACATCAATGTATATGATTGTCTATTGTCCAGAAAAAAAAACTGAGGTCTGCTAAGCATAGAGTGGAGTGAGCGCGTCACCGCGACCCATCCTCACATGATGTCAGCCTTCTGCAAGTGCTTGCAACTTGGGATATATATAAAATGGACGATCCTACACTAGTTACTCATTCGTTAGCTTAAACTCAAGACGAACTAAGCACCATGCTCAAATACGTGAGTCTTAATATTTTTATTCTTAGTTATAATAATTAAAATACATATTTATAATAACGTGCTGAATATATAATAGTTTGTTATGATACTGAAAATGTATCGTGAACTTTTTGATGCATCTCAGTAACATGCAAAAATCAATGGGTACAGAGTGTCTGCTGGAATGGCATGATGCTTCCTGACCCTGGGTGTTTAGTTAGAGTTTTATTAGAATAGGTTGTGTTCCCGACAATGTATTTCAAAAGATCAGGACCTTTTGGTGGAACCAACATTGACCATGGGAATACGTGAAATGTTTAGTTAAACCTTTAATTTTTAATAATGTAGTATAAGTTTATTATATATATGTTCAATGCATGCAGTTTTGTAAAATATAAGTATACTTACTCATTGGAATCGGTTCAGTTTACCACATATAGATTTCATTGTTTATTGAACACCAATTTCATTTAATTTTAATATATAAATTGTATTTCATATATACTATACTATATTTACAAGGAAATAATGTATTGTAGAATATAAGTATACAAATTAGCTAGGGCCCGTAAAACATTTTGATGATATTATTTAAAAAACGCAAATATTTGAAACAGCATTTGAAGGTTCCCAGACCCTAATCCAGGACCATAGTCCGGCTATTTAATAACTATTACTATACTATAACATCAATTCCGATATACAATTTTCAACCATATTGCCAACTCCAATAATAATAATATATTAAAAAGGTAAGGTCTAAAAATGTTAACAATACAATGTATATACACAGGTGATAATCGCGTGCGTGTTGGCGGCGGCATGCTCCGGCGCACCGCAGCCACAGCAAAACCCGCAGGACGTGCAGATCCTGCGCTTCGACAGCAACGTGGAACCCGACGGCTACAACTTCGCGTAATATATATTTTTACTTTTACTTAAAAAAATATTTTAACTCGTGTGCTTAATTACTTTCACTTAAGAAGAGGCCTTTGCCCGGCAGTGGAGCATACAGAAAAAGTATGTTGCTGGGATGTTTAGCACCGCTACTTTATTTCAAGTGAATGTTGTAAATAAGGAATATAGGAATAGACACCATGGACTGCATAAAAGAGTAAAGTAAAATCATCAAATCTGATCAAATATTTTTGACCAAGCTATCGAGAAATTAGAGTTATAATGTTAGGTATAGGTATACCAAAATTTCGAATATCTGACTGATTGAGAGAGTAATAAATAACATTAATCAATTTTATCATCAAATTACAAATTTTACTATAGATAAATATATCGTTAACAGCTAAAACTGGACATGGGCTGGCAAAGTACAGATAATAACAACTACTTAAATCTTTACTTAACCTGCAGTTGTTACAAAATACAGCCGCGGGTTAGCCGTGGGTGGTGACCCTTTGTGATGCAACCACTGAACTTATACAACACCCATTGTAACCCGTAATAGTAACAAAAATACACATTTAGTATTATATTAACAAGATATTTCACATGAATTACATAATGCCCATAGTTGAGTATATGACTATCTATAGGCGCAAAAATATATATAATATTTCATATAAAAAAATATTTCAGTACTACAATTTCGGGCATAGCATTGTTTTCTCTAATCGTAAACTTTAAAACCCTTTCTTTTTGGATCAGAAAACATAAATCAAAAAATTCTAGGATGAGAAATACATATTCCCTATTCTATAAAGTTACGGAATTTTTTGTGCGCGTTGAAGTCTTTTGTAGGGCGTAGTAGTAGTATATTGTACTTTTATCATAACCAACGATCTGACCGAATATCGCAATACATATTGCAATACCTAATATTGGGGTAGATTATCATGTATATGATGTTTTCCGATAACCTTATATATCCTACTAGCTGCGCCCGGCGGTGTTACCCGCGATAAAAAGTATGAAAAATTAAAACATCTATCCCACGGGAACCATACATTTTACCGGGATAAAAAGTAGCCTATGTGCTATTCCAGACTATAATCTATCTCTGTGCCAAATTTCATCCAGATCCGTTCAGCCGTTCGGGCGTGAAAGAGTAACAAACATCCATCCATCCATCCATCCAAACTTTCACATTTATAATATTATTAGTAATTAGTAATTAGTAATTAGTAATTAGTATTAGTATTAGTATTAGTATTAGTATTAGTATTAGTATTAGTATTAGTATATTAGTATAGATGAAATAATTACGGATATAGTATAAACAATGTTTCTCTCTATGGTCGGTCCCCCATGTCTGAGGATCGCGATCATCGTTGGATAGCCCACACTTGGATCGAACGATTAGCCTCCATCCGTCTCTGTTCATGGCGCTTCTGACTGAAAAAAAAACGCTTCAAAACCATACAATTCGCTAAGCGAAAACTTAATACTTACTTTGAGTTTATTTATACTTGAGATAATGAATATTGTAGGCAAAATAATGTAATTAGTGTGTACACGCATATAATCTGCAAACGACCTTCAAATTTTTATAAAATGAATATAATAATGACTTAATTATTCATTAAGTATCACATGCTCGTTAATTATATAAATATCTGTAGTTTGTGACGTTAAGTTTGAGATTCCGGGTTCAGTTCTGGGTCAAGGATGCACACCTGGAGACTTATTTGCAATTAGTAACGACAAGAGACATCAAAGAAACATAAAAAAATCATTTGCAAATATTTAGCAATGACCTTGTTTTGTACAAAAAACCACGAAGACACAAATCTCCAGATTCAAAGAACCATCAATCCATTTACAATGACCTTTCAAAGCATCTTACAAAAGAAAAGTGTTTTATAATGGTTGGATTAAAACTGCCTAAAAATTTAGAGAGAATATGTAAAAAATCTTAGGACTTCTTAAATATATTTTGTCTAAATATACGACAAATAATTACTTACATTATATAGTACTTTTCTTTTGTAAGATGCTGTGAAAGATCTTTTACAGATCGTATTACAATCACAATTTGTGAAACCTTCGTCAAATCACAGTATTTATGGAACAACTAGCTGCGCCCGGCGGTGTTACCCGCGATAAAAAGTATGCAAAATTAAAACATCTATCCCACGGGAACCATACATTTTACCGGGATAAAAAGTAGCCTATGTGCTATTCCACACTATAATCTATCTCTGTGCCAAATTTCATCCAGATCCGTTCAGCCGTTCCGGCGTGAAAGAGTAACAAACATCCATCCATCCATCCATCTATCCATCCATCCAAACTTTCACATTTATAATATTAGTATAGATGCTGTCATTGTGGTCGATAAGACCGCACACCGAGGTGACACGCGGCATTGTTTATAATCATAAACTTTATATAATAATAACATCTACTTTATCTTTATGCAGATATGAAACCAGTGACGGTACATCCCGACAGGAGGAAGGCAAGATCGACAACCCTGACTCAGAGAACGCCGCTCTCACCGTCACTGGACAGTACGCATTCGTCGCTCCCGACGGCAAGCACTACTCCGTGACCTTCACCGCGGGACCCAACGGTTTCCAACCCAAGACCTCTTTAGGACAGAAGTAGGAGCCACTCCTGATCTTGTAAATAGTTAATATTCCAGTCCATCTATCAACAGTAACAGATCGATCTCAATATGCTTCTACCATCTTGAAAATGACACCATTTTATGCTGATGGTGGCCTTTCCAACGGTCAACTGGATCATTACTTCTAAATTCACGTGCCATAAGGACGTTTTTTTTGTACTTTTATAACTTTTTTTGTAATGAAAAGTTTATCAATGAAATACATTAATGTGATAAATAATTGTGTTTGTTTAATTTAAACTACTTTGACCTGACTGAGTTTATGGCAATAAAATAATAATGGGGCGTCCCATACAGAGGAGTAAGAAACCTGCCAAAGTACTATAATTTTGATATAAAATTAGCATCACGCCTGTAATCCCAGGAGGGGTAGTAGGAGGTGCACTACAGTTCACCCATATTGCTCCAATGACATTTGGTTGCAAAGTACTCATAATAGGGGCTGTGGATGTTGCCATTATACCGGACACCTATTACATTATAACATATTCTATGCGATAAAATATGTGAAAAATCGCGTGCGTTTAGTAACAACGAGTGAACATTCATTGTTTATAAATCCATAGTGTTGGAGTTTTTACTATTAAGAATGTTATTAAAACATAAACGAATCCATCAACATAATTATCAGGCCACATCCTGCTGGCGGGTCACGACTCGACACAAGCGCTGAACCCATGAGGCAGCATTTGCTCTTTGTAAATATCAACAGGACGACGCGACAACGTGACGGGTGAATCCTTTATTTCAGATCAATATGTATGTGTTAGTCAAGCGGCGAGCTAATAAGAATATTATCTTGCATGGTACACAATTAATACATATATGATTAAAAAATATTATTATATGCTTTCTAATAATCTTTAGAATATTACCGCGCGAAATCATCTATGCGAACAAAGTAGTTTTCAAGGTAATAGTACTGCAAATTTAAATAAACTTTTCAACGTAGATAGTAAGGTATTATTGGAGACAATATTGCTAGCCACTTTAATGTTATTTTCATGTGGCAATATTTAGGTCGGCGCTACTACTGCCTGCTATGGTATAATTCTTGTACTGTTCAAACGAACACGCATTTACTTGAACGGGCATTTAAGTCCCAGTACATACAAAAATCAACTTTATTTATTGTTATTCGACAAAGACAAAAGTGTAAATTAAATAAAAATTTACAAACAGACTTTAATTATATTTATATTTGTATTTTTTGGCGTTAAGTAGATACATATGTTAATTTACAATCAGAAGATATTTAAAATTACTAATTTAGTTTCAATGTCATTTACAAACTAATTTCTATGCTAATAGAATTTCAGTAGACACATTTGATAACCCCTAAACATCTATGAACAGGATTATCAGGAGTAATTTAATCTCTGCAATAACATTAGGCATTGAAAATTCACACAGCTAATGTTCAATGTATGTTTCGTAAAGGAATTTAAATGCCAACGCACAATAGCCCTTCGCGAAGGTTCCGCCATCCGTAGTGTGAAGGTACCTGCAGTTATATGGTTAAATAAAACCTTCACTTATTACGATAGTTATCAGGATTATGAGCGTATTATGTTTATCTATACCTATCAATTTAATAAGACTAGATTTATTGGGTAATTAATATTGATATTTTTTTTAAATCATATAGGACACTCTGGCTTAGGCAAGTCTGCACATTTTGGAAGATTTGCCTGTCTGTCTGTTTGTGCATTTCGGAAAATCTATGGGACGGATAAAACTTGACATAGTGATATAGCTTTTAAATCGAACCAACATACATTATACTATTTATCCCGGGAAATGGATAGGTTCAAGTGGTTTATAAAAAAACCTAATGTATATATGAATTTAAAGGTGCGAGTATTTGCTAGTTAATAATATAATGGCAACCCTGAATTGCTAATAAAAACTCATTTGAATGGTAAGTAATATTGGCAACCACAATATTTTTGAAAATCTTTGGAACCCCTTGTTACCATGGCCAGACCGACTGCGATTCATACAACTAAAGGATATATTGCACTATTGCCAATTAAATGTTATAAGTTTTTAAAACTCATTAGTGGGACTTGAAATATAATTGTATGTTATTTTTTCGCAAATTGCCTGTGTGACTTGAAGATCTCGAGTGAGCAGATCTGCAATACCGACTCTATATAATAAATTACGCAAATTTTAAGTATTGTCATTGTGCGGCGGATGGCACAGTGTGCGTACCTCTGAGAACGAGTGTTTGAGAACCTTCGTTATTTAAAATGGTTACAAAATAACGGTGACGAAACCGTTAACCTTTTGTACATGAGGCGGCGGGGTCACTTGCGTCTGCTAGGCTGCACAATTTCAGTTTATGACCTATGCTTGGAAATCATTCCCGATGGATAAAAATCTTTCCATGAAGATAATATCCGAGAATATAGGCGTACTCTATCGAAATGTTTTATTTCGATCAAACGCTACGTCCATTAGAGTTGACATTGTAATGATTCCTAAGCGCATTGTGTGCATAGGTTACAAGAGAACTGGATCTTCTTTCGTTAAAAAAAACAGAAGGACAATACTGCAGCCAGCATTATTGTTACCATGCCTTGCGGACGAGAGTTGTTTGTTTTGTGTTACTTTGATTCCTTATTTTATTATATAATAAATATTTAATGTTCTTATTTTAATTTAGTCAGATTATGATTCTATTGTTAATTTGGAACGACTAAATTTCATATTTAATATGTAGTTACATATTTTTATTACTACTTAAACATAATTATCTACTTAGATTATCTTTACAAGTAGTATATCCTTTTTTTTCACAATAAACAATGATAAGTTTATCTAACTTAACTATTAGAATGTATTTTAGATTGTAGCTTCCTATGACACTTAACGAATCATGATAATTGTTTAAAATAGCAACACTTATGGTTTTAATTAGACACATACTGTGGTTTGTAATCGTTACGTAATAGATACTCATAAGTTGCGTCTTTTTTAGTTTAACGCCTGATATTATATGAGCTTTACAGAGGGGTTTTAAAACTTGTTGCTGTTTAATACTGGCAGGCGCTCATTTCAATGTCTTCATGTTATGTATTTAAATGTGTTTTCTGGATGGCTTCAAAGCCACATAATATAAAAAAACGTTTACACGGTACAGGCGAAGTCTTCAGACGTCCAGGCCATTATATCGATGATAGTAAGTAGTTCAATATACTTAAATTATTTATCAATACCTTGTTTCATTTACCTAGAATGAAAACTATTGACTTTAAGTTATCAATTCCATCTCACACATAGTTGCTAGGCTCTGATGATGGAGCTAGAAGATGTTTATTGGAAAGTGATATGAAAATCGAGTAGATCCATCGAATTGGGATTCGTTGATCTGTCCGTAAAAGCACTTTTGTACCACACTTTACCAGGGTCAAAGTTGTAAAACTGATAATTGTAATGTTTTACGTTTCTACGCGGACGAAGTCGCGGGCAACAGCTAGTAAATTATAATAGACAATATTGAGGTTCATTATCTTCAGTGCCGTCGTCTTTAAGTTGATTAAAGATCTGATTTGAGTTGTTATAGTTTGTCTAAATGGCGCGCGATTATTTTGAAAATCAGAAATGCATCAACTGCCCACTTTTTTACTCACCATCCGCATTACAGTATGTAGATATTATAAGGAATGTATTTAATAAACTAAACAAAAATAGAAGAAATACTAATCAATATCGATACGAGTAATAGGAAAAAACACCGACCTTTTCGCAGCTCTGATAGTTATTTTTAAAAACAAAATGCTACCATTTTGTTAGTTTCCAGAAGATAATAGCTTTTATTAATTCAACGATATTTAAATACAATGAGCCTTTTATCATTATAAGATTGATGTCTGATGCAAACGTGAAGATGCATTGATCGTGACCGATCAGAGTTCCTGGACTACATGGACTCCACTCGCTAGGTATCTAATCTACCTACTGTTAAAAGGTCATTCAGTAAACACCTAATAATAGAAGTATTATTACCTATATACAGATGAGAACCTTATTTTAAGATTCTGAATTGCCTATCTAGTTTCCATAACACTGAAGGGTGGCAATTAAGTTTATATTACCTAAATGCTTAGTGCACATATACACGTGCAAGTCAATTGCGATTTAAAGAGAACTTGCATCGAGTTGATAATTAGGTAATAATAGATTAATATTTTTTGCCATATGCCATAAGGCCAGAAAATGTTTTGTTAAAATCGTCGTCATTTTCATAAAACAACAAAATATCAAGGTCATAGCTGTATCAGAATCAGAATCAAATTTTTTATTCATGTAGACCATTAAGTACAGTAGGTACTTTTGAATTGTCAAGAGTTACAAAATGCTATGTTACTACTTTACCGACCGCTGGGAATGTCGTTCCTATGGAGAAGAACGGGCAAGAAACTCCATGGTTGCTCTTCTTTTTAAAAAGATCTTTTAGATTTTTGAGCAGTTCATTGTTATAAATATGTGAGAACAATGTAGGAATGGCTAAATAGACTTTAGCAGCTGGTCATAAGATGTGTCCAACATAGGTATTCCATGAAATTATCCCATGGCAATGCTTAATGACCATTTATCCTGACTCTATATTAACTATCAAAATAGACAGAGCACGTATAAAGAATATGCTATGAATCGATCATTCATCGGAAGATAATTGCGTGCATAAAAGGATGTTGATACGGATCCGCCGCGAAATTAGTAATTAAACTAAAATAAACATTGCGTTATATGTATAACGTAGAGTTGTTTGCGTTACGTAACACGCAATGAGATAGGTACGGGTATACGTACAGAGTGATGGTATACTATACTTTGATCCTGCGCATCTTTATGTTAATTATGTTAAGTTAGATTTACAATATGTCGATTAGAAAATAAATTTAGTTTCAAACTGTGATTCTCTAAGAGTCTTTTTTTATTTATCTTTCTGAATCATCCGCTATAAGTAAATTAAGCAAATAATATGCATAATATGCGACGCTTCACGCGCACTTTTAGTGGATCACGATTGATATATTTATAGTGAAGACGAGTCACGAGATTATGATTGTTTACGTACAAATCATGCAATATTTTTGTAAAATAATTATGGCTTAACTAGCAGTCGAATTAACTACCTATTTGACTGGTGACATGATATAGAGACAATTATGTTCTGAAATGTATACTACCTTATACAGATCATCTGGAATGTTTAACTTTCTGCATTCGAATATGTACACATGTATACGCAATCAGTAACTATAATTTCATTGAAGTAAGTATAAAACATTGTTACTTGCAGGTTAATGGGAAATAAAGTACTTACCATTAAAATAAAATACCATCTAGCCATCATTAACTACCTACTTTCCTACATTAGATAAACTATACCATCTGACTACACTACACATCTGACCACTTACACAGGGGTCAGATGTGTAGCGCAAAACGCTTCCCGTACTATTCAATCATTATTTTGTTAACGGATACTATTCCATACTATATAATGCTTATATGAGTTTTTATTTCATATAACATGTCAATCAAGTTCAAGTCCCATAAGATCATAAGCAATTGCTAACAAGGACATAATATATGTATACTTTCATTTACACGCGTGTACAAAATAGAACATCAAATAAGTATAACTACTTGCAAAATGGTTTTCATGACAGATTTATCTCCACTCATATTTTGTTGCTTATGTCATTTGCAAACAAAATCGTTTTATATTATCGTAAACAACTTAAAAATAGTCACGGTGCATAGTTTATGTCGCAGGCAACATGCGAAAATAGTATTTTGGATGTTTAAATGTACACACGTTGCTTTAATTCGTAGTTAATTTGCCTGAACTTCAATACCTAGTCATATCCGTTGTACGGTATCCGTAATACAAGCATTGCTTACTGTGAGACCATATAGTTGATGTATTCGTATGACAAATTGTTTTTTATTATTATATATATCTCAAGTTACCTCAGGTTACGTGCTCCGAAAACTGTCATAGCGCGTTTCAGTATATTATGGGGAATCGTCATTTGTTCTCAAATGTCGTCTTCAGCGCCATCTGTGCAGCTTGTGGCGAGTTTGTAGAGGTTGCTACAAAAGTATACCTTCTATAGATTATTATTATATTTACTTTATATTTTATTGGCATTGATCAGGTATCACATTTTAAATGACGACTGTAAAATAAATATTCACATCGAATAAAATGTTATGATTTTATCTTCTAAATGATTCCGCCACAGTAACATATTGAACAAACTTCCTATTCACAGATGCAGGCTTCGATTTCCTCTATTTTTGTATTTACGTCCATTGACGCTTCGTGTGACCTTGATTACATCGGTAATTGTAAAATAAACAGATAACACTCAATTCTGACCTTTATCAATTAGTTGGACTATAGATACTCAAGATCAGTCGACTGAGAACAAAATCCTAGTCGATATGGACCTATAAAAGCTATAACTTGAAGGTAACGTAATAAATCCAAATATATACCTAATTAAATAGCCGAAAATGTACCGTTTAACAGAAATAATTTTTAATGACTGACTTGATTTTTGCTGTTTAAAAAAACAATGTTATAAAGCATAAAGGAATGCAGTTGCAAAGCCTTTACCATTAGTTGCAACCTGTGAAGTAGGTGCTAACAACCACGAACAAATAACCTACAGACAACGAAATTACATCATCAAATACAACTGTTCGTTCTATATTCTAAACGCATAGAATAAGCTAATTCGAAATAGCCAATAACGACTCAGTCAGACATTTTTGTGTAGAGACAAACGTGTAAGCTAGTATATAAAATAACAACGTCCAATATTTAGGAACTATTAGGTAGTATATTAGAAAAGTTCAATAGATGATTTAAACTATTTAAAAATAATCGTGTGTTGTGTGCTAATTGTATCGTTACTACGGCTAAAATACTCAGGTGTGTACATACGACTTACTACTGCAACGCCTTATTCGACAAAACTCAATCCATTGACGATAATTTAATCTAGTTGTCGGGAGGGCTGGCACTTTCCTCGCTCAAAAAACAGCATGATAATACAACGAGGAAATGCAGCCAGCATTCTTGACACCGTTCCTCGCGGACGAGTCTTATTTTTGTTTTCCTATCATTTACTATTGTATATATTGACCAATTGTATGTGTATATATATGCTGTGTGAATCATTCTCGCTCTATATTAGTATGCACATTAAATTTATCTTATTATAAGTGATTCTAATTAATTGCTAATTTAAGCGATATCAGTTAAACCTGCTCCATTTCAACTAATATCTGTGATAATTAAGGTGTTTAAGCAAACTGAGAATGATTGATAGTCATATGTTAATTATGTTGTTACAGATACATAATTAGATACATAAAACACCAGTGTAACATATAAAACGATCGTAAAATATCCTTAATTTATTAGCGATTCTAATTTATCGCTAGCTACTTGCTTTGAAATGTTTGTACCAAATCAAAGATAAATGACTTACATAAATTATATTATGTTATATCAATTATTATTTCGGTTCGAAAATACTTATCTTTTTTATTATTATTATTTTCCAATCTTGCCATGGAAGTTTAAGTTAGTGGGTAAATCTAATGAAATATCGTCATTTGACATAAAATAATTAATCTTAGTACATACCCTATATTTGAAAAGTGCAACTTATCAACATGAGTACTACCTAGAAATAACTATACGTAACTCTATTGACCAATTGATATTAATAACTTTATCCTACAATTTATTCGGCGGCATTCAATTTTTTAAATAGTTTAAATAAAATTAATAATAGTAGATTAACAATGTATCAGTTACTTATATTAAAAACACGCGTTCATTGGAGAACCATGATGAGCGGCCAATAGTATGAATTAATTCATTTGAAGTTCATTTCGGATATCTATGCAAGGACTACAATGAGATAAAACAAACAGTCTACAAGCAAACGGGCAAATATCACAAGTGAATAGTTAAATATAAGTAATTGACATGTAATATTAGAAATATACTTTATTTGTTTCATGTTTCTTACTATATTAATTCTTGAATACTGTCATATATATAAACAATATTCTTGTGATAATATTGCCTCAATTGTATTGTCATTAGTTAGTAACCGTCATTTGTTAAATTAAGTAGGAAGATGAAGCTCTTCAACCACATAAAATCCTAACCCAAATGTAAGTCGCTTCAAACTCTGTTGTTGTTAGTAAATCCATTGCATATAATACTGTGGAAGACATATAGTGTTATTAAAAGTGAAGTAAGCTCATTTGTAAAAAAAAATGTTTATCCACTCTCTATCATATATTTTAAATAAGTATATAACGTTGCTGTAAACTGAAAAAAATGTGAAAGCTATTCTTTTATCAGTATAATTATTTTTTTATTTTTGTGTTTATTCATTTAATCGTAATAATAAAGGGTGATCAGATAGGTGACACTACTGTATTACTCTGTCAAAGGGGAAGCCAGGAAAAAATATATTATCGTGTTACCTACTGATAAATAAACCATGTCGTAGGTAAGAACTAAGTATCTACTTATCTCATTAACATTGAAATAATTTACCCCTTGATTTCAATTTACCTGTGTTTTGTTTATAATTAGAATCAATTATCGTATTAATCGTGATATCGTGCGTGACCAAGACCTCGCCCCCGGAAACAATGTGACACACGTTTACTGTAAAACATTCTCATACATATAATAGTCGGATGACACTGAATCGCTTCGTTTATGTGTTCTAGGCACAAGTATTAATAAATTACGTCGTCCAAAGAATCGGCACAGTCTCGTGCGAACTCTTGCGCAACAGGCCGCGAGACGGTCACGCCGAACTTTTCACGTGAGGAAATAGGACGATAAAAAAGGTAAGCGGAATATTGTATGACAGATAAATCAATTAATTTACCTTTCTAAAATTACCCAGTTAGAAATATGTGATACTGTTACAATGTTTTTAAATATTAATTCATAGACTCTACTTAAACATACTCCAAGAAAGTACATGCTTCAAAGTGGGTTTTTTACACCGTTTCCTATTAAACAGTTGGTAGTCATCCTGTTATTTTCCCGAGCGTCCCGTGTTCGAGTCCTAGTAGGGCAATCTTTGTGTAATGAGCACGAATGTTTATACCCAAGTGATGGATGTTTAATATCTATATAAGTATTATATACTGGGATCTATCCCAGTCCATTGTACGGTACCCATAATACAAGCGGTGCTTATTTGGATATGTAACAGTTGGTTTGTTCGTTAGCAATATTTATATATATTATTTCTCGTAAGATAGATATTAAACATCCATGACTTGGGTACAAATATTCGTTCTCATTACACAATGTTTGTACCTACCAGGATTCGAAACTGGGACCCTCGGTACAGAAAGCAGCGTTACATCCAACTGCGCTAATCTGGCCGAATAAAATGAAATTCAAATTGTATGGGGACGAGACACAGATAAAAACGCTTTACTTTGTCTATATGTTCATTATATGAAACAAGGGATAACAAAGCCATTATCACTTGTTATATTTCTGATGGTTGTTTTTTTGTCACGACTAAGTCTGCAAAGTTGAATTATATTAATATTAGCCAACTAAGGATTGACATCTTATATATTGTTTTATTATACGTATACGGAAAAAGACAATTATTACACGTCAGTTTTTTAACCCAAAATGTAGTAGGCATTAAATTACTATATTTGGACATATAAGGTATTTTTTAATAAATATCAGTAATTGATGCTAACTTGAAGTTCTAAAACGCCCTATGAAGTCCTCGTTAAGGTTATCAGAGACCTATGTTACAATTGTCCTTTATATTTGACCGAAAAGAATAACACCTGTGTCTTACCTATTCATTTTATTGTTTTATCAATAAAGTCGTATTTATATTAGACTGGTTTTAACATTGGATCCAAAGAAACTAAACAATAAGTTAATATTAATATCGCCCTTAGAAACAAAGGCTGATGTGACCATTCATTAATAAGAGGCGGTCCGCGGGCAGCTGTCTTAGAAAACGACTTGGGGAGAGCTCTTTGGGGGGAATTATGAAGTCTTATTTCTAGGCAAAGTAAATATGCGCCGAATGATAACAGAACGAATTCAAACACTCATACCCATCACACAAAGTTTGTACCTACAAGGATTCGAACCCAGGACACCCGGTGCAGAAACCAGGCGCTAAGCAGGTCGTACATATCTATCATAACTTTTCATTCAGCTGCTTACCACATAATAAAAATATTATTAATTGTTTATACCTGGATTTGAGAGGGCATGGCTGATATATCCAATTCAATCCTATTTACAAGTAATAGGTCCTCTTCGATCTTTAGTACCAGAATAACTTAGAACTATGATTTGTCCCTTTTGTGGAAATGAACAATAAAAACGTGATCAAAGGTTTTTGACTCCAACCATCACACTTTCACGTGTTGAAATAAAATAAAAAAAAAACTAATAATAACATGTTAAACAGGATTGGCAAGTGTTCGAATGGTTTTATCGACGAATTAAAATAATAATAATAAATGACATAAACGCCCATAAATTGGCGTGTTGCTAAATGAAACCCATCATACCTATCATCGTCTCGATAAAATAATCTATTGCAGAGATAAAATGTCCTATTAATGAATCTAGTAAAACACTTGTAACTTAAATCAAACTTTAAGCAGCAGCCAATCAACCTGCTTAATGATGTTTAGTTAACGAGATACTTTATATGATCGGCAGCCACGTACGACCTTTGTTACGATAAAATAATGAACAAAATATCCGCGGGAGATTAATTAAAAATATTATGCTTAGTATATATATTTTTATATCGCCAATAAACGCCTACAATCTGAGCATAAACTATGACTCGGCTTTGAATTAATTATTGATTAATATTTATATTTTTACAATGTTTTTATTATATACACAACATTTAAATACATCGTAAATTGAATGAATAAGAAGTAATTATAATACGAAAAGAATGAAAAGAATCCTGTTTATAAAAATATTCGGTATCTAAACACAAAGTATCGGAGAGTTTGCAGCTGCTATTTGTATGATAATATGTAGGTACGTTTTTATTATTTTATTATTCGTCTCCATTATCATAATGCCGAAGTCATATTATTTAGTATAATTGAATAAGCGTAGATAATTACTACAACATAAAACGTAACATGTTGTTTTAATTAGAATAATTATAATATTTCCATTCTCTCTACCTCATCCCAAACAATTAATAATATTTGCGAATACAATTTTTTTCCATTTTACTGCTTACTTGAATCTAGTAATATAGTCTAGTGTTATATTAGGTAGGCCATAAATTGACATATGAGAATACAAAGATGAAAAATAAGGAAGACTCAACCAGTTAAGAACTTTCTAAATATTTAAGTGGCGTTTGAGTATTCTTCCTTTAATCATTAGCTTCTTTGTCCACAAAGATTTTCTCTACATCAAAAATAATAGGGCAATAAATTTTATCTTCATTATTTATAAATCAAACATAATGATTTTAATCAGTAGGCAATTTGTAGTTTTTAGTAATATGTGATTAATTAATTTAGTATATTCACACATACATCATGTATTAAAATTACCTATCAAGATGTCAAGAAACCAAGTTACGCGTGATTTAGCATCGAATTTATAACTAGATCATTGAGGCTACTTATTGTATTTACAAGTGGCAACATTTCCTGTTTTTTTAATGCAAACTATATCAATGTTTATAATGGATTTATTCCTAGATAACAACCCGCTATCTATATATATAAAAGTGAAACTCACTGACTGACTGACTCACTCACTCATCACGAATACTTCGAAACCATGAGACCTTAGAACTTGAGATTTGGCATGCGGGTTCCTCTATCCGCCAAGGTGCTCGCTAAGAAAGAATGTTTGACAATTTGACCCCTAAGGGGCTTATGTTCTAATTGTCTACGCGGACGAAGTCGTGGGCAACATGTAGTGTTTAACCAACCCCACACACGTTCGTTATCTAATGTATAACCATTGTATGTAGGTATACCTATTTTACAACTATATCCAACGTTAAACCTAATTTGAACAATTTACAAATAACAAGTTACCTATTGCAGGATCTTTATCTCAAACACATAGTGTGTATAATGAATATTATCATAAACTAATATTTGAGTTCCGCCTTACTTGAAAACATTGTTTGATTAGTTAATCGATAAATCTACAGGTAATTGTGAGTAATAAAATCGCTAGAAATCTAAGTTATACAAACTTAGTATTTTATGCGTTGGGTACATACATATAAACATTCTACAAAATCTCCCGCGACACAAAATTTACGTATCGCTGCAACCGGCCCACTGTCCCGCAATGTTGCGTGCGACATAATTTTCAACCAGTGTATCCAAGGCTTTATACTGAGATTGATTATACTAAGATAGATTACCTATTTCTAGAAATGACTAAAATAATATGATTATTTTATCAATTTTAAATGCTAAGGTCAGTATTGTTGGGCGTCTGATAGTTTTTGCAGTCACCAGTGAAACGTACTCCCAAAGAGTAGGTATTAAGCTATAGATGTTTCAATATATGTTTCAATTTCAATAAAAGGTACTACAATCTACAATATTAAGTATCAAATCATAGCATTGATTTGCAAATGTTACTCAGGCTATAAAGGACTGGATATCGTTGTAATCTTTTATTTTATATATTACATAACTATCAGAAAAATAGAGTTTATACCTATATGTACTCGTAAAATATTAACATAACGTCATGTCGTAATGGATTTTCGCCAAAAATACGCGTTACGCGATCTCAGTACACGACACTCCTCGCTTAACACTCAATATATTTATTTCTCCTTGATATCGAGTTCCGTTTTTATTTATGACATAATGTTTAGGAAATACTACAGTCCAATAACCGTCGCTTAATAAGGACTTACTAATTGTTTGCTTATATTCAGAATGCCAAGGAGCATACTATACAAATTGTACGCGCAGTACGATCTTTTTATGTGTATATTTTATACTATTGGATATCTAACTATCGCGTGATTCGCTATTAATAGGAAGTAGTCAAATATCCTAATTATACCATGAGTAGATTATCTGAAATCAACACTTTTTTGCGATTATTTCTTAAGATAAGTAAGTGGCTATAACTGTTCAAACGCATCCTCTTAATTATTATTATATTATGTATGAAGATTGCAGCAATAAATCATTTTGAAACATCATTAAGCTATCAAACACAACATTTTTCAACTTTATTCGCCATTTTTGTATCGTAAAATATACTATTTAAATACCTATTAAATAAATATCAGTATGTAAAAGTTTCTTCCATTATTAATTTGTGCATTTTCTTCTCAATTTTCAGATGTATCAACGACGAAGACTGGGTTTAACACTGAGTATTGTGATATGCTTTTTGCTGCACGCTCAGGGTGCTGATAAATTTACAGATGAAAATCGACCTTACGAATTCGGTTTTAAAATCGATGACCAGCAGCACAGACACGAAAAGAAAGGTACACATTGCTGCATTATTTTCTCTAACTAAATAGTATAAGAAAATAATAAAATATAACCCTGATAAGAAATGCCTTAAATTTAAATACAATCTACCAAATTACCCGGCTAAAAATAGTTATAGGTAATCAAATAAACATTTTTGTAAGATTCTTCTTAGGTTTTAAATAAGTAGACACCATCTTGTCTACAAAGTGAGTAGGTAAGATAGTATTTAAAACTCAGGATAAAAAAATTGAGACAAATGGACGCCAATGGTTTTTTTTTATTCTGTCACGTTGTGAATTTTTGCGGCGTATTTACATTATTAGCTCATAAATGTTATCGAATACCCATGCTATATTTTTATTCGAAGTTTTGATTAAAAAAATCAGTCATGTGTTAGTATGACGTCGCTTTTAACTAATAAATACCCCTGAATATTATAATAATCAAATCCAAACAAGCAATTATGTACGAATAATTTAAGACAATAAAGATTGTATCGGAATACATAGCTATTTTTAAATGCAATTTTTATGAAAATATAAGTGCTAATAAATACATCGTGGAAGAAATTATTTCAAACTAGTATTATTTTAAATAATTTAGTTGTATCATAGTTTAAAATGATAAATGATTATTACTTATAAATCGAATATATTTATCAAATCAACTCATAATCTTAAACGGTAATCTGTAAAATATTCACTATTCTGAACAAGCACCTGTTAATTTATCGTCATAGAAAACCATCACCTCATAGGTATATAAATCAACATATTTAATTCGATGACATCATCAATAAATAATAAAAAAAAATACCGATCATTAGTAGGTCCTAGACAGCTGGACCGATATCATCAAAGTTTAAAATCCCATAACGAATAATCAAGTATTCGTCGATCGTCGAATAATCACACTTAATGATTGGTTTCCTTAAAAAATAAATTATTATTTACATTCTTTCAAAAGGCGAGGCGTTAAAAGCTTCTTCACACTATTAGATGTTAGATGCGTTATTGTAAGGTCACTAAAATCTCTATAATGAATGTTATACGACAAACACTCAATCCAAATGAATCTGATTCACGTACTTCACGTGAGCGGAATGATAAACAGAAAATTCGTGATTTTATAAGCAATTGAATACTTTTTGTTCTGACCACCTGATGAGCACTCTGCCTGCTATGCCGAGGGCCCACAGTTCGAATCCTGGTAGAGACAAACTTACTAGTAACTACTACCTACGTATATTGGTACCCGAGTCTATCCGAGACTCGGGTACCAACATACGTGCTCATCATATTTATATAAGTATTATATACTGGGTTTGCCCCCTGACCATTGTATCCATAATACAAGCGTTGCTTACTATGGAACTGAATAGGTATATGGTGTGTTCGTCTGGCGATATTTATATTATTTAACCGTTAAACCGGTAATAAATCACTCCATTGAACTTAGCGGGGTATTCAAACCAAAGCAGATTTAACACCTCAAACCAATAAATATCATTCATTATTGTGAAACTTTTTAAAAATTTCAGACAAAGATGGTATCATTATGGGCGAGTTTGGTTTCATCACTGCTGACAACGTCTACCACGTGACCGTTTATGCCACGGACAAAGAGGGTCGTTTTAAGATCCTATCCATGAAGAATATACACCTTAAAGCATGTAAGTTAAAACCATTTTAATGGTTTTGTTAAAGTCACCATAATAATAAAAAAAATATATAATAAATGTTTATTTATTTCAGCACCAGCTGGTTCTACACCATCATCTGGTTCTAGACAAGGGCATTCACTTGCACTGCCACCGGCGCCAACAGCTGCACCTCGTCCACCTCCCCCTCCACCTGTATCACAACCTCAAAAACCATTTGAATCGGTATCACTCGAGCCTCCAGGAAAATCATGCTCATCCTGCAGTATACCTACTACATCTAGGCCAGCACCGCCACCCGCTCCTCCGACATACAACCAAGCCAACAATAATTACAACAATGCCGGTCAATTCAATTCTCCTCAAGGAGGCTTTGCACCAACCTATCAAAATGATGCTCACGGCGGTTTAGCAGGGCAATCCAACTATCCCGGCCAGCCGGACGATGTGGCACCAGGCCAACCTAATTCAGGAGGTACTCCTCAACAGTATGGTGGACAACAGAATTATCATGTACAAGATGCCGGATTTAGTCCCACCCTGGGAAATGGCCCACAGAATACTTACACTCAAGGGGCTTTTGCTGGACAAAACTATCCCGAGGAAGGATCGGGATTAACGCCAAATTATCCTCAGCAATATGAGTCTCCACAAAACACTCCAGTCGAAAACAACCTTGGTGGATCGGGACCTGGATTGGGTGGACCTAACGGCTACGCACAGCCGGGAAGTCCTGGTCAAACTCAGCCGGAACAAGGTGGACAACAATATCCAAACGCTCCATATCCAGAAATAAATTCTCAAATCCCAGCTGTATTAGCAAACAGGAGTCCAAAGCAGTACAACGGACCCGAGCAACAATTTGGCCCCAACGTAGGACCTAATTACCCACAAAGCGGAATAGGTCAAGAGTTGGCTGCACCCGCTAAACCTACATTATTATCAGCGCAAATGCAAATAGTAGACAAGAACACAGATATTTACCATCTTAATGCTGGAGAGCAAGAGGGCCTGCCCGCTGGCCTCACTAAGCATGATATGGTCCGGCTTCTTTACACGTTCAACTACACACTTGGATTCCAAGGACATTTCGAAGAAGGCTATACCAACGGTGTAAAGAAGGGTTACTACTTCGCGACTGGAAGGAATGGAATACGAATGAGGATTGATTACGTGGCCGACGATACAGGTTTTCATCCTAAAGTATCTCAAGATGTTCTCGATGTGTTATCTGACGATGTTCCTAAACCAGAAACCGAGAGAGATGCAAAATACGGTCTGAAAGGATACGAGTTTAAATGGTTGTATTATCCTCTTGATTCAAAAAGGCGATAAAAGCTTTTTATATGCTTAGAAGAATAATAAAAGTCTAATTACACATAATTAATAAGTCAATAATTGCGACAAATAGTCATAAGGCAGGACAAGAATTATAGCTTTACTATTATTTTATAATTAAGTAATACATTTTGTTGTAAGTAGGTAGTATATTATATTTAAGTATGTATAGCACAATTCTAGTGATATGTTAATAATATTAAGAAATCACTTTATCTTTATCAATGGGTAATGACACACTGCCATATAGGTAATTTACTACAGATATTAAAAATAATATAAAAGTTATATTATATTATTTTTAATATCTGTAGTAAGATTACTATAATACTATAGATATACGAAATGAAATTAGTTGAGGTCATTCCGTGTGGATTACGTGAAAATAAGTCATTCAACGACATAACTTTTCGGACAGCTAAGAAATCTACATAAATAAATTCATTGAAGATTACAATAAAATGTGTGTTTAATTGATTACCTACCGAATATAATACTGTCTATATTATTGTATTCATAAGATACATAAAATTAAACAAAAATAGTCATGTTGAATATACTACCTTCAGGGTTCCGTGCCAATTATTTTACACAAAGCTTGCATTTAATAATGAATTGCAAAAATGTGTACGTAAGCTGCTTACCCTTACATACATGACTAAGTTACCAGTTTTCATAACTTATATTTAGTTGTTCAGCTAAATTTAACCGGTTTTTACATGTAACCCTAACTGTAATCTTTGCCTCTATATAAACTTTGTGATACGAACACGAATGCTTGTACTCGAGTCATGAATTCAATATCACTCTAAATCATTATAAACTAGGATCGTCCCTTGTCCATTGTACGTACGGTACTCATAACACAAGCGTTTCTTAGGTCGGAACGGTACAGTAGGTTTGTTACTATGGCTATATTATATTATTATAATAATTTTGTCGTGGAACCCTAAACACTGTGTGTTTCATTAAATATTAATGATGGCATAAAATCTTATCTACTCATGTTTAAAGTTTCGTTGTTTTCTACCGTTTAACTTTATGATATAAAAAGTAATCAACACCAATCAAAGTTTTTAATCACGCCATTTACATAAATTATATATTAACTCAATGAATAATAAGTGCATTAGTAGGTATAATAAGATTCGATTCTTCGTTGAGAAGAAACTCATACCTATACCAAATGCATTGTCTATTGAGTTAGCAATAATAAAATGGACGAACACACCACCTTTGTAGTATGGATACCGTACAATGGGCTGGAGGTGATCCCATGCTAATATAAAAAATTAAGCTTATCACTCAAAGTTTTTCATCATCATCACTGGAATTTGAACCTGGGATCCTCGGTACAGCAAGCAGGGTCACTATTAACTTTGCTAATCAGGTCTTTAATGCTGCTTTTGATAATTAAGGGCTGCTAAAGGATTTTTCTTGTAATAGTCATTGTATTACTTTCACAATGTATAAAAAAAAATATTTTTTTTTAATAATATTGCCAGACAAACTCACAAACTATACGCTCCCACACTAAGCAAAGCTTGTATTATGGGTACCGCAAAATGGACTGAGGGCGAGCCCAGTATATACTTAGACATACCATAGATATTAAACGTAAATTAAATACACTACACACTGAGCTAATCAGGTCGTTTTTGCCATAGATTAATGTATTGCGTATGTGTGATCAATGTCCTCTTTTTACTTATTTCATGGTCATTCCGACAACACTTTATTGTATTTTTAACATATTTCAAGCGCTATCTAGTATGTATTTTCCATATTACAGAGATCATCGATCAAGTCATTTATTTTATAAGCCACACTAGAAGGTAGCACTGCCTTGATTGCAGCTGAGTTTTTACTTCAATTGAATATCAACAGATGTCACTATTCTCAACTGTTCATTCTTATAACAGTTATAATTGATCTAATATTTAATTTTACTCTAATTTATTGATTATGGGAAATTACTTATACCAGCTTTAGAAACAGCTTTAAATTTCAAGGTCTAATGTATTTAAAAAAATAAAAGCCATACACATAAATGTCCTGGGGTCATCAAATCTATATTTTGGATTTCTTTGGTGTCAAAATATATTCATTACTAGCTGTTGCCCGCGACTTCGTCCGCGTAGTATTTAACAAAGGCAACCGTTGACAACAGCCTGCTCGCGTGTTCTGAGCCCGCGGGACGCATTGCAGGTTGTTGCTATCAAACATAATCAGGCACTGCGCTGCAACAATGGTTTTAATTTTTTTTCGTGAGATCCTATTTTTTTTCTAAAATAAAAGTAGCCTAAGTTACTCCTTGTTACATCAGCTATCTGCCAGTGAAAGTCCCGTCAAAATTGGTCCAGCCATTTCAGAGATTAGCCGGAACAAACAGACAGACAGATAGACAGACAGACAGACGGACAGACAGACAAAAATTGTAAAAAATGTTCTTTCGGTATAGGTAACGTGTATACATCCAAATGCACTTAGTAAAAAGCGGTTATTTTAATATTACAAACAGACACTCCAATTTTATTTATATGTATAGATTTATAGATTTGCTGACCAGACAGACGTTGTTCTGTTCAAATGCTATAGAAAAAAAAACTTTTAGTTCTGCCTGAATTTCCCATTTTACGGATAGTTTTACACTATTACGCTTACCAACGAACAGCATTTTGTCGTTAGTTATATATAGATGTTGACTATTAACTTAACTCGCTAAACTCGAATTAACTACACTCACTAAACTCTCTGCGTTGATGTGTTTAACTAGTCGTTTCTATAGAAAAAAAGATATTGATTCCTCTTGAATAGAGCTTATTCAGGATGCACGTTTGATCCCTTTTTGCAATCGAATTGGAAAATTAGATTAAAAAGAATCAGTGGGATTGAGCAAGTGAAGACAGTAAATGCAATAGGCTATTTGTATGTGTACTGCTAGCACTTGTTTGTAAAGGTAACAATGCCCCATTTAAGATTGCAGCTAAAAAAATAATGAGACGGTGAAATCGGTACGGGATGTCGTGACCCGGGCGTGGTTCAATTGTCCCAACAATAAACACAATAATAGATAAATTGCACAACAATTGCATTCATGAATGAATCTTTGTGGCTACTTGCAGATACTATCTCTGCGTGCTTTTGGCGGGAAACCACCACCAGTCGTACCAAAGCCGGCGCGTGCGCAACACGCGTTCGTTATTCAAATTTTTCATACTGAATGCGATCGCGACCGCGACGTCTCCTAGTCTTTTTGTTTCAACGTTTAAATGGAAGTATTGAGGACACACCTCATTTCCTATTGAAACGATTCTTTTTAAAATGGTGTGAACATGTTTTGTTGACTTATAAAAGAAGTGTTAGTTCTACTTTCTTAAACGCTAAACAAAACAAACCCCAATTTTATAGGTATATTGGACATTATTGACTGAAAGACGCACCAATTAAGGAGTAAGTGGGCCCTGTACTACTCTTTTCCATTTAACAATATTTCTAATAGAGGTTAATATTTTAACACTGTTCTAAATATGCGATCCTCCAAATTATGAACACATAATAATATTAAAATAACGCATATATCAATATATTGCATATATATACTAAAAAATGCAATGATCTAATGAAATAACAGGTTCAGGAGTGGCTCATGAGTTGTTGCAAATAGAAAATTTGAAACGGCCAACACTATATTATAATAAGTATGCTTTTTATTGCTAATTTGTTAACCTTTGGCATAATACCTGTTTGTTACTCTAAAACAAAAGGTATGCAACATTACAGATTATGATTATAATTACTTGAAAATGACAAGTTAAACAAATATAAGTGTACAGTACCAAATGCATAAGTTCACGCGATGAAATTCATATTTGTATCAGTATCTTCATCTACATCTTCTACACTTTATTCATCCAAAAACTAAATACACTGACCGACTGTCGTACATTATAAAATCTCCGAAACTATGAATGTTACAGGTTTGGAATTCGGCTCACGTGTTCTTTTCAGGCTTCACGGTGCTAAGAAAGATTTTACTTTTGAGCTAGCAGCGGCCGTCAGCTGGAAATAAATAATCTATTCTAGTAGGTGATCTAGCGTCTCTAGCGCAAAGTACCATTGCAGTTCTGACAAATTCCTCTCAAAATTAACATATAGTCAGTACATAATCCTCAAATTACATGAGAGCAGGGTTGTGCATGACTTTGTAAAAGAATTAGCAACCAAAGTGACCACTGTGACACCGACAAGGATACATAAAATCTGAAGTTCAATAATCAAGATCGGTCATCAATCAATCTTTTATTAACAGTGCGGAAAAAAATAGTATGCGGACAAAATCCTCGTTATTTTTACATTAGTATCAATGTCATGTTTGTTTGCGAAAACAAAATGATCTCATATTTTTGTGGGAAGCCTGTGAGTCATTGATCAACCATTCCTTCGAAGGAATTGTGCATCCCTGTTTTTGAATCTCTATCGGATATGATCGTTCATTCCCGGTAGAGATGCAAAAACAGGTATGCTATTCAATAATTATAATCTATTTAATACGTACTACGGTCTATAAACGTACGTAAATATAATCAAAACCTATGCGAATTAAAGTTTTCTTTACCTACCCAGAGATTTATTTTAAACGGCAATCTAAATATTAAAGGTTTTTAGAGTTGTTATTGCAATCTACTCACTTGTGTATTATAAGACTGAATGAAGGAAAAAATTGCAGTTGCAAGTTTATAACATAATGCCATACGAGCTATATCGTGACTAAATTATCAACAATTAATAGTTGCTACGTAAAGGTTATTAGTCCTTATGTTTGGACACATTCTCCACATATGCCTACCCATAGACATGATATCAAGATTTCACTCTTTTATCCTTACCAAAACACGATACAATAACTTGCCTCTGCTCTACTTATAAGAGTTTCAGTCTAGTACTGAAACTCTTATAAGTAGAGCAGAGGCAAGTTACATCCACCCCCTACCTTTAACTTCTAATGTATAAGACCTGGACTGAACCAGAAAAAATAACTAAATGAGTGGAATAAAGTAACGTAGTGTTTTAGTGGCATATCGTTGACGACGAGTCACCACAATTTACAATTATTTGAGTGCAGTATTTATCTGTACAATGTCCAATTTCACTTGTAATATGGTGCATTTTTTTTTTCATTAAGATCGAACCAGGAATCAGACTTTTAATTAAACGCTGGTAACTGCATATTTTTCGGATAGCTCTGTTCCTGGCAAAATAATTGTGTTTATAGAGATTATTACTGTCCCTGTTTTTCAGGGGAAATCATTGTGTGTAGTGGTTACTACTAAGTAATCATTCTGAGGTTAATTATATAGTGGTGTAAATATATGAGACGCAAAATATCCAATAAAGGTACCTTTTATAATAAATGGACCCCAGTTGACTTTGTTATCGTTTCAAAATTGCGTTATAAGTAGTCATCGCTGCATTTAAACCTATACTTTGGAGGAAAACATGCAAAACTAGTATATATATTGAAAACTTCTAAACTAGCTTATCGTATGTAAAACAGCATGGTCCAAGTATTAATTAATGAAAAGCGAACTGTTTGATAACACTTAAGTTCATTTAACTCTAATTCGTACGGGTTTTTTTGCGAAATTGTTCACACACACTGATTGCACTGATTTTTAAATAGCAAGTCCGAGTTTGGTTACTAGTAGCATATGGTTTCCAAGTCACAATATTAGGGTAACTAATGGTAAAACCATTTGGTAATAACAAGCTAACATATTGTTCAGTGTAATATATATATATAAAAAAAAACAGAAAATAACGAAATATTAACAACACAATTTACCTCAATGCTGTAAAGCAAATAAAAATAACAGAATCGCATTTTTATCATCAGTTTAAGAACAACATAAACGTGTAACATTCCATTCTACTCGAACTCATTCTGAAGTGTTGCTATGAAATATAAAGGATAATACGAGATCAAGAGTGAACATTAGGTTATAATAATCAATTTCATTGGTCTAACTAAAATAACGAAAAAGATAATGATGAAATAATCCTTTTGAAAGTATTTTATTTCAAATACAAATTAACATAGTGTAGTCAAAAGAGATGGGGCAGGCTGCAAACCTGGTTTTCTTGCAAGCGATGATATCATTCGGCTTTCAACCTTTGACTTTTTTATCTATTTCACGAATATTGCTATGTTCGGTGACGGGTTTAACAAGCAATACGAATTAATTAAAATTGCAATTTGTTGCAAGTTGGGTTGAATTTTCCGTAAACATTATTTCGATCTGAGACTTGTCTTCGACTAATATCACTCCACAACGCGTAGTATCAACCTAAATTATATCAATCGGTAGCTTCAGCTGAATCTGACCATAAGCTACACTTGCTATATGACACAGGGAGTTTATAATGCTTTACAAAACGCATCCGACTAAACTCAGGTGAGAGAGCTAGTCAATAAATAAAAAAAGATAAATAAAGTAAAAACATCTGAATAAACAATAATACATGTAATTTATCCTATACCTAATATTGATTAGGTACCTAAATGAAACGAATCCGTAAAATATTCAAAGTGGATCCTTGAGCCCAGTTAAGTCATGTCATGTTGCCACAGCCTGGCCGGGCCCAAGCCACTCCTAATAATCGCTCGAAACTTGTCTGGCCATTGGCGCCGGTCAATTACGGCGCCAATGGCATTCAAAGTAGAAGAAAGCCATAAGTATTTTTTTTATTAAACCCGTCGGGGAGTATAATATAATATCGTTGCTTCCTGCTAACCGCAGCTACCACACTTCCCTCATCTTATCTTATTACTTACCAAGTTACCTATAAGGCGCAGTCCCATTGCTGCGCACGGGCTCGCTACACCGTTGATTTATCTTCGCTTTGTATGAAAATTTATGTGAAAACAGTCACTGCAAACCTAAATACGTGGCCTGTGACGTCATAAGAACACGCGTAGCCTACTTAGATATATTGCCTGCGTAGCTCAACGCTGCGCACGCTATACAAACGGCACATGGAGGCGTAGCTTCATGACTTTTGCGGGCAAGTGACGTCATTTTGTTGGCGCTTAAAAGAAGTAGAATGGACGTGTTGTAGCGACCAAGCTCTGATACAGCTGTATATAGCCATGCATATCATGCTGCAGGGGTGCTGCAGGGGAAACTTAGATACACGCAGCCTGAAAATGGGATCATGCAGCTGAAATGCATCGCACCCGTGCACAGCATGCCCACCCATGGGACAACGCCTTTACTGTAAAATTGAATCGACTTTATTAGAACACAGCATTGCATAATTACATAAAAAACGGTGTTTTTAGCTATCAACGTGGTCACGTATCACTGTGTTTGAAGTGACGCACATTTTGCACTTGTTAGCAGTGAAGGCACATAACGCTGGAAAACTTGTATATCCGAGAGAACACGAGTTCTTGAAAGCTGTGTGACGTAAATTAGTGACCCTTTTTACGTTTAACATAGAAAAGTCGGTGCTGTCTGTGCATGAGTATGACATTATAAGGGCTAATTATTATAATTGTCACTTTAAACCTCGTGCTTGCCAACCCTGACACTTATCACCCTAAATGTCAGGCCCACTGAGCCCGGACATTTAGACCCTGAAGTGTCGGCATGAGTGTACATAAAAATGTTACAGTGATTGATAAGCAATTAATTATTGACAGCAAATATTCAAAGTTGCATGATAAACGGTTTGTTAGCATCGCGTTAAAATGAGTAATTATAGGTGTTAATATAATTTATGATGAGTTCTTTTTAGGGTAATACTTCTAGAGTAATCGATCAATGATTTATTTATTTATTGTTAAAGAAATAAACAGTACTCGTATACATTAATCGGATAGCCTTGGTAACGAGGGTGGCAGGTTCAACCCCGGCTCGCACCTCTGGGATTCCAGGATTTCATGTAATACTCTCATTTTTAACCATGAATATCACTTGCTAAGCAGTGAATGAAAACATCATGAGGAACCCTTCATGTCTGCGAGAACAAATCTTGAAAAGTCTGAAGTCAAACCAGCACAGGGCGAGCGTGGTAGACTGTGGCCTGATCCCCTAGCATTGAGGGGAGGCTCGTGGGACATTAAAAAGGGCTAATATTTAAACATGAAACTATATTGAATTTTTCTCACATCGAGAGAGAATATGCCCGGTTACGGCAATAGGCCAGCTCCCTATTACAATGGGGCTAAATATTATATTGGCACAAGGTGTATGCCCAAGTGCACCAGGGGGAAGGGTGATTACGATACGCTCATTTGATCGAATTGAAAATCGCACGTAATTTAGACTACTTAGAGCTTCATTTGGAGCTGACGTCAATAAACCACTTAACATTATATTAATGTAATTAGGTCAGTGTTCGTCTACATAGGGATAAGAACTAACAATACCGGCGGCTTTTGTTGTCATATTCAAATTTTACAAGTATGTATCGGAAGGCCTATTTTTGCAAGAACAAAGAACGCATTACTTGGATGCAGTTTCTATCCGTTTTCGGCTTAATTACATTACACATTAGGTCGGTTTATTGTTGTGCCGACGGTTGGCGATCGTATAGGTAAGAGTCAATGCGCGAAACGTGTAAGCTACGGGGAATAGTTTTAGTTCAGACGTCTCTGATTTTTTTATGTTTACGTAAGTCGTGGATAGATTGCGCAGGCGATCCTGGCATTTGAGTTTGGTGTCAATCAAGACCTATCACTCGTATAAATCACCTAACAGTCATACACTTTATATGCTAGAGTTGTGCGCGTTTTCACTATCGTTCAATGTCCCATTGTACTGACACTTTCTATAGTAAACAACGCCATAACAGAGTGAATTCATTAATAATTACGTATTAACATGCATATAAATATCTGATGTCATACGTTACTTAATTAAAATCTATGTTATATTAACGAATATAACTACCGCATGCCTGTTTCCTGAATCTGGTTGTGGGTGGTAGTCATTACTTATGTATATGCCAAGACAACTTGTTATGCTGTTATCGATCTCATTATTATGTAGCATATACACGCCTGGCTATCGCTAATAATGTTAGCAAACGTCAATTAACTTGATTTCAATCTAGTACTTACAAATTGGGCATGGTATGGAGACGGATTATTTTTTTGTGCTTGCCTGGTAATTCAAATGTTGCATGTCTAATATGGATGGTATTTAGACCATCCATTATATTTAGTCCACGATTCTATAAAAAATGTGGCTTACCTAATTCTAATAGTTGTTATAAAACTAATTTTACGGATTTTGTATCGCGTTTATTTTATGTTTTTACGTTCCCGACGACGTTTCGGCTGCTTTACAGCAACCATGATCACGGGAGGACTGAGGTGTTAGATGTCTCATTGTCATAATTTGAACTGGGGTACCCTCACATTTAGTTGTTGTTTGTGGCCTGATCTACGCAGAAAGTGCTCACAGTGACTTGAGGTCATGCAATGGTGGTCTTGCAACATAAAATAAACGCGATAAAATCCGTTAAATTAGTTGGAATTCAATGACGACTTATCTTTCATCGAAGGCTAAAACCAATCAGTGGGCTAGGCATATAAAAGCGGTAGCACCTAGTCGAGTTATTACGGCTATAAAGTCACAGGACATGCATTATTACTACATACTAATTATTAGCTATCTTGTGTACACATTAAGACAAGGGATTCGTTTTTGTTATAACGTTAAACAAACGTTTTTTTGTTTTGTTTATTTAGTATTGTGTCTGTGCACGATGAATAAAATATTGAAATCCACTTTATAAGATTATTTGATAAGCAAATTGCCTTAATAGGTACTTGAAAAGCAGGAAGCACTAACAACGATAAAAAAATAGTCCATTAATGCGTGAGAACACTCCGTAAAATAAATATTCTTGGCTTTTTAAGTACGGATAATTAACTGCTCAGGTATGTCTTAGAGTACAGTAAGTGAAGTCTCAATGTCAGGTGCAACTTGCCATTACCGGCGCAAGCGCAAGATGTGCGCCCACTCGCAACCTTGCCAACTTGCCATAACTAGACCACGTAATGCGCATTGTCATGAAAATAATCATTTTTAATTTAGACATTAAGATAATAATAATAATACACTATCACGCCTGCAATCCCCGAAGTGGTAGATAGAGGTACACTGTAGTATTCGCTCACATTTTGCCGATGGTATTTGGTCCCAATGTAATGGGGCGAGCCTATGGCCATTCAATTATTTTCATATTTAGATAATTAATTTATTGTTCAACTTTGTATAGACATTATGATGAATTTGGTAGGAATCAGTAGCTTGCCAGTCTGTCGATAAGAACAGACTGCTCTTACAGAAGTTACAAAAATGTTCCTTTTCAACAACGACTAATATTATACTTCATGTTTCTTGCTAGTAATAAATTTTATTGTTTCAGGAACAACTCAATATTGTGATGAAAAATGTTTAAACAAGAACTGATACTGCTGGTGAGTAACATTAACTTATTTATATTATAATATATGGGGGTATTACATCATAGTAGCGTCTAGGATCTATATTGTGATCACACATAATGCATAAAACTATCAACAACTATGATCATAGATGTAATCACATATCTAAATTAGTTACATTATCATACAAATATGACGTCCTAGATCTGAGTCATAGATATATAATAAGCATGTAATGTTCGTCATAAACAAGACTTTATGTCTGATGACTGTGAGGGCTCCCACGCACTATGTGCCAGGCCATGGACTGAACGCGTAATTTACCTACTTTGTATGAGAAGTGTATGATACAATTTGCATGGAAAACTTCCCATACATAGTCTCTAGCTTTATCCAAGGTGCATCCGCCGCGTAGTCGTCTAGGATAAGAAGTATCCTATGTTATATGTATACCAAAGAACAACCCCCCAACCTCTTTACCGAAATCTATTCAGGCATTTTTGAGTGATGTTTAATCAAACATACAAACAAACACGATATCCAATTCCAATAAAGGATGAAATTAATTAAATGCAATATGTTATTACACACAGTCAAAGCTACAGAGTAGGTTTAAATACAAATGTTGTACTAGGTAGTACATGCTCTCTTTATTGGAGAACGATGAACAAACTAATTAACACACATTTTTTTTTTAAATATTACGAATATATTTAAATTAAATTTAAAAACGCAATTGATATGACACTAATTTGAATGGCTTCTCGCTGGTACAGTACATTGTACTATATTTCCTTGAGTACAGATTACTTGTTATCACCATTAAAACTTTTCAATTTATTCCCCCATTAATGTGCAATCAACCAATCAACAGTTAAGATTTTATTGTACATTGCCTTCCTCGCTTCCTATTCGTAGATTCACTGGGTACATGCGTGATGCAATATTATAGACATGAATTTCACTTTTATATGTCTTGTCGTCGCTCCGTACATCTTTATATCATGTGGTGTTAATGCGGTAAGACTTGTTAGACAATAGTAGTTAATAGTAACTTAAGACTTGTTAGACAATAGTAGTTAGTAGTAAGTAGTAGTAGTTGGCACAGTTATTGATTTGGATGGCCCATTGTAAGGTACACAATACCTTGGTAAACTATACTGAATTTTAGTGCCTCGATCCTTGTTAAAGGAGTCAAATCAATCCGTCTCAACTCTAAATTCCAGTAACCTTCAATTTTCTTACCAACATTTGAATAATCATAACCAAAATTATACTTTTGAAGCAATTAAAAAAGAAGCCCGTTAGCAGTTATATTTACTCATAACATTATTTTTCAGGTATATAATAAAGATGTGACTTGTATTATTGATAAGGTAAAATTGGTTATAAGTTATTATTATTTTTTCGATCTCTGCATCACTAATATTTATTAAATCTTAAGTCAACACAAAAGTCGTGATGAACTTAAGACAGAATAGCAAAAACAGAACTACGAGGCGATGGCAGATCTTACCGATGTAATCCTTGAGGTTAACTAGCAAAAAGGTATATTATAACTACGACAAACAATGATGCATATCAGACTGTAATATCATCCGTAAATTTTAGAATTTCTGTCCGTCTATTCGGGTATCACGAGCAACTACTGGACTTATTTTGTTGATACTTGACGTGCTGATAGCTTATAACCTGGGGCATGATATGATGGACCTTTGTATGAAATAGATTAGTTCCCGTGGGGAAGCCAACGCAAAATCCACTATTTTGATGAAATGTAACTGGTACGATGGTAGCTTATAATAACATAAAAAGTTTGCATATTTTTTGTTCCGAGAAATGTAAGGGATCACCCGGAATAAACAAAAAAAATAAAGTTGCGTAAGCAGTCGCGGGCACTGCTAGTAGTAACAATTATCACATATTTCAGAACAAGGAACCCATCTGTGAATTGACTGCTAGAGCTAAGCGCCGAAACATACCTCTAAATGAAAAGCCATCACATGATCCGTACATACCAAGGTCACGCAGCGTATTCTTCAGTTGCTCCAAACATGAATGCCAACCATTTCAGCTTAATTCCTTGACACAGTTAACTTCCCCAGACCTAGTGCTACAGTCTTGCTTCCAAAATAATAACAAATATACATGCGAAACTATAAGATACAGCTATTTGAAAAATATTGATAAACTGTTATTCCTATCAAAAAATATACAAGACAAATCGTTTTACATGGTCGATTGTTTAGTGTACACAGATGGTGATCGCGTGTGTCATAAGAAGGACAATGTGAATTCGCACGCCAAATTAGTCGACACGGGGGCTATAGCGAGGCCGAACGAGCCAAGCGTTCTGTCACAGGACGAATTTATATGCGAAGAGAGCAAAGTCATGGAGGTGAATTGCGATTTGAACAACTTCATACCTTTGAGTGGAGGCTTGAAGTTGAAAGAATCTATAAAATACAAAGATAACGTTCTTCTTAAGTCGGGATCGTACGTGACGATACTGAAACGCGTGTGTGTAGACGACGGGTGGTGCGGATACAGTGGGCGGGTTACTCCAACCAGGAGGAACTACGCGTACAATCCTCCCGGTGGAACAGTATACCGCTGCTACTACGCCAAGAAGCAGCAAGTTTGCAAAGAGTGGTATAGTAACGACAGAGAGATATACAACGAAAGAGATTGGTTAGCTGATAGATAATGAAATAAACTTATATAATATTGTTTTTGTTGTTCGCGTCAGCTAGTACTTGCCTACAACTTCCGACCTCCATCACAATGCGCATTCGTTTCATCCTGACCAACTGATTGAACCTTGCCTTTTATTTATATAATCATAATTTCATATGAGTGAACAATCGAATTATAAATTGTATTGTTATTATTTCTTAATTAGGATCGAAGCATATCCGTATGCTGATATATTGTAGGGACAAGAAATCGATCAGCGTAATGCCAGTTTTATGCGGTGTGACGCAAGCTACTCGTATCTTAACGAGATCAACCAGTGTCAGGGCGGCCAAGTCAAACTCATAATAATATATGAAATTAAAGAGTGGAAATCTTTTTGATTGTAATCCAATGACGGAAATACTTTTTTTGGCAATTATGTCCTATAGTAGATTAATGAATATAGAACTACATCTGACAGATTCCTAAGCGTGTAGTATCCCCCTATAGTTGAGTTTTACTTATCGCTCAATAACAGCAAGACCGTAGTCGACGTACTCACGATAGTTTCAATCCCTAAGCAACCCAATTTCAGAGAGAATTTGCATGTGTGCTGTAAGTTGCTACAATACTTATCATCGAAGCCTGAATCATATCATATAGTGGATAACAATAAGAGGTAGGCAGGTACCTGTTACCTACAGGACGTCTACGAAGAGATGTATTTTGTCTTGCCGAAATGTCGGCTGCAGAGACAATTGTGATTGAAAAATTCGTAACAATAAAATTATTTGACAATATAATGACTTGATAATGTACCTGCTGGGTCATCCATTAGAACGAAATGTGTTAGTTAGTAGCGTGTCAATTCCCGGTTCCTGGATAATTTTGTGCAGTATTACATAGCGGTGTTGGTTTGAAGGGTTTGATATATCACATCGAGATGATCGATTGTTAAAATCTTTACCGAGATAACGATTTTAGTATGTATACCGTATATAATGGATACCAAATTATCTTGATAAGTCACAAACTGAAATCTATGTAGTAAAGATTTATAAATATTAAGTTTAATGTACTTTCATATACCTACTTTGGCGCCAGGAGAACTACTAGCTTAACAAAAGACAGTAGTGCATAAAAATCTAGGAATCGTGACAAATTACTTTCTTCACGGTGATGTGTTTAAACAAATAAATCTGAATAATAAACAGAAACGATGAATAGATTTACAGCGTAACACAATGTTTGGCGGAGTGTGAAATTGAATCGCCTCTCGTTTCAGGGTCTGAAACATTGAATAGCTCAGTGATATATTATGCAAGATCAGACAGACTATAGTTGCTTAGTAAATGAAAATATTAGTGGCAAAAACTTTTTTGATGTTTTATGTAAAAATAAAATTATATAAAAAAAGGAACCAGCGATGCTACGTCAACAATATTTGGACTGAAGTATGCATAACGGACTTGCCTAGCTGATAATGAATAAGCTATGACTTCGTTGTTTTTTTTTACTCTGCACCTTATATCAACGACGGTAAATAAGTATGTATGCTTACAGATTTATTTACACTTTCTGCACCTTCAAGTAGGTTAATCAAGAAACAAATACTACCATGTACGTGTTAATTACAATACGAGCATTGAATCAAAGTCCAAGGATGTATTTTACTCACGCTATTAAAGATATGATATGCATAGTCTGTGTCATATTTTTAAATTAGTACTCAATGGAATAGATGAATATAAAACTTGAACATGCCCTTGTAGAATTGTGTACGGTAAATAGTATATGTAGAAGCTAGGTTGCCTGTATATCTATAAATAAATATACATTTATTTAATAAATATATAATATATATTTCCATAATAATATAATTCTCTAACGTAATCATTACATGCTTAAAAAGCGTTGGAGAATAATCAGTCCTCGAAAGCCTTGTGAAATCCGCCAACTGCACTGAGCCAGGATGATGGAATATGGCCTTAATTCCCCGCATTGATAAAGGCCTGTGCCCAACGGAGGAAAAGCCATAGAGCTATTTTCAATGTATCAACATTTATTTATTATAGACTAAAATTGTCTCCTTCAAATAATTATTATCCTTGCGAAACGTACTGTGCTCTATAATACGACATTTTATATGGAAGGACATGCAGTGGCTTAAGAAAGTACGAGTCGTCAAAATATCGACATGTAGTTATGTTGATCGCAACGTGGAACCATCTTACGCAATATATTTACAAGGTATTTGTAGCTATATTTTATTTTCTTGTCACACGCCCTGAGAGTGAAAGTAACGGAGTTCCAATGGTCACAGCATATACTGGCAATTCAATTACCCACATACAGGACCCAATTCCATTTAATGAAACTTGATTTCGTTGTGATTACATAAATGTTATACAACTGGCGTTTCCTGTAGTTAAATGCTAAGTTGTTAATACGAGGATGAGTAGGTACTTTTAGACAATGGTTCGTAATTAAAAGGGGCGTGCGCGATTTTTTCTTCATACGAAATTTCGAAAAAGAACAATAAGGTAACGATCTTATAAAGTAATCATCTACCTACAAATATGTAGAAGTTGAAACAAATAATAAGAATAGAAATTTTAGAACTACCTTTTCACATACATAGCCTAACATCTTTATTATCAACAAAGCTCATTACTTCACGTAGTAATAAAATGTATTCCTCATTTACACTAATAAGTATATACTTAAGATTACCAGTTTGTGAAAAATTAAGCGGAGGTCATTATACCTTATAGACCATTCATTGCGATCGCAAAATATCGTTGCGGTATTTCTTTGATTTATTTTTTCCTGTGCTGTGGCTTAATCGGTGTGTTTCGCACGGATATCATAGATTGCTTTGATTAGATGGAGCATAATATTAATAAAACATAAAAACAACGTCTACATTGCGGGTCCAGTTCAACAAAAAAATGGTTCATAGTTATACGTATAAGCAGTTGAAAAGCATAGAAAAAATATCTAACGATCCCCACACCTTAGATGCCCTTTATCTGACCTAGCATTGAGTAACTTATTGGATCTAAAATAGCACCGCGTGGGTCCGATTTAAAAGTCGACACGGGAATAAGTAACCATAATATCGAGATTCATTAATGCATTCAATTAAAAACACCAGTTCATAGTTAGGCACGCAAACAATAGATGTACAAGAACACTTCGCACAGATTTGTTCCCCACACGTGCCTTCGGAAGTCAGCCAACGACATTGCATGCGCACAATGCACATTCTTGCCGGATTGTTTTTACCGGGAATGAGATATTAAGAGCTGATAGCTAAATAAACAGTAGAAATTACAGTAGCATTTTACCTTAGCATTACCGTAGCATTTTACCATATGGTAAAGTAGAGACTTCATTTCAAATTAGTACTAGCTCCTCTTTTGTTTTCTGGATTCCTTAACTAAAGACATTACAGCGTCTTTGTATGGTAACCTGCACGTTTCCCAACCTCTATGGGAGCAATGAAACACAATAATGATAGAGATCTAGAGTCTGGCGCTATCCTTATACGGGCATCCTAATCTGACCAGTCGTGATGTTGCTAGAAATGGTCTACCTACGTACCCGTGTAATTGAAATTATATGCCAAAGGAATACAACATTAAATTATTATGCAAATTATATACGTTGTATAAAGCTAAGTGTAATTTTTTTAACTACGTAGAGTACTGCGCTGCATGTTGTAACCTCTTCAGTATAATAGTATTATTAAAAAAAACAACCAAATTTTTAATTTTCGTTATACCTACTTTACTGGCTATTTTAGACCTCAATTTCACAAAGCCAACGGCCTTATATGGACATTTGGCTGTCATGTTGTTTGCCTTCCATTTATATAAAGAACTGCTGTCCTAGCGGCTAATTGCTAAATGAAGTGTCCAAGGAGGCCATCCGTCGTTTTATAAAGGTACCTATTTGCCTATTATGTAGTTCGACGTTGACTCACTATTAGCAGGAAAATAAAAGTATAGCGTATAACTATTTTAATACTAAGATAAGTTTCATTTTAATAGTCTGTATTGATACGGCAGTTTATTGAAACAAATGACATGAAGTATTTCAAGATCAAATAAAAAAAGGCCATAATCTCAATATTACTTTTCTAGATTTTTTCTACGAAAAATTATATCGAACTTGGACCTCATTCGTGTCAATGATAGTTCTGACAAGAAGTTATAAAGTTATGTAACAGCCTTTCAGGTAAATTATCGTCATAGCTTAAACGCAAATAAAGAACCTTCGGTGACATAGAAATGAGTGTGCTTAGATAACTATCGAATGTAGGTGGAAGGTGTGGGCGAATTCGCAAATTTTCGCAAAAATATATGACGGTGCAACAAAATTAGCTAACAATGTAACGAGATAATGTAAGCTACATGCTTCATATATCCTCAAAATCTTGCTTTCTGTGCTGCGGGTCCCGGGTTCGAATCCTGGTAGGGACAAACTCTGTGTGATGAGCACGATTGTTTGTACCCGAGTTAAACGATGTTTAAAATCTATATAAGTATTATATACTTGGATCTCCGCCAGTCGGTATGGTACCCATAATACAAGCGTTGCTTAATGTGGGACCGTATAGTTGGTGTCTTCTTCTAGCGATATTATTATTATTAATATTAACTGTACTATTGATCTAGTTGTAGTATTATCTCAATAATAGGACATTTATGGAAATATTATTTTTATGAATCATTTCCTTGAAAGGATCGAATTCCTGTATTTCATAGGTTAGGAATTTAACTTCAATATAGCCTACTTAATAGTCAAAAGCAACCGTTTAATATTACCAATACATTTATAAAGCAAAAAGTATAAATATGTACGTATTTTCGTAATTATTAGAACTAATTGCATATAATTTCTATTTAATGAAATTACTAACGTAAGAGAATCTATGGCCTTCAATATTATATTATATCAATGTACAGGTTAGTGGGCATTCAAACGGACTTAGAGCGGCGCGGGGCTTGAGACAAAGGCGAATGTGGAGCGAGATATCGACCATAACCGCTTGCGTAATCCCGCGCAGGGTTGTCGATTCCGTTTAAAATTGAACTGCCATTTAATGGTAAAGTGCTCTTACATGTATGTACAAAGAATATGTTACATCAGTGGATGGCCGGGTAAAAGTGGTAAACTTATTTTTAGTACCTACTTTATTTGCACTGATTCTATGTCAAGAAGGCAGGCAAATAAGAAATATAATATAAGTTGTTTTACACAGCTTACAACATAGATTGTGTTAGACAAAGTGAAAATTATTTCCGGGAAAAAATAAACCTATTATTATAATCTTCTTTTGCCTATAAAAGTTAAGTTAAGTTTAAAATTTATTTATGAGGTATTTCGTTTGGACTTAGCCGCATTCCATTCATTACATGTGCCATCGGTGACTACACCTTCGGGGATTACAGGCATAATGGGGATAGTGCATGTCCACATTCGAATCTCTCGTGCATACCATACCGATAAGTGGCTGAACATTAACTGATCCATATTACAGAAGTGACACTACATTACGATAGGATCTCCTTAAACCCCACTTTCAAACGACGCAGGTTTACTAAGTCTATTGACTACAAGCCCTACTTAGACAAACTCGCAAGTAGCGCCACCACCACCACTCTACCAGCGTCTACTCTCACACTGACCGTTTGGGTACACCCACCGGCTTTACATAAAAAGCATATCTATGGGTATCTGTTGCTGTGACCCAGTTGCAAAACCGCTAATGTGGTCCAGTGTTTTGAAAATTAATCGTAAATCGTAATATATCCAAGGTCAGTTTTGGCTGTTGGCTATGTTACAACACGATGTTGGACTAGATACAAGAGATTACCGAAACGTGCGTTATTTAAAATTGGGAATAATGTTCTGATGGATTTATAGGAAATAATCCTACCTAGTCAAATGAAAATAAAAATGTATAATTAACACTATGTGTACTTTGTGCAATAACAGAACATTGTTTTTTTGCTTTTAATTTTATAAGCATTCATGAAAGATGTAAAATGTTAGTTTATTAGTTATTTATTAATGGTCATTTTTAACAATACCTATGACTCGAAAATCAATGTTGTCCTATTGATGTCTGTCAATAGCTTTAACACAGCAGGCTTAGCTCAGCAGGTAATGAATTGCCATTCCTGAGCGGTTCACATTACATCACACTTTAAGATCTACGAATCAAATTAAATGTAGGCACAATTTTAACATTGCGCTAACTGGTATTATATAAATGGATTTAAATACTTTGGACTTTGATGAATCAATGATATTAATACATATTGTTTTAATAATATAGAGAAAGCCGTATCCTAGCTGCCACTTATAGCCAATGATTTATAACAAAGGTAGACATCATGTATAATATCCTGATACCGGAGAAAAGAAAAAAAATGTAACGTAGTGCCTAAAATGAAACCCGATCCCAATTGACCGTTGATGGGGACATAGCACAAAAAATAATTAAAATAAAACCGGTTCAACTTTTACGTGTTCCCACAAGCTAACTTGATACATAGATCCGTCGTCGAAATAAGTGCTTATTAAAATTCCTTTGCGAATTTGGGCTGGATTTATCTTTGGGAAGTAGTCCAAGCCGTTATTCATATGATGTTTATATATTAGCAAAGTATACAAATTTGTTTTTTATAAAAGCCAATGTCCTGACTGACCCATCACGCTGTGAGCTTAACCGCTGAAGGAACACATTTGGACGGCATGTTGATTTTAGATTTGAGTATGTAGGAAGAATTTTTCATAATTCTATGCCTAAGGGGAGAAAGCGGTTGGAAAAGTTTGTATAAAAATATATTTTAAAAAATGTGTAGTATATGCGAGCCAAGCCGCGGGTGGAAAGCTAGTTGACAATAAATTAAAAAATAAACGTCAGTTTTCAATTAAATCATCGCCAAACAAATCAATCAGTGAATCGACAGTCTTTAATCGGATTGTGCTTACAGCTGATTCAAGCGCAAATCCGTATTTCCGTTATCAATTATTTTCGGGGACAACTATGCTATTCGTGGTTTCTAAAGGCAACAAAAACATTGACTCCGGTGAAGCGTCAACTGCAACGAGATGTAAACGTTCTCATGGCCACTATTTTTGTTCTGTGAAACCCATTATAATCGGTATTTAACCGTTGAGTGTATCACCATCATCAAACAATTTGCATAATTTATAACTGAATGTATCACTTTAATTAAATTTAAGTCAATCGATGTAAAATGCGTAGTTTTTGAGACTAATACCTAGCAATTAAAACTCTGAACCATCCGTTAATCGTTCTGATCATGCAACAGTGTAATGGCCGGTCATTAATACAAATAAGTGTCGAAATATATTCACGTTATATTATTTGTAGCCTATATACTATATGTTTGTAGCCTTTAGAACAGTAATTTAGTAGTAAACAATAATGTTTTATTTTTACTTAAACGCACATTTACATAACTTTCTCCGGACCCTTAGGTGGTATCTTAAATAAATTGATTTTAAACGGTGTCTGTTACTTTTACATAAATAATTGCTACGTATTTTTATAGAAGTAAAATAATTCTACATTACCAACATATACATAATGGTTCTTATAAATATGTGAAAATAGAGACTTAATGGGTTACTAGAACCACATCTAGTGAAGATCACCCAATCGATCGTATTTATAAACCAAACCTAAGAGAGTACAATGTTTCATTTAAGTAATTATATTAGTAATTGAAATAGCAATTATAAAATCAGTGATATAGATAAGGACTCTATAAGAGATAAGCGTCAAGTGTGTATTGATGGATCGGAATATAAAAAAACAAACTTTTCCACCAGATCGTAGGTTTGGATTTTACTCCATTTATAATAGGATTGTTATTCATAGTCAATTAACATGCGCGTACAACACGATTGCGATGATAAGTTGCGTAAGATTTCATGTAGCAAAATAATAAACGTTAAAGTTAACGAAGAGTAGTTAAGTACTTTTACTTAGTATTGCATATGCGGAGAGTACTTTGGTTAAATGAAAGATGAAAAGTGAAAGTGAAAATAAAACTGGATTCATTAAGTCAACATGTATGGATGCCTCTATGTAAGGTTTCTGGGTACTGTACTGTGAACTTGCTCAGGACATCAAACCCTGATTAGAAACTTTTCATTTATTTCATTGCGTTTACTAGAAGTAGAAAAATATATTAGTTGGAACGTAAAATATTCAAGACTCATAAGAAATCAACGTAAAATATACTCAAGAGCTTAGATATAGGTTTAGTACCAAATATCGCGTTAAATCTTAAATCAAAATCCAAGTCAAAATAAACAAACCTTACGCTATTATAGTGAACTGAATACTAACTTCAGTCAAAATAAGTTTTATTTTTCTTGGCTGTAAGTTATGGTAGGTATTAAATTGTGGTGTTATCAAGGGCTGCGGATTTTGTTTAATGAATGAAAATAAATTAAATATAATTATTTTATAGTATTTTAATTTATGTAATTTAGAACACTTACATAAAATAAAAAAAATAAGTTGAAAGTTTTTGATTCAGAGTACTCATGTAGATTATATTATACAATTACTTAGAAGGATAGTGACTTTACTGAAGATGATGTTTTAACGTTGCATATAAAAATATATCCATCATATATCTTATAACATATCCAACTGCAAACTGGTTCTAGATGCGGCCTTTCAAAAGGTTGCCATAGATAAACGTGCCAAATAATTATGCAAATCATTCGATGTTTATATCATCGAGAGCTTTCCTTTAATGTACCGAACATACATAATTAATATAATTTTAGGGAGTCGCGGCTTATAAAGATAGTCCTGAGCTTATTGATGCTATTGACCTGATTTAACACCTAATAATATTTTGATGACAATATTCACATTTGAAATTGTCTGAACCTTTTTTGTTTAGCGAGATTGGATTGACCGCTACAGACTTCACCTAAAATGCATTAAGCCTAACTAAAACAATATTCAACACAACAACGACGACTTAAGAGGCATTATGTTTTTCGAGCATAAGGGTACAAAACTTTTATTAGCATATTATTACAGATATGATATTATTATGGCTGATTATCTTAGTTTAGTGGCGCTTACGCATATATCCTTAAGTAGCGTCGCGATAACGTAATGGTATTAGGTAAAGTCGGTCATGGCAGTGGTTTATCAGTTTTGATAACAACTCCTAGTTAATTAAATTTTCACTAAGGCAGAAATTCAGAATTTTCGTAGTTCAAATTAATTACAAATGACGAGAATAGACCTTGCCATCCTATAATGTGCAAACGATATTCGATCTTACGGTTATAAAGGAATTATTTGGCCGACAATACATTAGTAGTAGAACTGAGTAATATATAGCCGAGGTTCCTTTATCAATCTCGCTCAAAAAAACAATCTTGGAACTATATACACAGACTTGCATAAATAGTATTACGGCGATTATGTTAAGCTGAGTAATGCAATGTGTATTATTATTAACTAATCCATATCAAACTTGCACTTGAAGCCCAGTTGTCGTCCCTATATCAATTGAAAGCGATGACCGTCGCATGTCGGTCTAGGTCGAACGCGTTCCGCTAATTCATAAACGTAAGCGGAAATATTCAAACGTACTTTAGTTATAAATAAATAAATGTTGCTAGAAGAACACACCAACTCTACGGTCCCACACTAAGCAACGGTTATATTATGGGTCCCGTACAATAGACTGGGGGCGAACCCAGTATATATTACTTATATAGATAATAAACATCCATGACATGGGTACATATATTAGTGCTCATCACAAAAAGTTTGTCCCTACCAGGATTCGAATCCGGGACCCTCGTGACAGAAAGCAGGGTCACTACCAACTGCGCTAATAAGGCCGTCATTCAATAGTAATTGCACAGTACATACTTATCTCACTTTATTAAGGAATTAAAATGAAACTCTTATTATTATTAGTGGCCATCCCTAAAAAACCTAAAACAAACGAAATCCGGTATAACATATTTTGAGTAATTGTGAACACAATTCCAGCGTTAAAGCTGCGTACGTGATAACAACCTAACCGATCAAATCCATGACTATTAATTCTCCTCGCCTGATTCTTCCTCGCATAAAGGGGGAACGGGTTTCCCCTATATAGGGATATTAACACGACTAATTCTTATTATTATTGTGTCACACTGGATTTTACGGGCTGATTCCCGTTTCTTTATTAAAATAAAAACCAACTTCAGCTTATAACTTACACCACCAATAAGGTCTTGCAAACAAAATGGCATCTAACAACTGGTAATATTTGGACAAGTTATGGACCCAGAAAGAATGCAGGCAAGGCCACTCGCACCAGTCGAGCAAGTTTTCAATGACTTTGCATACCAGCGGGTTAAAGAATGACAGAAGAAAGTCGCATATCTTAAATAGGTTTGTGTTCTTAAACATAAACTAGGTTTACTCTGACATGGTTATAGTAAAATTTAAAATTATAGCCATAAATATGGAATCTATGACTTTTTTATCAACTCTATATTTATATTACTTCGGTAAGTTTTTCTATTACAATCAAGTCTTTAGTGTTAACGTTAATATATTTTTTATATTATTGATATTTTTATTCAATTTAAAGTTAAACGGAAAAAAGTTAATAGATGCTTTTTTGTTTCCTAAAACGAAGCATTTCTTTTACAAATGTGGCAGTTAGCAGAACATGTTTAGTTGTTGGGTAGTATGGACGACCTGCGCAGTTGGTAGTGACTACGCATTCTGCGCCGAGGGTCCTGGGTTCGAATCCAGGTGAGGACAAACTTTGTGTGACGGGCTTGGATGTTTGTATTGGAGTCATAGAAGTTTAATATCTATATTAGTATTATATACTGAGTTCGCCCTCAGTTCATTCTACAGTACCCATACAAGCTTTGCTTAGTTGATGTGTTCGGCCGGTGATATTTTTATTTATTATTTAGTTTTTTGTTATAAATATTGCGAGGTCAAGGTTCAAGCTGCGCCAACGGTTCTATCTCACGGCACATCACAGGCCTGACGACACAACACTTGTTGTATCTCATATTATATCTACAATTATTTCTTGACACGTTGTGTGTTTAGTGCATTCTAGGTCATTTACAGTAAGTGTAAACCGTCTTTTAGTATATGCGTAAGTTGCTTTTGTTTTACAACTTTCCGAGTTTTTGCACGGTTACAAATGTCAATATTTCGTACATCGTTTTTTGCATTTGCTTATTAGCAACATACAGATATAAGTACACTTCAGTACTACCAACCCTGTGTACCAACCACTCCAATAATAATTATCTAGATTAAAAATCATAAAACAATAATAGAAGGACTAGCGTTTTCTAGGAAAATAATAATGTTATGCTAGGGAACGTGTACAATGATATATATTTGAAACGAGTCTACATCAAACAATTATCTATTTCACTCGTGAATCCTAAAAAAGTATCAGGCTGCATCATAACACTGATAAGAACATAAAGAATAAGCTATTCGCCTTGACTAGCATCATGTTAAGTGCAAACGCCTCACCAAGGATTGCAGACAATGGATTATACCACACAAGGTCCCAGCCAAAAGTACCCACGTTCAATCAAGACAAACACGACACTTGCAATTTATTTGCGCCCACAGACGTAAATGGAATAACGAATAGTAGCGTTATATATACGACATCAAAAATGTTAAAAGGAATTACGGGTTTCAAATTGCTTTTATGGTAAATACGTGAGGGAAATGGTACTTCGTTGTATACTATTAATATCAAATCTGATAACTGGTTCCAATAGTTATAGTTGAGTTTTGGAGGTATACGCTTGTCGTTGCGCAAAAATATTAGTAGTCAATTAAATCAGCCAAATTTCTCCTTGTTCCGGTATACATCACCTGTTTGTTACATACATGTTAAATACCTCTTAATACACTCTGTTTAAAGATGTATTCCTAATTCCTAGAGAGCAGGGAATCCCAAACTGTTTTGGGCAAAAGATCCATTTTCCAAAATGAACTGATACCTCAGATACAAAATACTTGCCAATTTAAAAACTTTGCGGTGGGTTATCTTATCGACTTGTTGAGTTTTTTTTTTAGTAAGTTAGTTTTTAAAAGTACAAGAATGTTACTTCCTACTAAAATATTAGTCATTCTTATTACAGGTTGATACACGTAACACAACTTATACAGTATCTTGAAAGTTTCAAATAAGAACTTGTGTCAATTAATAGGGGTCGATTTTTAGACCTCATCGACCCCCAAAAATAATTTTCGTTTATGTCACCCCCTGGGAAACCACTTTGGGAATCCTAGCTATAGAGGTATCACTCATCGCTTCTTTAAAAAAATGTACCTACATAGTTTTTAAACAAAGTCATGTGTCACGCACTTCAACTAAAACCACCCACCATCACCCGGTAATAAATCATGTAATTGATATTCAGTCATTATTGTAACACAACACAATTTCCGATAATAAGCATCAACATGTGATGAATAACACAATGACACTATCAATACACTATTAAGTTTCACACACTTTTTTAATCAACAGACCAAGCTAGTTTACCCTATCTTTAACAAAACAATGTTATCAGCGATACGCCCGTAGGTCACCAGCCCCTAAACACAATACCACAACCTTGTTCAAAAATAAATCATTAATACAGTACACAAGGCTTAAACTCAGACGTTGCTCAATGTCACTTAGGATGATTAACACTCGCTGAGAGAAACAAATCGCTTCAATATATCAATGTATGGCTTCCTATTGTACAATTAAGTTACTCGTACCCGCTCTAAATGTAGAGTTAACGGTTCATGTGCTTTGCAGGTCGAGGTCATTAGTACTTAGCAAGTTTCGGTGACTTTAACTGTGAAAGGCTGATAGTAAACATGATAATAGTTTTTGTTTTACACTAAATCAGAATTCCTAACTACGTTCTCTAAAGGTTTCAATAACGTAATTAAAATCCTTTTCCATATTTCTATCTGACTAAATCTTAATTCAAATTTATTAAGTACCTGTCAGACGTACGCTATTGCTTAGGCGGTTTATGATTGTTTCATTAGGTATTGTTTTATACACGCACCTCTCTAATGATTGATTGTGAATAGTATTCGTACACTTCACACTGCTAAAAAAACATGTATTTACTATTCATAATTAATATCCTACGATTTTTGCACACGCACCGCAATGTAAAGAGGAAAACCGCTGAACTTAAGTAACCTCTGTACTCTGTATATGTGTGTATGTGTTGGTTACTTTATGTATGTTACACACTAATCTATACTAATATTATAAATGTGAAAGTTTGGATGGATGGATGGATGGATGTTTGTTACTCTTTCACGCCCGAACGGCTGAACGGATCTGGATGAAATTTGGCACAGAGATAGATTATAGTCTGGAATAGCACATATGCTACTTTTTATCCCGGTAAAATGTATGGTTCCCGTGGGATAGATGTTTTAATTTTTCATACTTTTTATCGCGGGTAACACCGCCGGGCGCAGCTAGTTAAATATATTCCCTCATACATGTATTCCCCAAAAGCGTGACAGAATTGTATTAAGTATATTTCGCCATTGTATTTTAGTAATAAGGGGTGAGGCTATTGCCATCATTCCGGGCACACTCTGCCTCAATGCAAAGGGGATTACCGCACATAGTCCACCTCACTAGGCTATTGCGGGTTGGTGAACCTCACGCGAATTTCGAAAAACGTGCAGGGCTCCTCACGATGTTTTATTTTTCCGTAACACGAGGGAAAAATATTAAATAACACAATATATATTGTCAATAACATCGTAATGGATTAATTTGGTAGGTGGTTCTAATAATATAATATATTACGTCATCGAGTTCAATCAATAGTCAAAATCATTTGTCAATGGCGTTTAAAAGACCATGCAGGTTTCTCCATCTGGTATTTGATTTATTAACCAACATCTCAGATTGCGCTGCAATCTCAAAGAACAGTTAAGGCAAGTTAGTGAGCGATTCGCCACCGTCTGCGGGACTGTAAATTCCTTGTTGACTCAACCCAACGATCAATTTCGGATCTTACTTCAATTTGGGTCTGTATTAAGAATTTGAGAGGGTTTTCGATCCTCTTCCTTCTTCTATATGGTACAAACATGTACATTTAATGAACCTAATGTCACATACCTAACTGTTAGCAATAACCATGGTTGCTGTAAAGCAGCCGCAACGTTGAGAACGTAAAAAAGATATAATAAACGCGATAAAATCAGATTAGTTTTATTTCAATGTTAGCAGTAATTTCGAACGGCCGTTCGAAATTATAAATATAATATTGTAAGACTCTACGTCTTATATACATAGGACAAACTAAAAGAGCAATAAAAACCCGCGTAAAAGAACACATCGCTGACGTGAAACACCGGCGCTCCACGAAGTCTGCAATCTGTGAACATGTACAAGATCGCACCCGCCATTATATCAGATTTGATAAACCACAGATCCTCGTAAAAGAACACCGATTCCGACCAAGGATGATACGCGAGGCCATTGAAATTAAGAAACATCCTAATTTCAATAGGGAAGATGGCTGGGTGCTACCACCGACTTGGGATCCAGTGATTAATATTATTAAATCGAAAACCAAGCGTACCATTGCAAGACCTCAAGATACTGTGAGCACTTTCTGCGTAGATCGGACCACAATCAACAATTAAATAAGAGGGTAGCCCGTTTCTAACTATGACACCTGGACGTCCACCACCTCAGTCCTCCCGTGACCATGGTTGCTGTAAAGCAGCCGAAACGTCGGGAACGTAAAAACGAAAAATAAACGCGATAAAATCCTTAAAAATTGTTTTATTTCAATACTCTAGTTGATTTAGTCAATACTACATAAAGTGTCATTGTTTCACATAGCCTGCGCCAAACGTGAGTGAAAGCGCCCATCACCTTCCTGTCTTCCTAACACGGACCGATTCCGTAACCTGCCTCAACATTCCATAACTTACGATTAACGTAGAACTTATTACATAACAATGTGTTTATAATTAGTTGGGCGTCACCACATGTCGGCTAGTAAAGACCTGCCATTTTCGTTGGCTACTGGTACACGCAATGAACAGCATTGTTATGTTAGAGTTCGTGTACTTATAATTCTTTGTGATAAATGGAAGTACTTACGTCGTCAGCTGAATAGCAACTTGGCTCAGTGCCACGTCCTTGCGGGACTCCTATGTTAACGGTTAAAACACAGTAGCTATTTACATTTTACTTGACTGCAATAAAAATGGATATGACTATTTTCATGTTATCCACAATCTATATAGTAAAGTCGTGTTTGTCACACCATTTATAACTCAAAAACGGGTGTGGCGATTTTTATGTTCTTTGGTTTTTTTATTCGTCTCCACCCCGAATAGCAGAATAACTATTCAAATATGGAATTACATCACAAAAAATATAATAATAAAGATAATTCATCCCACTACACATTTATAATATATGTGAACTTTGGATGGGTGGATGGATGTTTGTTACTCAATCACGCCAGAACGGCTGAACACATCTGGATGAAATTGGCACAGACATAGATATAGTCTGGAATAACACATAGGCTACTTTTTATCCCGGTAAAATGTATGGTTCCCGTGGGATAGATTTGTTTAAATTCATCATGAAATCCATGAATCTACCATTTTTGATTTTTTTGTCTGTATATCAGTCAGTATGTTCGCGCATCACAAGAAATCTATCGGACTTATTTTGATGAAACTTGGCATGGTGATGATCAATATTTAAAATAAATTTATGCCAAAAAATTTAATGGTTTTCCCGGGAGAGTCAAATGAACGAAACTCCACAAGTACGGAGTCGCGGGCACGGCTAGTCTTAAATAATAAGGCATCGTATCAAGATTGAATATGACCTTAATATTATTTAATATATTAGCATCTTATAAGTATCTATTACCTGTATACCGCCAAATGCAGTAAAATAGTGCAGTACAGCATAGATGCGACCGCTCCTGACTAAAGATGAAACCGATTTTCAAAAGGTTAATTCAAATCCAGGAAACGTACGTACGTATTTCTAGCGCAAGTAAATCTTTTCCTTCATTATCTGCATATTGGAACACAGAAAGCTATTCGACTGCTGAGTAAAAGTGTTAACAACACTTGTGAGTCATACAAAAAACCAGGTTAAGTCAATACTGTTTAAATTCAAACTGCAGCTTAAAGTTTTATTTGGTGTCACGTTGTCCAGATTACAATTAGAAAGCACATTACATTTGGGCACATGCCAATGTGTCGCAGTCAAGCGACTCTATTGTGTAATAGCGATGCAATACATGCTAATGTATTTGACTTCCGAACGGACCTGTCAATTTAGTTGGTGTTATGCGCGCACGCATGTGATCACAAGTATTTAGGAACGAACTGTAACTTATTGTTGTTTATAACATGCTTGTCAAGTCCGCAAAGAATTTCCATAAGCTTAGTCTTCCCTTACGTGATCCTTGACATAAGAATAGAGGATACAAGTCAGTTCTTACATAATTTACATAAAAGTTTGTACCAAAATAATGAAATAGATATTGATATTGGATATGTTTTTTTTTAAAGATAAGCCAACCATATTGCTGTATTTTATTCCGACTTATAAATACCTGCGCACATATTTCTTGTAGCGAATAATACCAATCTATCAAAACGTAAGCAATTTCTTGCGCTCGTTACATCGAATAGTAAGGTGCGGAACTAGAAATTAGCAAATTGGAACGTTATGGAACGGTGTAAGAACCGATTCCGTGCCAGCGAAAGGCGCTGAATGCGAGGGCCATGTAACTCTGGACCGACTGGATTACTTTTTCATTTATCGTACTTATGGCAAATACACAGATGTAGTAATAAACCCAAGGCTATTTGCAATCTTATAAATAAATGCAAGTAATAAACGCTCGTGTTTTAATAAAAAAACTTGCAAGAATAACATTAACATAGATATGTAATGACCGGGCGATGTTGTAATCATTGAAAACTACATAGAGTGAGTTCCTGAAAAATGTCATTACCAAGTAATAAAAATGTACTTTTATCTATTTTTGATGGGCATGCACAGCTTGTCGCTTAACAATACGACATGATAAGCAGTGCAGAATGACAAGGAAGTATCGGATGTAAACAAAAAGTTGCATTGAGGCGAGTATTTGTAAACTGTAACAAAAATAAAATCTTTGGTCATGCTCGGGTGTTCGTCAGACACCCAATGCAAAAACCATTTTTGTTCTTTTAACAATTTAAAGAGGTCTATTTTAGATATTATTTATACCTTAGCTCTCCAGGAACAAACCTGGGATAGTAATGCTAGGAACAAAAAACTACATATTAATGTCTTAATAATTCAAATGAATTTCTAACCCAGTAATTTACTTATAATTATCCTCATTGGCTCATTCTTATGGGATTTTCTAATTGAATGATCTGTGAATTGAAAATTATAATTGAATAGCTAAAAAGTACCCCTCTAAATTTTTATTCCTACGAGAGCCAAGTTTCTACATAGTAAGGTAACCAAGAAATTTTCACACGTGTTAATAACACATTGTGCAAGTTTCGAAATATATTATGCTGTTCGCCGTACAGTACTGGATAAAACGGCTCTTAAAAATGCTCCACTCTTGTGCGCGGTGGTCGAATGCGAGGTTGCCACCAAACATCGTGAAAATTATATGCTCCTCTACCACTTACTATGATCCCCACACCATTATGTTGGAACCACTACGCGTGAATACTTATCTCGTCGCCAAAATATCCTATATTAGGGGATATTATAAATAATACACGTTTCGAGTAAGAGACATCTTATAATCGACAAATGAACAACGTCAGCCACAAAGGGCATCCTGTCATATCATAGACAATATTAAGCATGAAGGCCATATATGACCGTGTGAGAGATGCTCACTCGGAGCATTTCCGAGAAGTACCTCAGGAGTCGCAACCAGTGCGTCGTTATCCTGTTAGAAAAACTAGGAAACAGATTAATTATAAGTGTTAAAGTTTTGTTATTGATTAGAAGAAGTAAGGTTTTTGTTATTCAATATGAGTTTGGTTTTTGTTGTTTATTTGTAAGAGTTAGGTTTTTGAAGCTGTTAAGTTATATTGTTTGTAGAGCTAGTGGTGGAGGAATGTAGTATATGGCCTTCATGCTTAATATTGTCTATGATATGACAGGATGCCCTTTGTGGCTGACGTTGTTCATTTGTCGATTATAAGATGTCTCTTACTCGAAACGTGTATTATTTATAATATCCCCTAATATAGGATAACAATGGAATAAAATAATCATTACCGCGAATTATAATTAATTAAGAACCGTCTACTCACGTTTATAATGACTTGAAAATAGAACACAAGTCTATTTAAAATCGTGTCCTGTATCAACCATGTCTAATTGGTATGTCCTTGAAAAACGCAGTTGTTACACAAACTTTTTTGCAAGTTTTAAAGTTCCGTCCCCAAAGGGTTCAAACGGAAAGGCAATGCTTTCGTCTTGAATTACTATTTTAAAGGTGTGTGCCAATGTATAACTCAGCAGATTGTTTAATTAAATAATATATTGTGTTACTGGAAATTCTTAGGATTGTTTAAAATTATGGTATTTTAGACCACAATAATTTACCTGTCCTCCCTTCGGTACCCTTAAGTTGCAAGTCCGACTTGTACTTGGCCTGTTTTTTTGAAGCGACTACCTGGTTGGATACCTAGATAGTTCTAATTTAATGCATACAGTTTCGACTAGAGTCTTTGACATTGACGTGAAAAACATATTGAGGAAAGTGATCATGAATTTAATTGGGTTGTAGTGTCATAATTGCTGTTGGAATTTTGCCTTTTTGATATGAGACCAATTAATATTTCAATCATGCCTACTTAATTTCAATTAGACGTCGGTGCCGGATACATATTCATCTTTAGTTTATTAGATCACACGCAGCTGTAGTGGGTAGGTATTCAATGGCATGCAACCTGACGTCATCCCCAAACTTCAGTCCATCAAGTGGAATTTATCTATTGAAAATGATAATGAACGGTGGTGCGCATGCGCGGCTACACATAGTCGCACGTGATTACGTCATCGCTTTCGTCGCGTGAGAACCTGCGCGCATTGTGGCTCGCGCATCACTTTCATTGTTTATGCGGAACTTGGCGCACGGAACACACGAATGGATGCGCGGGAGATGTTTGTGTACCTTGTAAAGATAGAGGTTACTGAAGGAAGTTTTGCCAAATTTTCTTACAGGTTTTTACAGCTTGCGTTGGACGAATCAGAATCAGAATCAGAATATTTTTTATTCACGTAGACCATTATTGTACAGTACTTATGAATCGTCAAGTTACAAAAATATTATGCTACTGCTTTACCACCCGTTCGGAATGCCGTTCCTATGGAGAAGAACGGGCAAGAAACTCCATGGTTGCTCTTTTTTTAAAATAGATCTTTTACATTTTTGAGCAATACATTGTTATAGGTATGTGAGAACAATGTAGGAACGGCTACGAAGCGGCGACGAAGAAGTGGTGTAGCGGAACGCTAATCAGCAAAACAATACAGTTATTGTTGAGTTGTATTAAAATAATCGGCTTAGTTGTAGGCACGTTATGGATACATAGCTCTGATATAATGCCTCGGGCTCATTTTTTTGTTACCGAACACAATTTGATATAATGGTTATTAATTAGGTATAATCATCTACTCCCTGGGCTCATCGTATTAATAACACGCTATGAGTTTTTATACGAACCTCAAAATTTGTAGGTTCTAATATTGACACATAATAGAGTATGTAACCTTGACTGATAGAAGAGTTCAATGTTACGACAATAAGACAGTAAGTAGATATTTCTCATAACTATTACTTATTGCCAAAAAAATACGATACTTTAAGTTAGATGAGCATACTCAAATCAAATTGCACCAATTTAATGCTAAAATTAAGCTGTGTATTTATAATATTTCACGTCTCTACTTAACATGCACACGTGGGTTGTTAAGAAAAGCCAACTTAGCAACTGCAGTTTAAAGGCAAGTGTACTTAACAATACGGTACAGTTATAATAAAGGCATTAGGAGCGCGCAGGCGAGGAATTTCAATGTGTTGACGAGCGACTGGATGGCGTTGCATCGCGACAAACGAAGAACATCTAACTAATGAGCTTTTTAACAACCATTGACCGTAAATGAGAACTTCCCATAGTTATAGTCTAAAACGGTGTTTTTATTATAAACGCACGACAGCGCAGATTCGATTGGTATGTTAACTACCTACCTACATAAAATTTGTTTTTAAACTTCTGCACGTCCGAATGCTGCGCAACATTTTGCTCATGTGTCAATAATAATGCATGGTTCTTACATCAAAAGTCTCCTAAGTTTACTTTGATCTATACGTACTCCAAAAATAAGTATCTGTTAATCAAATATTTTTTTAATTCTCGTTTTATAAACCGGTAGGTAGAATCATTGCGGCAATATTACGTCGGTTAGTCTAATACAGGGGTTCCCAACCTTTTTTTGTCTACTGCCCACTTTAAGAATAAATTATTTTTTAACGCCCCCCTTTTTAAACATACTTAAAAACCGCTAAGTACTTATAACTGATTATTGAAACGCAAATTTATAGTATTCGGACAGAGTATCTTTTATTGAAAATAAAACAAACATAATCAATTCTTATATAAAAACTAATGTGAAGGTTGAATCTGATGCTGTTCAATAAGTTTGTTGATATCAGGTTCCAATGCCCCCTTTTTTTTCTGGGTCTCTTACCGCCCCCCTTTAGGCCTGCAGCGCCCACAAGGGGGCGTTATCGCCCACGTTGGGAAAGACTGGTCTAATACATAAAGAGCATCTCTAGAAACCCACTAACCCAGATGATTTGGTGTTAGCAAACTCGACGAGGAAAGAGTACAAATTAATGTAAGACCAAAAAAAAAAATGGACAGCAGTTTAATTTCAAATCTTACATCAAATGCGTCACTCCAACTATTATATCAGACGGAGCTATTTTGTTATTTTTTTTGTAGGCATGTATAATGAATGTCTTATAAGGAATGTGAATTGTCTGTCTGATTAATAAGGTTACCAGTATTCCGTTGAATGCGGATTTGTGCGCCCTCAGAACCCACACGACGCCTTTGATTTGACGCCCACGGTGCACGGTCACCATGAACCGACCAGTTACGCTGGAGCCGTAGCGCAGCGCAAGTGCGCATTCCCACCGGCCCCTTCGACTCAATATTCAATTCGCAATTACAAAATAACTTGTCGCCCACATTTACAACTACGTATAAATAAACAAGCAGTGAGCTGATCTCATATCTCACCATTCCTGTCACAATAGAAAATTATTCTGTTGATTGATATTTTAATTGTAAATTGTTAACCATGAATCATTTAAAAGCGTACAAAAAACTGAACGCAAAAACTGCCAATAACGCGGAAGTTTGCGATATGTTTTAATCTAAAAGTTTTTTGCTTTGCGCCAATTTTATATTGTGGTACTTTGACATCGCAGTTCTTAATCCTATAGCGGGTGAAATGATGGAAATGATTTATGACCATTATAAGTCTTGCGTAATAGTATTTTATGCAATATCGGAAGAGAGATGGATACTCAGACCTGTGACTTGACCCTAATTTAACCCAGGTAGGTATTACACTAACATTCTTGTGTGGGCGTGCCATCCGGGCGCCACTCACACCAACACGGCGATACCCGGCCTATAATTCCAGTACATTTACGTCCATTTATGGATATTGGCTTAAAATGAGTCACCATAGCGTCACCCTGTGTGAGTATTATCGTAGGTTTGTAGTGCAGAATAAGGAAGTATAAAGTTGCGAGTCAACAAATTTTATTGAGCGGTTTCTTCAGCATCTGGGACAGGGACTGAAACCGGGAGATGGGTGCCCTCGACGTGGCTTCCATCAAGACCGGCGGAGTACTTGGTGACATATGTCTTGCCGTCATCGCCAACGTAGGAGACCTCTCCGTCGACGACCATGACGTAGCCGGTGCCTGCGGGCGTGGGCACCAGCCGGCCGCGCTCCGACACGACGGTGCCCTCCGCGGTCACGTACCGCAAGGCGTACTGCCCGAACTCGTCATGCACCTCCTCGTGTTGCAGCGCTGGCAGCGACCGCCGCGACGTATCGGCAGGGGAGTCCGACGGCGCAGCCGCAGCGACCGCGAAAAGGCACAGGGCGATCACGAACTAAAAAAAATAGCAATTTTTTATAATTAAACACAAGTTATAAATATAGAAAACGGATATAAAACGAATTGAAAAACTAATAAAGTTGATGGAAAAACTTACGAATTTCATTGTAGATGTAGGTTGGAAGAACGTTACGTTAATAGAAGATGTTAGTAGTTCAATAGCAAACTGATAACTTTTCGTCAAAAAACTCTACATTTATATGGTCAATAATTAGGATTTCGTAAAAGTCAATAATGTGTTATTTAATTAACGATGCTCATTTTTTAATTGTCATTATACATTAGAATTATGGACCTGTTGATTAATAGAACAAGTAGAATTTATAAACAGGGACAACATAGTTTTATTGTCATTACTGTGAGCTAGTTTCATAAGTATCTTGTATAAACAACATTCTAATAAGCCGTAACGAGTGTGACATCATTTTGCTTACAGATATTTTATTATAGACATAAAGCCCCCTAGACACAACTTACACAAAAAAATAGAACTCTAGAAACATAGATAATGGCAACAAAAAACTAAAGTACCTATAAACATAATGATGTAGGTTGAAAATGTTTTGCAGTCTAATGAAATAAGAATTTCAAATGCGCCGCAGTCCGTTCCGGTACGTATCTGCATATCTATGTGCCTGTGTTGAGTATTTAATTACAATTTATCAGCAAAACATTGATTACTATGTGCATATAACTATAATACATTGTTAGCCAACAGATGACAACCACTCGGAATAATTTAATTATACAACACAGGCACTATATTTTTATACTGAATAATTATACAATTTTATATGGTACAGTCATTATTTTCCTGGTTTACATATATCAGTTTTATCTGGTTAATGACACAAAAAAGTTAAGTGAGAACTAAATTGTATAGAGGTATTATAATTATAATACTCGGTATGTACGATCATGTGGTCATCATATCACGTGGCATGTCAATCTACGAAATAGCATGTTCTGAGTCATACTCACCAATTTTGTAACCAAAATAGGTCTCCCAAGTTCGATTTTCCTAGAAATTCGATGGTTTTGAGATCCAGTCCACACTTACCTATAAAATAATTTGTATAGGTATACCTACATTTCATCGGGGCAATTAATGTGCGGTGGGGAAGTTCTATTGTCTTTCAAACTAATCAGGCATTTTTTCGCGAAAGGAGCAGAGAAAAAAACATGCACACACTACACATAAGAATTCCTTTCCTACTTTTTGTCATTTCTGTCTTTAAATTAATATACGTACCTTACGTATATTAATTGTACTTCTTGGTGTTGGTATTAACAATCAAGCATACAGTATTGTTTCATTCAATCACAATGGCTTGCAAAATAAACACAACATATTTTTTAATAGATGCATACCTAACATTCTTGGCAATTTAAGTGTGATTTTGAAAAAGAATACAATACATTATTACGTCACTTTGATTTTAAAGTTTACAAACGTAAAAAATAATGACTCATTTGATTTTGAGTAAGATGTTAATTAACCTTAACGCTTAATCTCATTTGTAAAGCTTATTAATGTTATTACATATAATACGTGAGGCACGCTATAGCCATGGCTATTGGCATGCAAATATTCGTACAACATTGCTACTGTGAGCGAGGTAAGTATTTTGGAAGTCATCGACAGCTTATGTTACCTTGTCAAAATCTTTTCAGTGAAGGAAGTGATCGCAGGTGACTTCGAAACAAATAAGAACATACGCTGATTACATTTTTTATACAAGTGTTGCGTTGTCTAACCGCCTAGCTGACATTTCCGCGTAGGTCCTTAGTTATCTGCCCACGTATGTCCCGAGGTTGTGGCGGTAAGCACCGGTACGCCAATCTGGTTAATACATTGATATTCCATGACACAAGCCGTGACTAAGTTGTCATGGTCCTTCTGGCGTCAGTGGACAATACCTTATGAGAATATGACACAGTGTTATATCTCTGCTTTTGGTATCCTTGTGACAAATACTGTCTAGTATTAATGACACGATTCTTACTAACTGCCGATATCGATTTTTTTCACGTTCTCTGCGGTGTTGGTAGGTAACCAACCCAAACAAATGTGAAAAACCCCAAAGCAAAACTGATTGATTTCAAGTTTCCATACCGAGCTTCGCGAATATATGGTTGAATTAGAATATGGACAATTTCTATCCTTACTACTATACTATACATGTAACTGTTTTTTCGTAAGTTTTAAAGAGGAGTACCTGAAAATGGCTGTAGACGTAGACAAATCTGACATAACACATATGCTAATATTTTTATTTTCTTCCTCCTCAATTACTACTTGGGTCTAGCCGTGGGCAAGGCTAGTTAAAATGTATGCGCTTCGTGTCAGTTTGCCTGTTACTTCTGTAATTTGCACCTTACTTTAATATACACCAAATACAACACAAGTGTTTGTCATATACATATGTAAGTAGCAATCAAGATACCGGAGACTAATTTGACTTTCATCTTTTTTTTTCTATATTAATGGAAGGTCCGTGTGTTTTTGTTGCTCATCCCGACCTTCGGGGCTGAGTTAACATCCATTGTTCAACAAATAACAGATTCTGTCTCTAATTCGTTGCAGAGCCATTGTCTCACACAAACTGCTGTCCGATTTTACGGGTAGTGCACACGCGAGACCACATGCGACAAAAAATAGCTTGGTCCATCGCGTAATGAATACGAATGTTGCTTATCTATTGACAGGCAACGCTAATTACAAAGTGCATTAACATATGACTTATCTGATTTATACCTGCTGGAATTTATTACAACTACATAGAGAGGTGTGCACCTCATGTAGAGTGCTCGTTTTAATGTCGATGTTTTATGATTGGAGATTCTCCCTGCTATTTCAACTTTAGGTACCTACTAGCTGTCCGTGTAATTATATGTTAAACTCACTAGCCCTCTTCAAATTTTAGAGGGTCTGCTTGATCGCCATTACATTCAATATTTTGCTATTCCATACGCGGCCGGCGTGCCTTCAATATATTTTACGGGTCTCTCGAATTTTAAAAAAGTGTTTCTTACTCTAATATAATTATATCTACGCTAAATAAAGAGGTGATCTCAATACTTACCCACGTAACGTTACAGAATATGTTTTTGAATACATCTGAAAATTTAGGATTTTATGCTAACCATGGACTTGAAACTTCCATGACAATATCCAATTACCTATCAAGATAATAATGCAATCACATTCGTAGTTAATTTCAGTAGTCCTTGACATCACTGCTAATAAACTGTTGTATGAAACAATCGCTACCTAGTCCCACGTTCGTCTTAACCTGCGAGTTATGAATCCAATTCTATACATTAATCAGCAATCAACTACTACGGACCTTGGCATAGTGTACAATAAGCGATACCACCTTATTGTTTTTAATTTCAATAGTCTTACTAATTATGACTTTTAGCCAGTAGTGATTGCAATGAACCACAGCAATATTAATGAATTTATCGGTATTTATCGGACCCCGCTTTCTGTCCCAGGATTGAATACCGATAGGGAATACGTTATGTTATAAGCACTAATAAATTTACCCGAGTCGTGGATGTTTATACTCTATAGCAATTATATCTTAGGATCGCCCGCAGCTCATTTCACGTTACCCAAAATACAAGCGTTGCTTATTTTGACACCGTACACTGAGTGTGTGAGGCGATACTTTTATAATAAACAGCTCACAACCTACTATCCTCAAATACTATTGGACTAAAGAAGTATCGTCTTTTCACAGGTGTGCGCATGCGGCGTTCTGGCCGCGTTGGATGGGTACAGCCCCCAGCAGGATCCGGACCAGTTCCACATTCAGACGGACGAGGATGACGAGCGCTACTTCCTGTACCAGACACGCAATGGACAGTACCGCAAGGAGAGGAGGCTCAAGGATGGTTCTGTCGTGGGTATGTCCATTTTTATTCAAGATAACCTACTGTAATGTAACCAAAATTATTGTTATTAGTCCCTCTAATTAAAGTAAGTATATGCTGGCTGCTATGGCTTTTAAGCTATGGCGAACCAGGAGTTTTCACGGAATATATCAACGTATTTGTTTTACTCATTTCCGTTTTTGTTATTATGGTAATACTATCTGGGCCCACACGTTCTATATTCATTTGTATAGTTCATCGACCTACCATAGACACCGATTTTACTCGAAAGCACCATATTTTTAGGCCGTCTACCTTGAATGGAGACATGACAAGTAACATAATTTCTAAATTGGATTTATCCATACTGGTACACATGACTTCACTAATCTTGTGAGGAATTTTATACCTATTACATTTCTCTGCGACAGATCTTCACTCATAAGCCTCAATTTCGTAGTTGCTTTATTTTTAAATCTACCTTCTAAGTATAGCATTTGGAATACTGTTCTAGGTACCACGGGATGGGTGGGAGCCGACGGATTTCTTCGCTTGCAAGATTACATCGCTGATAATGATGGCTACAGAATCTACAAATCAAAGACTGTTTATGTTGGACAGAACCGACCTATTGGGGTGCGATTCCTATCTACTGTTCATTTTTGTTTACGTTTGATCGTAGTACAATAAACTAAGTACTTTATTTCTTTTATTTAATTACAGGAGTCATTACAAATAGCAAAAACAGCGCCTACAGAACCTGGATACGCAGTAACACCAGCGCCCGCAGTCCAGCGCAGCCACACACCACCGCAAGTCACATCTACCACGACGGCCCCACCGATATCTTCATCCTATGGACCACCAAATTCCTTCCCTCTCGAAGTCTCTGTAACACCCCCACCAGCATACCCTCACTCTACTGCTACACCACAGGTGTACGTATCTCCAAACTCTATCGACTCCTCTACTACGACTTACGACTTCCGACCAACTGTAACACCAATCACAGCCACCGAAGCGGCAACTACCCGAAGCCCATATGACTACGATTCATCGAACACAAACACTATTGATGATGGGTACCACGCCAGTGATAGTAGACGGTACGACGTCTACAATCCCAATTCGTACAGACACGCTGACGACTGGCTGCGACGACAGGCAGCGGCAGCCAACATTGGGAACGGCTACACTCCCCAGTTCCCACTGTACGACGGTGTCGCCTTCAAGAAAAATGGATTCCGGTACTATCTTCCTAAGCAATATCACGAGGAAGAGACCGGCGGCTCCGATGAGAGGACCGGCAGTTTCGGCTATGTAGATCCGTTCGGTATACGTCGAGTGATATACTACAACACCGCCCCTGGGGAAGGCTTCCAAATACGGAAAAACAATAGGTTTGTTGGACACGATGCGACCCCGTACGACCCTAGACCTATTAATTGATGTAAGGAATGTGTATATTGTAAATTTTAAGCAAATGAAGTTACCTAATTATTTATTTATCAGTATTGTTAGTTCTCGGGAACTAGATTTGTAATATGCAGGAGACGAAACGATATATCGAACGATGCGAACGTGTCTTAGCCATTATAACGATATAATTATGTAGGTTATTGTACGACGAAAATCTCATAGGTGATATTGCAAATAATAAAAGTCACTGGGTTTTGCTGGTGGCCCAACTTTACTGACAAAATCGTTGCTTTTTATTTTTCACGGTGCCATGCTTTATTAGGTTACATGTATCTTGTATACCTAAAAGAATCTTACATTCGATGTAGTAATTTATATTATGCAGATATGCTACGTTTGCACCTACGACATTCTTAAAGTCCATTTTTGTATTTAAATTACTACAAAATGTACCGTTAATTCATTCAAATTATCGATAAAGTATCAAACAAGGAAGCAAGGACAGTTGTTGGTCATTACGACGAAAAAGCGAGCAGGTCAACGAACTTATCTCGATTGTCATCTAAATGCTGTGCGAATGGGCGCGCGTAGGCGTAGAGCCAACCAGCATAAATGAGAAAAATGCTATTTTGTTGACTTTTCATGTATAACAAAAATGTACCGTAACTAAAATTGCGATTAACGAACGTACAATTCGTTCTATTCAGCACATGTCGCGTCTATAGTCCAAAAAATGAATTTTTATGCGGCGACACACAACCTTGTATGTAAATCAATGTTTTATGTAATTTATTTTATAACACATATTTTAATCTTAATGCCTATCTAATAAATTATTCTAAGCAGGGTGCATGTACTATACTGTCATTACGAATAATTTGTCATTGTATATAATAAAGAAGATCGATATTTGGATCTTAATTTCTCTATCCATTTGTAACTTGCAAGCGTGTCCAGATGAAGAACTTATTTTAGATATTTCATAAACAAAATGAACGCTTGGAGCGTTTACAATTATTAAATTTAAAATCATTCAAAGTCGTAATAATGACAACTTGTTGCAATGACAATGGGTTTTAATTTATCCTAATATTATTTCATGACTTATTATTGTAACTATTTTATTAATTCTTTTGTCTAAAATTATGTAATTAGCGCCAATGTGTGTATTTAAGTTGATATACTAATTTTATTATTATTTAAGTACACACCTACATAAATAATTTGTTAACAACGTCTTGTTTTATTTCTACATTTTCAGCCATTACAAAAATAAATCCTGAACGTGACTCATTTTTAAAAATTGCCTGTCAATTAAAGTAAAAGTAGTTATGGATAAATTGACTTATAATATTGTTTGTGTAATGACCTTTACGCTTTATATAACTGAACAATACTGTGAATTAGGTCAGTCAGTCAATGGGCGAAAAGGTAAAAATATTTTATCAATCATACTTATATTATTTGACGACACCGGACTCACTGCACCGAGTGTCACGGGTTCGATTCCTTGTTGGGCAAATTTCGAATTATCTTTTCGAATTTTCCCCGATCTTGGTGTTGCTGGAATCGCTCCCGATCCATTGTAAAGTACACATAACATAAGAGTTGCTTAATTTGGGACCATCCCTAGCGGTGGTTATCTACCGATATTTAACGTAAAGATATAAGTATTTACCTACACTAAATACGTTGAGGAAATAATTACTTTTTAATTACTTTATACCTTACGTACAATAAATACTTTTAAAGTTAATATCTTTCCATCGCTTTATTTCAGAATCATGCTGCCACTAGTAATTTGTGTGATGTCAATAAGTGCAGCCTTTGCGACTTCCAATAATCCTTATGAAGTTCATCTCATTAAAGCCGATGAAATATACGCAAAACAAGACACCACGCCGTTGTATGTCTTCAGCGACATAGACAACAGAGACCTAAGAATTCATAATTCAAAATTAACTTTCAATTTTAAACAACTGAGAAGAGACCAGCCCCCGCAATTGGAATTGAGAGAAGAAAATCTTTGGAAATACACGCACAGGCATCCGGCGACAACTACAACCGAACTAATACCATCTTCTATACAAGAATTAATTAACTTAAAAGAAAATGCGAACGAGCATGGGCAATTCCAAGCCCCGATCTCTGTACCAGATTTAAGTAGTAAACATCATAGTGTATTGAAGCCAAGGCCATGGCAAGAAATTCAACCACAACCTAAAAATTGGAATGACTGGAATTACCGGTCAGCTTACCCAGCAAAGATGCCGCCTCCACCGTCAACCCTGAAATGGGAAGATTTGAGGGAAGTTTTACAACGTCAGTCCCACTCTTCAAAGCCTGATTCACATAATAATTCATCATCACCTTTAATATCAGTGCCTCCGGTGATTCAGGATACTCAGAAATATGACAACATAACGCCCCCTATTTCTCGTTCTAAAGCAAGTATTATCGTACCAAATTCTCAAAAAGCTGTCAGGAAAATAAATAAATCAAGACTTGAACAAGAATCACTTTCGCAAGGTCATCTTCGTCCCCATATTGGACATGTAACTCAACATAGTTTTAGAGGCAACCACAAGTTTGGCTGGGATGATATGCAGAAAGAATCTACTAAAACAGTATCAACTACAACTAAAGCTAATGTAAATCGTAATGATAACCCACCGCCCCCTGTACCTACGTTATCACCATGGTACGATGGATATGGTAAATAAACGTAGAGCTGTAAGGTGAATAAAAAACGCCACCACATTTAAATGCCTTTTATTTGATTACTAGCTGTTACCCGCGACTTCGTCCGCGTGGTATTTAACAAAGACACAACCGTTAGCAATAGCCCGCTCGCGCGTTCTTAGCCCGCGAGACCGTCAGCCTTTGTGATAGTAAGTCGCTGGCGGGGGTTGGAGGGGGGGGGGGGGGGGGGGGGTAAAATAAAAGTAGCCTAAGTTACTCCTTGTTACATCAGCTATCTGCCTGTGAAGGTCCCGTCAAAATCGGTCCAGCCATTTCAGAGATTAGCCGAAACAAACAGACAGACAGACAAATATTGTACAAAATGTTGTTTTGGTATTTGTACCGTGTATACATCCAAATACACTTAGTATAAAGCAGTTATTTTAATATCACAAACGGACACTCCAATTTTATTTATTTGTATAGATTGTAGGTTTATCATTCCCTAAAGCTCTATATAATATAAGTAACAATACTATTTTTTAAGTCATACGCAATCTCTGACATGAACGTTAGATACCACTATGTATTAACAATATATCACTATCACAATATAAGTATTGCCTAACAATATAAGGGAAGACAAAAAAAAAAATTAGTTTTCATCAGAACTTAAGTCACGATATATAACGTAAAGCTTTTGAGGATACTGGAATTTTGGGAGGTTAAATATCAAGGGCAAGTGGAATGGCAACTCTAAACTAGGGATCGGGAAGGGGAATAAAGAGTGAAATTCGGAAAGGGAAGGTGGACTCTTGACGTCGTTGTCTGGTTTCTCGATTTCTTCGGAATTCGATTCATTATCATTACCGTCATCTTCCTCTTCATTATCTTGTTCGTTATCAGAATGTTGAGGTTCTGTGGGCACTACTTCATCGGGTACAAAATCTTCCCATTCGTCGACGATATTGGTATCGTTAGGGACAGGCAAATCCGAGGGGTCTAGAGGATCTGGATCTACATTCTCATCATCAGCCTTTTGTACATCGTCGTGGTTGAGCTCTGGAGCCGGCGTTGGGTCCGGCAAGACTGTATCTATGTCCTCTAGAGATACCGGTGTCGCCACCGCGGCCGACACCAACAGCAGTATACCCAATATATACATTTGATATTGTAGATAATAAATGTGTTATTATTATTTGTTTCTAAATTATTGATATTACTCTGGGATCAAATTTGAAAAGTCTACCACTTTTGTAGGACAGCTCTGCTAAGTCGTCTCAACTAAAATTGATTCATAACAATCTTCGAACCCTTTTATATACGACTAAGTTAATTAATAAAACACTTAAATTAATTGAAATACAATTTAAAATCTATATAATATGCCAGTCTTAATTGCAATAAAATTAACATCTTTAAAAATCAATCTGTCTTATCTATTTACGAGATAACTTGTGTAGCGCAGTAAATTTAAATAAATGAAATATACGAACCTACTACTCACTAACTAAATTACCTTCTAAGTAATGAAATAATGCTTACATTTTATAATATTATGTAAGTGGAATAATCAAATAAAATCATTATTGTATCTCAGACTAAAATAAATGTACTTGTCTATAATGACGAAAGCCGGCAACCGTACAGGGTAATTTTAAAAAAACATTGGCATTTGTAGGTATATAGGTAGGTAGGTGTTAGCATTGGCAAAATATAATGACGGTACTCATCTTAAATTCATAATTATAGAAGTATACCTACTGAAAAGGATTCTATTGCAATTTACATGTCAGCCTATAGGCTTTCACACGACTGCGCGTCACAAAGGAGGATGATATGTTTATCAGCCAATGTATGTATGCAGTGGCGGTGTAAGGCGTGGACGACGTGGGCCACTGCCAACGGCCTCGTGGTCCAAGGGACCTTGCGCCTTGAAGATTTACGTACCTATTCAGCGTTCTTCAATTTATGAAATCTAATTTGCTAGAACCACTCAAAGCCGTGATACGAGTCAGAATTTTACTCATCATAAAACTATAAATCCTACCGATTAGCAAGTATCAGGCAATACTTACCTACCACATATTTCGAGCGCTAAGAAGCTCAACTCGACTCTGAAAATCTAGTTCCATTTATTATTTCCGAAAAGTTGTGATTTAGATCTTATCTTTGATGAAAATGTTGAACATGTACACGTTGTAATTTTTGTAAATACTTAAAAAATATTTGATGAACAAGTTCTTACGAAACTGTTTATGGATAAAAAAAATGTTTTTCCAAAAAAGGGCTAATAATAAAATCCACTCCCTACCTATACGCCACCAGAGGACCTCGCACGAATGTTCGTGCCCACATCAAATTTAGTTCGTGCTCCGTCACTGTTTGCATGTTTGTTCCTCTGTGGCGTTCTAGAGACCAAACGCGTGACGCGACTTTGATGATTCTAACGTCAATGCATTTATCTTAATCTTGCGAGTGTCACTAAAGACCTGCCAGTAATCAAAATTCAATACGGCGATAACCAGACGCCATATTGTGAAAAAGAAAGAAATTAAAATAGACGAACTATGTTAAGTGGGTCATTGAATAAGTATTTGAAAATCTACATTACGTTTCTCATATATTATAATGTAGGATTTAAATGGGTATTCTCACTTATATTTTCAATAGGTACTTATAATAAAGCTGTGATAAAGTGCTTATATTATAATCGCATAATAGGTCTTAGATAAAAAGAATAACTAAGTAAGTTAAATAAAAAAAAAGTTTATTAAAAAAATCTAAAAACCTGACTGCGTAATAAATGAACCTCAAATAAATCTAAAAAGAATAAACGAGTCCATTAGAGACTTAGCTGTCGGGACCTATTAAAATATAGACAGGCTACCGTAAACCTAAATATATTTTTTTAGGGTTCGTACACAAAGGGTCCAAACGAAGGTATATTGTTGTGTTTTCGTTGTCTGTTCACCATGTCTACTGCAAGTAACAACAAATACTAAAACCGGTGTCATGTTAAAAAAAAACAGAAAGATAAAAAAAATGTTGCAAAAAAAATATAGTGTCAGGTCACAATAAAATAATTTTGTAAACTGATAATTATCCGTAAGGGGAATGAGTAAGGTTGATAACTATTACATTTTTGTAAACTTCAATAAAAAGTAGAATGGTAACTATTTTATAACTTGTTTTGCATATAACCAGATAGTTCGGTAAACGACCGAGAATAATGTAAGTAAAAATAAATGACTCCACATATTTTTGCACAACTTAATTAAATTCTTTCTTATAATAATCGTTTTATAATGGGATGACTAGTTTAATACATTTTTGCTCTAAATATATAAAAAGCAGTTCAAAATTAAATAGACTCATTCGTTATTGAATAATAACCCTAAACGCATCATCATGGTAAGTAACCAACATTGAAGACAATTCAAAAAATTGCAATAGGCTATTTCGATGCCTCCGAATTAATAATAAGTATTTTTTGAATTCTTGTCTGTATGTTTGTTTGTTCAAGCACTAATAGATAACTACTGGCCTGATTTTAAAGGGTTTTCACTTTTGGATAGCTTATGATTCGACATAATATATAGTAGGGGAGGAGAGTAGTCTGTAACCATTTAATGTCGAGCAGCAGAGCCAAATTGTTGGTAGTGCGGGCGCGGGCGCGGCCAACAATAATTGGAGAGAAATATGAAGTTTATAAATTAATTTCTATGTTTATATGAATAATAATACAAAGAAAATTGAAATTTTTCATTATTTTATTGACTTTTGTGTTTTGCAATTCCATCCTTTAGACGGTTAAAATAAAATAAATATTTCATTTTCAGATTTCATCAATATCTATTTTGTTCCTAGTTGGAACATTGCCTCACTGGACAGTACAGTCTGCGTCTCTCGATTATGAACCAGCTAAGATCACTGTTAACGTTAACGAACATTTTAACAATAACATTGGAACTGCACAGTATGTTCCCGACGTACAGAAGCTATCACCATTTATTCCAAATTATATTCACCAAGGCGCAAACTTTTTCTTCAATCCACAACTATTAGTTTCCCCGAATCACGTCCCTGCACACGTGGAAGCTGTAAATGGTTGTTCGAAAGAAAATAATACTACAACGACCAAACCTCCATTAACGACGATGTGCACTACAACTCCTGAACAACCGAACTTAACAGAAGCACCTGAAACAACAACAGAAAAAGTTATTTTAGCAGACATCATCGAAACTATCAATCCACCATCACCTCCTGACTGTATTAATATGGTTACTGAAGAGCTATTAGAAATAACTCCTCCTCTACAACCAATTATTCCTGCAGATACTATGATTGAGATTCCGACGCCGTTGATTATGCCAGACGCTCCGGAACTGCCACCACTCAACTTGACAGTCCCTATACTAGTTGAAGAAAAACCCGAAGAAGTTGCTAGCGTGCTGCCTGAGCTTCCTCCCTTAGAACTTCCCGAACCTGCTATATTAGAAGACGAAACTATTGTAGAAGTCCCGTCGATATCTGAAATTCCTACAGCCCCGGTACTTCCACCGCTTTTACTTCCTGAATTTCCAGCACCTACTATTATAGAAGAAATCCATAAACCAGAACCATGCATAGAAGAAGTAGTTACGATTAAGGACGAATTGTTTATTCCCAAACCTCCTAAATTATTTGGATTAATTACATCAGTATCAATTCTTGAAGAGAATTGCAAACCTTGCTTAAACCAGGGAAGCAATGTACCAACTGCTGTTCAAGAGTCACCTCTTGTTCTCTCTGATATTATCAAACCATCAGGAAAACCAACTAAGACTATTGTACTCTTGCCAACCATTTCAGAATTGCCTTTAATTCCGATTCCTAAGTTACCGCTTGATATAGTTATTAGCGAAAAAAGTAAGAGTGCCCGACTTGTGTATCCTACTGCCTGCGCTCATAATATCATTGCGGATCGCATAGTACCTAATATAATACTTAGTGAAAATTCTCCCAAGCACCTCAAATTACTTTCTGTGCCAGCAGCATTGAAGTTCCCAGTCAAATATAGGAATTAATTAATTTTGATGGCTTCTAAATAAAAAAACAAATGTAAAACATTTTTTTTTATTTCACTGACCTAATATAATTACAGCTATATGTGTCATACCAGCTACGCATTCCTTGGAGTAAAAGACAAAGAAACTGGTTTATCGGGTTTGTTTATAAGGAGTGTTCGAATCCCGAGCGCTTCACCCATCCATTTCATATCGAATTCACGTAACATCTAAAATTTTAAATTTACATCCTCAAAATCTCGGTATAAAGACAAGATTAATAATTTTAAAATTAAAATACGGCATCTTACCCGCATTAAAATAATACTCATATTTTGCTCTGCTAGCCTTCTAGCTATACATGATCGAGGTCCAAAACCAAATGGTAAACTTAGGAACGGATGAATGTTTTCGTAATCCTTTGACCCTCTTAACCATCTTTCTGGTTTGAACTTCACGGGCTCCTGAATATATTGCGGCAGACGAGATGCTATCATATTTTGAGTCACTATTACCGTCTAAAATAAAACAACGATTATTATAGGTACCTACTGATTGTCTTCAATAGGTAATAGAATAGTAATGTAAACGTAAATGTTATACTCACTCCTTTAGGAATCAGATAACCTCTCAAAGAAAAATCTTTTTGTGTTAAACGGCCCACCCCTATAGACACTGGATTTAAACGCAGACTTTCTTTAATGCAACTCCTAACATAAACAGCATTCAATATTACGTCTGAGGTGATCTTTGAACCTTTTGTAGGAAGAAGCGTAGCTATTTCCAAGAACAACTTATCTTGAATTTCCGGATTCCGGCTAATATGATATAAAGCAAAACTCGTTGCATATGCGGTCTAGAAGAAATGTTAAAATAAGTTAACAAAATTATTAAGTTAATAAACAATACAAGTACCTATGTATGTATAATATAAATTTGTACAATAATTACCGTGTCAATAGCAGCCATTAAAATATCAACCATCATCCCCATAATATCCTTTAAATCTAGATTTGGTTGCTGCAGAAAATGTTCCAAAAGTGATTTATGGCTACTGTCTGTAGTTTCGAAGAAATTAACTTTCTTTAGTAAGATTTCTGTGGACACTCTGCAAATAAAAAAATCTCTGAATTCGGAAAATAGGTACTTTGTAAAACTATCACGTTTGGAAACAGACCAAATCCACGTACTTTTCTAAACATTCTTGAGAATCTACAAGTTTCCTGTAAAGGGGCGTGCGAAAAATCTTCCAAAGGAATCCTTTGTCCAATTTCATTATTCCACAATTAGAACCGAAAGCTGCTTCAATCGTTTTACTGCTTCTTGATTCTGGTTCTTGTTCTTGCGGCGAGAAACTTTGAAAACGCTCATTAAAAGCTACCTTACCTATTACTGCAATACGAAAAAGCATTATAAGTAGGAAGCTTATGTTATGAACATACGTCACAAATAAATTAAATGTTTAACGTTATAAAAAAATGCATGAATTACCTTCTAAATTGAGTCTATTCAAATACGGTAGAAAGTCTTCTTTGTATGTTACCTTGGTATCTTTAATCCATTGAACAAAATCTGTTACGACTTCATCAGTGCTTTCTACGTGGTTTCTCACACTTTGAGGGCTTGTGAAATTCTTTTGAAACATACTTCTTAGTCTCCACCATTCGGGCCCATTCCTAAAAATGGTTACAAGTTTAACTAAATTTAGTACTAGGCACCTACCTATATACTTACTTACTACGATTAGAAATACACTTATCTACCACAATACTATACTCGCACATTGTATCGATAAAATAGTTTTCTATAATATGCTAGACTTCCATTAACAAATACCGGGCCAGTAGAGTTACAATATATATCTAAGGTACTATATATAAGGGTACAAAGGCTGCATTTATCTCTTAAAAAACCCAGCTATCACTTTGACCTTTGTCGATTTCCAATCTAGGGCTTTGTTGGACTCAGTAATAATATTATAGCGCAGAATATTTCACAGTCACTAATAAACATAACGCATCAGGTTACAAAAATAATTACGTGGATAACATTCCACCAGTGTTATAAACGTCTGGTTTATTTGTGCGGTAATGGTACATAGCCACGTGACTCCTCCGAGCAGGATACCGGTCGGTTTGCCGGAACACCACTTCAATGTCTTCGGGATCAAATACATGGAGCACTCTGACGCCGGGAGCTTCTCGAACCAGACTGCCATACCGTCGCCAATTAAGCCACGCGTTCTTATCTAGCGCTTCTGCATCGTAATCGCCTGAAATATTGTGAATGAGAAGGTGAATTTGACAGATCGAAAATCTTCTCGTCTAGCTGTAGGTATAGTGGCTCGATTCTCTGCTTACCGATATAAACGAAAGTTAGGGATTGATTCCAGTATGGAAAACTACTGGTATCGAGTTTTGAATAACTACTACTGATTGCCTACTAGTGTAGCAATAGGTAAATCTTTGTAAGATTGAAAGAAATAGACAAAGTATTGTGTAAATAGGTACCTAGGTAGCTAACTAAGCACACAGGAACGAGCCCAAGCTAGTTTCTTTGTATGGAGAAAACAAGACCATAAATTAGGTAAATCACTTACCGATCAAGGGCATATATTTATACAACGTTCCAATAACAGGATAACTCTTGGGTCCGGGAATTTCATCAAAAGGCAATATAACCGGCTCGACATTTTCTTTCACAGGATTCACTACGTTTGATATGCGACTCACACAATATCTACTTTTCGCTAGACAATTTCGTTTAATCGAAATACTATGCATTATTATTACAAGAGATTGCAATGCGACCGAATCGTGTGGCGTTACCGACCCAAATCATCGAATTACAAAAAGATCCTGGCCTCGCGAAATTATGCGCATAACATAAATAAAAGTCGAAGAAACCTCTCGGATCAAGTTATTATGCCTGCAAAAGAAAGAAATGTCTACACGCAATAGACTTGCTGGATCCGAATGCGCTCAAATGCGGCGAATGCGATAAAATTAGTTTTATTTCAGTATGTAGTTTTCGCGTACATACTCGTATATAAGAATTTAATACATTATTAGCGACATTATCAGATAGTGCAGTAATGTAGCGAAGTGTTTTAAAAAAAAACAATGGGTTCCATGCCCTGCTGGGGAAATTAAATTTTCGACAATCTAATGATGCAGTTTTAGTTTTCATCAAAATCGGTATCTCGACTCCATTAAACATTTTTCGCTATTCCCTATAGTTTTGGAATTGGCCACTCAAGCACGCCCACTTGAAAATTCACCTGTAGGTAAGCGTAAATATATAAGATTTCCGCATAGAATAAAAATAATTATATATAAATTCTTTGGATTTCAGATATTTTCTAGTAGTGTCCCACAGCTTTTACTAATCAATAGGCGAAGGGATTCAGAATCAGAATCAGAATATTTTTATTCACGTAGACCATTATTGTACAGTACTTATGAATCGTCAAGTTACAAAAATATTATGCTACTGCTTTACCACCCGTTCGGAATGCCGTTCCTATGGAGAAGAACGGGCAAGAAACTCCATGGTTGCTCTTTTTTTAAAATAGATCTTTTACATTTTTGAGCAATACATTGTTATAGGTATGTGAGAACAATGTATTAATTTCATAATCATGTAGGTACTACTGGAATTAATAGATATTTAACATTCGGGCAAGGCCGTAGCCAGCAATTCACTTTGTATTGGGGATCGAAATCTTCTTCTTCTTTCTTTACGAAATGAGATGCGATGAAATAAAATGGATATGAAAATGGCCTCACCCACAATTTAGTGGGTATTTGGCCAATGTCAAGTAATTAATAGCAATAACACAATCAATAAATACACATCTATACATCTATACATATAAATAAAATTGGAGTGTCTGTTTGTAATATTAAAATAACCGCTTTTTACTAAGTGCATTTAGATGTATACACGTTACCTATACCGAAACAACATTTTTTACAATTTTTGTCTGTCTGTCTGTCTGTCTGTCTGTTTGTTTGTTCCGGCTAATCTCTGAAATGGCTGGACCGATTTTGACGGGACTTTCACTGGCAGATAGCTGATGTAACAAGGAGTAACTTAGGCTACATTTATTTTAGAAAAAAAATAGGATCTCACGAAAAAAATTAAAACCAATGTTGCAGCGCAGCGCCTGATTAAGTTTGATAGCAACAACCTGCAATGCGTCCCGCGGGCTCAGAATGGGCGAGCAGGCTGTTGTCAACAGTTGTCTTTGTTAAATACCACGCGGACGAAGTCGCGGGCAACAGCTAGTTATAAATAAAATAATGGATGTGACATGATGATATGAAAATGGCGTGTCCGGGATTGAACTCGAACACTGGTCTTCTTCTTCTTCTTTCTTTACGAAATGAGATGCGATGAAATAAAATGGATATGAATATGGCCTCACCCACAACTTAGCGGGTATTTTGCCAATGTCAAGTAATTAATAGCAATAACACATTCAATAAATACACATTATAAATAAAATAATGAAAGTGACATGATGATATGAAAATGGCGTGCCCCCTCTCTCGAACACTGGTCTAATGTGTCGTGTAAATCGGTGTCAAAGTCAAACCTCAGTGTCTGTCAAAAGTCTTGTCAAAAGCAGCGTAACATATGAGCTTGCCTTTCCACTGTAATTCGCATTTCGTTTTGTAAAGAAGAAAAAGCTTTTTATTTCATTGCATTTAATTTCGTAAAGCAAGAAGTTTTATAAAATTATTTACTTAATTTTGTCCTAATTGTGATCTATAATTAATATTCTTACAGTTGCGTATTAAAAAAAATAAACAATTAGCTTCAAAAACTAGCTTTCAGTGCTTAGGTTATTCTTGATATTTATAAACCTTGCTGTGGTATCAATATATTTTAACAATAAATTATGAATATTCTCAGACAATTGTGTAATATCCAAATAGTCAAAGCAACCAGAAAGCCACTTTTAAAAAATAATTGTATAGTGAGACATGGTAATTTAAGAAGTTATATCCTCGGGATTGAGACGTCGTGTGATGATACTGGTTGTGCTATTATTAATCAGAAAGGTGACTTATTATCAGAAGCTGTTCATTCTCAAAATCTTATCCACTTAAGAAATGGTGGAATTATACCTGATGTGGCACAAGATCTTCACAGAGAATACATTGAGCCCATTGTTACTAAGACATTAGAAACAGCCAATTTGTCAATGGCAGATATTTCAGCTATAGCAGTTACACTAAAACCTGGGCTAGCACTGAGTCTTGCTGTGGGAATGAAATATGCAAAGCATCTAGCCCGTCAGTATAATAAACCAGTAATACCCATTCATCATATGCAGGCACATGCACTTGTAGCTAGAATGCATCATAACATACCTTTCCCATTTTTAGTACTACTCATTTCTGGTGGGCACTGCTTACTAGCTGTGGTTCAAGATGTTGATCATTTTCAATTACTTGGAGAAAGTATAGACCTTGCACCGGGTGAGATCTTTGATAAAGTAGCCCGAAGAATGAAACTAAGGAATGTTCCTGAATATGCTAAAATGTGTGGTGGACAAGCAGTTGAAGCAGCGGCATCAAAAGCAACCAATCCTCACATGTTCAAACTGCCTCTACCAATGGTGGACTATAAAGATTGTAATTTCAGTTTTAATGGATTGAAAACATCAGTCCTCCTCCACCTACACAAAAAAGAGCTGGAACACAAAATTGAAGCAGATAAATTAATACCAGAGGTAAATGAATTATGTGCAGCAATGCTCATGGCAACCTCAAGACATTTAATTCACAGAACTCAAAGAGCTATGGCATTTTGTGAATTAAATGGTCTCTTACCAGATAATAACAAACAAATTGTTGTATCTGGTGGAGTGGCATGCAATAATTATATCTTCAGTGCTTTAGAAATGTTATGCAATGATTCCTGCTATAAGATCTACAGGCCATTTCCTAGATTATGTACAGATAATGGAGTAATGATAGCTTGGAATGGCTTGGAAAAATGGAGAAATGGTATAGATATAATAACAGATTTATCCTCATTGGACATAGAAGCAGCTTGTCCAATAGGAGAAAACCTAATTCCTAATGTCATAAAGGCTAAAATAACTACAAAATTAATGAAAATTAAACAATCATTGTAACTCAGATATATTTTCTTGTTTTATTGAACTTTTTTTAAGATGGCATTCTGCTACAAAATAATGCCATTTTGGCCAATGTCGAGTTTTCTTGGTTATTATTAATCAAAGAAATACATATTTTTTAAAATAAAACAAAATAACTTCACAGTTCAGCTTCCCGCTGAAATTGTTACTATAGTGAGGTGAGACCCTAAATAAATGCCATGCCGGTGTGGCTATAAATTGAAACATTTGTCGCATTGTAAATTCCAGTTTTCTCCATAAAATTCGATGAAAGTTTACATAAATAAAAATACCGCCAAAACGCGGCCTCCGGGTCACGTGACCCTTGTGGAAAATGTTTCTTTGTTGAAAACTGTAAATCTCAAAATATTACCAAACTCGTATTGACAACCTGACACTGATTGCGACCTTGTGACGTCACAACGCATCAAGCAATAATCCAGAGCGTTTTTCATCACGTGACCGAACCAAAAAATCTTTATTTTATGATTTTAAATTGTGGCCATCCTAAAAGATAACTTTTTATAACTATTCGGCTTGATTTTTCTGCAAAAATATGGATTATTTTCTTTAAAGCTTATTTTCATACAGTCACCCTATTATGGGCATTTACAGAATATTGTTGTTTTTTTTATTTAATTAGTGTTTTAGGGAATCTTAATGATTGAGGTAGCCTTTGAACGACTGGAAAACACAAAATATCATAGTAAATCTAGGATAATTCTTAACCTATGGTCTGGCAATACCGCATTGGTAATCAATCACTCTACAAAAACTGTATAATACTACTGATAGGCTCCAAAGGGCCAGTACCCAGGGCCGGAAATCAAAATTAAATAAATTAACAATCACTCGCACACTTCAATCTTCACTTCAACCACTTTCATTCATTCAAATTCATAGTTCATTGCAAGCAATGCAAATTTTGTATTTGTATTTTGCAATCGCATTTGGAGTGCAGTATAAAAATACAAATCTATAATGTTACAAAAATTATAGTATGTAACATCGCGCAGCTGCCAAATAATGTGCAGCGACGTAACAGGTGTACTAATTAAACTGTGCAGATATTGATACATACATACTGAATTTGTACAATGGATATTCTTCAGAAAATTTACCGAAATATTAGACAGCAAATTATTAAACTACCGGAAGCAGTGCCGAAAACTGTGGAATTGGTAAATAAAACAGTGGGCAATGTTAACTTACCGCCCTTCACTAAAGACAATGTGTTGTACTATTATTTACCTATACAAGGTTTGGTTAGTTACACAACATTGTCAGTAAGTGTTATGAACCCTCATTTGATGGTCAGGTGTGTATTGTTTCGGGCAACCAACATACTTCATATTTTATGTACCTTCATTGAATATTGTAATGCTTGTGTATTTTATTCTTGGGTTACAGATTGTTTCCAAAAAGGGATGTGACTGATATCTTGTTTTTAACTGCCGGTGGTGGTGCTGGGCTCTGGCTATGGGCGAGACCACATATGGCAGCAGCAGCCCCTGCACGCCGTTTCTCCTGGGCCTTTCTTGGAGGTTGTCTATGGCCCCTAGGATCAATTTTCCTATGGGCTATCTTAAGAAGTTCAGTCGGGCAAAAACCAGTGTTAGGCACAATGTTAGGTGTAACTACAGGAGCTATGCTTACTAACATTGCTTTAGATTATTTCCATTATGTGGAACTTATGTTTTGTGGTGAAGTCCATCTACCAGATGAGACATATAGCCCACACAGTGATGATGAGAAATATGATATTGATATTTAAATCTGGGCTTGTTATGGAATAAATTGCTTTGGTCAATGTATTCAAATTTAATGTAGGTACAGAGGGAATATTTTATTTTGGTAGTATGTAAGTCAATCTGGATGTTATTATGCACTTTTCAATAATATGTTGATCTTGTATTGTATTACTATTTATGTATGAAGTCTAGTCTTTCACTAAGTGCTTTGAATAAATTATGAAATTCATAACATTCATTTTTGTACCCTCCATTACACACAATAATCTGGCTCTTCCCATTTATTTCTACCAGATAAATTGATTCATGGTAGAATAAAGCAATTACATGTATGCACTGTAGCATGTGCATATATAGTACAGATACAGGAACGTGAGTATATATAGTAAAAGTAAAATCTTTTTGTAATCTTTTATTCAAAACTTGCAGTTATAATAGAAATCATTTATTATTTAATTATTCTGAGGAGGCTTAGACCACTCCACATTAAGAATCAAGTGGTCATAACCGTGGCCATTGAGAGTTTGGATAGCCTTGGCAGCATCAGCACGGAACTTGAAGTGGACATAGGCAAATCCTTTGCAGAGGCCAGTACTCTGAAAACAAAACACAGTCTTAACCACACTAGGGCCTACTGGGCCTCGATAATCATGTGCCTTATTAGTCACTGCTGAGATTGTGAAACCTGCGATTGAATCTACAGCCACCCAGTTTACATGATTTAGTTAAAACTTATTGGCCACATGTAAGCTCGCAAATAGGCGAGCAACAGGAATAGACAAGTTGAAAGTAGACTAGTCTTTCCATCTCGTCCATCTGGGTGGAAAGAACTACAAAATAATTAGCATGGTCCTAATGTTAGCTGAATGCTGTGAGATTTTTAAGTTGACCCGCTATTTATAAACTGGAAATGTGTAAACTGAAATTCGCAAATAAATAAAATAAAGTTATTCTAACCTTTTCTTTGGCAAGATAGAGCTTTTGAACTGGACCAAAGCCCTTGACAAGGTCGTCAAGATCCGCCTCCACTGCGAAGTTACTAAGATTGGAAATACGAATAGCAGCAACGTCGTCGCGACGCGCGCCTGGCGGCTCGCGGCCGGTACCGCGGACACCGCCGCCCTCGCGCATGTACGGAGCGACGTACTTGTTCGTCGGAGTGGTTTTTTCTAAAAATTTAAATAATTACATGTTTTGCAATTTTAGGATCACAAGATAGAAGAAAACTTCTCATCATGAATATGATAAATGTTTTCACATGTAGGTATAGGTTCTAGGTTAAATATCTAAACGAAATTGAAATAACATATCAGTTATATAAAATATATTATAATCATTTCCATCCATAAACAGCTGTTTATTCTTCTTTTTGGCCTTATTTGTGTAAGATATTAATCTATTCATAAAACATTGTGAGATGGTGTAAAATCTTTATCAGATATAATAAAAAGGAATTGGAATTTGTTTTAGTATTACCTGCAGCTTTGGCAGCAGCTTCAGTAGCCTTAGCCTGAGCGAGTTGGGTATGCTTGAATGGACAGCTCTGGGAGAAATGCTCGCCCTGGCATGTTCGGCACTTTACAAACACCACTGCACCCCTTTGAGCCTTAAAATAAAAATGATAAAATAATTGAATAAAGATAAAATATTTGAACGCAAGCTTGTGCTAGAAGTGGATCAATATCAAATGTTTCATAGCCCGGCAGATTGGGAATTGAACCTGGAGCTTTTCAGTTATGGAGCAGCTTCTCTAACAAATAGGCTAATAAAATTGTAACAATCTAACATTAATAAGTATGTTTGTCTATGACATTCTGCATTTTATTTTAGAAGTTACCTTGAGGGCATCCAATTCACCCTCATCTGGACGCTGGCTCTCCTCCTTGCTAGTAATGAACTGCATATAGACATCTTCAGCAACATTGGTGGTGGCAGGATTAGGTCCTGGCTTGTCACCAGCAGAGTCTCCAAATTTGCTCCAAGTTTTGCGTTTGGCAATACTCTAAAATCAATAAAAACTTTTTTCTTCAAGATGTAGGAATGTTTTATTCTAAACTATTACACTATTCACTGCTAAGTTGTAAAAGACATATTTTGAAGATTTTAAAATGTTATAAATACATAGGTGTTTTGCCTATAAAGATTCAGGAAGCTTAGTAAATGTTTTAATGGCAACAAATACATATTGAATGATCAAATCATTCCATTTACAGCAACACCCCTACAGTCACATTCCACTTACCTGGTTAATGTATAAAAACATTAGGTTGCATGATAAGTATTTTTGATTACATTTACTCCCAAATTAATATACATCCTTTAACTTTATCAATTGTCATATAGTACCTACTGCACTCAAGAGTTTTTTTCGCAAAGTACTATAATATGATGTCCGATAAAGTTATAGAACATCTATAAATTCTGTAGTTAAAGTTCTCAATAAGGACCTAGTATTATATGTGTATATTGTTATATGAAATGATTAAGAAATCCAAACATACCGTTGACACTACACGCTTTTCAATTTTATATGTACGAACAATTTTCACTTTCTTGTTGTCATTATCATATTTGTACTCAGTCACAATCTTCAAGCCATTTTCAACAACCTCTGAGGGGGGTGGCAATGCTCCCTGATCAATCTCAACCTCATCAGCCCATGAGGACTGGATTTCATCAGCAACTGGCATCTGTTATAATTCAAATATTAACATAATGATAATGAAATTGATTTTTCATAAGTGAAATAATTTCGTAAAAAGGTAACATATATAGAATTCATATGAATAAATAACATAGATTGAAGCTCTACTACGAAGTGCATTTACCATAATAGATTATGTGGCATATTTTGTAGGATAAATAGCCACTGAATATTTATCAGATACGTATATACTCTCACTATTCAGATGATGTCATTACAATATGAATTATGAAGACGTTGAAAGGGCTTATAAAACCTCATATATATATTAAATAACCAAACATGACAAAAGCCTTTCTTGGTTAGAAAACGTGAAGGCTAGTAATTTTTTTGTAGAAATGATGAATACTTACGATTTTGTTCAAAAACAACAATTCCTAATTACTTAGTTTCTGTGATGCTGTTCTTAGATGTTATTTTATCTGACAGCAGATATAAAAATGGAAGATGGTAGGTATTCTCAATGGTATTCCTAATAATTTTTTCATGCATCAATGAACCATTTGACAAATCACAAATAACGTCCAACTCCAAGTTCCGTCCAGTTATTATCATAGACTAGACAAAGAAGCAACTTTATTTTAGTAATTCCCATCTCTAGTTTGCCTTTGGTTTGGTTGATTCACAGACGAACTAGAGATGCTGTTCGTTCATTCATTGAAGAATTTGTTCTGTGTTAGCTTGTGCGCTGTATATCCTTCCTACAATATTATAGATAGGTATTTACAAATCGGAATCAGTGTTGCCAGATTGGGTATTTTTTTCGCAATTCTGGGTAAAAATTTTGGCTCTGGAGAAATTTTTTAGAAATGAAATTCTTGGAGAAAAATTTGGAGAAAAAAAAATACCATGGAGAATTTTGGGTAATTTTTAGTTTCAGTGGGATTACCTGTAGGATGACCACAACCCATTTTACGAACGCACGCGTTAAACCATCTCGCACAATGGGGATACGTAACGTAAAAAAAAAAAAAAAAAAAGGTCATTCTGCTGCTTCAGTTTGGAAAATAGAACAGTATTTCAAGGAAAAAATAAGAAAAGGCAAAAAGCTAAGCCGATATTATTAACTTTTTGCCTTTGGGTAAAACTCAAGCAAATTGTATCATTTTGGAGAAAAATAATTTCAAATTTGGGTATAAATAGAAAATCACATCTGGCAACACTGATCGGAATGCAACCCTAGTAGTCTGTGGTGTGCTGTTGGAGAATATATTTTGTGAGTTATAGTAATTATAAGACAAGCGTTTATAACTATCTACAGTGTCTACTGAAGTTAAAATCGCAAAGTTGGATAGGGGTACACATTGTACTCGATTTTGAATCACGACTCAGCGACTCAAGTATTTTGGAAAATATGTCAAAACATTGTGGCAGATCCAGTTTTTTTCCTATTTGTGACCATAGATTACCTATATTACCATCATTATGTTATGTGTACAAGTTTTAATGTGGGCAGCTGGCTTGCTACTTGGCCATTCAAATTTACGGAACAAAACAAGTTGATATTTAAGTTATCACATAATTGAATTATATTACATCAATACCTACGGTACATGTAACAATTTTGATTCAACTGTATTGCGTAAAATAATAGGTAATACTCGGCAGGTCAGAGATTTATGTATCTGATATTGTTTGATAAATTTATGTTGAGATGACAAATTATTAAGTAGTTACTACATTTGGACATTCAATTTTCTATTGTGACCATAGAAATAGCTTCAAAGATGTGTACTAATACATTTTGCATTTCCAGGTGGTCAACAATAAAATGTTGCGTTTCCTCAGTAGGAGGGGGCGTTCCTCAAGTCAAAACAGAAACAAGCAGGCACTTAAGGCTTCAAGTAACAAAAATTTAATACAATGCAAGGTAATGTTGCTAGATGATACTGATTTATCTATAAATCTCTCTAAAAAAGCAAGTGCAGGTGACCTTTATGAGCAAGTTTTTTATTCACTAGACTTAATAGAAAAAGATTACTTTGGACTGCAGTTTACTGACACCCATAATGTAAAACACTGGCTTGATCCTACAAAAACAATTAAAAAACAAGTCAAGATTGGACCACCTTATACATTGAGACTGAAAGTAAAGTTTTATTCCTCTGAACCCAACAACTTGAGAGAAGAGTTGACAAGGTATCAGTTTTTCCTGCAATTGAAGAAAGATATATTAGAAAGTAAACTGGAATGTCCACACTCAACGGCTGTTGAATTGGCTGCACTGGCCTTGCAATCAGAGTTAGGGGACTTTGATGATCATATTCACACACCAGCTACAGTCTCTGAGTTTAGATTTGTACCAAATCAAACTGAAGAAATGGAAATTGAAATATTAGAAGAGTACAAGAAGTGCAAGGGACTTACACCTGCCCAGGCTGAAGTGAATTACCTGAATAAAGCTAAGTGGCTTGAAATGTATGGTGTTGACATGCACATTGTTTTGGGTAAAGATGGATGTGAATATCACTTGGGATTGACACCCACAGGTATCCTTGTCTTTGAAGGGCCACAAAAGATTGGACTGTTCTTCTGGCCCAAGATAAGCAAACTGGATTTCAAGAAAAAGAAACTAACATTAATTGTTGTTGAAGATGATGATCAAGGCCGTGAACAAGAGCACACATTTGTGTTTAGGCTGCACAATGAAAAAGCATGTAAACATCTTTGGAAATGTGCTGTTGAACATCACACTTTCTTCCGCTTGAGAGCCCCTGTGAAAGGTCCTTCTGCTCGTCAAAACTTCTTCCGAATGGGTTCTCGATTCCAATATTCAGGTAAAACAGAATATCAAACTACACAACAAAACCGTGCTCGGCGCACAGTTCAGTTTGAAAGGCGGCCCAGTCAGCGGTTTGCGAGGCGACAGAGCCATGTTTTACGAGAACGCGAAAAACAAAATGTGTCCAAGGTGGAGACCGCTGCACAACTTGATACAACTGTTGCGCTTGAACCTATACCGAGCACATCGGTGGATGTTGCAGTACTTGTGCCTGACATTGACACATTGTCAAGAAAGAGTAGTGCAAAATCTCAGAAGTCTACTTTAATTGAAACTGAGTGCAGGGCTGAAATTGGGGAGCCATCAACTAAAAACCTGATGAATGAAGAACCTGCTGAAGAAGTATTGATGTCAAAGGATGATGCAATTAGTAACAAAGTCTTATTCAAAATGGATAAATCTATGAATGAAGAAAAGAAAAACAATTTGGCTCAACTTGTAATCAATAAGCCAACCTGTAGCTGCTCACCGGTCACAGAATCTAACCCGCTGAATGATCTTTTGATGAGCTTGGTCAAAGAGAAATTAAACAATGATGACTCTAAAAATGAGATAAAGAAAGATCAGTTGGATTCGGCTAGTGACAGAGAAGTACCTAATAACCAAACAAAATGTTACTTGTCTTCTACTAAGGCTTTACCACCTGGCCAATTAAAATGTAACAATATATTGAAAGCTAGGGAAAATGAGGTCAAAATAATTAATGAATCTACTAACATCAATCTCTCTATACCATCCACACCATCACCTAAAATTCTGAATGAACCAACAAATCCAATTAATTCTCAGTATGTGTCCATAGTTGTTGTAGAACCACCCCATAGTCAGGCTAAGATGGCATCTCCTAAACCACCGGCGAAAAATGAAGACATATCACCTAAATCTCAACCCATATCATCTCTCTCACCATGGCTTGTCACCTCGGAACCCAGCTCCCCATCTGGCATTGGAGAAAAAGACATTACTATAATTCACCGTAAGTCTGTTATTACTACGCAGCTATAAATAGCTTGTTGACTTTTATTAGAACATATTATTATGCATTTATAATAAGAATAGGACTGAAAGCTATATTTTATTTTGTTATACATTCCGTGTGTCGTTAGTACAGGACGCGAGACATAATGGTGTCCTGACAGTCCCATTCTTTTCTTATATGCTTTTTACTTTTAAGAATAGTTAAATTTTAAATATTTGAATAATTATAAATATACTTTAGTGCCTTATTCGCCTTTTCGAGTTCTGGAATTGTTATGTATTGATAAAACGAAGGAAAAGTACTCTGAAATTATAATGATAATTTCAGATGTAATTTCCCACCACAAAAAAATTATGCAACTGCATACATTCCATGAACCATATAAATTACTTTCGCTTTCAAAGTTTCGCAGGAAACCTAAAGCGAGATGATGCCTTGCCACAATAAAAGACAATACACATGGCTTCATTTTGTTTTTACAATTACACTTTTAAAATATTTAGGCAATTACTTAAAAACGTGAAGGCTTAGAACATAATTAAATTACGAAAATATATACAATTTACTTACATTATACACAAGTAGTAGTAGTATACTTATTATATTCTTATTTTACTCAATAAATTAGGCTTGTTAAATATTTTTTGGTACTTAATTAATAAATTTGTACTTAATATCTATATTTGGGGACCATAAGTTAATTTGATGAGTAAGTTTATTGAGACTGAGGAGTTTCAATAATGAATTAATGCAGACTATTAACATTCCTTGTTACAATTTGTGATAGCTATTTGGAACCGTCCTTTTTTAATTAAGCAAGCAATTATTATAACTAATCCTTTTACGAGAACAATAACGTACTGGTTAGTAATAAGTACAACATATCAGTATTAAAAACGTATAAAAAGTTAACAATGATCTAGACGAGCGTGCCATAGTGTTTCTATCAGAAACTGTCGTATAAATTCTCTTGGAAAATAAATTTTAATTCTGTATAAACATTGCTTACCAAATCTATATTCTAACCCCAAATTTATAGATGTATAACTTAATCAAACATCATATAGTACTGTGCACAAGAGATTTGCCTTACGCATTAATATATGATATTTGATAATGTTATGAAACTATCAATTTGAGGGTATATATATAAAACAAAGTCGTGGTAGTTACACCATGTATAAATCAAGAACGGGTGGGCCGATTTGTATGATCTTTATTTTTTGAATTTGTACCCTGCCCCGAATAGCATAATAACTATTAAAATATGGGAAAAATTCACTAAAAATAAATAATAAAGATAATTTATTTTCTCATACATTTGAATATGAGGTGGCACGAAGTTCGCCGGGACAGCTTGTATGTAATAAGAAGTAGTATATACTTAAGTATTATACTTATGGCGTTCACATCACTTATTATTATTTCAGTAGTGGATTTACTCTGATAATGAACTGGAATTGAATAGAATAAAATATCAATGAGGCAACTCTGGGTTGGTTCATTCGACTTGAAGGAGTAAAGCCCAACTATTATTGTTGTAGGTTGGTTTTGGAGTTATGAGCTACCATCTAGCCTTATCACACCACATTTAGCTGTAGGTAATTAGGTATGCAAGTTCGAAAATTCCGAATATACTTAAGTATGATTACTTATACCGAGAATCTTCGGATGATTCTCATAAGTAGAACATGTCATGATCCTGCCCTAAGTTCTTAGTGAAATCCATATAAATTTTAACCTTTTACTTATATAATTTACTTGCATACAATTATGTGTATAGATTAACAGCCAAATGGATAGAAGTTTTTATCAATTAACAATAGCGTTACAAAGGACTTTTGTACTATTTGATAAATGATAGTAATGCTATTTTAAATACCACTCCCACATACAGCCGAAAGACATCCTCTGCAGGTCTCTCCCAATAACTTCCATACAAAACGAGTGTCCGCAGTAAATTGACGAAAACTTCTATTAATGTTGGAGTATGTAGATAAGGATTTTGTTCATTTTACTTTATAGATGTTTATATAACTCGCCTATGTACTTTATTTAAATATATAAGTAAGTAATATGATTTATTATCAATCAGTCAGCACATTTATATTTTGAAGTGATACTAAAAATATGTATACATATTCTCTTTTTTAATTTGCTAATTAGAATGAATGGTAGTTTGGGAACAATTATACAATCGAATCTCTGATTAGTAATGACTGACTGGCTACCTGCCTACTAGAAAAGCGAATACTATACTGAGTACCTTTTGTATAGAGAGAGGTGCACATTGTAATCAGGAAATCACATTAAAGTAATCTTAGAAAGTCGTCTTGTACAACGTGTGATTGAACTGAATTCAAAATAAATTTATTCTGAATCAATATTAGAATCCGCTAGCCGATTTTTTTATGGAGGCATATTATTAATGTAGGTAAGACAAATTTATGTACAAACCAACTTCTGGGCCTTTTCAATTTATACATACCGCTGTATGTAGGTAGGTACCTAACTGGGTACCGAATGAAATGACTACGCTCTCATACTTTGAGAGAATTATCTAATGGATGGATTTAATGTATTCGTTGCATAAAGATAATGCAATGTATGTTTTTACCGACTGCGCTGGAAGGAGGTAATGTTTTTAATAAAGTGATGCATGACAAGAATTATTATCCTGCCTTTATAATACAAATATTAATATTAGTAGAGATAAGACAAATTATTTTCGCATATTATAGAACTTTATATTGTACTTAGTATATAAATATAAGGGTTTACCTATAAAGATATTTTTGGTTATTTGTATGGTTTTTATGACAAATTACAATAAAATATTTATTTCAAGTCCTTACTTTTTATTTTTAAGTACCTTATATTATTATAATCGCTAATTTTATCAGTACGTACTGTAGGTTCAGTCATTAGATACGTTCCCATCCACGTTCAGCTAATAAATATAAACATATGTAGGTATACAAGTTATTTTTTTTAAGTGAGCATGGATGGCCAAATGCGAACATATATGGAATGAAAAATGCTGGGAGGACTGTTGAGACCGATTTTGGTGAAAACTTAAACTTCATCTTTAGATTATAAGAAACAATTTTCATAACCAGGAATTGTAACTGATTTAGAAAAAAAGCATCACTGGATTATTTCACCATCTGATAATGTCGCTAATAAGCATCAAGTTCTGGAAAGTAAAGACATGCGGTAAAGTAAAGATTTTTTTAAGAAAATACTGCTTAATTATCTTGCATTGGATATACCTAGAACCAACGCCTAGAACCTCTTGGATAGATTGATAGATGAGCTGATCGGTGATTCGATGGACCTTTGCATTGAAATAAAAAGTAGTACGTGCACTTCCGAAAACAAAGTATTTCCCTTTGCAATTTCAAATATAAACACACGGCCAAGTACTTCAAACGCAAAAAAACAATATGGTTCTCATCACGCCCTCGGACCTACTTACTACATATTTCCTTTTTTGAAAAGGATCATAACGACACATCAAATACAAAGGTACATGTCACAAATTACATCATTACAGTTGTGGGTGAGGCCATATTCATTTTATTTCATCGCATTTCATTTCGTAAAGAAAAAAAAGATAACTGACAATTTAATTCGAATTTGTTATTTATGTAAACGTAAAATATTTTATAATTGTGACCTATATATTAGTTAACAATGAAGAAATCCGTAGAAAAAGTTTCCTCGGATAAATCATCTTCCGAGCTCGAGAATTTGTTTTCATTTAAACGTTACTTCATAAATTGTTTGGATTCATATCATGGAGAATATATTTTGAAAGATATGTCTAAAATTCTGGAGAAGAATGTGGTTTCAGTGAAACAGTCTTCGCAGACAATTGCGGGAGAGGACGCCGTACCTCCATCCCCGCCTCCTCCTCCTGAACAACCTTACGAAATAATTGGTAAGTGGTTTGACGAATCTGTCCTACCTATTGATAATGCTAAACATCTATGTATTGCTTGGTTTAGACAAGTGCGGGACGATGGCAAGGAAAGTGGGAGGAGTTATATTCGGCAGCAGTTTTTGTAGGACTAGCTTTTACCCGCGACTTCAGCCGCGTAGTATTTAACTAAAAGTTTTTCTAAAATAAAACTAGCCTAAGTTACTCCATGTTACATCAGCTATCTGCCAGTGAAAGTAACGTCAAAATCGGTCCAGCCATTTCAGAGATTACAAACCAACAGACAAAAACTGAAAAAAATGTTGTTTTGATATATGTACCGTGTATAAATCCAAATGCACTTAGTAAAAAGCGGTTATTTTAATATTACAAACAGACATTCCAATTTTATTTATTTGTATAGATAGGACGTTTATTTTATTTTTTTTCTAAAATCTAGGAACTATCAGCGATCCTAAAATCAAGAGCTTGGATAACGTCGCAAGAATTTTGCCAAAAGCTGAATGTCTACCGCAAATGCTGACGTGTGGTACTGTTATATTGGACGTGAGCTATGACCGGGACGAGCTCAGGATCGCTTTGGATTACATTACACGTAAGTTATTTATTATTCACCTTTTCACGTCTGGTAGAGCTATGTGTCTGCAACCTGCGACTTTTATAACATTAGGAACTATTTGTGTACCTATATACCTGTCTTCTTAACTAATTGCTTAAATAGTCGCGTATATACTTACTGCGTGTGCAAGATTGGCGGTGGATGGATGTATAAGCTAATAACTAAGCCACAGAGAAAAAAAATCGCGCAATAAAATTTCATGGCGGACGTTCGCACTATTATTGTTAAAAAAAATAAAAGTATTAAAATTACAAACGAAACACATAGTTCGTATGAACCTTGTCTTATCTTGAAACTTAGACCGAAACTGCATACTTATACATTTTTAAAATGGTTAATAGTTCTGAAAGAACTTCTGGAGAAACAAACCCCTGCTGCCGCCGCGTCAGCAACAGACGTGGATGACGATGGCGGCGGCGGCGAGTCTAAAAGACGATATCTAATATTAATTTCTACTGTCATGACTTGGGCGTCCACTAAACCTCTAGATCCGGTACGTAAGAAATGACATCTAATAAGCCCAAGGTAATTACCAGAAAATAGATACCTACCTTCCTTCTTAAGGTAACGAACACGACGACTCTGAGAGTAGACCTTTTGTACTATGTTTAATTAATAAATAATTTTTTAGTCTGTGATAGGTTATTCCTAACAGTAAAAACTCATTAACCCTATACTACGTTCATTTAGGACAGCCCCGAAATACCTTTTGTTGAAACAGACTTTCGTAAAAGAAAAGCACATCCGAATTATAAGATGCATTATAATATTGAAAATGAGGTGATTGGCATTGCCCGAAAATATAAGTCGCAAATTGGGTGAGTGGAGTTATTTTGACTACTTAAGTTTAGCCGAAATTTACACCGGTCAATCCGGAAAGAACAATATGTATAAATAATAATAATTTAATACCGCCAGACGAACACACTAACTATATAGGGTCCGATACTAAGCAACGCATATGTATTATGGGACCGTAATATGGACTGGGGGCTCACCCACTATATAATACTAATATAGATAGTAAACCTGACTAATGCTCATCACACAAAATTTGGTCCCTATCACGAATCGAACCCATAACATATTTAATTCTAACATCGTCGTTATTTTAAACAACTCGCGTTAAAATTAAGCTGCCCTGATATTTGAGTTGGGTTTGAGCATTCGGTGGCAAACCTGTAGTGTTCTAATGTTCCACCAACATATCACACAGAGCTCGTAAGTTTGAATGAGCGTCGCGCAACAATAGATTCAAATAATGTTTTTGCAGAAGTAGTTGGCCAATTTTTCACATCTATCGTCTTGAAGGCCACGCGTGTGGAGTCACGGGTATAACTAGTCTCTAATGAAATGTAAACATAAATTGAATGAGTTTTCTATTCTACTTTATCTCTATTATGGATGGTATGAAATAAATGTCTTTTGTTATTACATCATAGAGCTATCGTGGTAGGGGCAGGTGTATCATACGGCGGCCGGGAAGACGTACTTTTCTACTGGTTCCAGAAAGCTTGGGAGTGTGAACGGATCCTTCCTATATTGGGACGAGGCAGCAACGTTGTACCTCTAATTAACGTCATCGATTTATCGCAGTTAGTGTAATTTGATAATTAGGTATTTGTTATCGTAAATATTGTGTAAAACAGACCACCTCACTCCATTCTACATAATTTAGAGAAGTAGGTACCTAACTCGGTATTTACTTCATTTCATATTTATTTTCAATTCTTGTGAACTTTTTGTCCTTCTTTCAGAATCATTTACAACTTAGTCACGGACTTCCCAAAAAAACTCTACGTATTAGCTGTAGAACAAAACGCCACGAAACAAAGAGAGGTTCTTACGATTACCGTTTGTTATTTCTTATCTTTAAGAGCCCGTTTTAAGTTAATTACTTTTGCAGATAGTGAAGCCACTTGGACGTATCGTGGGCTCGGGAATGTTTAAATGTATTCCACCTGAAGACGCTTTTCTGATTCCAGAGATTGACGTGAGCTCATAAGTGTACTTAATTCAATCGACACCTTTTAAAAAAAATGCGTTTAGATTTTAAACATTAAAAGAAATGTGTATGTGTGAATCCAAGCTCACTAAAGTTCACTTATGTTGATTTGATTTATTTAAATGAAATTGCAGCAAAGGATCTATGATTTGATGACTCTGAACTTAATTATGGAGCCGACCTTTATTGTTGAGACTATGGCATTGCAATGGACTTCGGAAGCGACCTTTGGAGAGAACGTTCCAGCGCTTATGAAACAGTTCAAGAAGGAAAGGGGATTGAAACCTTTTAAGGTATCGATTAACAACTGTTTTACAGGAATATATAAAACATAATTAAACAGTCATTGCCGTATGTATGTGTTATACGGCACTGAGACGTGCTCGCTTATTGTGTGCCTTATAGGAAAGCCCAATGTCAAAGAGAGCTATTCTCGGGGTTTGTCAACGCGGAATAATCTGATATGAGGATATTCTTAGACAAACTAAAGTAACCGACATAGCTCTAAGTTGCAAGTGGGTCGGGCACATTGCTCGCAGTACTGCTGATCGTTAGGGCAGAAAGGTTTTAGATTGGTGAACACGAGCCGTAAGACGTAATGTAGAATGGTGAAGAAACCCCACAAGGTGAAAGGATTACAATCACACGCGTCCCAGAAAGCATGTTGAGTGCGAGTGGCGAAAGAGCATGTAGGTAGCGGTTATTGGGAAAGGCATAGGTCTAATAGATCCTTGGATCTATAAATCATATGGTTTGGTATTTACGTCTAGCGTGGTTTTGCAGATTATTGTATACGGTCCTCCTATTGTGGGTAAAACGACTCTGGCAAAAATAATTTGTGAATATTATGGTTTAATCTACATATCTCCTGAAACGGCAGCTCAAGATATACAAGAGGATCTGGTAAGATATGTTATCCAAATTATATATCCTAAGTACTTAGTTGCATGATTGCTTTTGTTGTTACTCTTATCCATAAACTAGCTTTAACTTAGACTTAGGCCAATAAGGATACGCTGAAGTTATTAGACGCGACACAATTTTAAGTCTTCTGAACCAGAACTCGTCTTATTTAAAAAGGTTCTTTCAACAGTTGGCAGGTAACTACTAACTCTAGAACTACACTAACTCTAACTGTAACTCTAGACGTGGCGAGTCAATCATTGGGCTGTTGGTGAAACGGCTGACTTAGCAATGCCTATGGGAGAAGAAGAAGATCCGAATGCAGCAGACCCTGACGAAGACGCTGCTGGGGACGAGGAGGCTCAAGAGACAGCCAAGACGGCCCTCGCTCTACTTGAATCTGGACGCACTCTTGCGGAGGAGGATATTCTAGGGTTACTTTTAGTTTTCATCCGTAACATCACTTGTGTTTAGTAGAAATTTGTATCGTTCATCATGTTACATGGGTACGTTATCATAGTTGATTGCTTATAATCATGCTGCAATGAAATATATAGGTTTTGTAATAATATTCTACTCTATAATTTTACTAACAGATATTTGCGCCAAAGATTGTTGAGTCGAGAAGCTCAGAACAGAGGATGGGTGCTCGATGGATTTCCTACATCCCTAGCTCAGTGTTCTGCACGTAAGATAGCTATTAAGATCCTATGAGAACGGGCAATATTCAATAAACGCTATGATTTAACTTACACATTTTGTTGTTTAGTTTTTGATAAAGGTGATGAACAAGATTCTGAAGCTGGTGAAGAAACGAACGAGGAGCCTTTTGATGAAGACGTCGATTTGTACAGCAATGTGCTAAAAAAGATCTTACCAGGTTTCAATAATAATTACTTTTTGTTTATTCCCTATCCAGTATCTCGTACCGCCTACTGATCAAAACAATTTCGGTAAACACAATGGTTGACTAACAAACTAGTAATATTTCAGACATAGTAGTATCCTTGGAAGCAACAGATGATTACATTTGCGAGAAAGCCATGCGCCAACCTGAAGGTGACTCCCGTTTGGACGAAGAAGTCGTATTGAAACGGTTGAGTGAGTTTCGTGCAGGTGACGCTCGCGACGTCACTCCTCTCAACTTCTTTGATGAACTGGACATACATCCGCTTATAGTTCCCGTTAAGGACCATTTAGATTACGCGATGAAGACTTCGTATAAGGCCGTAGCGTTGCGAATGGGTCGCCAATGTCGATACGGAAAGCTCACTGGTGAGTAGTAAACACAATAATTATTGTTGCTGTTAAATAGCTTCACTCACATTTAATTGCTCTATTCAGCGCTTATTGAAGCTGTGGAGAAGAGAGAAAGGGAGGAGAGAGAGTCGCTACGAGCTAAGGAAGCCGTAGTTCTAAAGGAACTAGAAAAGAAAATGAGAGAAGAACGTGAAGAAAAAATGGAATATTGGGTAAAATTTTGTTTAAATTATATTGGCTAAACTATAATTAGTTCACCTATAACATGTTTAACGTTGTTAAACATTATTTTGATTTATAATAGTCAGGCTTTTAGAAATGCTCGTACCTGACACTTCTAGAATATAAAAATAGCAGCGGTCCTTATTATCCTTGCTATGTCTAGTTAATTGTTGACCGATGCGAAGTTGGGAAAGAGTGCTTTAATCTGACAGACGGAGCTATACTCTCTGCTAAGAGAAGAGGAAGAAGCCGCTTTGGCGGCTGCGGGCGAACCGATGCGCAACTACCTCATAAACCACATCTTCCCTACACTGACGCCTGCTCTGCTCGACATTGCCAAGCTGCGTCCAGATGATCCTATCGATTACCTTGTAAGTAGTAGCTAAATGGTAAACGTTTGCCGATTGCGTAAGCTATTTTGCCTCGAAAATACCCATTTTACGTTGACTATGAAAGACTTGAGCTCATCGATTTTAGGGTAAGACTCGTTTTGTTATTATAGTAGTTCCATCATCTTAATATTCATATAGGTACTTCTCAACGTTCTGGAGTCGAACGCATGCTGTATAGTTGCAATTCATCTGTGGCAATTTTTAATCACCCAATGAACCTTTCCCGTTCAATGTATACTACGGTTCTTGAAACAAATATCTATAGATAATGAAAATATAATGCTGATGTGAGAAATATTTGGCACTTAACAGGCGGAGCATCTATTCAAATTGAACCCAAGTGGCAAGATGTTGGAACCAGGTTATAACCTCCAAGCAGAGAAGCTTCTTGGCAAGATTAAGATTCTCGACGAGGCGTTGAAGAATCTTGACATCCAAATTGACCCCTTGCTACCACCGGAAGCGGAAGTCGAGGAGCCTCCTAAGAAGGATATTAATATCATGAGTGGTTTTTAAATGTTAACTTTTAATTGAGCATTTGATTACTTTATTCATTCTATTGTTTCCGAATTTCTTTCAAGTTACTCTTGTATTGAATAATACATTTATTATGCTTTTGTTTGATCTTTTATATTATAATTATTACTTACGTACCAACTTGAAATTTGCAGTTTCATTCTATGTTTAGCTAATACGAACACTAGGCTTTATTTATCTTTGTTATACTGTAACATTAAGGTATATATGACATTAAATAAAATGAGCAAAGATTTATCCACGAACTTAAATAAATTTTATAACTTTTGCCAAAACTCTTGTGCTCAGTACTATATGACGTTTGATAAAGTTATAGTGCGTCTATAAATTAGGGGAGTGTTTCTGCACATGCCATATTTATACAATAAGGCAGGCGTAGAGCCGTTAACGTTGCTCATTTTATTTGATGTGACCTATACACAGGTAGGTACTTTAAAATACAGTATATTTAAAAGTAAGCCAATAAGTAAATTATTCATGATGTTACCTTCCCATCACAGGAAAATTTATATGAAGTATGTTTGCGGTTGGTAGTACCTACCTAGATTCACTTACCTACGTAGGTAGATATGCTAGCTATACTCCACGGGTTATTTCACTATTGAGTATTGCATGCATGTACGTAATTATATTTTTGACGTTGTCATTGAGTCCTATTGATTTTATCAATGCTTACCAATGATTTCATTAAAACAAACGATTTTCATTTCATCATGTCACATCCATTATTTTATTTATAATGTGTATTTATTGAAAGTTTTATTGCTATTAATTACTTGACATTGTGCAAAATACCCGCTAAGTTGCGGGTGAGGCCATATTCATATCCATTTTACTTCATCGCATCTCATTTCGTAAAGAAAGAAGAAGAGAGATTTCATTAAAACTTTGTAGTCATGTTACCTACTATACCCACACACACGTAGCTGAATTATTATTTCGGGGTGGCTGCACGCAATAAAGCTACGAAGGTACCTACTTATTATTTTTTAATAAATCATTGATCGAAGATTTCCTACCTTGTCTTAAATTACCTTGGTAGATACTCACTTAACTTATTTATAGACTGGCTAGCTTTTGCAAGCGGCTCCACCGCGCAAGTTCTTTGCTAACAACGTCTAAATAGTACCTACTTAGCAGAAAGGATAATAAAAAAATCCTTCATACAACTAAAACATTATATGCTACCCGTCTAACCACATTTAGTAGGTATGTACTATATAGACGTAGGAAGGTTCGTATCTACAATCAAATGGTGCCACTAGTCCCAACTAAAATCACGCAACAGTGGGTGGTCGATAAATTTGATGTTATCACTTCGCGTGATTCCATTCCCCCATTATTTTCTCATACAAACAGTGTGTGAACCAAACAGTGGAAATGTGAAAGGATATGCGAGTGTATCCTGAGACTGATAATAGAAATGGATTCGTGGGTGCAAAAAAGAACCGGCCGCCTTCAGATTTTAGTGGGTTTTCGCTGCTGGCTGCGAGTCTACGTCACCAGACGACGGAATTTTTCAACAACTCTACCCTCCATGGTGTACGATACATTGCTGAGAAGGATAGACCCTTTTGTGAAAAGTTAGTATCGCTCATACTTGGACAAAGAAATAAAAAAATCATTACTCAGCTACAGCTCATTACTTATTTGACTTTGACTTGACTCATTTTAACTATTACGTACATATAACATCTATAGTTCAAACAGTTAAAATGAGTCAATATACGTAGGAAGGTACCGTAAGGGTGTGGGTAGATATTTATTGTTGGTTTCTGTAGTTACTATACCTATTTGGTTTTTCCATTCTCATTTTCTCAGAGGCGATGTTTTCTAACCTCGCAGCTCATGGATCGTGATATCAACAAAATATTATTTCAGATTTATGTGGTTCAGTTTTACGGCAATAGGAGCCGTGACCACTTGCATAATTATCGTTAGCTTGTGGGAGAAGTTTCAAACTAATCCTACTATTACAGGTAAGACCCAGGAATAACCTCTGTGTTCTTACTTACGTTTTATTATTGTACCTAGTTTAATAACTATTACACATTCAAGGTTTAGACACCGATTTCCATAATTGGGATGTTCCATTCCCGGCTGTGACGATATGCGATGTGAATCCAGTTGATGAAGATTTATTGGAAAGCTACGTCGAAAGGTTAGCTTGGTACCTATAATTATAAACAAATCACACGTTGTGTATGCAATAGTTTCAATGAAGACAAGTAAGGTAGCTACATTCTACGATTATTTGCCTCAGTAGTTTCTCATTATAAATTGATCAGCAGGTCATCAGATAGCAGGATCAGTAGAGGTCCTTGGTACCTCTCTTCTGATGATTAACTCCTTAGTTTTAGTTCATTCCTAATAAGTTATTGTAAATAGTTTCATGGTTGTGTAGCATATGGGGATCAGAACCACCAGACAAGGCAGTAGATATGCTGCGATGGCTGGCGACCCTTACGTACCGGTCGATAGCTGAACGCGCCTCGGAGTTTACATCCGATCCATCTCTTGTTGGGAATTCTGAGATTGATACTCCCACACCCGCTAAGGATCCGAAGGACGCTGTTTTTCAAGTAAGCATTTGAATATTCCTAGGCAGTCACCGGTTTCAAATTCCATGCATAAACAGAAATAATTAGGTAGGCTGACAAATACTAAAGTAGCAATTGTATAATGAATTTCAGATAGTTCGCCACTGTGAGACATTGTTTTATGATTGTGAATGGAAGGGCGACTCTGAAGAATGCTGCGACATGCTGATGCCAGTATTCACCGAGATGGGATTTTGTTACGCTTTTAATTCACGACACGCGGAAAAAACTTGGCCATGGTAGGTTCCTGCATTAGGATAACATTTAAATAGGAACCTGTTTTAAAATGACATCTAACAGTCAAATTTCCAATAAATGATCTAATCTCGTTTTTTTTTATTTTAGGCAATCCCAAACGCAAACGGAGCCGTTTACGGAATCTTTTATCCACGAGACAGATGCTAAATGGTCTTTTATGTACAATACCGACCGTAAAAACACCACTTTTGATGTAAGTATACCCCCGTAGAGGTGCTGATTCGTTAGTACAAAAATTTCTCGCCCTTCTCGCACGCTGTCACGTTTTTCTCACGGCACTCGTGCCGCGAAGTTCCGGGTTCAAACCCCACCAATAGTTTAGCTCCTAGCACTAGGATAGGGGCCTAAACATAAACTAACCTAGCCGGATTAAATAATTATATTTTTGACGAGTATAGAAAGGTGTCTAGTAGAAATTATAAGAATAATGTTATGCTTGTAGATATTTATTCACTCGACAGAAGAGATGGCGGGCCTAGAGCAAAGCGCCCAGCATTCGTGGGACCGTCGTGTGGAGAAGGTCTCTTTCTCAGTGAAGCACACGTACACGACCGAGGACGCCCGACAACTGTCGATCCGCCAGCGCAGATGCGTGTTCGCCGATGAACTGCATCTTGAGACGTCCAATATTTATACATATTCGGCTTGTATGAGACAATGTCGCATGCAAAGGAGTCGTGCGTTCTGTAAATGCGTGCCGCACTTTTATCCCTCTCTAAGTAAGTTTGCAATCTGTACCCAAATTTATGGAAAACACTTCTTCTAAAAATGCTTTGTAATGTCATTGTAATGGAACCGTTTACCTACCTTAAAACTTATTCGGGTAAAAGTATATGGGTTAGATCGGATTCAGGTCCCTCGTTTAACTATATTAATTTAAGTTTAAAATGCAAAAGCAGGTATGTTAAAATAGAACGTAGATACCTAGTATTAGTATCTAGGTAGGTATATAATATCGGGGACTTTGTTCCATTTTAGTTTGAGTTTCCAGTTAAGTATTTCCATGCGGAAATAAAGTAATGACTTCTATAGTTATTTTACAAATTTAATGACTTTCGACAGCTTTCAGTTGCAGTAAATAGATACGTACGTATTATTTTTCAGAGGGCTACAGGCAGTGCTCTCTTCGGGAGCTCGACTGCATCGCGAAGCACGCCGTTGCTATAACGGATGTGACGCGTTGTTCTTGCGAACTAGGCTGTTCACACACTGTGTACGAAGTCGAAAAATTAACTGATGTTGAGTAAGTTTTCTTAGTTTAAAAATACCTACTACTGACGTAGGTACCGGTACCTACGTACTTTAATTGTCAGCACACACCGACGGAGGCGGCGAAGCGACTAATTCAATAACAATTGAAAATCAACATTACCAATTTTGTCGTAAGCCTTAATTGTTATAGAAACCACAGTGGGCAGTTATAAAATCGCAATTTATGATAGTAAAGTTTTTGAACGCTTATTGCGATTAGTATTAAAACTTGCAAGTATATATTTCCAGAGCGACGCGGGTCAGCGACAACACGCTGTTGGAGACGGAATTCGTGTCGTGGCCGATGGTGCGTTACAAACGAGAGGTGCTTTTCGGTTGGGTTGACTTGTTAGGTGAGACGATAACATAAAACCTTAATACACCTGCATTCGGTATCAGTATAGTACCAGTAATGTCGAACGTAATCCAACACAAACCATTCAGTATTATTAACATCTTCTCACTACGCTTAAGGTTGGAGACAAATCTAGCGGTAACTCCGCCATGGATTCCAGGTCGCGGAATTAGAGTCCACCGTAGCCATAAAATGTACCTACCGGTAACGCCAAAAAAAATCACGCGAAATTCACTTACTGATTTAATTGTTCCTAAGGTTTCTTTTCCTTTGACAGTATCTTTCGGTGGTATAGCGGGTTTGTTCCTCGGTTTCTCCCTCCTCTCCGGGGTTGAGGTGCTGTACTACTTCACGCTGCGCGCGTGGTGCGCGGCGGCGCGGGACGCAGACTCGCTGCGCAGGGAGCGAGCAGAGCGGCTGGCCAGGCCGAAACCGCCTTACAATCTCAGCCTAGTACCATGGTATTGTATTTTGACTTGTCAGTACCTCGATATTGACATAGGAATACATAACGTCACGCCTGTGTTCCTCGAAGGAGAAGGTAGAGACCACAGATCACGAGAGATATGCCGTGCGGTTCAAAATGTATGGGAACTCGCTGTCTCCGTTTTGTTCCCCACCACTCGCCACAAAACACATGCAATTACATAAAACCAACCAATACGAAGTCTCACACACACACGCGTGCCAATAATTCGGTGCGTGCTGCGTCGTCGCCGCATGCAGCGGCCGTACCACGCGACGCACCAGTTTATTCAAAGTATCGTTAGACGATCTATCCATTGCCTCGTACATTCACTCAGTAGCGAACATAGGTGGTACTTAAAGAGCCATGTATTTTGTACAAAAATAAAAAAGTCATTGTGCTGCATGAAAACTAAAATAACATAATAAAGGCATTAAATATTTTTTGATTTGTTGTTTTTAATGATTTTAAAGACGAATAAATAAAATACTTAATACTGGCTGGTGAAATGAGATTCCATCTTTCGCGTAGTTCACTTTGCTGCTAGTATTTTTGCACACAACCACGGAATAACACGGCATTTTAAAAAAAAGTTAGAGCTCCGATACCGAGACGTGCAGTTGCAGTCGACTGACGGCGAAAACTCTATGTTAGCTTAATTTTGGCTAAAGGTGAGCGCAAGCCCACCGCTTTCATAACATATCTCCTCTAATATATCTGTGGTAGAGACGCACTTTGTATAATGAGGATGTGTCCTAGAAAAATATTAAACAAAATCTGTTGTCTCGGTCATGAGAAATAATACGGCAGCTTAGTCAAGTTAAGGCCAGACACATTTTATCTCTCAATTGATCATATCACGTTCTTCAATAGCCGGTTCGATACCAACCGTTCCACGATCGAGATTCGGAACGTTAGTCGCACGCGCCGAATTGACCAAGGCGCCTATGAGCACCGAAAAAACACATCCTGGATCGGGTGAGGCGCGTACACACCTACCGTGCGTTTAGATCGCGACCCTGTCACGCGAGGTGAAGGACCGGTCTAATACTATTGACTGATTTTTTTTAAACTGGTAAAATGATTTCCTGCGGGGTATTCATTCATAATTCTGTTATTAGGTGGAATCAGCCCCCCCTACCTCGCGCTGCTGCTCCTATAATGGTTCGAACAAAGAAGTTACAGCCACCACAATATTCGCCGCCGCCTGGATATACTACCTATTTACCTTAGATAAGCTAGATCCATAATCTATATCTAGTATAATCCATAAGCTAGATCCTTCATCATTTATCGTCGTACCTTCTACCAAATTGTAGCTATTGCGGGTAACTTATAAGGGAGGTGGAATAAAATCATTTAAGTGCATTGTTTAAGTTAATATTTACTACATTATTTTTGGTCACATCCATTTTAATGTCGAAGTAAAACTTTGTATCGAACTACATTATCGTGTAATGGACACAAAACAGTCAACAAGTTCCAAAAATTCGAGAAAATCTAAACATACGTACAAACAGTAAAGTCTATAAAACAACCACAATAATGCAGTTCAATAAATAACAATTTTACAAAAAAATACAATTCCAAAACGGTTCGTGTGAAGTGCGGTTTGTATATCTACTGTAGGTACATTTTTGTTACAATTATTAATTATCAAAAAATCAAAAGAAAACAAATAAGTCATACGCAGCACCAAACATCTAAGTACTAAATAATTAGGAATGAAATAATCTGACTAATAAGTTAGGTATATAAATAAAATATTATTAATATTGCATAAATTGACTTGGCAATCTATCACGAGCAACTCTTGAATGGCCGTATGCGTTTCCAATGTTCATTTATACCGACCAATCGACTCCAGACGTTTAATAATACTTATTTGTAACTTTAATGATCCATGATCCATACATTTAATGAAAGCTGCTTGTATTTTTATCGCAACCAATTTACAACCTATCAAACATACGAACACACTTATCAAGACCATTATAAATAAGAACAAAGACCGTTTTAATGTATTTTCCATCCAAAAAGTATTGCTTTTCGCTTTGGCATAATAATACATATCGATAGAAGATCGAAGGAGACTTATCAGGTTTAAAATGCTATAATTATATCTATCTACACGTGTAACGTTTTGTCTGTCTGTTCACGTCATTGGATATAATTTGATGAAACTTGGCATGAGTTTAACCATAGAATTGGATGTGTTTCCCCTCTATAGCCAAAAGAGCTCAAAAAGTATCTCCAAAGACACTGGGCGAATTTTATTAAAATAAAACAGCATGGGGATACATACCAGGTTAATGCATATGAAAATATTTTCATCCTGGAAATTGGAAAAGTTGTCCCGGAATAATGAAACACTATTCCCACAACTGATGCAACTGTACCACATCTTAATTACGCTAACAAATATCAGCTGTTTCCAATTTGTTATTTTGTAAGTAACTTTCTAGATTTACGTAAAATACATATTTTTCTATGAGATTTATTTCACTTATGAGGCATAAGAACTACAAACACAAATATGTAAAGAATTAATTCATCAATGTGTTGGTTCTATAGCTTCAGTGAAAATTCGGATATGTCAATTTAAAAATAATGTTTGCTTGGAAAAAATCACTATAAAATTTTCATTTTGTCGAGAACAAAATTTATTTAATAAAATCGAAATATCGACATTCTCTGACTTCACATGGTGTTTTAAGATGTGCTAAAGAAGCCTAGGTTCCAGGCTTGGTATACTCTTCCTGAATCACCTGTATAATAATCCTCATTAGTGAAAATTAACTTACAAAAACGTGACAATTTCACGCACAATAAATTAAATGTTTTTAATACATACTTTACATTCGTCAAACAATTTCATATAAGTCATCATCAACACGGCTACTACACATATTATAATATACGAACTCACGCTAGCTTTCAACACAATTTGATTTTTGAACAATATTGTTGGCATTACATGTACGCAATCTTTCTCACGATAACAATACAATACAGCAAAAACAAAATGGCATTTCATTAAAAATCATTAGTAAATAAATCTAAGAATGTTTTCAATGCGAGTTTTTCATGATTTCACATTATTTAAGCAAAACTTTCTACTTACATAATACAAAGCAACAAACATAAGTACTAAGTAGAACTAAATCACAAACAGCATAATTCGGTAGGTATTGTGGCTGGTCCACAGTACTTACTAGAAAAATGCAAAACAATAAAATTTGTTTTGAAAGCAAAAATTATTCACACCTGTCGGATAACGTATGATTTGAACTACTAATAATAATGTTATCTATATTTACAAATTAATATAAGTAGTATTTGCCTTACGAATATAATCTAATCTAAAATTGTAAAAGAAATTTGCTAATAAGTTACTATGAATACAAACATGTAGTTTTGTTTCAAGCTTTTTTTGTTATAAGTACATACATATTCAAGTAGAGAGTTGACTCTCATTTTATATTTTGTGACGATATTCCACTTTTGTGGATCTGGCGAACAAAATATTGTTCATATCTATATAATGACAAATCGTTTTCATTAGAAATACTAATAAATCAAGGTGAAAAATACATTTGGTTATATTATTCCATTCTGTTTGCCTAAATTGGTTAACATTTTCTTCATTATGTCAAATTTGTTGTTTAATAAATGTTATTATGTGTATATGTTTCTTCCTACATAATGAATTGATTGTTTTATTACAAGACAATTAGTCCATTTACATTTATGCGCGTGTTACATATTTCATTCATCATCAGTTCATCATCAGTTGAAGACTACCAATTCTTCGATTCAATCAATTGGAGAAGTAATGGCATGTCTTATAGCACTTTTTAGCTTTAGATAACACTATCTCAGGAAATTCCCAGATATATGTAAAAAGTCTTTGAACGCCGCGGTTACCAGGTAACAGCGAAAAATATTTTTTCTATTTTGTCTTCTTCTGCAAGGCGTTCAACGTGTTAAGTACTTTATGATAAGCAGAATAGCGCAGAATATTGTTTGCCTTTACAGTTTTCACGATTTGTTTTAAACATTATGTACACTATACATGCGCGATTAGTTCATGCTGTCCACACAGTGTCATGAAAAGTTGCCACGTAATCTATAACTGCGCATATAAGCATACGTTACGCATATTTAAGCGTTTTTACGTTACGTTCCGTTACGTACCTAAGTAGTTTAAGCACTCTTGCTCTTCATGAAGGATTGTGATAAAACAAAGATAGTTTAGTATAAATAACATTATTTTGAATGTTAAATGCCATGTCACCTTCGTCCGTAGGAGAATGAAATACGCTCGAGATACCCTACACGTGACCCTGGGTGGTACCAACTAGGTGACAACTCTACTGGTGGTAGGCTTCGGCCGTGGTTAGTCACCACCCACTGAACAAAGCCATGTCGCCAAGCGGCCTAGCCGTGTTCCGGCATGATGTTCGGTGCTGCCATTCATGGATGGCGGGTCAGATCAGCTGCGCTGCATGTGCCTAGTGAATGTAGCGTCTCGATCTACTGCCGCTTTCCTACCTAGGCAAGTATGCTCCATCGTAGATCTCATCATCACTTACCATCAGGTGAGATCGAGATCAAATACTTGCCTATAATGTAATAAAAAAAAAAAGTTACGCACCAAATTCGGTTCAACTATAGAATACTTTCAGTTCCGATTTGGACATCATTAGAATGTTTTATGTCGATCTTCTGTGAAGGTTCGAGTTGAAACTTTACAACCAATATTATATACAAAACTGAACATTAAGTAACAGCCTATTGAACTATCTTTGAGAATTATTCCCAGTGTTTGAAGTAACAATTTTAATTCCATATAACTATATATTAATTAACTACAGTATGATGGTGGGTTCAGGGTTAGAATATAAAACACAGTGGTTTTATGTTATGGGCTTACTAAGTATGGGTTTTAGAACTTCAATGGATTTCTAATGAAATAAAGTAAAATCTAATGGTTTGATGCGTTAAGGCGGATCACACACTATGTCGACGGGGCGCGGAACATACGTAATGGAGTTACGAGACGCGTACAAACAACCTGAGTTACGTGCATACAACATTTGAAACCGCAGACAACGCCCGTCACGGTGTGTGATCCGCCTAAAGCCATGTCGCCATCGAGTATACTATATTCACAATATAAACGGTTTCCATGTACATCATTTTCTTAATATGATAACGTTGCTATTGCTCGTAATGTAGCTCAATCAATCGACCGTCGAAATCACACAATCTCGCCCCAGACTTCGTGCCCATGCCACAACACTATCAAGAGAAATAAAGGTAAACTGGTCGCGATAAATCACAACAGTAATCATTGACGTCATTTGGCGCTCTAACAGTTACTACCGTTTATGACAGTGCTGTGAAGTAGACGAACGATGACGTATGGGGCAGCGAAAACTGTTTTAAAAAGTGCCCGGCGACCGGCAAATATAAGTAAAGATTTGGCGCTAGGTGACGAGCGTATTTATAATAGAAACACATCTAAAACTTTCTTTCAAAAAGACTACAAAGTTTTGGGTCCATTCGAATCGACCGGTGTCTAACTACCGGTTGTAGCGAGATATATATCGCGAGACGATCGCACAGATCGTCCATGTCAGTTTTCCACTAACTAGATGCGGGCGCGCAGGGGCGGGCGGCGCGGCGCGTCAGCAGACGTGCGTGACGTCACGCGCCGGCCACAGCGGCCGCGCGGCGTCGCCCGCCGCCTCGTCCTTCTCGCCGCACCGCCGCCGCAGCACGCGACCCAGCCGAGCGAACTTCTCCGTATCCGATAGTGTTGCCTGGAAACAGACCATAATTACCACCTCTATCGATGTATCATATATGTACCATATTGGTACAGTTGGCGGTGACCCGGATATCTGTACCGAGGGTACCAGGTTTAAATCCCGGTAAGGCCAAACCTATGGTAATGAGTACAAATGTGCCCATCTAAGTCATAGACGATACTATAAGGATATTACAGTGTTTTTTGTACTGGGAGAATGTAAGGAATCCCGAATCCATAGGAGATACAGGGAAATTGTCTCAGAAACCTTTAGGTCTTTTATAGTGAAAACAATTTTGGTATAGATAATTCCTTGGTTAAAAGAGAATAGTCCATTAAAAAGGAATAAAAATTACAAATTCTTTGAATGCATGGAATGGATGGACTCAGTTTCAAGTAAGAATATTTTCATTGTATTGGAAGAAAGCAATCGGGATCAAAGAAAAGATACAATACAGAAGCTTGAAGTATTATTATATGAGACTAGTCAATAACCTCCCCCATTCTCTAGATAAGTTCCTTCTGTGGCATTAACAAAAGTCAAAGTATTGAAAAATAACGAGTTGATATAAAGAGGTTGATAGGGTCTTACCTCTATAGCGATAGCCAATATGAGATGCAAGGCGGGTATGAGCAGCAGATAGACCCGGAACATGGTCTGTTCAGAATCCGTCGTCCGCATCACCTCCACCTCCATGAACTGCGCCAGCCACTCCCACGGACACAGCAGCAGGACCACCACGAACACCGCTTGCGTCGCCAACGTTATCACCATAGAATCTGTAAATATAAATTTAACTTATCTGATGAATAACTTCCCTACGTAACCTAACGCTGCCTTTATTGATCTTATACAGCCATAACAAATTCCTACATAAAATTATGTAATATCCCATTGTTTTCCATTCCTGATTCCATAGGAATGGCATTCCGAGTAGCGAGGCAGATTTCAATATTAACATCATTTGGTGTATTTTTTGATGAGTTATAAGTTATTAAATACCGTAATGGTTTACATGAAAATTCTCATTAGCAAGGTGACTAAATAAAATGTGTTTTTATGGAAATGCTAACCCTTTCTCACCATATCTATACCATCTAAGTCTTGTGCTAACAGTCAAATTATTTGGAGGCACAATCCATTATCATTCAACAGATATCGATAGATACTGTTAAATACTCACAATTGGCACAGAACGGTTGGCGAAAGGGCCAGCCCTTCGCGTACACGCAAGCCATAATTAAGTACTGGAATGAAGTAACTATGAAGACAACTGTGTTCTCCCAGCACAGGACCTGCTCCACGTCGGGTCCACCTTCCACTGGTTTGAACCTGGAAGTAAATAAAAGTGTAACGTGAAGGTCATAGACTCTCGAAGCGTAGTTTAAATCGTCATGTATTAGATTTTTTTTTTGTATGGGAAAATTGTTCGGAAACTATTACGATGCCGTTGCCATTTAATTATGATTCAATTGTGTTAGCAGACATGGAACCCAACGATGCCAGCAGTGAATACGCGGTGAGATCATTTCGTCGGTTTCATGTTGGTCTAAAAGTGCTCATGAATAGTGACAAGTTACCACTGGTTCGGAGTATTGGTTTCACTAAGAAGAGCTGGCAAGAAAACAAATGGTTCTTTAAAAAAAAGAGGTCGTTGGTAGCAGCCAGCACCGGAGCGACGATAGTATTTCAAATCGGCATCAGTAATTTAAAAAAAAAATCACCCAACTTTCGAGTTGATTTAACCTTTTTGAGTACGGCCCTGCAGGCAGGCGTGTCTAGGCTGGTACTGACCACGGCTGTCCATAGAGCAGGTAGACGGCGGCGAGCTGCACGGCGAGCACGAGCGCCACCTGCGCGGTGAGCGGCAGCAGGCTCGGCGGCGCCACCAGCGACACGGGCGGCGACTGCGCCGTCAGCGTCGGGCCCGGGCCCGCGCGCCCCAGCGACAGCGCCAGCAGCGTCGTCAGCACCAGGTCGATGTACAGGAACTGGTTGTTGCCCAGGATCGAGTACAACTGCACCGGCACAAACGAATACCACGTTACTGCAGCGACACGCAAAACACCCACATAATTGGCTAAACGTGATAGTGTGTGCAACGGAACGCATGAGTAAAAATAATAAAACCAGCATAGTCGGATTTTCACAATAAAAATTGCTGGCGTGATAACACGAAAGATATGGATTTTCATAAGAGGCCGACACTGAAAGTTTTTAGAACTGGCCACTTGTAAACTATATAATAAAAATATAAGTTCAAAATTTGAAAATGGAACTCTTCGCCAATATTATTGTGTATGTATTTTATTCATTTGTTTAAGATTTGGCGGCAAATTGAAAATTGTCTGTGTCACGTGAGCATGAATTTAACGCGAGAAAATTTTCGTAACAATTGCCCAGTTATGTGCAGTATGCATGTGTCGATCGTTCAATTTAGGCGATCTGGATCAATACTGATCCGTTGTCAAAACGAACCGGTTCGTACGACCCGATCAATTGATCGATTGGTTCAGTTCCGGATAGGAATGTAATCGATTGATTGATTTCGTTTCGGAAACCAGATTATAGTGTCAGATCCGATCCGACTGATCAATAACTGCAGGTCGCCGGGTCACTATATTTTTAAGGTTATAAAATTCATGATATTACGATACTACGTAATTTGCCAATTACAAAAATAAACCTTAATGGCGTTAATTTAAGGTAGACATACGAATTCGTAGTAATTTGCAGTAATGCATTTTTCTTAGGGCGGTCACACAAATTACAACTCTCTGTAATATGTAGCCATATTACAGAGCCGTCGTTCCATTAACTTGAAGAGGCGAGGATATATCAGTTTTCTTTCTTGCCACCACGTAATTGGGTTTCTGTTCTTTTTAGTAGTGGTTCGTGTAAATATTTGTCAGTTTCAATTATAGAAAATAAACTTAGTAGTAGAAGATAAACTTAGTGCATGCTGGCACTAAATTTACCTTCACCAAAATAACATTCGTTAGATCCTTTCTCCATAAATAATATGTTAGTATAAGTTTAGTATAGTATATATTTTAGGTATTATAGGTAAATATATAACTTTTTACCGGTTTCAAAAACACGACACGACATCAATGACCGCAGGTCGCCGGGTTACTAAATTGACGAGTAGTGCAATTGATTTGAAAACAATGAAATTGCAGATCGTTTTAACTATTTACCTATATTTTTATTTTAAGCTTTATTTCCAAGAAAATAAAATTCATGATTCTAGGATACTACATTCGCCAATTCCAAAATTAAACCTTAGGTTAGTTAATATAAGGTAGATTATTTCGTTGTAATTTACAGCCTATAATGCATTTTTCTTTGGGGCGGTCACACCGCGATCGGCTGTGGCTCGCTCTCGCTCGTTCAAATTAATCTGACCCATGCTATCTCAGTCGCACGATAAGATCGCGATCTGTAGGATCCGTGACAGCGGGACTGATTGCAGCCGCGGCTCAGTTCAAAATTCGAATGAACGAATCGTATTCGCCGCGGCGACCGGCCGCCCTATTAGCTAAGAATTTGCGATAGCAGAAAATCGCGCGGTGATGGCTCCATCGACGCGCGATGAATCGCTTCGTGTCAAAAAAAATCGTATTACGTATGAGATCGCTTCCTTATGGCTTACCGATGGCTCCATGCACTTTTCGCGGCGACAATAGCGCCAAAAACGATTAAGTAGCGATAACAGGAACTAACTTAATGTCAAACAGAACATCTGTTAGACATCAAATAGTCGTATGAAAATAGAAAAACACACCGAAATCTTACAATATTACCGTGTCGTCTGTTTTGTGATAGTTTCAAGTAGCCGGCCTACGATTCTGTCGGGTTCAGTGTTGTATTTGGATCCCAGCAGTCATAAATTGTTTATAAATACAAAGGAATAAGGTTAGGTTATAATGTGATCAACTCAGTGAATTATTTCTATGAAGACAAATAGTGCTTCGTACGACCAACTGGAACATCTCTTGGTGGCCATTAATTGGCTTGCAAAGCATCCCGCTTTAGCCAAAGGCGGCGTGATGTTGTGATGGAACTCACGAGAAAGCAGACCAGCAGGCTGCTAGATAGGGAACCTTAGTTAGTTTATTCGTGTATGTGTATTATTAAAGATATTTAACAAGTAATTTACTTTTATTATCTTACGGTATATCTCCTATTTCCATAGTAGTTTCACAATGTTTGAAATAAATTAATAACACATAACCGCGCCAAGACCATTGATGGTCTACCTACAGAACAAATTCGATGGTTGCGCAGACTGACCTAGTTCTATCAGTTTTTCTGTATTGCAGGACAAAAAGACAACAGTTTCATAAACACTTACTTTAGATTATTTTCTTTTCATATTTTTTGATGTATAGATATCCCAGTACAGTAAGTAAACTTTTGATAACTCCTTGAAACACTAAAATACATTTGAGTAAAGGATATGAATAATAAAATATTGTAACATGGGGATTTTTAAAAGACAACAAATGCAAGCACAGTAGGTATAATTTATACATAAGTCAGAAAAGTATACCTTGTCTTGATATAAATATAATTATAAATGAAATCATTTCAAAAGAATACACATAAACCTACCTTCTTATAGTATTACATATCATTACGCCTGTATACGTTTGAAGATGGTTTGAATTTGGTCACGCACAATATAAACAAACCGTCTGTTAAGCTTATAAAATACACGAAATTAATTGTTTTTATGGAAAAAAATAATTAACGTTTCAAATAGTTAGTAAGCGAATAGAGCGATAGGTAAGCCATCGGTCAACATCACCTAAAAGGTGATCGCAATTTTGACAGCTCAAACTGCTCTGCGATGGCTATCGCTTTGCTATTAAAATCATACGTAATACGAAATATTTAGATGACAATACAGAAAAATGCACATTTTAGTTCATCGATTGTTCCAAAGAGGCAGCACTGTCATCTTTCTGCTATGGCATGGCTATCGCTGATACGTAATACGAATTAGCCATTCTAAAGCGAATATGGCAAAATTTTCGCCATCGCTAGCCTTCCGCAAGATACGTAATCGGACCGCCGATCATTCGCGTGGTTCTCGCGAACCGGATCATTTGATTCGGTCAATCGCGAACGACTCAAGGCTAATGTGCAGCCTACTTCCAGCGTTCAGTTACAAATTTAGCGAGCATCTCTGCTCTATATAATAAAAATGAAATGATGTTCGATGGTAAGCACACTACTTGAGATCAGCTGAACCGATTTCACATTTTTTTTGTTTTAAAATGTTAGTAATAATACGAATTAGGATTGCAGAAAAAAAAAGATGTCCGGAAAATTAGAAAATTCGTGACAACTTGAAATTGCTTTCAACAGAACAGCGTCTGCCGGGACAGCTATTTTACTATAACATAGCTAAGAACTATCTCGCTAATACAAAATAAATATATACTACCCTGGAGCTAGGAAACCACAGACAGATCAAGGCATCAATCTTAGAACAATGTTTGAATAACGATTGAATGAATGAATAACGATTACGTATAATAAGTATTTACTCACGTTGTAAAGTATAAGAATCGAGAAGAACTGTATGAGCGAATACAGAGCCATGTATTTGAAGATAGCGAACGATGTGCTCAGAGCGCAGCGACCTTCCAGCGCCAGCAGCTTCACGCATCTGATATTCTGCTCTTGAGATGTGAATGGCGCCGCAACTGAAACGATTTCAATTATTATATAAAATATTTTTTTTGTAACCTATTTATTTCATTCATTCAATGTATAAGTATTCGTTCTTTTTTGTATGAAAGATTTTCCACAAATAGAACGAGAATAACAACTAATGTGTCCTCCCCTCGATGACCTAACTGCTCTCCTGGACACGACAAATGACCACCCTGACCCATACATTACTAACGCTAACAGACACCGATTACGCCGGCAAGATCGAAATAACACATCTTCTGCTAACGGGTGCGTCTTCCCAGTCGCAGTCCTTAGACGTCCACCCCCACATTGACAGCTCCTCGTGCTAGTTACCTTACCCTTCTCACTGAAGCGCCATTAGCGCTCGCACTCTCGTCCGGTGTAGCTGTAAATGTCATCTACAACTAATACAAATAATATACAGCGTGTATCAATTCGAAAAAAATAAATACCTGATGCGTCGGCCTCGGAGAGCGAGATGCCGACGTGCGCGGCCTTGAGCGCGCCGCAGTCGTTGGCGCCGTCCCCGCACATGCCCACCACCAGCTCCTCGGCCTGCAGCGCCGTCACCAGCTGCGTCTTCTGGTCGGGCCCGAAGCGCCCGAACACCATGCCTGAACACAACCATCATCATCACAAGATATTATAGTGCACAAGTGTGTGCGCAAGCACAGGTGCATTCTTAATTCCTTAAGTCTCATAGTCCAATGGGACGGCAATTCGACACGATCCAAGAGATCAGTTATAGGACCGACGATAGACGATAGAACGACGTTACGTGCGTGTAATTATGATACAATAAGTTTTAATTTGTTTCGCTCCTGGTGTGTTGCCTTTTGAAGCCACGATAAACAGATGCTATTCTAACCTTTGCTCAGTATAGCTGGCATCAATTCAGGATAATGTGTACGTATCACAGCCCATGTTTTGCCCTCCAATGCCAACACATAAGCGTCCATTGAAAGTTTAGGCGGTCCACCGTCTCCAACTACCTAAAATTAATAAATATCAACGAAAAAAGTTTAGATGTGTGTAAATCATTACAGAGCAAGTATAGACATAAATACATCTTCGCTAACCGGTTGAAGAATATTGTATAAAGAGACCGATGTAGTTTGAAGAATGATGACATAATTAAACAAAAATAACTTAGAATTTTGGCAAAATAAAATCAAAATCCTATATTTTACATATTTTTTGTAAATCTTACCCAAAGAGTACACTGGCAAGATTCATTCCCTAGAACCTACATTATTAATGACCGATAATTGAGATTTTTTTAAGAAAAAAAGTTTGGGTTTGATTTCCAGTGCGCATTACACTTTTCTAAACATTCAAAGATTTTCGTAGGAACCACTTTTTTAACATACTTCCATATTAAGCGAAGGTCGCGAGTCGTTCGTCAGCTGATGTCCGACAGTGATCAACACTAGCTTCTGATGCGGCTGCACCATGAAGCAACCCCGCGCCACCGACATAGCGGTCATTATGTTGTCCCCTGTTCAAATAGGAAACGTTAGACAAAACAATAACGTTTAAAGTGTAAAATAATATTTAATTTAAAAATCATAATATAAATGGACCGCGAATATGTGTAACCACAATAAATTTAACCTACGGCCCGCGGCACTTTTCGATTTATTATATATCATAATATGATATTACCAAATATTTGAGTCGATAAGGCTTGTCCAGTTAAAGTTTTCTAATACAATAGACTATAATAAAACTAAAATCATTTTAAGAATATACAAACCTGTGACCATTATCAGTCTCATGTTGGCCTCGTGAAGTTCTCTAATCACCTGAGTGGTCTCTGGTTTCAGGCTATTTTGCATGACTAGAAAGCCCAGGAAGACCATGTCGCACTCCAGGGTTTCCCGCTTGATCCTCTGCGCGTCGACCCACTTCATCTTGCGATCGAGTTTCTTGTGCGCGAGCCCGATCACACGGAAACCGTTTGACGTATAGTCGTTTAGAACGCTGCTGAAGTTGTCGGGAAGCGTAGCGGGGCTGCACATACCTGCAACCTTAGAAGGGTTTCGCGTTTCAAATATTATATTATTTAGTTTAGAACGTCCGAACGTAATCCTGGCGGCCCCCGATTGTCATTTTTAACATCTATGAACAGACAGTCAGCGTTGCGACGCTTACAAATCAATTTGTGAGTTGAATATATCAATGACGCGGCAAACTTTTATTTGTCATAGGGCTTTGAGTTTAATTCAAATGTTTAATGTGCCTAGTCTTGAAAAGTAACACTTGTATATACCCAGCTTACCTAGCTTTTATTAAGCGCGCGCGTAAATTGAACAAGCGCTTAACGGAATTACGTTCCTATTCGGATCCGTTTAAAATTCCATGTTCCGCGCACCTTTACTTACTACTATATTAATGAACAAGCCAGTAAAGCTAGTAATTAATATATATTATTACGAATACCATGTTTACCTTTTCCGGGGCGCCCTTGACGAAATAAACCATTTGGGGTTGACCGAGCACCCGTGCTATGACGCCCATAGACTGCTGGGACGACGAAAAGTGGAACCGGCGCAACAAACCGATCTATAAATAACACACAAACAAAAGTGTATAACTGCAATAACCTTACTTCATAGCGTCACGATGATACCCTATATCGGTTCAGTAGTTTATATTTTTTTTTTCTTTTTTGGCATCACACGTTTGTGTATATTGCCAGTGTCATGTTAAAAGGTAGGGAATCGGAATTACACAGAGGTATCAGTAGTTTATATTGACGTTTTTACAAACAGAGCCATAAACAAGAAGTCTAGAAATATAGAAATGAAGTCTACTGCATTTTTTTTATGTCGCCAGCCAGCATGTATAGCCCAGTAATAATTTTATAACAGTATAGTTTAAATAGATAATAGTATGTCTTTGGAACGCTAGAGGCATTCGAGATGTGGTTCTAGACAAACCAAGAAGCGAAAATAAGGCGTGACTTTTTTAACGTTTCCTCAGCGTAATATATATATAAATACTACTGATACAGTGACGTCACCTCTACAAGTCCGCGCGTGTGCGACGGAGAAATAGCGCGAACCTTCTCTCCTCAGTACTGGCCTTTACCCAGGACTATAATAGCGAATATCTTTGAAAGTATCTATTTCGAGTATGACGTATTCCGATGTTTTCACCAGCAGTACAAACCTCATAAGGAATTTCCATAGTGAAAGGATCGTAGTCATCCAAATTTTGTAGTTCTTGATCTTTGGTAGTGGCGGGCTTCACAATCGCGGGCGTCAAGTTGTCGTAGCGCGTGTTCTCTGGACCGGGCTCCTCGAGGATCTGTCGACATTATCGAACTATTATATCATGCTCTATATACAATGAGGTAAGGTTCTTTAGATTGTATACCTACCACCATTTCTTTGTAAATTTCTGCCTATTTATTATTACCACCTAAAGTTAATAGTGACTAGTGGGGATACACTATTATTTACGAGTTGGCAAACTTTTTCACCCGTGTGTCAGGTCTTTGCTCTTAAGTTCATTACTTATGCTGACACAGGGGCGAAAAATGACGTCAAGAAGACATACTTACTCGTACATCTATCACCCACTTTAGTTGGTACAAATATGATAAAAGTGATAACATTAGATAATGCTAAACAATCTTTACATAGAACTTATTTATGACAATGAGTGTTGATTTTCATGAACACTGAGTAATGCCATTGTTTTCCTTAATTGAATATGTTGCAAGCGTTGGAAATTACCGGGTCCCGTTCCAAGTAAGCTAAATACTTGTGCGAGGTGTAAGCTAACATCAATATTGACCAGTGACCAGTGAGTCAAACCAAAGACCTCTTGCTGAAGAATAGCCCAATTGAACATTGGGATAATTACTTTTCATTGCATAATACCTGGCTTTAATAAAATACCAAATGATTCAAGGAACAGTAAAATCACAATATTTAACGATAATTTGGTCTAGAGGTTTTAACATAGGCTGCTTGACTCATTGCAGTGATTTAATTTTGAAATAATCATTCTCATATATTGCCCTGGTCTGGATGTTACTAGGATCAAGCGTTGCTTATTTTGGTCCCTTTTGGTCCATTTTGGATATTTTTTTTTATTACATTATAGGCAAGTATTTGATCTCGATCTCACCTGATGGTAAGTGACGATGCGATCTACGATGGAGCATACTTGCCTAGATATAATTATGTAAGGTATATACCATAAACACTCACCCATTGCGTAAATTCAAACATTTTCAAGTCCAAAGGGTCGCCTTTCAATTGTCCTTGAATGCTTGTGAGCGAATGGCACGACGCTAAGGCTTGTACGAGTGGACTGCTCACTGGCAACGAGCCCACGTCCAGGACTCGCTCGCCAAATCGCTCGGACTGTGTCGGTATCACTGCGTAGAAGTCCAACCCGTCTTCGGTGAGGGTACCCGTCTTAAAACAACCAGAACAACGTAAAGATTGATGTTTACTAGAGCTGGGAAAAAGGAAAGGGAATAATTAGACAAAAGGACGACGATTTGGTAGTCGAACCGGTCTGACACCAGTGTGACCACAGAGACTTTATTCCTTCGAGATAAGACACTTTATTCCTACGAATAGTACCGTGGGTTGCTTAATTCCTTCACTATCGCCCAATTGGCATTTATCAGTAACATAAATTGTTGCAACAACAGCGGTAACTTTGACCATTATTTTGTATCACCCTATCACAAGCAGTTTTTGTTGACTTTTTATTTTGCGCCTTATCTATATTTTTAAATGGTTTCGTCTTTCATTTGATATTTTTGCCAGTTTTCGACGTTTATGAGTAGAAGAATCTTGTCGAATAGAAAGATGATTTACTTACCTTATCAAAACACATCACTTGTAGTTTACCGCATATTATAATTCTAGGAGGTGAAACGCAGAATATTTTGTTTTTACGCAGCCGCTGCTGACTGTACACGATGCCCGCTGTCATGGCGGCGGGCAGAGCCGGGGGCACGACTATAGTAATAATGTCCAGCGTCCGAAGTACTATAGTGCCTGCAAGACTCTATGGAAAGATAACACACTTTAAGGTCTCATGCAGATCTTTATACACGCTCACTAAAGCTCAGATTAGGACACTTTCAAATAAATATTTGAAGGATTTGATTCCCAGTTAAAAGCTAATACAGACTTTACACCAAAGCGATAAAGATCAATTTTAAACCAAACTCACCCCTCTCACTACATACAGCCAGATAGAATAGCCCATTCCGATAGCGGCGATACAGAACATGAATATGACGAATTTGACGGCGTCCTTGTAGAATTGGAAGCCGAACCGTTTTGGGAACAAGATACTCTTGATGAGCTCTCCTTTGGCGGTATAGAAGCCGGTGCGAACCACTTTAGCTAGTACCTGTTGGAGTTATCACAATCATAATTTTATAGTTACACTAACAGTGCTTGCGACTTCGTGCGCGTGGAGTTCAGTTTATTGGGTATCCCGGAAAACACTTATATTCCCCTGGGATAGAAAAATCCAAAGTATTGAGCCTGGTATTAGCGACAACCATGCCAAGTCTCAGGGAAAACCATCAGATCGCTTTCGAGTGGTGCGCCAACAGACAGGTAGAGAAAAAAATCCGAAAATGGTGGATTCTGCCAGTCGCAGTATCGAGAATAATGACCTCAAGGTATTATATCAGTCGCTCGATACGAATTCCATGTCCGTTGCTTTGTTTAGATTTTCATAGAACTGTATCCACTAACGGCAACGTTCGCACCGTCTGTCATTGCTTTGTGCAAAGGAAATTCTTCAAGACCCTTTCGTATCGACACTAATCATTAACAATTAAATACGTCGGTGTGAACCTTTAAAATGATATTTATTTACCTGATTATTGCCATAGAATCTCGTTTGAATAACATGAGTTCCAGCAAAGAGGGTATGCCTCTTGTGCCCTTCAGTGGAATAAACTTCTGGTGATATACATGGAGGCCCCTTCATCACTGGTACACTTTCACCTAAAAGAACAGCGCATCTAAAGTCTTATATAAATTCATAAATAGTAACTACACTTCATCCTAATAAAACAACCAAGCACGGCGAAGTGACATTCCATTTCACGCAAAACGTACGGCCAAAGTTTGACGAAGTGACATGCTATTGTACATGTCATCATCATGTTTTTTGTTTATCATGTGTAGTTTTAAAGACACTGGCATAATACTTATTAATCGTGCGTAAGGCCATATCTCATGTTATTCCATTTATTTCATTTCGCATGGAAAAATAGGACATTGCTATTGGGCGAAATCTAATGCCATTTCACTATGATTTTTACCTTTCAATTTCTAATACTATACTATTCGCAGGTAGGTTCGTACCCCAGTATTAGTACCTCAAGCACAATCCTCTTTTACGTAGTTTCGGTAATATCCCTCTCACACCACAGATTAATTAAATAAGTATGACAGTGACAACATGTTATCTCGACGATGTTGCGATTATAGCAACGCTCCTGCTTACCCTACAGTTGTTTTAATGTATCAATGTTAGAAGGTATTTTAAAATAACAAGTTGACGTCATTAGTATTACCTGTCAGCATACTCTCGTTGACAATACAAGTGCCAGTCAAAAGCATAGCGTCGCAAGGCATCACGCAGCCGTCAGGGGGCAGCACCAGCACGTCGCCTGGCACCAGCCGGCTCGCGTTCACCACGCACTCCTCGCGGACCATACGCGTCGGGCGAAGCACCGTTACCGTGAATGCACTAGTAGAACCCGCCATTTTGTGTAGATTTATGCTCATCTGTGGGAAAATGTGAACGTCACAATTTGTAAGTGCCCCCGTAGGCCTATACGAAATAAACGATTTGACTTAGACTTTGACTTCACCAGTGAATTTTACATTGTCCGGAAACACTCACTGGCCCTTACTTTAATTGTGAAAAACCAGTTTTCGCGTGCGTGTGGACGGGAAATTTTATTTTATTTAGCTGCGCAACCTAGTTTGAACAAGTGAGCGCGCAGAAACCGGGACTGTAATCACGAACAAGCATGCGAATTGATGGTCCCAAACTAAACGTTTTTAATATGAGTATCATACAATGGAGTGAGTGATCCCTATCTAATATTACAATTTATTATATCCCACCAATAATAAACGAAAGAAATAGAAACAGAATTATTATATGTGTCCATTTTAAACTGGATAGGTAGATAAGTACTTTGAGATCATTTTATTACAGTGTTTATAGTATATTTTCTGTAAGAACGCCAAGGATAAAGGTGAATCTAAAGAATAAGTAAGTACTGAGTCTTACCTGTTTTGTCTGGTATAAAGCCAACATACATGAAGCGGTAGACAGAAAGAAAACACACGTCGCATACTGATAGTATTCATCTAAGGACCAGAGAATTATAGAGAATACTTGAAACAAATAAAACGGGTTGAAGACTTCGTTCACAAACAGAGTCCAGTAACTTTTAACTTCCACTTCGACAGAGTTGGTGCCATACAGTTTGATTCTGAAAAAATATACATTTAAATACAATAATGTAGGTATTATAAGGTATGTTGACATCAAAGTGTATGCATAAATATATATATATCAAATAGAATACACACCATGTAGGGAGTTTTTTTTGTAATCAATATTACGACAGACTCATAGATGTACCTTTATCTTCTTACTAATATATTAAGTTTACTATTATAGGTATATTGTGTACTTACAGTTCATTTTGCTGACGTTTATTAATCCCTGACATATTTTCCATCAACAAACCGATAGTAAGCTTTTCATTGAGTGCGAGTACATTGATAAATGTTCCTTGATCATTAAGCCAAATGAACCGACTGTGCTGGTAAATAAAATATCGAAGTTTGTTATCTCTGTTGGAGATATTCAGATCAATCTCATGCACTTGTTCTATCTTGAATAGCCCATCGGAATCAGTTACTAAAATGAAAAATAATTTGAGTCAAATAGTATGAATAACTTGGCCTAATAAATAAATTGAACAAATAAAGCAACTCCAGGCATGTGCAGAACGAACATTTTGTTCAACTTATTTGCCGGCCACTGTAACAGAAGGTAATTATTACTACCATAATTTTCGATTTTTCATTATTTTAGATATAGTCAGTATGAAAAGTAATTCAGAAAAATGTACTTCCATATAAAAAGAAAGATTATAAATGGACCAAAAATATAGGGGCTACGATTTTATCTTACCACATATCTCTTCAGCCATTTTCAAACTGCATTTTACGTATTTGAATCTGTTGTATGAAGGATAATAAGCTAATGCAAAATACGGTAACCCACACAGTAATATGCATATGGTATGAAATAAAGTAGCGCGTAATTTCGAATACTGGAAGCCATGAATTGTGATGGTTTCTTCTTCTTCGCCGCAGTTCTCCAGTACTTGCCACTGTGCCTCACCAATAACTTCGTATTCGTCTGGAACATAAAACAGACGGTCGGTCTCCGTACCGGGGATAGCTGTTGGCCGTGGGTGAACACACTGTGTTTGCAATTATATATTTTTTTAAATAACACTGGAGGTTACAACCACTTTGTTATGATCTTCTACAAATCAATGCCTGTAAGAAAATCTTTTTAATCAACCAAAACTATATTCCATGTTTAATGAATCCAGAATGATTTTATGCTCAATTACGTGACTGTAATTCTCATCATCATAGCTTAATAAAAATGTCAGGTAAATCTGTATTCAGCTACTTATAAACTGATCTATGATGACTCACACTCTTATAACATTCTCAGAAGTTATATAGAATCTGTGAACTTATATTTAGGGCACATATTAATCAAGATCAATTGAATAGGGACACTTCAGTTCCTACTGCGATGATTGTCAATAATGTGTAGATTTAGCAAGAAAGCCATTAGGATGCTCTATGTGTGTCTATCCAACAGAGAGATAACAGCAAAGTAAAAACTTGTTAGCATGGTTGTATTTTAATCTGTCTTCAGTGAGTATTCACAAAACATTACACGAATATACATTTTACCAATACCTACTTACACCTTTTTTTTATAACCTACCTACCCTTACAAGTAGTTACTTATACAACTAGTCACATCACCATAGCATTTTTTTATATAATATTGTTGATTCATTAATAATAATAATAGCTGGTGGTCTGTTAAAAAAAAGTAAAGTCAGAATAAATTACCTGCTTTGTTAGTTATGTTTTAGCAACACTTAAATTAACTTGCCCATACCCTCGAATCAAGAGCCATGATGTTAGTACATACATAATTATGAAATACAGACAAGTGGAGAAAATGTGACACAAATAAAATGTGATATTAGACATATATCAAGTAAAAAGTGCAAACACACTGTGCAATCACCTCACATACAAAAATAAACACACTAGCAATAAAATCTTGAAAATAATCTCTCAAAAAATGTACCACTGTAAGATAAAACTAAAAATCACGAATATGTTAACTGTGTGTTTATTTCTGTCCAACAGTATCCCCGGTAAAGCATACATTTACAATAGACAATAAATGCATACACAACATAATAAAAAACTAAATTATAATAAACTAGAAACTGCAAATGGTTTTGTTAGAAGCAGCATACAATTAAATAGCGGTAAGTTATCATGTCTGACACCACTAAAAACACTTAAATTAAATTGGTTTGATCTTTGTTACACCTGACACCAAGTATTACTTAACTAAATCAAAAGTTGTCCCCTTTCTTACCTGGACTGTAATATTTAGCCCATTGTATTTTAATGTCAAACTATTTGATAGCATAATGAAACAACATAATGATTTGCGGATGATAATCAAAATTGTCACAATTTAAAAAAATTATGTTATGAGATATGGAGTTTTATAGACAAAATCTTTAAAACCCTATGTCTCATAACAGCATGTTTTGAGTTTTGAATATGTTGAAAATCATGTGATGTTTTAGCTCATTTAATAACATTGGAACAGTATTGTTCATGAATTATGATTTGCACATGTTGAATTTACCACCAACAAAGGGATATACAATAGGGTGATAAAATCTATTATTTTGTCTTTTGTTCTTATTCTATTTGTACTTAAGTAAGATGAATTGGTACAAATAATAATTCCTGAACTATGCAATGAAGAAGTAAATGCTTATTAGGTTTTTAAGTGCCTAAATTATTTATTTAAATTAATAATAATAAATAAATTACTTTAGTACCTAAATCAAGATTGTCATTATTAAACACATTACTTATGGGCTAACTGCCATACCCTTACCTATTGAATCTTAGCTTGGCATCTAAAAACATGGAATGTTAACCTATTCAATGATTTACTACGAGCTCAAAATATATTATTAGTACCTACTAGGGAATGGGATAAAGATTTTGTCTCTCACTGATGTTTGTAAGTAATAGCAATGTGCGAAAATAGTTTCTTTTCAGCTTATGACCATCACATGTCAAATTACATTTTATTTATCCGATATTGGGCAATATGTAATGAAAATGAGGAACCTAGAATACAGTAATTCTTGAGATTTATGGTAAAAAGTAAGAAGGAAATAAGGCAGTTTCTCGTTGAAGCTACGCGTTTCCAATCATTTAGATTTTGAAGACCCTCGGTAGTAACCCATTTTGTATTCACATGTAACATTTTCTTAGATTTATAAATGAGTCACACGATATTTAATCAAGTGCAAGACGAGACTTACCATTGGCGACGGTGGCATTATTAACGTTCGGCATTCCCGCGAAAACTATTATTAGGATTTATAACACAAAAAAGTTATGGCATATTACTTAGATGTTTGTTAATTATTTATTTGTAACCGCTGCTACCTCATTGCAAAATATTTTAGATTTCTTTGAAAAAAATCGCACTGCTCACATCACACCTTTGCAAATGGATAAGACCATAGACAAACCACAAGAATCCAGATGTCAATGTCAAATAAACATCTGTTATTTATAGATGTTTCTAACTATTCCATAGCTAATTTATTTGCTTAGTCCAAAAGTACAGAGCCACAAAATAAAAGAAGCGGAGCGATTGGTCGAAGACGGTAGAAGGCTAAGTTAAAACGTAGTGATTATATACTCTTGGGGCTAAGTAAGACTAAGTTGGAAATTAAATTAGCCCACAGAATTATAATGTTAGTTTATTGAAAAAAGTATAGATGGCGATAGCTTCATCAACATTAACGAAACGGAACGGATGTGTATTGATTTGGCGCGAACACGAAGACCGTGTGCTAAATATCTTGAAATGGATGATCAAAAAAATACTGTTTTCATCGACCGTGAATGAAATAAAATGTCAAATAATATAATGTTGCTTAAAAAGAGTGAATTCGGCGAATACAATCTGTCATGGCCCGGCGATAATGGAACTTATCTTTCAACAAATAATATAACGATGCCAGGTAAATAATTAACATAAAATTAAGAATCAGCTGCATTGGTATTTTTCAGTGAGTTGCCAAGTTAATTCAAACTATATTCATATAGCTACAGGTCCATGGTATTGGCCCTGGTGTCCGCTATGGAGAATTCCACAACATCCATTATTTCAGGTAACAAGCAAAACGCCTAGATGCTAGATGTGCTAATTGTGATGTAGGTTGAGTAGGTACCTATCGTACTTTTTTTGTGTCGTATTATTATTATATGCCTTTATTTTTTAGCTATCGAATATGCTTTTCGTGGCTTCTTACTGTGCCCCAAGTACGAAAAAAGGCCAGCTGTGGATGCATACAATTTTAATATTTGGTAAGTGATATTACAGTTAATAAGCAAGCAAGTAAAATAAACAGGTACTTCTATGCTGTAATAACTGGGTAATTCATCAGTGAATAGCACTTTGGACAATGATTATCAAAAGTGGAGTGATGTGACGATGATTATCAATGGGTAAACTGAGAGTAACTTCGTGAAGGAACCTGTATTTAGATAACTAGGAAGGACCAGAGTAGAGCGTTCGGCCTGACCCCCTGGCCCCCTGGTATTGAATCTAATTCCCAACAGTACCAGATTAAAAGAGCAAATTTCCTATTTTCACTATAGTTTATAAATCTATTTTATTTTAAGCATGGTCCACAATCGTTTTAATGACTCTGGGATTTAGGGGAATCTTGTACCCAACAGTAAAAGGGCGAATATATTATAAATTGTGTTATTGTTTAACTAAAATAGTGATCAAAACTTATTAAAGATGTCATGGCAATCGCTTGCACGATCATGGTCCCTATTCGAAATAATGGCGCGATCAAAATAATACCTAGGCACATGCATACTGTAAAAATGTTCGTGCGAGGGATTGCCATTTAGGACAATGCCTTACTCCTCTCAACAGCCTTCATGCTGTACTCTATATGGGCATGGCACGTGATATGCTCCCCCGACGCGTTCTCGTGGAACTTCGGCTTCATGTTCTTAAACCTCGCCCAGGTCGTGTACTTGGTATACGAAATGAGACCTGTGAAATTCGATCCGGAACTGGAGGAGGTGTATCATACGCTATTTGAACCGTTCAAGGTAAAATAGTAGATATCTGTGTTTCTATGTTGGTAACAAGATGCAATGCACTATGTAATTTAATTTATGAAAAATCAATTCGTCGGCGCGACCTTTGTTTCCTAGCCCCCAATAAGCCAGCTACGGCGTGACAAGGCCCGAGTTCGTGGCGATGGCGCCACAAGGTACATAGATGGCGCTGCAGACGACATTCAGAACAATTGACTATTCTCCATACAATCCTGCAACGCGCTATGAGAGTTTTCGGAGCACGTACGATATATACAAGATCCGACAATAACCGTTGGGGCATAGCGGCCGCCCTGCTAGGCATACCACCCGCCTAGCTGGAAGATCTTTTATTTTTCACTAAACACTGATATAAGTACTTACCTTAAGGACTAACAAAAAAGCATTAAATATTTACAAGGTCAATCGGTATGTTGCATAGATATCATTTACAAAATAAATATTATGTGAGAACATATATGTTAAGTGAGCAATACTTTAACATTCATAGTCGGTACCATATTTTTACCCCCCTTAAATGGTAATATCTCCATCCCTCTGTAGATTCTGTAAGTATGTACTTGCAAGAATGTGTCGATTGCGACCTTCCATTGGTTTTAGCGTAGGCCATGGCTTAGTTCCTTACGAGCCTAATTTCGGAAATTATCTTTAACCAGGGTCTAGTTGCTACTGCAATCGGCTATTGTACCTACGCTATCCAAGCGATCGTTGGGACTATCGATGTAGATCAGAGGCATACTTAGGTAACCTTAGAATGCAGAAGAAAGGTATTACACATAGTCTTCTTTATTCTGAGGATGTAATGTAGAACTTGTTACGATAAAGCTTTTTGATAATAGGTATCAAGATTCGTATACAAGCGTATGGTGTCGCCAGATTTCGCGCACGTGATGTCACTCCACGCGGGCGAGGCTTACGCCATGCAGAACCTCACGAAGACGGACCGTCTTGGACTACTGCTCTCAGGAAAGGTAAGCCATACATGCATTTAGGCGATAAACACGCTTGCTAATAATATTTATGTTTTATGAAAACAGTGAAGCTCGAAAACATAGTCCGTTAGTTCTATTACTGCCAGTCTTCCTTTAAAATAACTGCATTTTTGTGTAAAAAGCATTAAAAGATTAGACATAAAGCCATAATGTTACTAAGAGAAATATAAACTGGACCTGTATTTTAAATAAGTAGGTAGGTACCAACTTATTCCTGTATGAAGTAGGTAACGTAAAGATGGAAGAGTATACTTAACTAAGTTCCCGAGTTTTCTTTTAATTATAGCAGTCCCTTGTGGTAAGGTTGTTTGCGGACGGGGGCACGGGCTTTAGAGATGCATATCTCCCCGTCATGCCGGCTCAGAGTTGAGCGTTAAAACTGGCCCCTGGGAACCATAGCCAGCCACATAACAACAACCTTAAATAAAGAAGAATAATAAAATTTACAAGCTTTATCATAACTAAACTCGTAGAAACAAACCGCTTTGATTGTTGGCGGATGTAAATTTATTTATTTATACCCATTTACGAATGCGCTTGTTTGTGGGTGTGTTCTAGTATGTATTAGGGTGGGTATTTATATTGTAAACATAGAGTAAACACCTATGGAAGCTAAATTCAAGGGATTTGCTTTTGAACGGGTAAAAAAACACGAAGAGGTCTTCAATTCGACTCGTACTTCTAGGTACATATGTATTTGATTTTTCTTTTTTTCTTTGTGTCCACGCATAATTTTTTATTTTTCTTAAAAAGTTTTAAAACAAATATTTGATGCACTATAAGCATATACCCTTGCCTGCACAATAAATAAATTTGTACCTACTTAGTTATTTTGCAACTTAAACATTCTCACGAACAGAGCCGCGAATATGCATGCGGTTCGTATTTCGCGAAGTAACTACTTACTGTTTGAAAATTTAAAACAATTTTTCACGTTGCGCGTGCCAATGATGGCAATGAATACGTGGAGCTCTACCGTGGCTTAACGATAGGGACGTGCTTTCTATCCGATACTATCTGACTATATGCGGTCAGATACTAATCCTAGGGTATGTAAGTAGGTATATAAATATTCCCCAGCGAAACAGATTCATTGGGAATTACGGGCACTCTATTTAAAAAGTTCAGTACGTAGATTTAACATATTACGTACCAGTATTGCAGTTATGAGTTATATTTCCAGTCTACTGATGATGTTTACGTCGGTATACATACTAAACATTTAATGCATGCTACTAATCACATTGCTTTAATTTTTTAACTGTCTAGGTAAACGTTATGAGTGGTCACCAGTTTCTGCATCCGATCCTGCCTTGTGAATTTTTGGATTCGCCCGAATTTGAGTCTAGCCGAGCTACGATTGATGAGAAATTCAAGGTATGTTATAGATCCTTAGCTATATGTTTGCAACTTCCATCCTGTTTATTATGTACCCTACTTCATTTCTGTATGTAACCCACCAATTTTCTCGTTAGGTACTTATACTATTTATTTGAAACGTTTTAGTTCCAACATGTTTTAGTGGTGTGTAGGTAATAGCTATCCATATCCAATTACTTAGTAAGTACCTACATATTTCTTTTCGGACTTGATTTATATATCTGAATGTAAACACGTTGTCTCATTTCATGCTCGACAGTGTTCGTTAAAGGCGTCACGTTACCTTGTTAAATAAGGCAATATGGCTAACTGTCTTACTTAGGCGGGCTGATGAGTTCATTATTTAAGGGAGTCGAGTTCCTGACACCGCGCAGTGTTTCAGACCCCCTAACCTATTTAAACAAACGATACAAAGGGTTTGACCGTTAAAGGTCACGATAATATCAAGATGGGCAATCGGGCGGAATAGAAACTACATTTGCCATTAGGTTTTTTTAAGAATCAAGTTGTCGCGCTATATATCTTGTAAAGATACGAATGACTAATTTCAAATTCAAATTAGGTCATTCAAATGGTCGGACCATAAAAACACACCACCAGCTTACCCCAGCAACTAGACGTTACGCGAGATAGGCCATAAACAACTGCGGCCGGACCTAGATCACATAAATTTGTGGGTAGTAGGTGCGTTTGTGGGTAGTTTCTTAAATATATTACTAGGCAAAGCCGATTCACACCCTTAACTTTCAAAATATCATGATGTTTTGCGTGGTGTACAATTGAAAAAATTAAAGGAATTGGATGGAATTACTTACATGAAGGAATTACATCTACCTATACATCAAAGTATATTATAAAATTGTCGTTGTAACTAGGTAAAACATAACAAATGTTTTAAATTTAAATTCAATATTGTGTTTCCAGTTCATTGTAGTGTGTTTAAAAGACTCCATAATTTTCAAGATCGGTACTCATTGGCTGATCGCGCTTTGGCATTACCAACCCCATTCCGTTGACCTAATTGTTGTCTGATATGGCTGTTCAACAGCCGAAGTGGCTATAAATGCAAGGAACTGGGTTAAATGTCTATGAAGACTAAACAGTATCGTAGAACGTGGCAATTAACTTAACCTAACGTGCTCTTCTCATATATCACATCCAGTTGACATTTTTACATACTTAAGGCTCTGTTAATGACTCCCAGATTGCTATATAAGCTACTGAAGGCAAATTTTAAGTTTTATTGGTGCAGCAGAATATACAGATTTAAAATGATTGCATTTAATAGAAGCTTTTTGTTATTTCCATGCCGTCTGCTAGAGTTATATAAAATAGGAAACTAATTAAAAGTATTTTATGATTTGGAATAACCTAAATGGATAGAGGAAACATCGAAGCAGACTTTATCGTTGGGCTGGCAATCTGATTTAGATAACGAAGCGTATAATGCAAGTTTCCTGTCCAATTCTATAGCACCAGAATAAAATCATTTTATACTTTCTACGCCACATAGCTAGCTACATTATTATAATTGCTCCCCCGCCCACACGTGCCGGCCACTCATCAACTTCAGTAATGGCTTTCTTTCTTTGCATAACCGCGATAAGGGCCCAAACTGTTATTACATTGTTGTATAGCACAACTTAGCCGCTTTACCGATATCTTTTCAATAAGGTTCTTATGGAGCCGTTATTTATGTGTTAGGCACGTACACAATAGCATTGTCTACTTATTGAGAATATGTGTTCTATACATAAGTACCTACTTACCCACTTATTACATTCGGGTTTGTTAAAGTTTGTCGTTTAGATATTTTTTTCTGGTTGCCTCGATAACCTCATTTTTGAAGCCTCGTTTTTATTGAGGGACCCTGTAAAGGTATATGTTGTGGGATATTTCACTCAACCTATATAGCGACATCGTGCGACAATTTAGGGTGAAAGTCGCGTGCTCGCTTTGTTGCCGTGATATTAATGCCCGAGACCTACGTGTTGGGCGCCAATATCACGGGTGGAACATTTATCTCGGTAAATATGGGGTTTTGTATTATTAATAGGTGCAATCGCCTTATCTACTGCACTGATATAAGATACATTAATTGCTCCTATTTTCAATCAGGTGTCAATTGTCGCTGCATCATCATGCCGCTATGTATACTGGCCGCGGAGTTCCCTCGAGTATTTGTTCGTGAAGGAGCCTTACCTGGCCAGTGTTGTGACCACTCTGATAGCCCGTGACATCACCACTAAACTGTACGCGATGAACAATAAAATCGTAACGGAAAGAGGCTCGCATCTGGATATAAGGCTCCCGAGTATATCCCACGCACTCGCTCGCAGCCCAAGGAAACTTCGGGCGGTGAATAAACAACCTCCCCCAACAACTGTCCAACCAGTACCATCCGAGAGAAGACTAAGTGAGTGAAATAGGACTTTCTATCATCCCCTTAGTAATGCAGGAATAATAATTTCATACCCAATATTCGATGCCTTTGATACTCCAGTTTTGGTGAAATTATAAATAGGTGTCGCACATTTACTACCCCTAAAATCATAGAAGTTTTAATAATTCATAGCATTTTTAATAAAAGCATTGTAGATGGATACAATTTTCTTTCTCCTTGCGAAGCTTAGGTGGATCTCAAGATTTCCCTAATTCAATTTTTTTGTACCAAGATTGCTGGTCACGTGATTCCGAACCGATAACCAACGCAGTGCGGCGTAATTGCACGATGTCATCGTACAACGGGGGTGACGAAGAGCTCATGCCTTTAGCGGCCCACGAAGCACCGGCCGCCTCGTTGGACGACTTGTCCGTGGCAGACAGTTGTCCGGACACATCCTCGAAGTACCACAGCTGCGAGGCAGTGGAGACTGACGATGAATTGAGGCATTAGATTTAGAATTTTCCTGATAATGCAACTTCACGACGGGATATTTACCTATTACCTGTTGTTGTTTTATAGGAAGATTGTTATGTGGTAATTTATGATACTAACGGCTCTGTCATATTTCTGCTGTCGTAGTCTAGTAACGAGGCTCTAAAAAAATCAAATGTTATTTCCTAGTTTGTGTTATACTATTATATATATTTAATATATAATTTTATAGTTATAGTCCTATGTTCTTCCATCTTTAAGCTGATTTTCATACCCAAATTTAGAACCAAATAAAAAAGTACATTAAGTAAGTACCTAAGTAATATTTTTTGATAACATATTAAATAATTTCCGTAACAGCTTTGCTTGCAAATTGTATCAATATGGGTACGGATAACCTATGCAATAAATTGTTATCTTTGTAAAGAAGATATTGTTATTTCACTGTTAATCCCCTATTCAACATTTGACTATACTAATTAAAGAATAAGTCGACATAATGTGCACATTATTATTACTGATGATTGATGATAAAAGATGACTAGTAAGTACGTGAATATCAATAATAATTTCTTTCAAATGCAATTCATTCACGACTCCGTCAGTGTATTCTTTAATTCCATTAACTACAAATGAGGCGAGGCGAGGGTGGCGGCAAAGCTACGTTTTACACCTACAGCACACCGGACACCGGCACGTCATCACGGGCCAACTAGCCACCGCGACCCATCAATCAGGGCAATCCAGTTACCGTGTCAATAGCCCGGCGGATATATGCCGACAAATGATATTGAATAATATGATATCAGTAACTGCTGCTAAACATGGCAAAGGTATATAGAACTGTGCAGGTCACATTTTAGAGACATATGCTTCACCTAAATTAAAAACCTTTTTCAGTATAGATTTTTCAAAAGGGACGGATTTATATGCACCCCGATAGCAAAGAAAACGAAATAAGTAGTTAAACAGTAGATATAGGTATTATAGAAACTGTTGGTAAATCTTATTATTCCCAAGATACAGACATCGCCAAGTTTATTGGTATACTGATATGTGGATCGCCCGATATATGTGGGTTATATATATACATTCATAATAGCAGGAGAAGCCTGAGTCTATGCCATCTAAAGAGCTACTACTATTAAGTAATACTATATTGAAGAAAATAGATAATGATACCTTATAATATAAAGCCAAGATTATGAACCCACCCGTTAACAATGATGGCACAAAATTACGAAACATCCAAATGTCAAACAACTTCCTAATCCAGCACCATCTGGCGAATAGAACACGACGCGGGCATCGTTTGGCTCTCTTCCGATGTTACATGATGCCAGCAAAAGTAGCAGAAATCCGTCCGGACCTGCCAAACTCACCACAGACGCTGGTCCTGCAGCCAAATTAAATCCATTCGAACTAAACTAGAAGTGTTTTGGCGGCAATTTCTTGTAACTCTTTGTTGGCACGTATACTCACAAAGAAAACTAATTAACTTTGCGTTTCCTTTCGATATTTATGACATTTTCGTTATTGTTGTCAAAATATTTCTACTACTTAGATAATTTACCTACCTACCTATAGGTACCTATTCATTCCTACATTGCGAAAATAGTTGTTAGGTTTATTATAAGCTATAATTTCTAGACTGCCAGGAGATAAGATTAATTGACAAGAGACTTTCATTTTTAATATAATTCACCGCTTGTGCTAGGTGGTAAAAAATCGGGACGACCCACAAAATCGTACGTCTTATTTAAGATTTTTTTTCATATTACACAATACGTATTATTGATTCTGGAAATAAACACATATAGGTTAATACTAATAAATAATCTTTACTTGCACTTACCATTTTTCTTCTGAGCATAAATTTCACTATAAATGTTTCAGTTTATATGATACCAACGTACATAGCTTCGTTGGGTAGGTCTGAAACATTAAATAGCGGTAAAAGCACGCTCATTGTAATTTATTTAGTGTGAAAAGTTAAATACACTGGTCTCAGACAAAGAAATAATATAGACCGAGTGTCGCGCATCGACATCGACGAACGTCACAAAAAAAAACCCAAGCCAATTTGTGTAGTATATATGCTAATTACGTCCTTCCGTACACGCAAATTCGCTTGCGCGACACAAATCGGCTTGGTCTTTAGTGATTCCAAATGTTCTTTGCAACACTCGGTCTATATTATTTCGTCTCAGGGCCTGATGATTATAATTTGCTAGTGTTTGTGCTCATATCATACATACACGACATGCCCACCTAATACATTCCGATGTTGCTAAAGTAAAAAAAAAAAAGAAAATGGTATGCATGTGAATAAATAAGAAAACTCGTTGAAGGTGTGCTAACCGACGGGCTTACGGGCTACATCGATCGATTTTATATTTACTACTAGCCCAACCGGTCTAGATCAAAATTTGCTAATCATGATAATACCTAAGCTATTCCGCGCTGGTTTCCGTGTTTCGTCTGAAACAAGCCATGGAAAGGGGCCATTCATAGCGAGTAGAGTTGCCTATTTTTATTAGGTAAATAAAATTCAAGCGAGCATTCCTTGCCTGGCCTTTGCATGATTGATGAATGTGTTGCTAAGGGCACCCCTAATAGTCGCCTTCATAGTTTGAAGATCTCGTGCGCGAAGGGGAAAACGCAATACATCACTGATCGGTCGGTTTCGAACCAAGCCACCGAATGAAAGTTAATTTCAACATCAGTAAAATAAAATGTAGAGCTAAGATTTTTTCTTGTTATGTTCTAGATGGGCGTGAAATCAAAGTAACGGCTAAAGGTAGGTATATCATTACTATATATAATTACTTTTATCTATAGGCGTTAAATCCTTAACCTTAACATCTCAACAACCAAAGTCTCTAAATAATTAGTTAATTTGATATCTACCTAAGCGTTACTCGGTCGTGATATCGCGTGACATGAGTTAACTATGATGTGCTAAACTTAAATGTGGACAAATTAAGTGGTAATAAAGGATATAATAACTTTATGATTGTTTGAGTTGAACCATTGTTTTTGTTATCATGATGAACTTAGCAAGTTTAACTAAAATAAAAGTATTTAAGATCACATATAGTTTCATTTTAATTATACTTCTAGGTATCTGAAATGTATATGCCAACTAACAGGGTCAAACAAGTAGGTACTATCATTTAATTGAATGACGAATCCATAAAACCTTGAATGAATCTACAACACCTATTACTCATCTAAAGCAAGTCCCTATACCACGGTGGGGAGTAGGTATTATTAGTTCGAGTGGATAGGTTTGTAGGTTTCATCTGGATTATCTGAATATACCTAGTAAATATTATCTGAATTTAGACAAATCCGTAATAACCAACCAGGCATAATCAATATTTATGGGTTTGTTTGCGTATAACTTAATCTAATCGGGATGTTTACCGACACCGGTGCTGTAGCCATCCGTCTTTCATTATCTAAGTAAATGAGTACGTGACGTAACAGCCAGCGCAAAGGTAGCGCCACGAAGCGATAATTCGTGATACGATCGGATCACCTGCTGGCCTGGGTATTGCCAGGGTGGTCAAGGCTGGCCTGCCCTAACGGCCGGCACTTGCGATGCTTTCTTATCCACTATTCTTGAGCATTACGGGCGATTTACTGTTATCTGATGGCCAGCGCTAACAAAGGAGCTCTGAATTATTTTGAGGTAAGGTCGATAATACCTGACCGCAATACCGATCAAATACGAAAATAATTCAAGCATATATTGCTAATAAATATACATTCTCGAGTAGATTAAGAACATGCAAATTAAATTTATCATTATGTTGGGCCATGAATGACACCCGAATGGCACAGTTGGCGGTGCACTTGCATCCTGTACCAAGGGCCCGGGTTCGAATCCTGGTAGGGGGAGTTTTGGATATAACGGGTATTATGTCTTTAACTATCAATCGGCCAGCAATGATTTCGATTGTCGTTATGCTTAGATTTCAAAGAATTTATAATATGTGTATTGTTTGTGACTAAAGTCTACCTAAACGCCGAATCGACGACTGCATATCGCGGTCGTCGACTCTTGGTGGTGACTTTTACTCTTACTCTCATTCTAACTCTACTATGTTGTGTGGTATTTGTTTTTTTTATTTTCCGGAGATTGTAGGCATTGCTTCCATGCTGCAAGATCCCACATCTCGCCCATTTTGGAACACTGCCAGCCGCTAATCGTCGCGCAGTTATACATTCAATCTCGGAGCTTGTAGAGCTCTTCGCACTTTTAATTAAAATTCATAAACGAAATGATTGATCGGAGTATTAATTTATGACAAGTTTTAGTGAATTCCGTCGGTGGTGGGTCCTGAAGAGTTCCATAATAAGAGTATAAGTGACGCTCTCTGTGTAGAAGTAATTTAAAACATTACAATTGACAAAGCTTTTTATATATTTGTCTATGAGATTTGTAAATTTATTGACGTGTTTTAAAAGTAAATGCATCTACATATATACCTACTTTTATCACCGCTACCCCTAACTTTTTCTATTTACATGATTTATGATGTTGTGCCGTTAAAATGTCTGGACCGTTGCCGAATCCTGACTCCGTGTCAATACTAGCAGATACTCTCACAAATAAATGAGTACCCATAGACATAAGACATGTGAGTTTAGTGATACTTTATACCTAGAAATTTAAATTCACGCGTCTATGGCAACCCTCGGCCGTCTTTCATATTTAACAATTGCCAATCAAGCCAGGATGGCTTGAAAGACACCCTAACAGAGTGCCTAGCTGCGAAGATCTTCAGGATTGTTTTGACGGTCGCCTAGACACAAATCACTTGATTTCACGGTCGATAAATGAATCAATTGACGGGCTGCGGCTATCGGACGAGTTCATGTCGTACAATAATTTTATTGATAATATCTAAGTAGGTACCTAGTAGCGAGATACGAGTAAGGGTTAGTGCGGGGTGGGCGGGGGGCGCGGGGCGGGCGCGCGTGCGTGCGCCGCCGCCGCGCCCGTCTCGTGGCGGTGCCGCTGCCGGCGGCGGGCGGCAGTCACCAGTGCCGCGCAGCGCCGCTCCACACCCGCCGAGCGCCGAGTGCGCCTCGCTTGCGACGCGCGTTCTACTATGCGACTTGCATGCCGCGCTCACTCGTGTTGTGGTGCTTTATGATGGTACGGCATGAGAGTGCCAGATATGCGGACGTTCCGTGAGAGACGTGCCAGTCGACTAGCTACCGCCACAAGTGGGCGGAGAGACGAGACGCGTCCAAGGCTGCTCAGGTGAGCGGCCCTTCGCATCTCACCCCGCTGCATGCTGGTTAAAGACGCTGCAATCTCGGGGTCGATAAGGTACCTTTCTACTTGAAGTCGAATAAAAGCTACGTGCTGAAAAAGTACCCGTAGCGTTATCGCTACGAAATTCGTAGATCGTAGCACCATTGCTACGTTCAACATTCCAGGCTATAGCGCCCTACAGGGGTGTTAATTCTGTTGAGGTGGCGGAAGACTTCCATTATACAGGGACGACTCTTCAAAAAATAATCGCATGTTTATTTTTATTGTACCCACTTGTAGTCACTAAGAGCACTAACAATGTATATTTTTGAGACCCTCAAGGTAACTCAATATATAGGAGTCTATTGTTGAATCCAGAGTGATCATATTATTATTTTGAGTTAAAATTATGTTAGGTAGGTACTTAATCATGTTTTTTTCGATAAACTTACAAATGGGCAAAGGAGACTTGAATTCGTCACAAGATAATTTCTACACACGCTGTTATAGACGTAACTGAGTAAAACTTGGCAACTCACCTATCTACTATTAAATACTTTATCGATGTCAATGAATGTCCAATAAATGTAAATAAACAATGACCTTTATCTACAGCAATACTCGTGTATCCATACACAACACATTTTGTCGTCACACCGTAGCTTTGAATGACACGGTGGACTGGACACTAATTCGGTATGAAAACAAAGCTATCTGAATATTTCTAACGTATTTTCATGTAGGTAACCCAATGACGTGGAACTTACAAGTCAATAAATTCCCAAATCATATTCGCAGTAGGGATATGAATCGTGACTGTGTGAGTCGTCACGCAATATCGGGAATACAGCTTATCTTGGAGTCGGAAAGCCGACGAGCAACCGTCATCAATCTCGAGCCTCAGAGCGCGACAGCTCGAACACACGCCAACTTACATTATAACGATATGTTATACTTCTTAAGTAAATATTTTTGCTACGTAATATATATCTATCTTGGTCGTGTCTGTACATTGATTATTTTTAGAGAAAAATAACCGCAGGTGACTTTATTATCATTCCAGAGGAATTCGATATCTTTTAGTACTTCCGTCCATCTGTTCGTGCATAGCGAGAATACTACTGGACGGATTTTGATAAAGCTGAGCATAGCGATAAATTAAGTACCTATCGATTTATTTGTTTTTAAGTTTTATTTTTATCTAGCAGAAAAAAAACATGGAAATGGAGGGGTTCCCCGGGATAGCTAAAAAACTGAATTTCAAATACGAAGTCGCTGTTAGTTTACAATAAGTTAAAAGTAATATGCATCGCCGTTAGTTCCTAGTTATGCCTAATTAGTATTTACTACTCTGCTCTTCAAAAGCTCCGCGGCCCATTTTCATCAAAACACATTTTCTTCAAAATTTGCATTAATTCTGGTATTAAAAAACTTTTAAGGTTCTCTAAAGCAATGCTTGGAAATCATATCTTAGAAGTGCGGAAGTGCACGCTCACCACTTCACAGCGGCATTAACGTCAATTAAAATGGTTCTTTTAGAACGATCGTTACAGTAAGTTGCAATAAAATTGCATTTTTATGACTTGCTATTACTCTGTGTACTAACGTCGACAGTTATTCGGTGTGTATGAGCAATCGGTGGCAGTAGGCGTCGAGACAGTCGCGACAAGCCGTCGCCGCCGTGCCTGATCCAGTGCCAGCCCTGCACTTACAGCCACGACATGTACACAAATACATATGCCTATAAATAACTATAGTATAACTCCTCGGCGTATTAAAGTAGGTATTTGTTATCGTTTGAATGAGTATGACTTGGAAAAATTAATGTAAAATACCGGATAATGAAATACGTAGATATTGCTGATGTTTTAAAATAATTGTATCGAAGCATCGAATTAAAAAATTGTTTATTTTTTTCTGTATACAAGATAGCACATTTTAATATTTTGTGTACTTACTAAATATATAGTTGTACCTTTTTATAAGAGATAATAAAGACTACTATATATATATATATATACTATCTACTTATAGATCTAAAGTTAAATCTCGTAAATTAAAATTAAAGTATAATATTTTTATAAGCGCTCGAAGATAAAATGGCAGTAATAATAAATATTAACAACAGCCTAAATTTGAGGTAACGGTAACGTCTGGTGTACCTACCAGATAAAATTGCATAATATTTTACGATGCCGCGTGTTACCTAGACGTAATGCCGGTATCGCGTACATGCATGTTAAATAAACTAATAAAGTATGATACTACCGTCAAAAAGGTGGCCGTAACGCGCCGCCGCCTGCTTGTCTTTCCATCGGTACATTGTAAGAGAAAAAGTGTCGATGCAATTACATTCATAGCAATATTTACTCCTACAATCTACGCAATCAATATCGCAATAAAATAAAGACGGTATATTGTATCAAAATGTTTATTTTTTCAAGATGACCGGGCTCGATTCCCGAAATATGTTTATTTTAAATCAATAGATACAGATTTCCTAAGTCCATATTTATCTATCTCTTATAGTTTCGGAAGACCTCATACTAACTCTCTCGACGTTACAGCATGTCTAAAAGCGCTGCAATAGTGCTCTACCTACTATCGTATAATCCTAGATTATCGTACTTATTGTCTTATAGTAGTAATCGTTTATGGATCTGATGACCTAACTACCACAATTAATAGAGGTCTAAGGGAACGTTAAGGGGGTAAAATAAATATCTACCGATGACAACCAGTGCCTCTTGTAGATCTTGTTGTAATATTATAATGTTTTATGTGGATAATGTTTCTATTATCCTTTTATCAGAGACATTCAATCTAAAGATACTTTCATCTTGAGAGAAATATCAGACCGAAGGCTGTGTTCGACGTTGATGGATCAGTACGTCTACAGAGTACCTATTTATTTCTGAATAGCTATCGGTACGCAGGAGAGTGCCCTATTACTTATTAGATAGGTATTATGGACACGTTTTATCTCGACTAATGCGATTTCCTAACTCATAGCGAACACCTAGAAGCCAAAAGAAGTAGCGTGCGTGTAGTTAATAGACGAATAGTTCACCAAACGTATAGCTTAGCCTTAAAATGCATCGTCTGTCGTGTTGTAATGCAATCGAATGTGAATGTTGATGCGACGATAACAAGCCCCACGAGTACAGCACGCGGCCAACGCGATGACTTCCTCGCTGCTTGGCATAGCGCCGCCACTTCGATGCACATACTGTACCGCACCGCTCCGCTGACGCCTTGCCCATGTATACGGAAATATAGCGTATAACACGCCCACCCATCCGCTGTACGTTAATCCACGCACCACAATTCTACCACGAATAAACTAGTTAAGTAGTTTCTTTGCATTTATTTCTTCCACTTATGTTTCTGAATAACAATGCAGACCAAATGATCGACGATCATATTCAGATTACAGTCATGCATAGGTTCATAAGATATTGTTAGGTTTATAAACGTTAGTTAGTTTAATTTTATACTATTTCAATTTCTTGCCTACGTGATAGAATATGAATTTTATGTACCTATGTATGTACTACCCACATACAGATGAAGAAGATTTGATCAAAGATTTCGTGTCGTCAGGGAAGTTTTATGATGGAGAAAACTAATATTGGGCGGGCGGCGCGGCGGGTATGGGCGTGCAGCGCGTAGCAAGTAACAACGCGGCGCGTGCCTACGAATTGCTACGCGGCGCCTACGCGGTCTCTACAGCGGACGTAGACGCGACTCCTCGTGTAATTGTAGTTATGCTTCGTAAGCGAAATTGACAGTTTTATTTAGGGTAGTACTCAATTATTTCTCGTCGTAAGTATTCTTTGTTAGTCTCGAAAAGGATGGTACTTAGATTTTAGGGTGTGTTTTCTCTTTTATACGTTGGAATGTTGACCATTATAAGCTACAAAGTATTGAAGACTTCCATCCAATGTCCATACAGATTTACTACTTACTACAAAGAATCGCCGTCCGTTTCAGACCGTAGGTACCTCAACATAAGATTTTGTTACAGATAGCGTGGGCTCGTGCGTGAAGTGGTCAGCAGGGGTGTGGTGATGGAGGTGGTAATACTGAGAGCGAGAGCCCAACTGAATCGTCTCGTGTCGTCGGGTGAGAGGCGCGCGGCGGGCGGGGAGCGCAGAGTGCGCGGGGAGCGCGAGGGCGGCGGCGGGAGCGCGCGGGGCGGCGCGGGCCGCGAGCGCTCCGCCGCCATGGCGCCGGCCGCGCCCGCGCACGCGACACCCACGCCCTGGCTCAACGCCACGCTCCTCTACAACGCCACCCGGCTTAACGCCACCTTCGATGCCGACTTGGACCTGCTCAGTGTCAATTCCACGGAAGAGCACAACAACCACTGGTTTTGCGCCAAATGGACCAACGCACAACAGGACCTTTTTCAGGCAAGTTCTTTCTTGATGGGTTTTAGGGATATAATTTATATCATAGATCTTTTTCTTCTTCCTTCAGCCAGTGTTAACCCACTGCTGGGTATAGATCTCTTCACACCATTCGTTCCGATCCTATACAGGTGATTAGACATGCGCTAAAGAAGAGCAGGTACAAGGATTAGTATACCCTTTCTGAATCAACCTGTATATTATCCTAGTCGAACATGTACCGGACACCTTCCGTAGTTATCGACCTTCTGGCTGGTGTTTTCTCTCTTCCTACGCCCTCTTCTAGTTCATGGATATATGATAATATAATTTCCCACTAAGTAGTAAAAACTGCTGCCTATTCGTTTCAGTTAGGTGGTGAAATGCCAGTATAAATAGGCAAAGAAATTTGTGACTTAAGCTCGACATGATTAAGCCATTTTACAACCCTATATACTACAATCACATTTTAAATTACTTTGAAACTATGATCAGTAGTAGTACTTTAAATACTAGTTTTATACCCAATTACCTAATTGTCATAATGTTTCACTATAAAATAATTTACTGCACTCAACAGCATGCCGGGCGCACCCTGCAATGTCTATCTAAGTTGCACTTTAACATTTATTGGCTTTTGACTAAACAGCATAGAATTAAAAGTTACCAATTTTTTAGCAAACTGGTGAAGATAAAAAATATTTTACATAATTTTTGTCTTTTTAATAACCCCCGACTCAAAAACATAGTTTTAAAAGTCAAAGCTTAAATATGTCCACTTGTTTTCGAGTCAGGGGCTGTTAAATTTTTTAAATCTTATACTCATCCCTCAAACCCATACGATGGGAACGTTACTCTCATCGAGCCCTATTAAATGAGTTCAAACTCAGTGGGTCTACGATTAATTTAGCTGAGTATTTCCAACTACACTACGTGAGTATATATTTTCCACATAGGCGGCAAATTTGTGCTTCGCGATCGCCTTCTTAGCACCGAAGAGCTTCAAGCAGAGCATTCTGGTGCTGAGGTCGCTGGCCGCAGCCGGCGCGGTGCTGATGGGTCTGTGGGCGGGCGCAGAGATCTGCGCACCAGACGTGCTGGTCTGGAGCCTGGCCCTAGTCCTCGTTAACTCCGTACACACCATATTTTTAATAATAAGGTTAGTATACAAAAAAATACAGGTTCAACAGAAGTCTTCCAATTCCATTAACGTATACATAACGGTTCTCTTGCGGCTATAAAATGTACGTGATAATGTATGTGATACGGTGTGTAAATTAAGCACTATTCTAATTAATGTTGGTCGCGCGAAGCTCTAACTCGACCCCCTTTACTTAAAAAATATGAGGGTGAACTTTTGGAAATACTCCAATACTCCACGCAATTAGCTGGAGTGTTTGTGCATTGTAAATTATTCTCAAAGGCATGGACGGGTCGTTAGTTTTCCTTTAACGGCCATCGTGTACCTACCGCGGAATGTTAATGACCTGCGAAAGCATCAAACTTTTAATTAGCCAGTTATCACTTCAGGCTAGGACTCAGAAGTCGCTATATGCAGCCATGTATATTGAATAACTAAGTATTAATAATTGTGTAACATGTTTCAAGCAAACTGTTTTGACGCAGGTTCCTCCCACCGGCGTTATCACTTGAGCTAACAGAACTGTACTTGAAGCTGTTCAAGCCGCTGAAGGTAAACAAGAAGCATTTTCAAGAGCTAACACGCGAGGCCCGCACGGTGCGACTCGAGCCCGGCGAGGCATACGCAGTCGAGGAAGTCACGCCGGCCGACGAGAGACTGTCAATACTTTTAAAGGGAAAGTATGTGCTTAATTTCATATTTTATCTAGATACATCTCTTTTTAGCCTCTTCAGCCAGTCTCAGAAATTTACCCATTTTTGTATTGGGGTCGGATTTTAGACAACCCTGACCCTGACTACCGATATTCGCCATCTGCCCTACGAAACACTACTAGAACTACTGGAAACCTAAGGATTAGACCAATTATTTGAATTTTTCAAGCTTCTAACTGCCCGTAACGACTATTAAAGATGTTGGCAAGACAACTAGCCTCCCGGATTGACAGCCATACGAGAAGTCTTGTATCGTTTTATATAACAGCATAAAATGAATAAATATCCTCAGCCCCACGTATCGATCTACTTTTAAAAAACTACTACAGTTGTAGAGTAGTTTTCTTAATTGCTTAGCAGTTGACTAAAACACGCAAAGTACCTGTAACAGAATTTCTAAACAAAACTGTTTATAAAGCTTAGCAAATCGTATTTTGTTTGTAAATGTACTCGACATTTACAAATAAAATACTAGTTTGCGAAGGGAGCTTACCTGGGTCACGTAATCAATTAAGTGTTTAGGGAAGCTCTAAGGGCACCTTATTAATTAAGCCGCTCTACCGTTGAGAGTGCGTCATCTGTTGCAGAATAAATTGAATACCGAATAAACATACCTACCCATTTTTTTATGAAGACACAATATTGAGGGTTCGCGGGGGATACAAAATAAACAATTCAAAGACAATATGCGACCCTCGCTATGTAAAATAAGATACCTACACAAGTTTCTTTAGTTTTGGTTCTGCGGGCACTGTGATTGAAAGGGAGAAACATTGCTTGGTATTCTGTGACTAGGTAATTGATTGACTTGCGTATAACAATGATCTACGATATAAATTGTGTATATGGAAAATTTTAAACTGTACAACCTAGTTAAGCATTTCCTAATTAAAGCTAAATGTCGAAAGGTAACCTACCATATTTACCCCAATTAATATACGCTACATTATGCGGTGACTCTATGGACTTGGCCTTAAATAAATATACCGCACTCCATAAGCTAACGACTCCAATTCCCCTGTAAACCATTTTGTGTCTATAATGCTTGCTGCTCGTGCAAATAATAATAATACATCAGCTTATACACGAAATTTACATCGCCCGATTATAAATTACTTAATTATTGCCTGTGGTCTTAATGAATACCGTAGTAATACACCATTTGTTTTGATAACTTCATAGTTAGAGGCTCTGGCTCCTCGTGGCGACTAATTTATGTTAATAGACGTATGTATAGGTAATTAGTGGTGGGAAATATTTCCAAGACAACTAAACCTTACTATTTTGAACAAGATTTTTGATTTCACGTTTTCTAATTTAGGTGTTCTCGTAATTAGAACGCCCATTGTGAACACCGTATTTATAGAAAAGAAAAAAATATGTAAGTTACATAACACTCTATGGTACAGACTGCGGGTAAGCTGTGACGAAACCCATCTCCACTACATACAACCCTACCAGTTCGTCGATTCTCCAGAGTGGGAAGCGAACCGCGAGCAGTCGGATGATGTCTTCCAGGTATTATATTATATCATACTAGCTTTTTCCAGCGGCTTCGCCCGCGGTACCTCAATAAACCCACCTATAACCTATAAAAAGTAGTAGGTATATGTGCTATTCCAGACTATAATCTATCTCTATGCCAAATTTCATCCAGATCCGTTCAGGCGTTCTGGCGTGATTGAGTAACAAACATCCATCCATCTATCCACATTTTACGAAAATATTAGTGGGATAGCCCTAAGACTATATAAGGACCTAGATCCGTTTGCAAATTTATGATCAATGATCAATGCGTTATGTGTTATCCCTTATTTGATACCCGTATTAGATCTAGCATAATGTTTAATCTCTTTCATCCGATCGAGAATCCCATTCACTACTTATTATGCATTTTTACTCAATAAAGATTACAACATGCTTTACTTATAGCTATAAGTATAGTAGTACGTATAGGTTTTTTCAACAGAATAGTACATAAACATGCGCCAAATAAACGTAGGTACAATAAGAAATACAAACGTGACATCTTTATCCATGAAAGATGAGAACGATAACCATTGACATCTTTGTTCGTATCGTTCGGAATGAGATACGACTCATTGTAATTCTATGCACAATTACTCTCAATAATTCAAGCGCGCTACGAAATAACGCATTATCCTAATGACTGGAGATTTATTAAACTGGCTACATTGCCAAGATAAGTTCAGAAGTATTGACATTTACTTATTTCTTGCGAAGCGAGTTAATATGCAATTCATTTCTGCATCTAAAAAAGTAGGTTAATGGCCTATTTATAGCATAATGTTTTCCTTGTAGTTATAATTCGATAATTTGACAAGTAGTAAGTAGACCTATATACAGCGCAATTAAAAAATGACCATGATTGAATCTGCGATTCTAACGCATTTATAATAATTATATGTGAAGTCACATTTTCGATATATCAATTTAAAAAAAGTTAATTAGTAGTGGGTATAAATACCCTTTCTGAAACACGTTGGTAAGATAAAACATCGACAAATATCAACTTACATAAGTAGATACTTACCTACTTGTGTAAGTACATACATCTAACACACGGAACCATCAAATATGAAAAGGCTCTCTCTAGATACAAGTTACTCACGTATCAGAGTCATAAAATCCCTTTTTTACGCATATTACCCCTACATAGGTGGGGAAAGTGCGGAGTTCCCGACATGGGGTGGGTCGCGCGGCGGCAGGTGCCCGACACATTTACCCTACATCTTTGCTTAAAGTGTTAAAGCACATTTAGTATTAAATTGTCGTGTTAAAATATGTCGCTTTGAGATTTTACCGGATTTAAATTTCAAAATGGATTGCTGTATTATAGAGAGCATCGGTTTTTTTATTATTATTTTTTTCTAATGCTACAAAGCTCTTCGATTTAGCGAGAAAAAAGAGTGTATATGCTGGCGACCAACCTTCAATGGTTAGAGAGTCACATGCAGGAGAAGAAATGCCTCCTTTTGCTATAGTTATTAAAGAGACATTTCTTATCAAAGATGTCCAAATATAAACAAATAATGTATTATTTAACTCTGATGATTTATTATGTTTGAAGGTGAGTGTGATCGCGGAGGAGGTGTGCACGTGCGTGTGTTGGCAGCGCATGCGCCTCGAGCGCGTGCTGCGTCACCGACCTGCCCTTAAGGTCGTGCTCGACTGCCTTATAGGTCAGTACGTTGTACTATGGATTCCTTACATTTTAAAAACTTTAATGAGAACATGTTACTTTGATTTTGAATAAAACCCCGCTCGGCGCTATCTATGCTTATAAAACAAAGTCGCGTTAGTTATACACCATTTTTAACTCAAGAACGGGTAGGTCGAATTTTATGATTATGAATTTGTCTCCGCCCCGAATAGCAGTGTAACTAATAAAACATGGGCAAAATAGTCTATAGAAAGTACCTAGTGCGTAATTCCGACATGGTTGAGATATTTAAAATTGTACACCCAGACAACTTTTTCCCGCAAGGAAGTACGGTAAGAATTCGTACCAGGAACTTTTGTTTATTTGATATGAATTAAGGACTGAATGCAGGCCAATATACAGTAATTTGCACCCAAACCTACCTATACAAATTTCCCCTAATATACTTCAAACTTGTCCTGAAATTTGAAGCCGATGATAAAGCGTTTTTATGCCGACGAGGTTTTATTAAAGTCGATTAATCGAACACTGGGACAATATATAAAACTGAATGAACAAGATTTCTGAGGCGTGAATTCCTGGCAAGCTGATGATGAGCTCACTTTTATAACGTGATTCGTTCATTACGTTCATAAACGTAGGTCTGTTAACCATCACCTGTTAACGATGTATAATTTTATTAATCATATTTCAGGCAAAGACATTACTCATAAGCTATACTCTGTGAGCGAGGGGCTGGGCGCAAGCGCAGCAGCCGATCATGAAAGCGCGTCTGCGCACCTAACGCGCTCCGCCAGCGTCGACGCCGTGCACGAGGGAGCGCGCGGCCGCCTGCGCAGCTCCGCCTGGCGGTCGCGCACCTCCAGCTCGAAGTGTTAGTCCCCTTTCCTCATCTATAATAGATAGACAGTGGGATGAGTAATACCTAATGAGAAAGCGCTAGGTTAGGGCGAGAAATTCAAAATTCTTGAGGGTTTTTATTTTTTTACCAAAAGTTAAAATATCTTTGTGACAACGGCATATTTCATGACATTCATTCTCGATGTAATAAGTTCCTAAGTTTGTAAAAACCGCAACTTTGAGAAACTTATTTTATAACCTATTTTCTGTTTTACAGCAACATCATACTGGCAGCCCATGGTGGCGCGTCAGTTCCTCCGTCAATCGCCGTTCGGGCGGCTCGCGCAGCCGCCGCGGCTGCTGGCGCAGGCGTCGTCGGCGAGCCTGCAGCCGGCGGCGGGCGCGCGGCGGCGCAGTCCGCCGCCGCCGAGGCGCACCGCCTCGTGCCGGCGCGGGCGCGAGGTCAAGTTCGCGGAGACGGCGGTGGCCACGGAGCCGGCCGTGTGACGCGGGCCGCGGCTCCAGCCGGAGCTGGTGCCGCTTGTCTCCCCCCAGACCTTCTCCCCCGCCGACACCTCCCCCTCACTCCAAACGCCCTGACCGGAGATTGAGCGAACGCTCTCGCCTCACACCACAGACTTTTAATCCTCCGCTGTGAAATCGCGTAACCTATGAACCCGAGTGCCGCGTAGAACGTCGCGATCGATCCCGCTGTTGATTTCGGTTCATATAAAGAGCTTCCTGTTATGAAATACTCGATATTTATTTTGTTAATTACTCGTATGACGTGTTCTCGTTCGCTCGAAAGAGTCGCACGATAAAACTATGATGAACGAGCCTTCGATGGCAGGATATAAGTATGTGTAAGTTGAGTAGGTACTATGTTAATTTTTAGAAGTGGCGGTATGTTGTAATTATTGTGCGAGAAATTAGTATAGCATTAATGGTTCAATGGTGTACCTACTTTAACAGTGTACCTAAATGACGAGGTGTGCATAACCCCAAAACACTACCTACGAGAAAGTGACTTTTTATACATACTGAAATGACACAAATGGGTCGCCCGTTTGTGTTGTGTTACATAACTATTTTCAAACGGAATCACTGATAGGATAATGGAATTGTACCTAATTATACCAAATTTTATAGCAATCGAAAAATCAAATGTGGAATTCTAAAAGTATTCTAATGTTAAAGTAAATAATTGTTTATTAGTGTTAAGATATGTTAAATTCGTGATAAAATATTAAAGTTACAATGTTCACCAAAAATGTAATATACTTATGTAAATTTTTCGGGCTCCATAAATGTTCTGAAAAATATTTATAAAAAGTAATCCTTTGTAGAACGTGCCTACAGCGAGAAAATACAGCGAAAGTCCTAGTGATACCATCTAAAGCACCGCATAATAATAATCGGGCATGACGTCAATATAGCTTGTAATCGTACCTAATCGCAGTTTACCGGTGGTTTCACTGGACTTGCCCTGTAGTGTCTACTTATGTTAGTTTTCACTATTACCTACGCAATAAAATAGTTAACTGCTTCACGCAAAAGAATAGGAAATACGCGTATTAAAAATACGCGTATTTAACCCTAGTATCTACTTATAAATATTAAATTTTATTTATTCATTTATTTATTTAAATTATCGCTAGCAAAGTTTGGTAAAGGCAATTAGTGGGGCCGTGATCGTTTTCCATCGCACCCTCGTGCTCACACCGTCACTAGGCCTGCCGGTGACTTGGCACTGCCTTGCCTGAAATATCGGAAACCTTAAACGTCTGTATTTTAATTTGCATTATCAGCGCTATTTAAAAAAGCTGTTAGTACACATAATACGCAAACTACACAATTATTAAATAAAAATACGCATATTCACTATTAGACACCAGTAGAAGTTATGTAAAATCACAACGAATATTATTTGGTGTATGAGTGTAGTCACCAAAAAGAATATTTGAATGAGAGTTGTCCACAAATCGGGCATTCTCAACCAATCCATCGCGGGAAGAAAATGGAAGGCTAATAGTTATCGTACAGTACGTAATTATTCAATAAAACACACCAGTAATTAAGTATGTATTAAGCATCACCACGACAATTACTGTAAAACGCGTTGACTTGTAAAAGACGACCCGAGGATTGTGTCACCCTGTAAAAATAGTTGTCCATGTTAACAGTTTTCGTAAATCTACAACAATGTTGGCCTTGCTCTTATGGTGTAATAATGTAACATTATAAAAGGCTAGTGAAATTTTGATAACTAAATAACAACTAGACTTGAAATTGTAAATTGATATAAGGTATACATTATTTCACATTCATAAAATAACTCGTACACAATGTGTAGGCATTATTAGGGAGCTGTTTGTATTTATGTATTTTCTTTTTGAATACAAGTAAGTTAACTCATAAGGATTGTGAGCCACGTGCATGGGACGACTTCCAAACTCGACAAATGAATTTATTTCACGGGAATTTATGTACTTCCACCACTTGGCGCCGATAGTGCAGTGGCGATCCCTGCAATAGTTTATCTTAATTTACCTTAGTTTATCATTATCTCGTCTCATTAATATTTCAATAGGCTTGTTTAATACAAAGAAGGTCTTCCATTGATTCCAGAATCTTCCCAAGATATAAACATAAATTCTTCCGTATTGTGTTGTAACATTTTCCAAGATAGCCAAGTCTATAGACAGCCTTACATATTAAGCAAGGCCCTAGAATTATAATCCCGAATCCCGGATATTAAACTTATCAGTGTTATAACTATCAGCATTGAACCATGCTCCATGAATGAATGTATCCAAGCTATTTATACAAACGGGAGTAAATTTGTTTATTGTTGATCGCTGCAATTGTTTCAAAGATACGTTTTAAATGCATTTACAAAATTAAAATAATTCTCACCAAGTTTGTACAAATTAAAAATGTACTCTGGAGTATGACGTACATTTTTTTTGGTTTTGCTAACTTGCACACATAAATTAACTCCAAAGGTCAATCTAATAACAAACTATGTATCAAACAGGTTGAAGTTACAAAAATCCAATTACTTTCACGTACCTATTGTTATAACACGATATTCATTCTGAAGGGCAGTTTATTAAACCTATTGTGTAATCATCATACATTAATAACTTAGATATGTATAGGCGGTTACGATGTGATAAATGTCGATGTATTCATAGACTTGTGAACGGCGCGAGTTTAAGTATACACAGTCATCTGTATTAGCAATTTAGTTTACACTGTACAGCGAATAAAAGCAATAGTCGTTAGTTAAAATATGAGAGTTTGAAACCTAATGCTGTGTCCCCGTGTGTTGTTACGTAATAATTATTATCCGGTGTCAACTAAGATAATGATCGGTGGCAGGTAGGTACTACCTCGGCAGGGCGCTTCTGTGATACACAGGTAGTTATTAGAACAGGAGTCGACACGGTTGAATGTCATACTCTCGCTCTGTTATTCTCAGTATAGGTTGCATCCTGTGTCTCGTAATGCATGACATAACAGATTATATTATTGTATTTATTCACTTTATTAACATGTTTATTATGACTTTAATAAAACAATTGCTTATTATTTATACGTTTTTATTTCTGTCTTAAATGAGACGCAATAATTTTTATGCAAATTAAATATGCACATATGAACTCAGTTTTCCCTTCGAAAACAATGAGGTTTTAATTATTAGTTGAACACTCCTTGATCCTGATAACAATGTTACTGTTGTAATGTAAGACTAACTTATTAACGAGTTAAGTTAAAGGTAGTCGACCATTGACCTGCGTGTGACGTCCGCGTCGCGCTCGCTCTTACTGCATAAGCATATTTCACTATAACTCACAACTTGTTCAAAATGTTAATCAATGCTGTGGCCCAGTGATAATGAAGCGATAACACTCAGTTGGGTTTGCGAACGCGAGCAATGACGGCTGGAAATGTAATTTATTTCTAATGTCATATAAAATATAGTTCGTTGTGTTTTATAAATAATAATGTCGTTCCTACTGAGAAAATGCATTGTTAATGTCAAGAACGTGAGCAAGGCACGTGCAGTGTGTGTTTTGATGCAAAATGTAAGTGATTTGTTTGTAATGCATACTTTTATAATGTATACATGTGTAAAGTTATTTCGCAACGTAGGTAATGAATAAATTCAGTTATAGCACACACGTTACATATACTTACCTATCAGTAGTTCTTATATATAAATGTTTAGGTAAGTAAGTAGATACTTACCTGGCTAACTAAATTGATTATTTGAAATTCAATTCTCAAATGAATCAAATGTTCAAAAGTAATACTTAGTTACGATAACTTGATATCTTAATTGTAAAAAATCTGAGCGATTGTTGTTTTCTTCAATTTCAGATAAACAACATTATGAAATAATGATATCTTATCTTTGTAATAATTATTGCTTATAAGATTGAAACGAATTGAACTGAGGCAGTTGGTAGCGATAAATACATGCCAATCTTTGTACTTATTGAATGTGCCACAAATAAAATTTTGTATTGTAGGTTGATATAGGTATCCATGTGCATAAATATATTGATTAAGGACGCCTTAGACGTTTTGTTTGTAAGGCAAAGATGATGATATCATTATAAGGTAATATTAATCCTATAAGTAATTAAAACTATTTGTGTTATTTATTTCAGGACAGATACCGATCTGAATACGCTAAGACTGTCAGTAACGTAAAATGCGCAGGCACCGAATATAACTTTTCACAACGAAGAAGGATTCACATCAGTCAAACACTCAAGAAAATTGTCGCTTTTAAGCTGTCCGACATCGGTGAGGGCATACGAGAAGTGGTAATAAAAGAATGGTAATATATATTATAAATTGTATACTTAAACCCGAAAATAGTTGAATTATATGACTAAAGAATGAAATTCTACAGGAGCACCGTTGGGTGACCACGTTTTAACTACCCGATGCTGTCAAGATTTTTCATGTTCTTATATGAGACTAGCTGTTGCCCGCGACTTCGTCTGCGTGGTATTTAACAAAGACAACCGTTGACAACAGCCTGCCCGCCCATTCTGAGCCCGCGGGACGCTTGCAGGTTGTTGCTATCAAACAATCAGGCGCTGCGCTGCAACATTGTTTTTTTTTTTTTCGTGAGATCCTATTTTTTTTTCTAAAATAAAAGTAGCCTAAGTTACTCCTTGTTACATCAGCTATCTGCCAGTGAAAGTCCCGTCAAAATCGGTCCAGCCATTTCAGAGATTAGCCGGAACAGACAGACAGACAGACAGACAGACAGACAGACAGACAGACAGACAGACAGACAGACAGACAGACAGACAGACAGACAGACAGACAGACAGACAGACAGACAGACAGACAGACAGACAGACAGACAGACAGACAGACAGACAGACAGACAGACAGACAGACAGACAGACAGACAGACAGACAGACAGACAGACAGACAGACAGACAGACAGACAGACAGACAGACAGACAGACAGACAGACAGACAGACAGACAGACAGACAGACAGACAGACAGACAGACAGACAGACAGACAGACAGACAAAAATTTAAAAAAATGTTGTTTCGGTATAGGTAACGTGTATACATCCAAATGCACTTAGTAAAAAGCGGTTTTTTAATATTACAAACAGACACTCCAATTTTATTTATATGTATAGATGTATAGATTATACTGTCAAAAGCTATAATAACGATGCCATTGTCATTTGATTATGAATCTAGTGTTACCAGACTGGCATAAAGGGAACACACCACCATTATACGAAAAAAAACATACGGTCCTCTTGATTACACCATGCAGCAGTGACCGCAAATACCATGATTCTAACAAAATATTTTTACATGTTAATATTAACGTCAGCGTGTTCCGACCCGCTACATATTTCATACAACAGATTTCATAAATAAGAATGACAGTGAAAGCATGTTTAGGCACACAGACAGATATTAACTTACATCAGATTTACCTCGACGCCGCCAGCCACCTCCTACACATAGCGTTTTTTTTTTCTTTTTGGACTTGGATGTGTAGGTACTTCATTGGCATTTAATAATAATAATAACTACATAGCTTTACTATATATCCAACTATGAGGCTTCATGCTCTTTGCTGTCAATGGAAATGTGATAAAACCTCTGTCACCGATTAGCATGCCCAATCTCATCCGCCTGTACCTACTATTTTAAATTATTTTGGCACTACGTATATCAGCATGAGACAGTTTTCTATACTCGAATTGTTTTTTTTTTATTCTAATGAACTGTAAATAGTTGAAAGATTTCTAAATGAACATCAAATAAACCTCTCGTATATAATAATAATCGCATTATATCAATACTGTATGATGTAATTTTATTAAGATAACACAAAGATGTTTTGTTACTCGATTTTATCAGAACGCGATCACTAAAGTTAAATAAATACGTACATCCAATTTCTAGTCAGTTACTAGATAAACAAACACATCGAATAAGAGATGAATATTTCAATTCGGATTAGCATTATAATTATCTATGTCGTGCGAATTATATTGGTACCAAATAATACAAAAAATGTAACCTACTTACCTACAGTTTACAACTGCACAAGCGATTTTAATATTTGCTGCGCTTGCGCCCTAGTTATTTTCCCAAACATAATAAACCCACACGGACAGTTCATAATTATTAATCGACACATTTGAAAAGAGTCCCCCAGATTGCTATTACTAAGCACTTAATAAGAAATGTTTCTTGAGGCCTTTGTAAATTGATTAAAATTTGATTTGATAGAATTGTTTATCCAGTATCTTAGCTCTTTTTTCGCGCTGGTAAAATATTTTTGATTGTACCTACTCATGGGACTCCACGGACTGGAGTCAAGGGTGTCACAGCCAGTAGTTTAATATAATTAAAGGCGTGTTACCAATATCTTCATCAAATATAAGCACTTCACTTTGATGTTTACCAGGTTCGTAAAAGTAGGCGATAAGGTACAGCAATTCGAGAATATTTGCGAAGTACAGAGTGATAAGGCAGCTGTCACCATCACTAGCAGATATGATGGCGTGGTGACCCGACTATACCACGAAATGGATCAAACGGCGCTAGTGGGACAACCACTTGTTGATATCGATGTCCAAGATGGTGGCGATGACGGTTTGAATCTTTAATTTAGTAAACAAGGAACTAAAAATTGCTACCATATTGTAGTAAGATACTATTATGATATCACTGATCAGTAGCTAGATTTTTTAATGTTACAGATAGCTCTTCAGATTCTGATTCAGATTCAGATGTATCAACCAAGCAATATTCGGAACAGGATAAAGAGCTGAAGCTTAAGGTTCTAACAACCCCAGCTGTAAGACGAATAGCATCGCAGTTCAAAGTAAGTTAATTGTTATTTTTTTCAAATGACATTACTTCGATGTTCGTCGTATAATTCGTTGACTCTAACGTTTTGCTAATTTAAGGTAGACTTGAGTACCGTAAAGGCTACAGGAAGAAACGGTAGGATTCTCAAGGAAGATATACTAGCACACTTGAATATAAATTCAGACGATTCTAATGAAGTACCGAGCACTGGTAATGTTACAGCGATAAACATACCAGTCGTACACGGTCAAGCAAGAGTGGAAGTGCTGCAAGATGATAGAGTGGTACCAGTCAGCGGTTTCACTAAAGCAATGGTGAAATCTATGACTGAGGCAATGGTAAGAAAATAACATTACAGAAATATTAATTACCTGAATACACCATTTTCTTTTAATTATTCTTTGTTCTTACAGAAAATTCCGCACTTTGGATATAGCGATGAGTATGACGTAACAAAATTAGTCGAATCTCGTGATATATTAAAAAAGTTGGCGCAAACGAGAGGTGTCAAACTGACGTATATGCCGATCATCATTAAAGCTGCATCGCTGAGTCTTAGTCACTTGCCCATTCTCAACACCAGCTTAGACGGTAGCTGCGAAAATATCACCTACAAATCTAACCACAACATAGGTGTTGCAATGGACACACCTAATGGCTTAGTAGTGCCAGTGGTAAAGGTAAATACACCTACCTGCTTTCCGCACGTCTTTGCTTACTAATATAGTTTTTTTTTATATTATCCGACTGCAGGTTGAATTCGCTCGTTTTGTTGAATGGATAAAAGCTACCTGTAAATGTAAAACAAAATTTTAAACCATGGATTATAAACACTCTGACATAAATGTATTTTCATTTCCAGAACGTGCAAAATAAAACCATTTTAGAGATTGCGCGTGAACTCAACACACTACAAGAGAAAGGGTCGAACGGACAACTTGGACTTAATGATATATCTGGTGGAACATTTACAATTTCAAATATAGGCATTGTAAGTATGAACAAACTCCTTGCTTTAGAGTAAATATATTATGCTTTTTAAAATTCGAATTTTGCACTCATCTGCATCGGCCTCCTCTTTACTCCTCCATACGTCATTCTCAGGCTGATATGTAAATTCTATTTTTTCAGATTGGAGGAACATACACCAAACCTGTGATATTACCACCACAAGTAGCAATTGGTGCTCTAGGGAAAATACAGGTAAGCCTTATTTTACCATAATAATTAATACAAAATTCCAAACCGAAAATCTTGTTATAGAATCGAGACAAAACAATAAAGCGAACCCTTTCAAATAAAAGAAAATATAAGGTTTGATTAAAAATGTGCATGAATCGAAATGAAGAAATCGAATGTTTCAGGTTCTCCCAAGGTTTGATTCAGAAGGCAACGTGGTAAGGGCTCACATCCTGACAGCTAGCTTCTCCGCGGACCACAGAGTTATTGACGGAGTCACCATGGCGCGCTTCTCCAACCACCTGAAAACCTACCTTGAAAACCCGTACAGTCTTTTGTTAGACTTATAACATCTAAGATGTTAACATTATTGAATTGAATTGTTTTATATGGTTTTTTTATAAAAAATAAATATTGTTTTTGGTAGATTACTATATTTATTCATTATTTTAAAACGTGTGATCTTAAAAAGTATCCATATATTGTATGTACTAGGCACACAGTACTTTTCTATTTATTTCGAATATTAAAGCATTTCATCCGAATCAACGTCGTAAAACTTCAAAACGGGTCACCTTAAAATAAGCTATGGTCCATTCAGGTATGGAATGTGGAGTGTATTCGCGGTGAAATCTCGCAAATATTTCAGTAAATATTAAAGCTTCTATACTGTTTATAGGCACCCACTTTAACGCCAGGAACGCCATATCCACATCGCAATATTTTTTATCTGCAAAAATACTCACATTTATTTTTTCTGAAAGTGACTATGATTGAAAGTATAAAATCTACATACCTACAGACTTACTCAAAAGATGGCGATATTATAAAGCGATAAAATGAAGTATATTTTCGTGTTAATACAAACTATACATTAGCAAGAGTTATGTTAGAGTTCATTCGTCCGATTATTTCACCACTATGTACGAAGGTGTCAAATGTTGGCCGCCTATCTAATTTTGCTAATTACATAATATAAATCGAAAAACTTAATAACTTGTGCGCGGTGGTTCAACGTAGAGCTACTATCTAGATTCTAGATGATGGTAAGAATTATAACTAACATAAAATGTATCCATCCACACTAAATGGTAAATAAAAATCCGCATAGAACTTACCGGCTATCCTAATAAAATAGACCTTTCTAGGCGATGAGATCTGAATGTCTTCGTGGTTGAGCGCTAAGAGAGTACGTTGCTTATCGCTCCAGTTCCGGTCCAGCTCTCGCATTAAACTGAGTCGAGCTGGCTTGGTCAGTAAACCGTTCAGCTCGCCGAAATTTCCCGAACTGATAAGATGCGTCACACGGGATATTGCCTGCGGATATAGTAGAAATACTTAAACGATTGCTCCGAAGACAAAATTCACGATGGAATTCATACTTTTATTTAGCACTAGCTGTTGCCCGCGACTTCGTCCGCGTGGTATTTAACAAAGACAACCGTTGACAACAGCCTGCCCGCCCATTCTGAGCCCGCGGGACGCATTGCAGGTTGTTGCTATCAAACAATCAGGCGCTGCGCTGCAACATTGGTTTTTTTTTTTCGTGAGATCCTATTTTTTTTTCTAAAATAAAAGTAGCCTAAGTTACTCCTTATTACATCAGCTATCGGCCAGTGAAAGTCCCGTCAAAATCGGTCCAGCCATTTCAGAGATTAGCCGGAACAAACAGACAGACAGACAGACAGACGGACAGACAGTCAGACAGACAGACAAAAATTGTAAAAAAAATTGTTTCGGTATAGGTAACGTGTATACATCCAAATGCACTTAGAAAAAAGCGGTTATTTTAATATTACAAACAGACACTCCAATTTTATTTATATGTATAGATTGGGACGTTGTGCAGACTGAGAAGATATACCACACGGTTTGTCAAACTACACGTGATTGAAGCGTAGTCTATTCAGGAAAAGTTCAAAACTTCTAAAACCAATTGCGTGATGGTACACACCTGCTTCGTTCCATATTTAAACTCTTTCTCTTGGAAGGATGAATCCCAAATATTTCTAAGGACACTGAAGTCAATTTTAATCATTATCCAACTGAAAGGGTTTTGAACTAGTATCAGTTTGGGAACCCGTCTCTTTTTCGGTTTTTCATCATTTTTGCGCAACGAAAATGACTCTGGGAACCCTTTTAAGAATCTTGATTTGAATTTTTGTTGTAAACTATCTCCCGCTCTGTCGTCCCTTTGGGGCTGTAACTGACGGTATATAACAGGCACATGGTGATGGTAAGTTGAAATGTGTCGCACGGATAATGTTTGACCAAGGGTAGATTTCCGGATCACATTGCAGTAATTTTTACCAGACTGTAGACTTAACAATGCAGTAGTCGGAGATATTCGTTTTGCTAGTAATTTAAATGTTAGTGCCATCTGCAACAGTGAAATTGTAATTAAAAGCCAGGAGATAAATAAATGTAGTAACCTTTTAACTGTCCAACAGTCCAAAATGGTATCATCATCATTGTATCTTACAAGTTCTTCCATGATATAACTTACTTACTACTACTTACTTACTTACCTTAACTCCATATCATGTTATATTTCTACGAGTTTTGTTTCATATGTTGTGGCCACTCAAAATTTTATCCATGTTTTCATTATTTAATTATTAATTTTTGAAAAAAAAATACTATTTTCCTTTGCAACAGATTTTCGGAGTCTACATCATGTCAATAAAATTTGTGACATAAATTAAAAAAAAACTTAGTTTGATATAGATTTTAACCTTTCAAGTAAGTACCTATGCGGACCTCATTATACAAACTTTATGGAAAACATAACAATATTATCTGAAACTGATCTGAAACAAACAAACAATAAAAACATTAAACAAGAATGTGAATGAAAAAACCCTTCGAGAACAAGTAACTATATTTTTATAATCGGAATCTTAATGCGAGAGTTTGTGGACACCTGTAGGTACTCAGTTCAGGTCATTTGATCGCGATACATAGATCGTCCTACCATCATTAAATAGCGCAAATCAAACTGGCCTATTCAATTTCACTCAAAGAACAGTGCTTGGCCAGCCGACTAGCCTTAGCGTGTCAACAAACACATAATTGTCTCAGTTATGCATGGCTTCACTTCTAATAAGAGTATGTTTCCCTAGTAGGTAGCCTACCCCGTAGGCACTGAATGACTATTATTAAAAAGTTCGCTACCTTTGAAGTTTTAATACAAGGATTTTCAAACCACTTTATTAGTGAAATATATTGTTCAATTAAATAGCATGGATGATATGATATACTTAATTAGGGTAAGATTACAATGGTTAGTGCGATTGATGGATTGGCGTACGATAGAATCAATAAAATATTCTCAGCAATTTATTTTTTGTTAACAAATCGCACTTCGCGATGCTAACTACAATACAATGCAATGTAACCTTGGCCTTTGTCAATCACGAGTATAATTATCGATGAGTCGAGTAGATATAAACTAAAGTTGATTTATAAATCAATACAGTCTTGACCGAACTTGGCAGTAGGTGAGTACCTACTCTTTACTCAAAATAGCTACCCAGTTACCTAGCCTAACACCTGCTGAAATTAAATTATAGGGCCAGTAATATAATGCACATAGGTAATTGTATTACAGCGGAAACGTATAAAATCATTGCCGCTTCAGCAAACCATAATTTCAGTATAAATATTGCTTTCCTTATATCCGTGTGTGCTTAAATGCATCTTTACAAAAATTCAAAATGGCCAATAAAATTGGAGTGGTATTGTAAATATAGTTTTATTTTTCAAATAGTTGTTTGTTTTAATTTTAATGTAGATACGTAGACGAGGATGTTAATTAAATTAACAAGTATGTGCTCATATAAGTGCAGGAGCGTAAGAAATTAAAATTAAAAGGTGAACTTGACTTTTCATGTTCTGCAAATTCTGGAAAAAATTCCGTAAAATTTATAGCGTATTTACTAATAGAGGTAGGGATATTTCTTAAAATGAACACCATCGGGGAAACAAGAATAAATCTATCGAACATGAAGCGAGAAATACCCGACTCTAGCGATCGAGGCTTATATTTATGAAGCCGATTGCCACGAAAAAAGAAAGTAATGACAAGTTTTCATCAGTTTATTTCACAGAAGGATGTGGCCGGTATTGGTAGGTGTGGCCGCACTGACAGCGCTGAGTGCAGCATGCACGCCTAGCGTGACCACTGTAAGTGGCACTCACGCGCCGGTCACTGTGTGCTCCGGAGCACTCATCTTTGCCGACGACTTCGAGGAGTTCGATCTCGAGAAGTGGCAGCATGAGAACACACTAGCTGGCGGTGGTGTGAGTTAACACATTTTTAATAAGTATTTCTTAATCCTATTTTATGTATAGGCTTTGTCGACATTTAAAAAAAAAATGTAGAAGCTAAAGGAAGTATGTGCGACAGCTGCTTGCACACGATTCATGCTTCTTTAATCTGTACCCCTACGATAAGAGATTTGAGTCAATTACTGATCGAATGTTTCCATACATTTACCAATAAAGGTGCACGTTTCTGCTAGGGGCGCTACTGCGAAGTGCATGGAACATTTCAATCAATCGATGTTGTCAAAACTCGTGCTATAGATTTAATTCTGGGCTTTATCCGTTCTAATCTGATGATAATGAGCACGATTCATTTGCAGGAAAAGTCGCATAAAGCCCTACCTACACATATCAAAACTTTAACAATTGATTGCAGAATTGGGAATTCCAATATTACGACAACAACCGAACAAATTCCTTCGCGCACAGCGGTCTCCTGTTTATCCGTCCATCGCTGACATCAGACCAGTTCGGCCAAGCCTTTCTCAGTTCTGGAAATCTGAACATCGAAGGTGGTGCGCCGGCCGATAGGTAACATTCCTCACTTTTTCCGGTGGCAATATAATAGCAATGCTCTTAAGATTATCTTCCTAGGTACAGTTGAGTTGGTACATATATATTTCGTTCCATGTTATTTTCGTAGCTTCATTTATTAAAATGGTACTCGCAATATTACTTAAAACATTCCATGCTTTAGTACTCATTGTAAACAAGTAGCACAGCTTAGAGAATACTGAAAGGACTCTTTACACCGTGTAAGTTGTCGTGCTCCGTTGACTGTCCAAGATTTTGCCATAGCATATGACAATAAGCCGGCTGACCCAAGCCGGGCACATACAACATTTATATCCCAGACTAAATTGCTCTTTACAAAATAAATTATTTTTATGTTGTGCTAAGTCGCTTTCATTATGAATCGAGATAAGATCTTCGATTCACAGATAATTATTAAAGAGATACCGCGCTTTTAATTTTTAATTAAAAGCGCGGTATCTCTTTTCCATCAGAGATTTCGATACCCCAGAACACAACAAAAGATAACAAGTGACATATAAAATACTTAAACACCTAGTATAGCATCTCGCGTATGTTTCCCGGAAGGTTAGGCAGGGGAGCACTGTTCCCACACCTCGTCGACACAAAAATATTTTTCCTGGACTTTTTCCAGTTTCTATTTTGTGTTGAGGTCGGCCTTCAGTCTACTCATATCTGGCTGTTTACCGGTATTTAAATCAATCAATCCGATTGCTATCTGCCTTGCGAGAACCAACTAGTGGACTGCCATTAACGTCTGTCAAAGTTGGAATGATAACGAGGACTGCCAACTTAACGTTCCCTCCAAAGCGCAGAGGTCAGATGTATAATTAAGGCACCCATCCAAGGTCCAACCGAGTCACCCGCCGATCTACCAGGGCTTTTACTAACTAGGCTACGACCTCCGCCTTCCCTTATAATACAAAACGCTGGTTTCATTTAGATGTAATTTGTCAAGGTGCACGAACCCCAAGTGGTGGGGATGCGAGCGCACCGGCACGCCCACTAACATTCTGAACCCCATCAAGAGCGCGCGCATCCGAAGCGTGCAGTCATTTAGCTTCCGCTATGGACGCGTCGAGGTACGGGCCAAGATGCCCGCCGGGGACTGGCTATGGCCAGGTAAACCGATTTTGTTTTTATTGAATAGTATCTTTAAAGTTAACGGTGAAGGGAAACATCGTGAGAAAATCTGCCTGCTTGAGAGAACCTCTTGGAAGACGTGTGAAGTTAGCCGACCCGCAATGGGCCAGCGTGGTGGACTATGCCCGAATCCCCTTCGCGTTGAGAGGATGCCCGTACCCAACAGTGGGACATTCAAAAAAGAGCTAATATTAATATCATCCTTAAAGTTGATTTCAGAGTACTTCCTGAAGAGAGCCCATGTCTATAAGCATCCTTAATTCAACCTCATACCTTCATTTAGGGTTACCATATAATAGGCTTCTTCTCGTAATACCGACGGATCGATTCCATTCGTCAATAAAACCACTTTTTTTTTAAAGTATCAGGCACAAGTGTCTGACTCACCGGCCTTACTGGCAAAACAAACAAACCAACCTACTTACTTCTACGCCTGACGATTTCAGCTATCTGGTTGATGCCTGCGCACAACAGTTACGGTTCATGGCCAGCATCAGGTGAAATTGACCTGGTAGAGTCCCGAGGCAACCGAAACATGCTCCAAAATGGTGTTCATATTGGTACACAGGTGTGTTGAAACAGTTATCTATGCTTTTTAGGGGAATTGGGCCACCAGCCAGACTACCACCACTTACTAGAAGAAAAATAGTTGTTCTTAAGAATTTTGTTTAGGTCAATAATTTCTAACTAGTCTATCATAGAACTTTGAATCCTACAGAATAAACGAATACCATATATGTATACTACAGTTGTTTATTAAAAAAACAGGAAGCCGCATCCACCCTCCACTACGGTCCATATTCAGAGCTCAATGGATGGGAGAGAGCGCACTGGGTCAGACGAAATTCTGCTGGATATAATAGTGGGTTCCATCGTTACCAGCTGGAATGGACCCCAGGTTGGTATGGAGTGTTCCAAAGTCGCACGAGTAAATCACACAAAGGGACCAAACTAAAATTTGTTTAGTAGATTTGAATTTAGCTCGAACAGAGACGCGTTTGGGAACAAAGCAGGTTCCAACGGAACTACTATATTACGTATGGAATATATAATAGAAATATGCGAGTATGAGGTACCGATAACATTTTGTATTTGTGTTGTGTTGTCGATGAACTTTGTTATTTTTTAGTTATTTAACTAAAAAATAACAAAGTTCGATCAGAAAAAAATGAAAGCATACATTGCAGTGTAACTGTAAATTTAATTCATATCAGAAGTAGTAGTATTTATGATATAATACAAAACTTTAATAATACTTACGTACAAACCCCATTTAGCCAAGGTCCCTATTATTACAGATTTCTTGAGGTTTAGCATAGACGATGTGGAGCTCGGGAGAGTGACTCCAGGCAACGGTGGTTTTTGGAATTACGGTAGGTTCAACAGCAACCCCAACATACTCAACCCTTGGAGATACGGATCTAAGATGGCGCCGTTTGACCAGAAGGTAATAATACCCGTGTATAGGATTATGCAGTTGCATGCGGCAAATTGACTTTATTCTCCGAAAATATATACAAACTAACTACTGAAAATGCTCTACTAGACAAACCACTTGCGATGCTGAGTTAGACAAGATTCTACGCCCATCTATGACGACTCAAATAATTCTCAAACTCATACTACCACTACGTAAATAAACCGGACTTTTAAATATAATTGTACATTTCAGTTCTACATCATTATGAACCTGGCTGTTGGTGGTACGAACGGTTACTTCCCTGACGGTGTCAGCAACCCAACTCCTAAGCCTTGGTGGAATGGTTCACCCACGGTTAGTCACAATCTTTTACAACACTTATGCCTTTTGGCTTCAAAATCAAATTTAAATCCAATTATTTCTTTAAATTCTTGTATAGGCTAAAAAAGCACTTATGAATAGTCAGAAGGCAGGCGTCAAGCCTACAAAAGATATTTACTAACAAATCAGGCAGGCATCCTTACGGTATTAGGTTAGGTAATGTCCTGGCCTACTTACTTAGGTACCTAGTTATTATAAATTCGAAATGATATTTGTCGGAGTTCAATATAAAAACAAACACATAATGTTGCTTTATATTATACGTCTTTTGGTTGAATGTCGTTTATACGACAATAATCTTAGTGGTTTGAGGGACTGCCCTAGTAACCGGGAGGTATCCCGTTAGCTTCCTACCCACTCTATTAAACTATTCACGTGAGCCCAATCCTAGCACCAACTATGGCTTATTTGAAAGGGCTGACGTCTACTAGTAATTTGTTTATCGCACAAGATACTCCGGAATATATATATAGTTAATTATTAGAATATGGACGTTTCGATATGGAGTCCTTAAGTCACATTTTTATATTTGTTAATTGTAACATTTCCTTACAGGCGGCAGCCGACTTCTGGAACGGGCAAGCCGGATGGCTACCGACATGGAACCTGAATGTCAACGACGGACAAGACGCTTCCCTACAAGTGGACTATGTACGCGTTTGGGCCCTTTAATAGAGTCACAAAATGCAGCCTAGACATAGATACCCACATTTATTTGGGATGATTATAAGAAAATAATATAGCCTATAAAATAAGCGTGTTTCATTGTCTTCATTCTACTGTTGATTTAGAGATTTTTAACACAAGAGGATGGAAATTTTAGAAAATAAAAAAAGTTATCTTCTTAAATATTTATAGTATCATTTACAATAACGGATAGCACGGAATGGTACAAGATAGTTATGACATTAATATACTTAATACAAATAGAATTTAGTTGAAATGCCCATTAGTCCATGTGGTAGAACCTTGGGCTCATATACTGCGCGGGCTTATTGCTGGATAGAGGTGTCGATGTAGCCATTATGTAGGGCGGTATCCGCCTTTTGTCAGTAAACGGACTTACCCTAGAATAGTACCGTCGTTCTATGACCTGGAAAGGAATGTTTGTGTTTGTACAGCTGTATAGTGACGTCATTATATAGTCATGATCAGTGTTCATCTTAACAATTTTTTCCCCCGTTTTATGTTTGTATTTAGGTCGGCTTCGAATCCACTCCCATTTGCTACAGCAGGAGTCTACACCTGACAACTGTGCTGTATTTTTCTGCCCCTTCTAAAGGGACAGGGGATCAAAATTCTAAGAGATTTAAAATAGCAGCGATCGAGAATTAACTAGTTATATATGACAGCTTATGGGCAAATGGGGAATGTTTTTGGCAGAGGGGTGCCTACGCCTTGCGACGGCACGTACGTTATTGGTCTAAGCTGATTACCGATATTTATACAGAGCGATTGCCATTTGCTTTTCGAGACCAAATTTTTAACGACTAGGTAAGCTAAGGATAAGACCATGTGTTAGAATTTACCAGGCATCTGACTGCCTGTTAAAACTGTCCATTAAGTCAGAATGACAATCAGGTCTGCCAGCTTAACGTCCTAGGCATGGAGGTCAGATGTTTCGTCACCCTTCCAAGATCCGACCAAGCCACGCGCAGATCTATAGGGCATTATACCGACTAGGATACCACTTCCTTATCATGTTTAGCATCAGCACTTATAAACTTACCTTATCAAAAAATCTGGTTAATTTGACGGTATTACTTGTGCCCGGTGCAAGTGACCTGCAAAGATACATCAGACTTGTACAGCAGGTACTACAATTAATGTGACGATGGCTTGAGCTTTAATTTTGTTTATTTTATTTGATGTGTGCTATAGGTACCATTATCTATCTAGGAACACAGTGAAACTGTAACTGGACTGTGAAATATTAAAGATATTTTTTTAATTGCTTAGAATAGGCCATTTTTGACCTATATGTATCCAAATCGGTTTTTTTATCACTATTGTATAACCTACTAATAGTTAAAATCAGAGATGGATACATATAATCATGCATCTCTAAGATGCAGCAGGCATGCAGGGCGGAGCCACAGCTAAAAGCTTGTACCAGAGTTGTTTACTTTGAGAAGTCTTAGGGGTGCTATAGACATCACATTCACCTAGGCAACAGGGCAGTTTTCATCGGGACAGTTTGGAACACGAGTATAACACCCCTTATTTATTTCAAGACAGATGTGGCCTTGAGCAAGGCTGATGTAGCCTTAGAATACATAGTTTGGATGCATACCTCGCCTGGTGGCAATTCACGAAAATTTCGTCGGCGCCACATTGCTCTGCTATACTGCTCGCCAATCTTCTATACTGATTCTTTCTTTGTTTTTCTTCTGCCAAATCAAATTTGGTGCCAATAACGAGAATCGGAATCTGAAGAATAAAATGCAGATCCTGAAGTACCTACTAGTAGGCAGATAACCGAGACAAGGTCGCGAGATTACACTGGTTGTGAACAGAATTTGAATTCAGAATAAGATATTGGTAATTCAAAGTGAAAATGCGTCATCCAAGCTAAAACTTACTTAAGGCAGTCTGTGGATGTTTTAGAGATCTAAAATGCCATCCCTGGCTTTCAGATTCAGATGTATATAATAATTTTGATACGTACCTGAGTAGACCCCAAGAACTGTTCCGGATCCACATCGACATGTTGCAAAGTAGGATTAGAACTGTCCTGATTCAAGATTTCAGACAGCCATTTTTGTAAATTTACTTGACTTTTTCTATTAGTCAAATCGTGCACCAAAATTATTCCTGAAAATTATTTAAGTATCTTTAGTGATATGCTGGTTGGTTAAGCTAAGCCTTATGGATAGGGAAGTTGGTATGTTATGTCTACACATATACAGATGAATATTTAAAGAAATCCGAAACTATAGGAAATAACGAAAAATGGTTATCGGAGTCTCAATATCAATTTTGATGACAACTTAAACTGCAATATTAGATATTTGAAAAATAATTTCCCAGCCAGCAATTAAGCTCATTGGCTTAAAGAACAATATACTCACTGTATTATTACACCATCTGATAATATCGCTACTTAATAAGGATTAAGTTCTAGGAGGCAATTTGTCACTTTTAGTGACAGTAACCTATCGGCACGAGGGTTTGTGATCAGTCCACTTGCACAGAAATATGTGTGACCGATGTAAAGAACTAATATTGAAGATGTAGGTCTGTTTGGTGGAAAATAGGGAGGAAGAGAACTTGCTGACGAATCCCATGAAGTAGTTGCCCGCAGGTATGGCACATGACTCCTGTCAGTATAGGTTGGTATGTATAACGCGTCCACACATTGGCAGGCCTAAACTGGGCTAGTATGTGTAACAGCATCAAAACATTAATCTTACCATGTGTTGGCTGATAAAATACATTCCTGGTATTTCTATGGCCGTTAGATCCGCCAACATCCCAAAGCTCCACAAAGAATGTGTTTTGGGCTTGCGTGCCTTCCTTGTATCTGTGCAACTTGACCTCCACAGAGCACCCTACTGTCCATCCCGGAGATAGAAGAGGCTTATTGTGTGCTATCAAATATGTCAGTGATGTTTTCCCTACGCCTAAAAATAAAAGTTACAGCCATTAATATAGACACAATTTTCCTCGCAGCTCAGGAGAGATGGCTTATTATGAGTTTATATAGCATGAAATTCCGATTTAGTGTCTGTTCGAATCATTCAATATAAGTATTTCACAGCAGCGCTCCTAATGAAAATGTGCATCGTTACTGGCATACATAGAAATATTTGATCACATGATCACTAGTCGAATACTATTAAAATCTCATATTAAGGGCCCGAGGCCTGTAGCAATAACTCCTAACATAATTGTTTCGTGATCGAGAAATCATGCTGTCACCTAGGCAAATCGTCTCTTCTAAGGCTGGCCAAGTGCCATTCTTACTTAGGAACTCGCTTTAAAGTCAACCTTAGAATTAAGAATTCTAAATTCTTTGAAGTAAACGTAACGCTTATATATTTTTCAATGGGATCCGTGTTTGTAAACAATAAATTATTCATAGCCTAGCATACTTCCTCGATTCCGTTACGATATATTAGAAGTTCATGCTTGTAAAATCTGGTTTTGTAATTTATAAAAAAGAGGTTCTCTTTGACTAACATTTACCATCTTAAATATTTGAGGTAAGTAACTACATTTCCTCCCCTTGTATCTTTTGTTGTTTCCGCCTTGTAATTTTATTGATCTGAACGTGAACCTTGTACATTGTTATCTTACTATTTCTACCAAGTATTATTCTTGTAACTTTGGATTTTCCCGCTAAAATAGCAACAATTCTCGAATGTTGGCTAACCTTCAAAACTGTCATGGCCACAGATATGTTGGCAAACGACAAGTTGATCGGTAGTTTCAGTGTATTATATATTTCTTTTCTTGTACAAATATACCGAAAGTGTGTTTAAATTATCTAGGATTTCATTTACCGGAATCACCAAGGACGACGACTTTCACTTTCTCAATTGCCGCCATTCACAAGAAATAAATTGGTTCGTATGTATCATCTACTATTTTGACAATAATTGACATTCACTCGAGCGCAGTGTTGCCAACCCCAAGAAACTAAAAAACAGCAGCTCACCATTAAAAAAACAGGAGAAAACAGTAGGTAAAGTAAAAAAGGGCAGATTTCATAATTTCCTGATATAATTAAAACAATCACCTACTTTTATTAGTTACCAGGACTCACATACATTGTTATATTATAATATTGATCACAACATATTAAAAAAAACAAAATCAAAGTAAAATTATTGTCCACTTTCATCCTCTATTGCCTCATCTACAGTATTTTCAGACTCATTTTCCTTATTAAAATCATACATATTTTTGTTAAATTTCTTCATTGGCCTTTCTGTGGCTTAAATTGAGTAGCACTAGGTTATTTCGGATTTAGTGTGCAATAAGTCGATATTCTGTTGCGTAATTTAGTTTTCATATTATTTATAGCTGAAAATAATCTTTCCACGGTGGCGCTGCTATGTGGTAGCCACAAAAGTTTCTTCACCAATTTACACAATGTGGGAAATCCCTTGAATCTCGACAAGAGTAGATACTGTCGTCTAGTGTCATTACGTTTTATTACATAGTGGTTATCAAAAAATATTTTCATAGTGTAGGTATAATATAACGCTAATTGAAAAACAGTAAAAAATAGGAATGAAACAGAAAACAGGGGAATAAATGTGAAAACAGCAAATCTACTGTTAAAACAGTAGGGTTGGTAACACTGCTCGAGCGCTTGCCGAATAGATACCAACATTTCGACGCAAATCTTAGTGCTGTGCCATTACCTTATACCGTTTGGACGTTTATTGTATTGGCAACAAATCTGATCTGCCTTCGTATTCGACTAATTTATTAATGCAAAAATATTGTTTGTAATGTTTCTATAGGTAAATTGTTTTACCAACCAGCACCTGAGTACTTAAAATGAGCACCCTATTGACCCATAAGTGGTGTAGTTGTTAAATACGGAATAAGGGCTAGGTTAAATCACAATCCCTGAATCACACACCCACCATCTCAAAATCCATCTGATTTTTATATATCTACGCATAATTCTTCTTCTTTTTTGGTAATCGGCTACAAAATTGAGCCATTTTTGCCAGTGTCGAGTATTTCTTGATAATTGTTATAAAATTATAAATACCCCTGATGATAATGATGATGATGATAAAAGGATTCCCCTGCCCCTATCAGTAAAGCTGTGGATAGTTCACAGAAAATTTATAAGCCATCTTGGGTGTTTATAAATGTGCATGAGTGAGGAAATTAAAATGTAATATAACTAACTTGACTTTTCTAATATTACACATTATTTATCAAAGCAACACATTTTTTTGGGAAAATACAATAAAAACACGCTGAACTCGTATTTTTGTTCTGTGGTGGTGATCCAATAGTCTAACGAAAATCAACGCAACGACGGTCTAGTTACGTTGACGAAAAAAAGTCAACGAATGACCATCTAGTCAACTAGTGATCGCGATTAGAGGACTGCATTTTTTTTCTGTATCTGTTGCGCAAGCAGGGCCGCGCTGTGGTTTGGTCGGAGTGGGATTTGTACTTCGTTCGTTCGATTAGTTTACTTGTTCATTATTGTTCATTCAGTTCACTTGCACAAAGTACCTTCACATACCTTCACTTGGTTTTTTACGAATCAATACAATAATAACTATGTACGTCCGCCATTGTACTAATATAGTGTTATTGTAATATTGAATTTAGATACGGTACAATGCAACGAACTAATTTTAAATACATCGAGTCACTAACTCCTATAAAATAAGACAATGGACAATCACTACAAAATATTTATCGTGCTCCTCCTCATAAAATCAGTGCATCTTTACTGTGGACCGTACAATGGACAAATATGCAAAACTCATTCTATTGGTTACGTGTGGTATAACGATACAGGAGGATTTGACAATGAAAAAATTACAACTGGACTGTGGAAAGAAATGATATCAAATCTAAAGGAGCCATGCAGGAGCAGGGCTGAAAAATTACTATGCGCCTATGCTTTCCCCAAGTGCATCGATAAAGATGGAGTTGGCTATTATGGTTTGCCACTTTGCTATGAGGACTGTATGGCTGTAAAGATGCAATTTTGTTACAATGACTGGATTGTAGTAGAAGAACAAAAACGACGAGGAGTTTACTTTGAGTCCAGGGGTCACTTCCGTTTCCCGGAATGTGAAACCCTACCAAGATTTGCAGGCAAAGGAGTACAAGTGACATGTAACAATGTAGGCACCACAAATATGGACAGATCCCAAGTCACAACAACATGTTATAGAGGTAATGGCCGCTACTACCAGGGAACTATGAATGTGACTGAAACAGGCCTAGCCTGTCAGGCATGGGAATCACAGCATCCTCATCAGCACACAAGACCTCCTCTAATTTTCCCAGAAGTTCAAAATGCTACAAATTATTGTAGAAATGCAGGGGGTGAAGAACGTAAGCCTTGGTGTTACACCATGGATCCAGATGTTCGTTGGGAGTATTGTGATATTCCCTCTTGTGCCAACTCTAGTGATGAATTTGACAAACTTGGAACAAATATTGTTATGGAAAATTATTTTACCCCAACATTTGTCTTATTGCTTTCTATTGGTGGCCTTGGGTGCATTTTGACCATAGCTTCTATAGCTCTTCTGTGTCACTACTTTGTTAAGAATCATTACTCAAAATGTAATATTTCCAATGGAAGAAATGTACAAAATATGGATATAGACTTGGATAAGCTTCCTAGTAATCTAGCCTACCACACAACTGGTGCACAATTAAATCCTAAATTAGAAAAGCTGGAATTTCCAAGGAACAACATCATATACATTAGAGACTTGGGACAGGGTGCATTTGGCAGAGTGTTTCAAGCAAAAGCCCCTGGACTGTTACCAGAAGAAGAATTCACTATTGTTGCTGTTAAAATGCTGAAAGATGAAGCATCCCATGATTTGAAGTTGGATTTTGAAAGGGAAGCTTGTTTATTGGCAGATTTTGAACATCCTAATATTGTAAAATTACTTGGTGTGTGTGCTATTGGACGGCCCATGTGCTTACTGTTTGAATTCATGGGGAAAGGTGACCTGAATGAATATTTGAGGGCCTGCAGTACAGCCACAAATTACCCACCAGCTGTAGAAAACAGGGAAGACCTTAGATTATTGGCAACTCCCCTTAATCACTTGGATCTTCTGCATGTTTCAAGGCAAATAGCCTCAGGCATGGTTTATCTATCAGACAGGAAGTTTGTGCATAGAGACTTAGCAACTAGAAACTGTCTTATCAATGATGACATGGTGGTAAAAATAGCTGATTTTGGTTTATCACACAAAATCTATTTGCAAGATTACTACAAAGGGGATGAGCATGATGCTATTCCTGTGAGATGGATGCCTTTAGAGAGTATACTGTACAATAAGTATACCCTTGAATCAGATGTATGGGCATATGGTGTTTGCCTTTGGGAAATCTTTTCTTTTGCGCTTCAACCTTACTTTGGAATGACACATGAGGAAGTGGTCAGATTTCTTAAAGATGGAAATGTTCTTGCCTGCCCTGACAACACACCTAGATGTGTTTATGACCTGATGAAACAATGTTGGAATAACAATCCTAGTGACCGGCCACACTTCAGGGTTATCTATGAAACCTTGGATAGTATTCAAATGATATTGGAAAGAACTCATTCTGAGTAATTTAAGTTGTTCAATCTGAGTCATTGTAGGATGTACACACAATTTTTTTATATAACACCTACAGTTAAATTTTATAACAAGATATCAGATTTTTTTTCACACTAATGGTGTCATCATCGTTAATCATTGTATACTACAGGCAGTGAGCTCTGATACTGTTACCAAAAAACAACTTGAAAAACTCACAGAAACTATTTTTATGTCTCTGGCAGTGGAGGTGTTGCAACCGCATGATTTGTTGATTGACAGTTGCCCACTGCACCTTGTGCTGCCTCCACAGGCGCTAAATTGCTCAGTGTTTTACAGATCCTGTATACATTGAATTGGTGTATTCTTGCCTAAAACATGTAAAGGTGTCTATAAATTGTTATTGCTCCCACAGTGTAGGACGGTATGAACGGTGACCAAATGGTTGAGGTGCCTTAAGATTAAGTGAATCAACATTACTATCATTAAGCAAATTTATAGGCATCTTGATATAAAAAATAGCCCTCTTCAATATGCCACTGCTCGACATAAGCTTTTACTTATATTATGTGATGTGGTTAAATTTATATGTCAATTTGTAATAATATTGTAATACAATAATTATGTATTCAGTCTAATCTGTAATTAAATTAATTTTCACTAAGTGTGAGATTAGCATTAAATTTTGTTTTTTATGTCTTTACTTACACTAAATCCAAGACTGATTTTAGTTAGGTAGGACCTATTCCTAATTTTATTATTATTTATACAAGTAGGCTAGATTATTTAAACAGTATGAGGGTTATAGCACTTGTAGTTTCCTTTTGTTAAATTGCATAGGTATTTAGTGTACATATTATGTTTTATATTGGTTGCTCACTAGGGCACCACTTGCAACTTTTTTCTTGAACCATTATGAAAAAAGTAGTTGTATGTTTGTTAGGAACTTGACTAGGTGCTTGAATATCGAGTGGCGCCACCCTAATGACTTCTTAAATGGCAGTCTATATTATTTTCATAGTCTGATTGTATTACATACCCTTTGCATATCTTATATATGTTTGCTGATAACTTGAAAATATAAGTAACTAAAAAACTTTGTTTTCATGTTCAAGTGTTCATTTGTTACTATAAGCAACAACTCTGTACTAGGATTACAGAAAATAGATCTCCTATTATTATTTCTGGCAATAACAAGTCGAGTAATAGATGAGATATCACAAAAATACGTAACTAGAGTAGTTGTCTGTCTAAAGGACAGATGATCCAACATTTATCAACCTAAAAATATTCAAGTTCTTAAACAGTAAGTTGGAAGTATCTACCTGGATTCTATTATTCATTAGACTACACTTGCCTTTCTCCTTGTGTGGAATTGTTATTGATATTGTAAGCATTTGTGTGTCGACAAATAGTAAATTGGGAAACAACAATAATTTAACTTACAAGTTAAGGAATAAGTATCTATATTAAGAAAAATGGACTGAATGTCTTCTACCTAGTGATTGATAACGATAAGTGTTAATATAAACATACTTGCCAAACAATTTAAAGGTTTTAATAAGTATGGAAATAACAAAAGAGTGAATTGTAATTACTTACATAATTTTAGCCTTAATTACATAGTTTGTGTACTTACCATTTTTTATTGTTTTAAAATGTATTGGAATATTAATTTATCATAAAAATAAAGTAATTTAATTTATTTAATTTGTTTATATTAAAGCTAATTTTGTTATTTGGAGACTTCCTTTAGAAAGGCACAACTTTGAGTCCTCAATAAAATACAAAAGTGTGGGTACTAATCAAACGCAGGTAGGTACTACCACCAACCAAATACAATAACAAATTCACGAAGTGCGTGGATTTTTAGGATTTGGGGTCAATTTTTAAGGGTTGTATGTATGCAGTAAACAGCTATACGTAGGCCAATTCCCGATACATGGTACTAATCACCACATATCTAGATTTTTTTTCAATATTCAGGTATTATGACAGAAGAACGGTTGGTAACTGAAGTGCCCAGCAGCTTGAAGCAGTTGGCACGACTGGTCGTAAGAGGATTTTATACTATAGAAGATGCCCTCATAGTGGATATGCTGGTGAGAAATCCTTGTAAGTACATATACTTTCACCAATTTTATCAAGGAGCCCACCTAATTTTATTTTCCTTATGCCCATTTCAAATTTCATATGTAGTAAGGAACGATTCTCTCTATGATAATTGTACCTACTTATTAAAATGATATGAAATTTGCACTTTTCCAGTGAAGTGAAAATTACACAGCATCATTCCTTTTTAATGTAGCCTACCTATCTACCTACTGAAGTAGTTTAGATTAATTGTATTTATATAGGTAATTAATTTATATACTTTTAATATAATTTCCTCAGGTATGAAAGAAGATGATATTTGCGAGCTCCTAAAATTTGAAAGGAAAATGTTACGAGCCAGAATAGCCACTCTGAAAAATGATAAATTCATTCAAGTTAGATTAAAAATGGAAACAGGTGAGAATTCACATCAGTTTTGCTTTAAAATTGAACAAGACATCCCACTTATGACGGAAGTACCTACCCAAATAAAACAAGTCTCTGCAGTCATGGTGTAGGTATCCTACCTATTGACTAAACCTTCTGGCTGAAGTCCAAAGAGTATTATAACTAGGTAGGAGTATTATAACTCCAAAAAGTATTATAACGGCTAGGGTCACACAATATCAAATGGGATATGGGGACACTTTTGAGTCAGCCGTAATGCGCATTCTTTATGAACTCTAGTTGGTACCTATAGGCAGGTAAAGTAGAGTTTGTTTATATTTTACTTTTTCAAAGTTTTAATTACCTGTATGTGGCTCTACACAGCCGATCCGATATTCTCATTAATTCAAAATAGCACTAAGTATTCAATTAATTCCCTAAAGAAGTTACTTATACACTGGAGCCTGTATCCGATATATTGTAACGCTTCTTATTCAATCATATTTTTTTCTCTGAAACTATGCTTGGGTTTTGCAAAACTACAAGTAGCTGCAAGTTTTCCAAAAGTACTGACCAAAAAACCATAATTATAAAGATAACTTATAATTCATAATATAGTATATACATACTTCCAGGACCGGACGGTAAAGCACAGAAGGTAAATTATTACTTTATAAATTACAAAACATTCGTGAACGTGGTGAAGTACAAACTGGATCTAATGCGCAAACGCATGGAGACGGAAGAACGAGACGCCACAAGCCGCGCCAGCTTCAAATGCCCGTCTTGTGGGAAAACCTTCACAGACCTGGAAGTAAGATATTATTGAGATTGTTATATAATTTACTATAGCTTCTGTAAACCATTAATTATTTATTTTGGCCCACGAGATAGATACATACTTAAGGGCGTTTAGCCCGGGGCTGCCCATATCGAACCCAATCCTTAGGACATTATTCCAACAGGTCTTATAGAGAACTGTGGAAATATCTAAGTACTAGTAGTACCTAGGTAACAAGGTACTTTACAATAGCTATCTATTAATAAATTGAATGTATACGGAAAAATAAATAATTGTCGGGGACATAGTTTTTGATTCAGAAGCCTTATCCGCCATTTTAGATTTTTTTGTATTGTTGTTTGCGCATCATGAGAAAACTACTGGGCGGATTTAGATAAAACTTGGCACGGTGATAGCTTATATCCCGATTCAGTAGGTATATAGGATTCGAATAAACTATAATATTATACGTATCTACTTAAACCCATATTTTAGGCGGACCAGTTATACGACATGATGACACAAGAATTCCGCTGTACATTTTGTAACTCGGTGGTAGAGGAGGACCAATCGGCGTTGCCGAAAAAAGACTCGCGACTATTAATGGCCAAATTCAACGAGCAACTCGAAACATTGTACATTCTGCTGCGAGAAGTGGAAGGCATCAAGTTGTCGCCAGAGATATTGGAACCGGAACCAGTGGACATCAACACAATAAGAGGGTACATTACTTATTTTTTGGGAATCTTTGACATAATTTTACTAAGCTTATTTGGTGGCACCTTTGACATACCTACTTGAACTAAGCTTATTTTTGTATGTTCAATGTAGGTATTTACCTAAGTGCCAGTTACTTTTAATTTCATGCTCCCATTTCATATGATATCGTGCGGTAGGAGCGCTGTTAAATATATTGACCATACGAGTATATACTTTACTAAAGACGACAGAGAAGTTTGCTTCACACATAAAACAACACTAATGTAGGTCTCAACATCCAAAATATAAAGAATATAATTTTTATTCGAGAACCACCTACCGATTCGGTTATTCGTTTAGTATCGATACCTTGGCAGTATCGATTTTATTCAGTCTATATCGAATTGTGTTGGTTTACTTAGAAATCTCATGAGTTCCCCAGATTTTTTAAAAATGATTTCCCTAGTATTTTTAAATAATTTTAGTCTGCGATAGAGACTGGTGTTTGGTCTCTCTAAAGTAAGCCAAAGCTTGTGCCGCAAGTGGGCTAAAGTGGGGATCGATTCCGCAACCTCTCGATTACGAATGCGGCACGGCATACTGGCTTCCGAACGGGTGATAAAGTTGTAGGCTAGCATTTTGTGAAATTTTTGACGATTCATAAGTACTGTACTGAACAAAAAATATTCTGATTCTGATACCGGGAGTCCAAACTTACTACTAGACTATATATGCGTATTTTATGACCTATTTTATGAAAATCTGCTTAAAAGTACATCTGCTTTTCAGCTTGACAGCCAAACATCTCACCCAGCGGCCGTCGGGCGAGCAATGGTCGGGCGAAGCGACGCGCAACCAAGGCATGTTGGTGGAGGAGACGCGGGTCGACGTCACCATCGGCGAGACGGACAACGCGAGCGACGCCGGCGCGCTGCGCAAGGAGCGCCCGGTGTGGATGGTCGAGAGCACTATCGTTACTAATGACCAGGTATGTAATCACACAATCCCTAGGGTTTGAGTCCCGGTAGTGGTCAAACTTGTGTGATGAATGTTTGTAACCAAGTTATGGATGTTCAATTTCTGCATTAGTAATGATACACTGGGATCGTTCCTAGTCCATGGTACGGTACCCATAATAGAAGCGTTGATTAGTTGGAAGATTGGTGGAATGGGACATGATACGTAGGTCAAAGTGGATTGACATCACTAGGGCTCCAGAGTTATTCTGCCTGGCATGAGACAAAAATAGGTATACCCACTTGAAGGCCGGCCTTTACTAGTGGAAGAGACGTACCCAGAAGATGAAGAGAGCAATAGCCTAGAGGTTCAAGGAATTGCTCCCGAAATCTATAGGGATCTTTAACCTTATCATCATATAAATGAGGTTTCGTCAATTGACGTTGGCAAAGTGCAACATGGGGCTAACAGACTCCTTTTAATGTGATTTTCGCACATTAATAGTAATATTAAAAAATGTAGGATGCCAGTGATGACAGGTATAGTCGTTTACGAAATCTGAAGGTCGCCTAGTGCGCAATGGCGAGATCTAGGATCGGATAGCTTCGCCCTTCAATTTCCCTTCATAAAGCCCGTTCAATCAAAATATTGCATTAAGGTTTTGTGATCAGTCTAGGGGCGATTTGGTGAGTCATATGGTTGCAAATAATTAAACTCTTATTTTTAGAGCGATAGTGTCCACTCTACCGACACAGCTCTCGAGAAAGCTGCCAGCAACGCGAGCAACACCAAGTCGACCGGCAAAGAAAAGAACGACGACATTATGTCTGTGCTCCTCGCACATGAAAAGCAAAACACAGGTAACGCCGCGTCTATAAGTAGGTATAATAGGTATCGTACTTGGTCTTCATCCTAGCCTTTCCCCCAAAATTAGGTTCGACTTTCAGGCAATACCTAGTGGCAGTACCGGGGCATGGTAAGGGCATCAGTATTCACATTTTAAGGCTTCGGACTGCCCGAAACACTATTATCTATCTAAGAATTATCGACTTCCCTATTTTAAAATAATCAATTCTATGAATGCCAGTAGCCGGCATAGGTTGTATGCCACAGAAATCTTGGCGGAGGTGCCCTCAACAAAATACCAAAATTTCGTCGCAATTTAATGAATAGTATATGAACGTATATGTGACAAACAATGAAACATTCATTTTTATATAAGTAGGTATGTATAAATATGGTAGATAACCGTCAGCCGTCAGCTACCAGCGTACCCTCTGAGACGTGTAGGACTGCACACAGAATTCGGCAACACACCCAAGGGTGAATTGGGATCATAAATATTCACGGTATATTTCAGGAAACACGGCAGCATCGAATGCTTTGAAGGGAATAGAACCAGAGAGCTCAGATTCCAGCGACAACGAATCTAAAGATCCGTACAAACTCAAAGACGAATTGGCTACTGTCGGTAAGTGCTCATATCCCATTAAAATCGTGCTTGTTAAAATGAATCTAAAATAACAATGATACTGTGACGTCATATCTACTGACAAATAAGTAGAGGTGCACTGTTGTACACCTACTTTTCGATGGTATAGTCGACCAAGAAACTCCTTTATCACCTTAAGGTTGAATATGATTTGCACAGCGTAGAATCTCAAAGCCTATTTTTGTCATTTGTTATTTAAACTTAGAACGTATGAAATATGAACTTTAGAAGATTTTTTATTCACTAGGAGTTTTTGTTAAAACTGATAAAACAATTTCATGGCCGACCTTACCTACTTAAGTTTGAATTGCCGAGCCTATTTCGAATTACTGGGCGTAAAGACTGAAGGACCTGTAACATAAAATTTCTTGATAAAAATCCATTTAATTATTTGTACGTCCTGTACCACCAAGTGTTCCAACGATATAACTTTTTTCAGAACTTCACCTAGCTATATTTATTTCAATTTGGCTTCATTATAAGGTTAAGCCAACTTATGTCACAGAACTACTCAGTGAAAGTCTCCTTTCCAACTTTTTCAGCTGAAATGGAAAGTGAAGAGTCCGACTCTGATGATAACGTGCCTACTGTGTTGGTGAACGGTAAGGCGGTGCCGCTGACGAGCATCGATGATGACGTCATAGCGCAGATGTCGCCTTCCGAGAAGGAGACCTACATACAAGTGTACCAGGAGTATTACAGCCACATGTATGATTAGATAAAGCTTTACTCGAATTAAATCTATAATCAGGCGCAAATAAAAGTCCTGACTAATCAAATTTGTTTTTATTTTGCTTCCATCACCAAGGATGTTCGCCTAATTATTTAGGTAGGTACCTATTCGTACTTGTTATTACGTAGGTAGGTATTTTTTTTTCATTCGCAAAAAAACCTGATTCGGACTAGGTATTACGAACATTTTAAAAGGAAAAAATCCAAATCAGTCCAGACATTATCTAGTGATGCGCTTTCCAACGAACAGCATTTCATTTTTATTTATACATTAAAAAACTAAAAACTTTGTATAGGTTCTTACACAAAGTACTGTCTTATTGCATTTAGATAAAAAATATCTTATTTACTTTTCTTTCCATGTCTTATGTACCGACAATCAAGGCCTGGACAAGTCGTAAATAAGCTTAAGGTGGAAGCGATCAGTCGCATTCCCATACATATTTCAACATGGTAATACTCGATACACATACAGTTTTTTAGTTGTACAAGCATTGCTATCAAATATCTATAAATTAAAGAGCTCGCAGAATGAAATATCAGGCAAAATCTTATAGTAATAACATCATAAAACGATATTACATTTTACGCTTGTGTGCGTGAATAAAAGCGCCGCTGTTCAATGGGATTGCCTCACTGACCTCTATTTGTATCATGGACGTCAGTGGATTGCCTAAAAAAATAATTATTTTTTTATAATGGCAATCGCCTACAAAATTGTGCCATTTTGCCGGTGTACGGTAAAATATTTCATCGTGGCAGAGCATATTATGTGCTGTGACGCGTATTTACGGTACATTGCGGCTCAAATTACTTAGTGTGTGTGCTATTGAATGGCCAACTTAATGTTAAAGAGAGCAATTGACTAACATTTATAACAATCTCCACCATCAACTATACATATATCTATAGTTACCTGCTCATCATTTTTATTAGAACCTTTTGTCTTAGGGCACTTAGTTTTACGGTCATTTTTACTTCTTTACAACCTCACTAAACCATTAAATAAAAAAATGGTCATATATTTGATTTTTTATATTTATTTATTAATATTATTATAAATTAAAACATACTAAAAAATATATAATTATTGCATTTACATAAAAATATGTACAATATTTGAAAAAATACAACTTTGTAACATTATAATGGAATTAAACATGGACAATGTACGTACCTATCATCTATTATAAGAATTTTATTAATACTGCTTTATGTACAGTCAAATCTAATAGTATGCAGTTGGGGTTGTTATAAAACTACTATTAAAATGGCTTAAAATGGATAATTTGCTTCCAGGATCATTGACTTGCTATCTACATTTTACTACACATCTATTATACTAATTAATATGTTTTCCCCATTTCTCCCAGTATTCCTCAGTCTGCATTTCCATTATTCTAGAAAGGCACCTGTCACATGCAAACATTTCTTCTTCACCTGTGAATATGGCAGCCCTTGCGTCTTCCTGTTATCAGCAAACACTCATTTTAATAATGATAATATTGAAAAACCAAAATCTTACCTTTCTACTTCAGAGATAAAAAACTTTTTACAAACTGCAGCTTGCATTCATCACATTCTAGGTGAAATTATTTAAATTGGGTCATATTTAAGTATACCATACCTACTTCTCTTTTGTTAACAATATAATTCCTTTTTACTTATCATTTCAATAGCTACACTCAATATCAAATTGTTAGGCCAAATAGTTACTTTTTTCATTATATAAAAATTCAATACATTGATAGTACATACGGAATCTTTCGTTATTTTTAAGTCATCCATAAGGGCTCGATCAGCATCACCAAACTCGGCTTGGTCATCTGATTTCAACAAATCCTTTGGATCTCTGTCTGCAGCAATGACTACCTATAAATAAACATGATTTGTATGCATGCTCATAATAAGGCAAAGAGGTATTGTGCAAATTTTATTGCCATAGCAGGTACTTACCCTGACTCTGTTGTCATACAATGTGTCAATTAGTGTAATAAACCTTCTCAGTTGAGATCTATGTTTTGAAATAGATAACTGAGGCAAATTTCTAATGAACACAGTATGAAATGTTTTAGATATAACAAGATAATCACTTGCTCCTAGTGGCTGTAAGCAAAAAAAACATTAAATATATCTATACTAATATTATAAATGTGAAAGTTTGGATGGATGGATGGATTTTTGTTACTCTTTCACGCCAGAACGGCTGAACAGATCTGGATGAAATTTGCCACAGAGATAGATTATAGTCTGGAATAGCACATAGGCTACTTTTTATCCCGGTAAAATGTATGGTTCCCGTGGGATAGATTTGTTTAAATTTTTCATAGAATACCAAAAAAATCAACTCATACATTTGATTCTGAGGCGGTACAAAGTTCGCCAGGACAGCTAGTAGATAATAATACCGTTATTACCTACTAGCTGACCACTGATTTTTTTTTTCATACTTACTCTATCACACAGTTCATCAAAAGTAGAATCCAAAACACGTCCACATGACTTGGCAAATTTCACATTTCTTCCTAGTATATTAATTACACGGGGTCTCACTGTGTCAGTCTCCTTAGATATCAAAAATTTAAATAAATTATCTACAGGATTATTATCTGGCGCCAACTCGCTATTTCTGCAAAACATAAAAAAACATATGTTAAATAATTTCGAAATACATATATATCAATTGGTCATTGCCTGCATGCACTAGGATTTTATTGTATTTATTAGAATGGTTTACCTAAGTATGAGTTCAGTCTTCACTTGCCGTTTTGAGCATCAGAGTAAATAACATTAATTATAATATGCATGCATCATAAAAAAAAAGTTTTAATACAAAAACATTATTTCATACTCACATAAAATATTTACCATATTTATTACCCATCCCACGTAATCTATAGTCAACACCTGAATCTAATTGGATCACATTACAGTGGGCTTTTAGGACAGGTATAAAAGGCAAAAAGTTTGATCGCTGCAGCCCATTTTTGTACAAATCATCAGGTTTTCTATTACTAGTTGCTATCACAACACAACCATTATCAAACAGCTGTGTGAATAAGCGTTTCAGAATCATTGCATCTCCTATATCTGTCACCTGCAATCATAGTTTTAAGTATTTAACTGGATCAGTGTAAATACACTTGTTGAATGTAAAAACAAAATGTTCCACTTTTTAAAACTCACTTGAAATTCATCAAAACAAATAAGCCATGACTCCTGTGTGATGTCAGCAGCAACCGGTGGTATTGGATCAAATGGTTTGGAGCCTTCATCGCGAAATGAACTTGCACCCTTTCCGGATTTGATTTTCAATTCATGGATTCTAGCATGTATGTTTAACATGAAAGAATTAAAATGAACCCTCAGCTTTTCTTTGATCTAAAACAATAACTTAGTAATTATATAAAGTGTATGATGCTTTTACGTATGACTTGTTATATGCCAGAAGAGGTATTGGATCCATATATTTAGTATGACAGCATGCATATTGTATCTGGGTATACACCACAAAAATGTGCACAATGCACATACTTACTAAATATATGGATCCAATACTTTTAGGATTCTGTACCAAAATGGTAAAAAGGGAACCATTATGGTACACCTCAAACATGGTCTGTCAAAGCTGTTATTGTATCAGAACACAGTAATGTTTACTTACAACAAATACTTACTGGGACAGTATCATAAAACAAGTCCATTAACATAGTTTTTCCACCCCCAACACTGCCATGGATGTAGAGTCCTTTGGGTGCTATTATTTTCTGTGGTTTTGGTTTATTAAAGAATCTGAATAGCGATCCAGCACTTTGGCTTTGCAAAACTGGTCGTTCGAAGGCCACCACTTCATCATAGACTTCTTGCAAATGCCGCACTATAGTTTCCTGGTGTGAATCTTTACTTAAGGTTTTATTAGTCACATTCTGGGAATACACTTGCCAAGGTCCATCACTTGATAGGTGTTGCTCTTGTACTTGCGAAGAATACAGTTTCACACATTGATAACAACGCTTCCAATGGTACTTTACAAGTGAAGAAACGTGAAAACATGAATTTTGTGCAAGCATTTTGTTCAATGTCAACTGAATGAGTCGTTCGCGCAAAATATTTCCATTATATAACTACTAGAAAAATTCATAACCTTGGACACTATGGTGAACAATTGAGTATGTAATCCATTTCTTCATATAATTTGCAATAAATAATCAAAGATCCGAGATATCTGACAGAATAGTATTTATAAATAATACCTAAATCAAATATAATAAATGAACTATCAACAAAAGTCCAGCAAGTAGTCAGCTGTCAGCTTGTCATGTATGTGTCTGTCAGTGTCAATCAAACAGCTGTCAATATATCAGTCCTGCTGTGTTTTTTTTTAATTTCAGTCATTGTTTATGCATTGAGCCTGTAAGTCCCCTGTAAGAGCCTGTAAGTTTAATTAATGTCGGAGACATGCGTAGCATCCCAAGCAAGTCTGTGTCATTGATTACATTAAAAACAAGATTGGCAAACTCCATGCATTACAGCTAACTCTAAAATCTAGTGGGTGCTACAGTGCAAGCTCTTTATAAGTTACAAATATATTCCTCGATGCCCTGGTAGTAACTACCTATCAGACTACACAATATATGGCGTTGTCTTACAAAACATCGATCAATATATATCGACATAAAGATATAGGTGTAAATTGTTATTCTGCTTCTCTCACGTAGAGTTACATTTCAAACGAGAAATCATAATAAAAGTTATATCCGAGCTGAAGGATATTGTGCTACAGCGCCTTCATACCGCAGTATAATGTACTATTACAGACTTACCCCCGAATATATAGAATTCATTATAGTACTGCACACATGAGTTTGGCTTTGCTAAGTACTATAGGACGTTGAATAAAGTTATAAAACGACTATAAATTCGGGGGTTAGCCTATATAAAAAATACAAGTTCACCTATTTCAGCTACGCAGTTTGTTGTTCGGCTGCGCAGTTTTGTATGGCGATAGTCCGTCTTATCTTATTTGGTCCATAGTCTATTTAGTAAAAGAACAAGAGACGTTACGTCTTATAAGCGTTACGTGCGAGGCCGTAGCGACGCTTCGCTGTATCCCCACATATGGGAGCTAGCCCCGCTACATGGGCGCCATTGTGCGTCCTCCGGAAGTACGCCACCAACCCATTAGAGCCCGCCGACCACCCATTTACCCGACATCAACTGGACGTCGTAGGCAACCCCTAGAAAAGGGCCTAGGCCTAAACCAGTTTTCCAGTCTCCCGTAAAGGGGTACGTGAGATGAACACATCATCAGATACTAAACTAAATTGATGTAGATATTGAAAAGGACATTTTTGAAAAAAAAAATGTTAAATTTGGTAGGTACTTAAATAATTCAATAAAAAAAATTGCAACGCTTATACATATATATGGGTACCGTACTCTGGGACGACCCTAGCATATACTTAATTAGGTACTTATAGATGATAGACATTCGCGCTATACACTGTTTGCCTTTACCGGGATACGATCCCGGGCCAATCGATACAGAAAGCAAGGTCACTAGCCTACCAACCACCAATGGGGTCCTGAATTGGTATGTATTTACGAAGCAAGCACTTTATTGAATAATAAGTTATCTCGACATACATACCTACACCATTTTACACATCTCCCTATAATCTTATGCTTATGGAGGGGTTATCTCTTTGCTCGATCAAACCAAATTATCCAAAATTGCAACCTAATTTGCTTAATTCCGGACAGTTGAAATGCAATACAAAGTGGGGGACGACGGTTATAAAAAAAAAACTCTTTCATATCTTGAGAAAGCAGGATGTGGTCAAATTGAAATCGACGTCCTGAATGAATTGATGCAAAGTGCTTATTGCAATCAGCAGCCACACTGCACATTATCTTGACATCCTTTTTCTTGCACGAAATATAGTCTACAGGGGCAGGGGTGTCACGTTTTAAATCATAATAATTAAACTTAGATAAAAAGTGATTTGGGTCATTCAGTCATTTCATATCATGCGTATACTTACCTACTTCAATAACTTAGCTGATAAATTAGCTTATACGATGTAAATAGTATTTTAGGTGAGTACATGCGCACATAAAAGTACCGCGTATTCATTAACGGACTGCTTATCTACTAAATTTATTACTTAATTATACTACATGTGTATGGATAGTATATACATACCTAAATATAAAAAACCGAAGAATGAAATCATTCTAATATCGTTTTGTTTTTTTGGGTACCTACTTACTACGTACCTACTTATCAATGGTCTTAGCATTGTGCTCAACTCGTTTAAACTCGTTTGCTAAACCTATAAATAAAATTGGTACGTACATAGTACAGTTAAGTTAGTATTATTTTACCTATAATGATTTGCCTTTTTGAATATCCGAACTATTGGGCACGGTCCGGGCTTCCTCTCAATGCCTAGGGGAGTCCGCAGGCCTAATTCATATCTGCATACATTACACCTGTTCGAGAACTAAACGTTTTTCCTGACTATCGGTTTTCCCCATGATGTTTCCCTTCACAGTTAAGCAAGTAAGTAAGTACCTAATAATCATTTTGCGAATGAGATTTGTGCATAAACTTCGGCAATCCCAGTGGTGTGAGTCGGGGTTGTAACCTGTGATATTTGATTCCAAAGCGATAGTTCTACTAGCCGGACTTTACTGCTACTTATGACTAAGTAACTTATTTTAAATAGGTATTTTTTTACAGACTACAGCATGTCAGTACATCATGCCTGAATGGCTGAAATGGTAAACAATGGTCCACTGTAGAATATGGTATTTAGTACCAACTTAAAAGGAGTCTAGCCTATGCCATAGGTACTACAACTTTTTTTTATATTACTGATATAACTAAGTACCTAGGTAAGTTCTACTAATTCGTAATTCTACAAGTAACCTAAGGTACGATTTAGGATCCCAGCGAAAACATAATAAAAGGGTACGATTTAGGATAATTGAAAGAGCTATAAGTATGGAATTAATTTTGATTAAAAGGAAATATATAGTTTACCTACGCAGAGGTAATATGATATGCAGCCCTACATGAGGAGGTAGGCAGTAAGCAACTCCGCTCCGCCGCTTCATTTACCGACCATTTCTTTTTTTATGTCTGCATCTCTTGTCTCCTGGAAATCCGTCGCGTCCACTCCGGCTATTTTCATACTCTAGGGACATCAGTTGTGACAGCTAGGTACGTTGTTTGTACTTAAGTTATAAATACTTAGACAGATACTGTATGTAGCATAAATGAACCTTAGTAGGCTACTTAGTAAGTACCCATCAACGAAGATTATTTTTTTGCATGTCAAGTTCTAGACAGCGCTGCGGTTACAGATAAAAAGTATGAAATTTATCAAAGAGATAGGGATAGTTTACTTAGTGTTGCGTAATTTTCTATAAATGTTTTGGATTCCCCCATTTGCATAGGTACTAGGTATATACTCCTATTTTCATAAAAACCGTAGCCATGGGTAGTTAGGTAAATATATAATTAAGATAGGTATAAGTAAATTTCATACTATGTCACTAGATGAACCATACAGAATATCTATTCTATACTCAACACATATCGCCCTGAAATCAAAATTTTAAATATGTACTATATGTCACTTCTCATCCGTAATAGGTATATTTCATAAACCGTTCAATACAATTGCCCAAATGATGCGTAGGCTAGGAACTTCATTATCAATGTACGTATACTTCTATTTGCTCGGATTTCGCGCACAATTATAACATTAGATAAAAATTATCGTTGCCCCATTAGTTGAACGAAAACAAACATTCAGGTGTAACTATTGTGGTCAATGTCAAGGTTACCTTCGGCGAACTGACCTACGGAACCTAAATTGCTCTTGAACTCGCTCACACACTGGCCTCAATTGCCCCATCTAATGCACCGGTTAACAACCTCTAGTGTCAAGGTGCCTGCTGTTGTTTGCATAGTGAAAGGAAGTCGCAAAACGATCATATATCTATCTACCATCACAAGATTCACTGCATTGGTCCACGGTGAGTATGGATTTAACATGTTAGCTATGCTCGACATGACAGTTGGTGCATACACAATAAATAATACTATAGTTCGGTAAATAATACATAATAATACCGACCTAGTCCAAAATGTCCAGTTAGGTAGTTTAAAACTCGTATAAAATACCCTCTCATAAGTAGATAGGAAGAGAGCTTAATAAGGTAGGGACCTTTTACTGACCTGTGAAATTTAATCTTCACAAGCAAGTGTATCATTTTATTAATTAGTATGTATCACTTATTATTAAAATGTGATAATATAATAATATTATTATAAGGAAAGAAATACTTTCCTACTTACTTGTACAAAATTTCAGACGTGACTATGAGTTTATGAGCACGCGTGTTATCCGTCAATGTCAATAAACACGTGCATTGATATATACTGTGTGTCTGTGACTAACAATTTGAGGGTCATTGACTGCCCTGCAAATAACATAAATACAAAAAGTTAAACCGTTTCCCATCCTGTGTTGCGCGTTGTGTGAACCATGGCTGATATACCCTGATTACGGATTTGTTGGAAGCGCGAGGGTGGTCGAAACATGCGGGCTCAGCTGCGAACATCTTTACACATAATTTTGCACGCATACTGCGTGATGTGTAGGTACGTACACTTTAGGTACGTTACTCATTTGAGTAACGCATCCGCAGCCTATTTAGTCTGCGGATGTGCTTTCCATACTTGAGATATCCGCTGTGTTTTTGAATTAACTTAGACCTACTTTATGGTAATTATAGGCGCTATGACGCTAATCCCAGACGGACTTAGGTTCTTAATAGTTATTCTCCCTGATAGAGTAAACCTTATTTCTCTATACTTTATGGATATAGTGAACAATCTTGGCACGTATTTTTAATTTAATTTGTCATACAATTTTACAAGAGATCTACTAAGATTGTTTACTAAATAGGAATAATAAGGTACATTAGGAATCAATTGACTTCGATTTAAGTTTAAAAATTTAAATAAGTTTTACTTCATTTTGAGAATGTTTCAAACCCCCACAAAAATGTTAATTTTAGCGGCCCGACCCACCATGTTCAAATTAAACATTACTTAAGTACTTAAGGATTTCATTTTTTTTTATATTGGTTCGGGGGGGTTCCACTTATTGTTTTAGTTTCGTTTGGAAGCTACGATGCCAAAGAGACAGACAAAAAGGCTTTGGCCTTATATAAATGTATAACACCCCTTGTTTTGTATCGGGGGTGAAAATCGGAAGACAGCCAAGCCAACACGCCAATAATGTATATTAAGATAGTCTAGTCCTGGTCATCCCGTACAAAAGCGCTCGATTCATCTTGCTTGATACGTGAGCAATTAAGGTGACTGCCAGCAGCCAAAACAATCGATCGTTGCAAATGGCCGGCTCGTTGACACGCACCAGTCAGACGCGCGCGAGACGATCGCGAGTCCTTCCACGCTAGAATTGAATGCAATTTTATGCTTTATTTTGTAGTAATAAGATAAACAATGTTACTTGATTGAACAAACCCATGATAACCAATATATAGGTCACATTATGATAGTTAGGTACATATAGTCTGCGTTTAATTATTATATATACTTTAATTAGGTATCTACTACATAAGTACTTAACTGAGCGAAAGATGGCGAGTTACGAATGCTATGATATTTACTAACTATAACTCTAATAACTTCAAAATGTTTTGTTATTAGCAACGCTGTTTTGGCAGCAAATAAATAGGGACCTATTTTAATTTGTGAAAGCACTTTACTTTACGTTCCTTCCTCCCTTTTCCAATATGTTGTAGGTATAGTATACGCGTGTATTATTAAACCATATCGTGGTTTCTTTTAATAATCAGCATCTACTTATTAAGAGATACACATTCAGGGAGGGTATACCAAGCCTGCAACATAGGCTTTCTTAGCGAGTTGTAGAGCGAGTAAGAGTAGCGAATTTCGAAATGACGATTTTAAAAAATATTTCTCATGCCAACAAAACGACACTTGTGTTATATTGTGAGCATTTTTTGATTGAGAACCTATCGATCCTGATTTCACATGGGTTACCTTGTTATGATTACAAATGCGCTAAAGAAGCCCAGGTTCTAGTTTATATAATGAAGACTATGTCTCCGTGTGGTCATCAAATATTAGGATACTATACCAGAAACCTTAAGCTATATGTAGCTAGACAACATAACGAAATAGAAGGAATAAAAATATTATAAGTATCATCAAAAATACTGTGCCACCTTTATTTAAACAACTTAAATGATAAAATGATAGCTAAAAATGCAGACACTGTAGCCGAGATACATCGTATTAAACTTTTAATAACGCACCACAACGCAACAGTGTCGTGTCCTTGCTTCGGGTGATAAGAAATTATATTTATAAAAATGACCAGAGTCATGTAGGTACATTTAATAAATGAATACTATAGGTATAAGCTTTACATTTTGTGATGGATGGATACTAAATTTCCGACAATATATCTCAATCAAGTTCGGAGATGTTGTGACAACCGATTTATCGATCGCCATAACATTTTGGCAGGATGTGGCCTTCATATTCCATAATTATTACTTATTGAAGAAAATTAACCAAGGGGCAAAAGGACAAGGGGAAACTAACGTCATGTGAGTATAAAATTACTGTTGCGAAAAATAATCTGGGGAATGATGGATTGGTTAAGACGTGTTGACAAACTGGGTTCTGTTTCCACACCACCGAAGAGGTAAGAACCGAGGTGCGCTTTTTTTATAGAGGTGTCCCCAGTAGGCCTACTCCTCTTTAAGTAGGTAAAGCAGATTGAATATAACCGGTAACCTTAGGTGGCATCCGCAATATGATTATAAAACATTTGACCAATCAGGATTCGGAAATAAGCCGGTGGCCCAAAATTGTGATAGCGTACGTCGTCGAGATTAGGTAACGTGTCAGGAATTGTGTCATTCAGTTACACGGAGGCGGTGGGTTTGCACGTCGATTATTATGAGTCGAGGGCAGTGTTCCTCGGCCGGCGCGAATGGCAGACACAGAGACGTCGAACGCCTACTCACCTACTCTACGTCCGCGTTTGCCAATTTCGATCAGCAGATAAGGGTAGATGAGTTATCTGTCGCCCGACAACAGATCTAAACAATAAGAAAACATTTTTAAAAACCTATCATTAATGCCAATCAATTTGCTCCCACGACTGATCTAAATAACTCCAGATACCTACATGACAGAACTTTGAGAAAACGAGAATAGACAAATTATTTTATAGGTATATTCCTTGATATACAGAACATCTACGCAAGCTTGTTTATGATGAATATATAAAAAGCTTTTCAAAATTCTCTACCAACTTCTTCGTCTTGTTTTATATCTGCATGCATGTTTACTTTACAGTCACACGAACATTTACTTCTCACGCGACACAAATATTACTTTCATTCAATGATGAAGAGTTAGGATATTTGCCACTTTTATATAAATTGGATAAAACAGTTTTGTGGTGGCGGCCACGCACTGTATCCAATCAGATAAATTTGACAAATATATACACAACATCCATACGACAACTGGCAAAACGTGGCAAAATTCTCTACGTAAGGCACGGATACACGAACATTCACAAACTTCACATTCATATATCGCCAAAACCTTCCCAGTGTAGAGTCGAGAGTACTAAAAGATGATACTATCAAATTCAGGATGCTAAAAATAGCATAGCTATACGGAGGTACTTAATTTTTTTTCGTAAATGCATACTTGTGGGTATAAATGTTCTAACTAAAATCTAGAAATCTTATAAACGTTCAACGCAAAGCTAGGCTAGATTAACTACTATCACTGCCATTGTAACCACCAACGCTTTAAATCTTCGTTTATAAATAATTTATACAAGTCAAGAGTGGGGAATATGCGTTCACTAACATCCCAGTGTTATTATTGGAGTCTGGAGCTAGAAACTAAAATTAACAACATGTGTACAAATAGAAAATCATACATAAATCTACATATTATGAATTCCTAGACCGAGACAGACAATGATTAGAGAAATGTTTGTTTATCCTTAATATCACATAGCTGGGGACATTACACATCTCAAATTGTACCTGCTAATTGGCTTAGCTTGAAATCTGCTAGCTTATTTACATACCTATCAAATATTGCGATGTCCTACTTTTTATGTTTTATTTCTGTATGTTTACTTTCTATCGAGTGCGTAACATAGTGTCAGCAGAGACCAAAACTAAAATAGTTCCAATTAATGTTTGTGTTAACATTGTTCCATTAATTGTTAGCTATGCGTATTTTAGTGCACAGTGTGTTACAGTGGCAGTGGAGCTAACGTTATCGTCAGCGGTCGAAGCCCCTCGCTCACGTTACCAGATTACATACCAGCATGAACTTTGATAGCCCCGTTTTCGCATTACAAGAATTTCACCCTCACATCTTCTGTATCATGTGAATGTCTATATTTATCTTCTAAAAATAAATATCAATCACTAACTTCGAAATAGCAAACACCACACCCAAAAATGTATAGTCCCATTACGAATGCACTGTACATAGAGTTTATGGATTTAACTCGGTTGATTTGGAATACGTAAGCATCTTCTATCTACCTACCTAGGTATCCGAACGTTCCACAGGCGTTTACATTGACCGTTGCAGAACTTAATATTCACGTGTTGTAGGAGACGATCGCGATAGCAATCTCAACTTGTCGTGGTCCTATAGACAATGGCATTGGTACAATACACGCGTTGAAGTTGAAGCAATCATTGGCTAATTAAAATTTGCTGTGCGTGACGCGACCACGAAGTGCCTTATCCACTTATAGGCTGCACACGTAACTGTCAATGAACTTCGCAGACCATGCCAATAGCCGGCCACGCGCTAAACTGACCAAAAACCTAAACGCACTGATCCAGGCGTAGCATCTACAAAAGCCTTTTCGCGCTTGCCACCTTTTGATTCTATGAGTGCACATTCATTATTATTTATCATACAAATAAGCATACCTATGTACCTATGATACAAAGTAGCATTAAGTACGCAACAAATAATATTTTTGTATTCATTGTCACACACAAGGACCTAAAGAGAGCTACCGGCCAGTAATAGTAGGTAACACTGGCTTCTATCTAGACTAAGGGCATCGAACTTAGTTCTGCGATTATACATATACCTAGTAGGTAACTACTTAATAGATTGATTACTTACATTCATTATATCTAAAATGTGTATATTATGAACAGCTTAAATAAAACGAATCTTAATTTCAGGTCGGGTAGGTACTAACGGCCAAATATGAGGACGTTGTCGGTGCGAGCGAGGAAATCGTCCTGCTCCGTGTGAGTGACGAAGGTTCGGGAGGGAGCCGGTGCATCGGCCTGCACGCCTGGCGGCGGCTTCTGTCTCTCGAATCGCTCCATGAGGTCCGCCGGAACTTGCGGCAACTGCCGGCCCGTCGTGTTCGGAGCTTGAACGAAGCCGAGCCTCGCCAGCAAGCTCTCGCGGATCATGTGCAGGCTGTATTCGCGCGTGTTCTCGTAAGACCGGCAGGAGGCGCACGCCGGCGCCGCCGCCGGCGTTTCCGGAGGGCAGGCCAGCTCGGCAGCGACGGCCGCCAGCCACGCGGCCAGCAGCAGCAGGCTCGCGGGCCTGGCCCGCGGCCCGCGCGACGCGCCCAGCGGACGCGTGGTGCGGCAGAGCGGGGAGGCGGCGGCGTAGCGCAATGAGCGATGTGCGGCCGCGGGCGGCGCGTGCTAAACTGCACACGACTCGCACTCGGCGCCCGCGCCGCGGCCACGCGGCGCTGCCGCCTCGGACGGGGCGCTGCAGCCACCCCGCCCCGCCGCCACACCGCCCGCTGACTCATCTGAACGCTGGCGGCGCCTGGGCTGCGGAAAACTGATAACGCGGTCGATCGTCTTGTATGCCTCTTCACGGCACCCGCCCGCCCGCCCTACCATCCGCAGCAATTGCTTGTCCTGTCCCACTCGAGAAACTTACCTACCAACCCCCGTACGTTCCTATTTTAACGACATTTCACTCAATCTACAGTTACCTGTGATCATTACTTTTATACTTTTTAATCTCATCATTTCGGTTAAAATATACCGGGCATCTTACGGCTAAACTCGATCTTGGGTCACAACTTAATTCATAACTCAGAATTTTGAATAGTATACCTATTCCAAAATTGATATTATTTAAAATATTTACAAATAACAAACTAGCCAATTAAAAAGAAGTTAGGATAGGTAGGTAGGTACATACGAAGGTAAAAAGTTGTATAGTAAAAACACTAGGTAGATACTCGTTTACGTATCTAAGTACCAATTTCAATTTTAACCTTCCCATTTCAAGTGCTACACTTCACGTACAGAAGGTACAGTTTTAACACCGGTTGCTGGGTGGGCTACGTGCTCTGCAACATAAATAAATTCCATTGGTAAAATAAAACACTTAACTACGAGTAAATAGGTACCTACTCAGGGTAAATATTTCCAGCGAATTTTTGAAAGTTTATTTTAACAGCTAACAAATAGACTATTCATTATGTAGAGTAAAATAAATATTTAGACGGCCCGCGCTCTCGAAAAAGAAAATTCTAAATATGCATATTATAGGTAGGTGGCTTGGGTACAAAGTACGCATAGCTGTTATGTAATTCTTATTTAAAATTTAATGTCATTTCACCCCATTATTTATACTGATCCGGACGTAGTAGGTCATTTATACCCTTAGCTACATGGCGTTGCGAGGCATGTTGGCTCTTTAGCAGCTTGTGTGAGTGACCGACCGGATAATAAAGTCTTACCCAGACCTACTCCATGGAGTAGGTCTGCACGGGCACGGTAAGCTCCGGGTATCATTACTTTTGTAGGCGTTATCCGGGCAGTCAGAAGTCTGAACAATTCTATCAAATGTTCTCGGCCTTAGGTTACTGTGGTTGGGCTAGCTGGGTCTAGGTTGTCACGGATGGGTGCGAAAGCGTTCCAGTGCCCCTCCTCGTATAGCCACCAAGTGAATGAATGCTTATAGTGGATGGATACACACTTGTTCCAAAATTTTTGGAACAATTGGAACTTTGTGTCATATGCCGTCAATCGAAACGTAAAGCGTGTTGATACTATCTACTTCTCGTTACCCTTAGAAATCTCCTCATCATCTAGACAGCTAATAATTAGCTCGTTCGCTTATCGAGTTCGTCACGACTCTTATACAAGCGAGCAAGTAAGCAGATCAAATTCGGTAGATAGCTATCAAAGCTTGCCATATCATTTACAAAGCTGCACGTTTTCCTTAGGTTAGGAGCGCTGCTCTTATAATACCTATCAAAACCCGCAGCTGAAACCGTAATATTATGTTTAGTTTCATCTTTTGCTACTAATAACAACCATCAAAATGTTGAATTTCGCGCCCTTACCTAGCGCTTTCCGTCCGATCGGTATATATTTTTTTTGGTAAATCCGATGAATGGGATACCCCTTGAACGACTAAGGCTCCCTGAATGACTTGCTTGGCCGTATAGCCCAGCGAGCGGTGTAGGTATAGCCACAAAAAACATTCTCAACGCTTTCCGTAAACCACTAACAACTGTCAGTCCCATTAATCATCGTCAACGAAATGTCAATGTCAAATATATCCACAATTTTGTTTTTGCGAAAAAGTGCTTATGTTGATTTGATATATTTTTTAGTATATTTTTGAGATAATAAAAATGGATAAATGTCGACTATGTCTAAAGCACAGTAAAAAGTTGCGTTCTGTATTTGGTGCTGAAGATGGGACTACATTTATTGGTATGATAACATCTATTGCCAATGTAAAGGTAATGTTATTATTATTTGTTTTAAATCCAATTTATTACCTAATACGGTTTACTAAGTAGATCATATTTTTTGCCAGATTCAGTGTAATGATGGATATTCTGAAAAAATATGTTTTTCATGCTGTAAGAAACTTAGAGAGGCATATGAATTTAAAGTCTGCATTGAGAGGTGAGTAAATAATCTACAGTTCCAAAATCAGAAATACAGTAACTTACTTAATTTAATTTCATTACTTTTGTTAAGCTTACCTATGATTTGATGTTATTTAATATTTTGACTGGACCAAATGTGTGTAAATAGGTATTTACTTCCAGAAATATTTTTTCAGAAGTGATTCTGTTCTGCATGAAGCAGACAATTTGAAGAAAATAAGTTTTAATAATTTAGAAGACATAAAGATCAAAATTGAAATTGATACAGATTTCAAGCCCATAATACCTTCATTCAAATTATTTTCTGAAAATCTATTGAAAGTTGGTGAAAAATGTATATCCTACAAAGATACATTTATAAAAAAAGTGAATATGGATTACACTGAAGATCAAAAAAAGGAATCATTATCTGTAATAGAGTTTCTAAAATCAATAAAAGCAGAACCTGGTAATGATTATGTCAGTATACAGTTCACATATTTTTAAATAAATAATCTAAACATGCCTAAATACATAACAAAGTTTTAGTACTTATAATAAATAGGTATAAGTAACTAGCAACTTTGTATTTCCAAACTATGGTAAAAAGACAGGAACCTAAGTGGAAAACAAACAACTAACAGTGCATTTTGATTATAAATAATACTCTGTAACTGTCTTTTTATTTTATTTATTTCACATTAATATGGTAGTAAGGATATTTTATTATATATATTTATATATATGTCATTTATTTCTCCATTAAACCTTTTAAAATTATTTTCAGGATTATGAAATTGAAATGGATGATCATGACCTAGGTGGCAGTGATTCTATAGGCGACAGTGATTATGAACTCAGTCTGATGGAAAGAAAAAAGAAAACTCGAAAAAAAAACAAGAAATGTGGTATACATAAGTCCCTAATTTCATTTAATTTCAACATGAAAAATATTTAAAATAATGGTTTAATAATATAAGTATAAAATACTTTTTCAGATGCGAAAAGTTTAAAAAATAAGAAATGTAAACCTGATGTCCAAATCTTAAAGCCATCCACACCAATAAAACCAGTGTATTTGGAAGACATAAGACCTATATCAGTAAAATTAAAGAATAAAATGAAATTGAAAAGAAACCAAATTTCTATCAAAAAAAGCAATAGCAATAGTGTTTGCCCTTATTGTGGGAAAATAACAAAGTCAGAGGCAATGAATAACCATATATTAATTCACATTGGTAAGGATTTCATTGATAATTTCATGTTTTGGTCTGGTTGCATGCCTATATTGGAATATGTGTGGCAATAAGCCACCAAGATTCTATGTCAGTTTTCGAGAAAAATGGTGTGAATAATTGACTTTTTTCCTTTACAAGTATAAGTCAAATGTCTCTTAAGACATTTTTGTATTAAATAACTATTTAAATGCTTTTATTGAATTACAGGTGAGAGGACATTTAAATGCGAAATATGTCCGAAAGCTTTTTTGACATTGTCAAGTTTAACTTATCACAGAAAGAGACATTCTGATGCAGTATATAAATGCGATAAATGCGTCGCCACTTTTAATGTGAAAGAATCACTACAAAGGTACTATTTTGACAAAAACGATTATGCTAATGTTATAATACTTGTCAGACTTAAAATATCGATAGGAACATTGTCTAGTTTGGAGCTCACCAAAACTTTGTGTTGTAAATGTTAATTGAAAATAAACAATTCTTAATTCTTATCTTGATGTATGTTGTGCACTCGTTTCCATGTATACAGTGAAATTTGTAGTTTTTTTTGATGCTGGCTGGAAATTAACATATTTTTTTTTGTTTTCATTTGTTTCAGTCATATGTTAAAGCATACTGAAGAAAAAAAATATGTTTGCGATATATGCAGTAAGGCTTTTAAGAGGGTATGTAATCGTCCTTAACATATGTAGCGAGGTACTTACGTGCTTGAAACTAGATCTCTTCACATAAAAACTTATTTCCCTATGCCTATATTAACCTTTTTTTTTCAAGCTCTTTCGATTCTGCAATTCGTTTTTTTTAGAACGGCGCTTTGACTCGTCACCGCAAGATTCACAACTTCGGAACCAAATCTATCCAATGTGAATTATGCAGTATGTCGTTTCACACTAATTCAGGATTACGTCATCACCTGCGAGTGCACACTGGAGAACGACCGTTTAAATGCGAGGTTAGTGACGAAAATATTCAAACATAGCGGGTAATCTTACATATATAGGTATATGTAAGATTAGATCCAAACTTTGGAAACCATTATACTTATCCTGCGTTCTTCTCCGCTACATTATTTTAAGTCTTTTATTAATTAACTGACTTCAACTATGACAGTGAACGCCTGATATGACGTTTTGTTTTAAAAAGAGGATTTAAATTCGCTCTCAAAGCGGCTATTCTCAATGGCCCAGAAAGCGATCTACGTTACGGGAAAGCTTCAAGTCGAGTGAGATATCTAATCGAACCAATCTGGTTCTAATTCCAATCTGCCTCGGAGTTAGATAGTAAGCCGACTCAGAAAATTTTGTAGTGTAGGTAGGTACTATTTAATGTGAGCGCGAGTACATAAGGATCGGGTAAATCCTACTTATACAGTTTATTAACTCTTATAACCCATCCGTATAAAGTATGTGATTATGTATTGCGGATTGTAGAGCATTTGTACGGTCAGTATACTATAGTATGCAGCCTAATTCAAGTCTAGTATCAAGCATGTACTGTATGCATAAAACACTATGTAAGTACCTAGACCTACTTTAGTCTGCCAACAGTACAGCAGCATATTATCTAATAGTTCTTACAAACAGACATTTCACTTCGGTAAGACAATTAAATGGAATGCAACTCTTGCTACAGAGCAATAAAGTTGACTTCAGCTCGCACACTGCTGTATTTTACGAGTTTAAAAAATATTATGACGTAGCTATGCGCGTCTCTTTTTATCGCGTAATTATATCTCTTGCAAGCTCATTGACGCCCCGACCAGCGTCAGCGAGTACAGCGCGCTGTAGGTATTTATCGCAGTAGGACCAACGAGTGACGGATGCCTGGTACAGACACGATGAGCCGCAATTCGTGATCCCATTATTTATCCGGATGGATAATTATATGCCTATTTATCGCTAATTTATACCGAATGATTTCCAGATTTGTTCTCAGCCGTACAGCTACAAACACGACTTCAACCGACACTGTTTCAAAAAGCACGGCATATTCCTGAAACGAAGATCAGTCTATGTTATGAACGAAGAAGTATTAAAACGAGAGCGCGAACTCATGAGAGGTCTGATGCTTCGGGCACACGGCATTTTGAAAGAAGGCGAACCGATCAATCCATTCGAAGGTCCACAAGCCGTAATGGCATTCGAACAAGCAATTAAAGCTATTGAAGCCAAACAGATTCCAATAGATTTTCAATTTTAAATTACATTTTTTTTTAAACTTTCGACATGAAGACTGATTATAATTATGCAAAAGCGCAAATATGTGTTAATTGTGGTATAGTGTGTGGGAACAACTGAATAGCGTTTTAAAGAGTGCTTATGTAAAACTATGGCCATTTTCAATTATGTAACTACCGTTTCTGCAGCAATTAAAAATTATAGTTTCATCATTTACCGCTAATTCTGCTAACTACAAGTATGTAGGAGAGATAAAAGGAAATACGGAGGTATTAGCTATCCGTATACATTAAATTATTGACACTTTATCGTGATAATATCCTATAAATTCTAAAAATTCATACCTATTTAAGTAAAATACTCTTTGATACATGGAGTTTTAACAGATGAGAGGTAGTCATTGAAATCGGCTGTTTGTAGTCAGTTGTTCTCAATAAACCTAGCTATATATTTAAATAATGGATAAGTAATAAATATTGTTGAATTTAAAACTATTAAAACATTGTTACTAGAACTGCCTTTTTATTTCGTAGGTACCTAAGTTTAGGTACACATTTACTATCAGGGGCATTACGCAACTTGGACATTTAGGCAATACCGATCTATGGTCAGTGGCGTAGCTATGTAACCAAGGGCCCCTGGACAACGATGTAATTAGGGCCCTATTTAAACTAAACTCTAAAGGCGCAAAACTACGTCATCATCAGCCCCTGCAGGGCATAATAAAGCAAAACTAGTTCCTACTAAGTATTATATGTAAGTTAAAACGCAGCAGATAATTTTGAACGTCGGTCATGGAGGCCAAGGGGCCTTTGAGCTTGGGGCCCTGGGGCGGTGCCCCGCCTAGCCCGACGGTAGTTACGCCATTGCCTTGGGTCCTGAACAGCATACAGCTTTCTACTCTCCTGAAATCGATGTTTTTATTACAAATGGAATCTAGTACACGATAGTATATACCTACATGACCTATCTATTACATACCTAATATTGGTTGCAGGGGCAGTGGGTGCAATTGCCAAAATTCATTACAAATAGTAGATAGAGAATAGTTAAAGGAAGTCCATAGATTCGGTCCAAAGTTTAGTTAGGTAAAATTATGCACTACAACAAACAAAGTATAACATATCATAATTTTCTAGAAATGTAAGTCTTTCTAAGAAATGAACATTTTAGAATAAGAATAGATCCATGGTAGGAAGCATGTACATTAAATCCTCTATATGCTTGCGATAGGTAGACGAATACTTACAGCTCATACCGCCTTTATTTTCTAAGGGGTTGTGGGGGGGAAGTGGCCATGTTGGACTGTACACTCACCTTTCGCTGATGATGTTAGTTGCCGATATAATAGCGTCGAGCCTATTTCTTTTTCCTGATGGACTATGAATTATTACCAGAAATAATCATTGCAAGACCATTGACCGTCCGAGTCAGAACCGCTCAAAAGTAGGTACAACACCAACAAGATAATCCAAATTAACTTCTCAACCTTACCTACAACAGAAGCCCCATTATAACTCCTCTAACGACAACGGTAACTTGATACAGGTATTCTATCTCCGCTCTTTTATAAATAATACAATGCGTCGACACTCCCGACAATATAGTCCCTAATGGAGGTCTTTATCCACCTATCAATCAATTACTAGTATATAAAGATGAAATAGTTTCCACAAATATCAGTCTTCTTTGGAATCTGTAGATAGCAGTATCGCCATGGTAAGTTTTTATAACTGTTCTATGTTAACTTCTTGGTACTTACCCCATAAAAACTTCATTTATTTACATACTTGCCTTCCACGTAATTAATGTAGTATTATTAATATATTTTTTCAGATAAACCGACCTCTTCTATTTATGACAGTATGTTTTGGTTTGTTCATTTTAATCCAATCGTTAGTCCCGAAAGTGATGGCAATAAAGAAACATTCTAATATCGACGAGTTTACACTGGATGACCAAAGGACACGCAAAAGGAAAAACTACGTATTACAGATGCCACAGGACAGCGATATATTCGGAAATATCGATAACATGGGCACTTCGTACGATAATATGGTCGCAGCATACGACGCCGAATCTTTTGAGCCAAACCCAAATCCTGAAGAACTCTCTGCACTCATAGTGGATTATGCGAATATGATTCGTGACGATGTCATTTTACTGGACAATTCGGTTGAAACTAGAACACGAAAAAGGGGGAACATCAAGGTAGAAAAACACAATGTAAGTTTAATCACCTCTTCAAAATTGAGTTTTTGTAGACTACATTTTTTTCAATTCAATCTTCATGATCTTTTTATTATTTTCAGCAAGCGATATCAGATCCTCCATGCAGCTGTGAATACAGTGTAAGTGAAATAAACGAATGATATTATTTTGGAAATAACATCGTATCGACGTACGTTAATTTCATATCCTATATTTTCAGAGAGAAACAGAAGATTGGGGTGTAAATACCTTTCCGCGATTCGTAGAAACCAGAAACTGTAGTAAAGTACGCCCACAGAGATGCGCTGCCCCCTACGTTTGCAAGGAGAACTTCTACAATGTAAGCATGGTTAATTACCAAAACACATACAAATAAAATACAAACATATATTGAATAAGTTAAGAGAAATTCGCCGAAACATAAAGAAAAGAAGATTGGGAGAAGATCTAAACACCTTGGTGGCAACCATAAACACGCTAGGTGGTAACATAATGGCAGGATGGGAAAACTCAAGGGGAGGCCTTTGCCCATTTAAAAGGCTATAAAAATGTTATTGTCTATTTCAGTTGCTGGTAATGCGACGAAGAACAGATGCCAGTCAACCTTCTCTAGAAATACCCAATGAACTGAAATACAAATGGATTTCTGAAAAACGACCCATAAGTGTAGGATGTGTGTGTACTAATGAATATTTAGTGACTAAAAACTGAGACAACAGCTTTCCTTCTTTCCTTATAATTAAATTATATTCTTAAGAGGGGTATACAGGGCTATTTATATTCCCTATCAATTTATCCAGTATAACAAAACAATTTTCACCCAAAAGTGGATACCTTTTATTAACTAATATTATTACTATAGCAGTGATAGCCAAGTTGGTAGAACGCTTGCCTCGGTAACGAGGATTGCAGGTTCAAACCCCGGCTCGCACCTCTGGGATTTTTCAAGTGCGAATCTCATTTTCAACCATGATTATCACTTGCTAAAACGGTGAAGGAAAACATCGTGAGGAAACCTGCATGTCTGAGAGAACCCCTCGAAAGATGTGTGAAGTCCGCCAATCCGCACTGGGCCAGCGTGGTGGACTATGGCCTAATCCCCCCTCGCATTGAGGGGAGGCCCGTGCCCAGCAGTGGGACATTAAAAAAAAAAAAAGGCTGGAATTATTATTATATAATTATATTATTACTATAATCTTATAACCGCAAATTTAAAAGAAACAAGAAATTATTTATAACTTTGTTGTTTAATTAATAGTAAAACCAAGTATGTACAAGTCTATTTTAAAAATATCATCAGCCACTATTTACAACAAAATAACTTGATTGTATTAAGTTATTCAAGGCCGATAGACAGTATCAGGCCATTGCATTGTAAAATATTGAATGTTTTATAATTCCCAATGAAATTATGAACAAAATTATAATTAATACTTCCAAGTCAAACTGTACCTACACAAATCAAATTTTAAAAGGATTGATTAGGAAATAGTTCGCAACCCTTAGTTCTATGCACAAGTAAAACATATACAACTAATCATGAAAAATCTAACAAACCTATGTTACCAGAATTATGTGCTTCCTAGTTGTTAGATTTGAGGGTTGTGTTTCAAGTCATCGAAAGTACTGTCTCGTGTGCGCCTGGCGTCGGTACTTCTCCCATTTGCGGCATTATATGCGATATAGCGACTCGCGTCTCGCTCGCCATGCCCATCTCGCGCCGCAGGACTTCCTCGGTCACAGTATGAATAGACTTGAATTTAAGATTGATCCCATGCACTTTGAATACATGATTGTTCAAGTTCACTTTATAACTGAATGCAACTTTGCAAACCTGAAAAATAAATAACTCAGATTTGTGACTGTTTCATTAACAATGAGCACATATACTAGTTAAAATTACGACGAATAATACAGAAATAATGCCGGTTTTATCACAAACAAAGCCATAAACATATTACCACTAGTTTGAAAACTGAACTATCTCATTTTGTCTAGCCATTTCCAATGCCATTTGTAGTCGTTATTTTTCGGCGGACGTATCTGTTCTAGGTCTTTTATTAGTGCTTTCTTTAGATAAACGTTTAGAATAATGTAAGTGGAGACAAATTCAGTGAAGATTACATCATCAATGACATTTGGGTTAGTGCTTGGAGGGTACAATTAATTACTTATGGACCGACTGACCTCGCACGCATAGGGCCTAGCGCCAGTGTGAGTAAGCATGTGGTTCTGCAGATGGTGGCTTTGCGTGAATTTTCTACAGCAAAAGTCACACTTGAACTTTTTGACCCCAGTATGTATCGCCATATGCCGGAGCAGACCGGCATTCTGGAATGTGATAATAAAGGTCTTGTAAGGGTTGGACGCACCTGGCATGTGTAGGGCCGCTCTCCAGTATGCATTCGCTCGTGGTTTTGCAACTGATGTTTCGCGTTGAACGACATTGTGCACGTGTTACATTTGTACGGTTTGTAACCGGAATGTATGCGCAGGTGACGGTTCAGATCGCAACGCTGAAATACATCAATTGCACTTATTTCTTTTCAAATGTTAATCATCAATCACATTTGAGAAGAAAAACATTATATTCCGACGTAAATATTGGTAGTAACTACATTCATAGCGACTAAATTGGTAACGTATCGGCAGCGCTTGCGCTGACGCCACTACACATATTGACGCATGCGAGTTAGTGAAGTGAGTTATAGGTTGACAAATAATTTTAACAATCATGCATATACTTACAGCAATGAATTTCTTCGTGCACAAATTGCAAGAGAATGGTCTCTCGCCTTTATGGATCAAGTTATGCCTGAAATAAATAAATGGAGTATTAAATAAATTGTTTATTTCCATGAGCGTTGTTTCGTCACATCAGGTGCTGTGGATCCACACCAGACAAAGTTTTCTGCCTGGAGAGTTCTTTTTTAAAGTTAGTTTGTAGGTTAGTAATATTTTATTCGTACTAGCACACATTTTAAGAATGAATAAGTAAATGAATTAATTGTAATACAATGTGTACCTGACTAATGACTTCTGACTGTAAAAGCCAGCACCACATATTTCGCAAATTTGATCCTTCACACCCGTGTGCTGTTTCATATGGACAATCAAATTACTCTTCTGTGCAAATGATCGCGGGCATTGAGAGCAAGTGTATCTTTTATTCTCTGTAGATAAAAACATAGGTAAATGGTTGAATACATAACTTATTATTTCAAACTTTGTTTGCCTTATGTAAGCAATTACGAAATCAAATTATCTAATAGTATAGGAACACAAACCCTACACCAATGGCATTGTTTCAGGAAACTGAGATGAGTTTATTTCAAAAGCAATGCAATTTAATATTTATGATAGCTAGGTAAGTCATATGTTTCTCAGCTAAATATAAACCTGTTTGCTATGCCATCTTATCAGTGTGCCTTGGAGTCCAATTTTTAAACTCATGTATCAGCTATATTGACATCTAGCGACAGTAGTTTGACACACTTTAGATATGAATGCTGCTTCTTAATCATTGTTCCTTAATTAATATAAACATTAAAATTAATAAAAATGTAGTAAAATAATACCTTGATGAGTATTAATGTGATTGCCTAATGTGAATGTGAGTATACCACAGACAGGGCACACCAGCTTCTCTCTCTGTTTGCTACCCGATGATTTCACCATTCGTATAGGTTCAGCTTTTGGTGTTTTGGTCTTGTATCCAGTGTGGACTTTTAGTACTGTTGCATCTTTAGGTCTCTTCAGAAGTATAGGTGAACCTCTAGAACCGTTTTTGAGAATTGGATCTGTAAATCATTTATTACATTTAAAAACCTAACTCAGGCCTTGAAAGGTGTATTTCATAAAATTTATAGTTTGATCATGCATATAACGTAAGCTTGAAACTTTGTTTGCATAGATAACTTTTAAAATACCTTTGCTAATGGAATCTATTGTCAAAATGTCTCCATCTCAAGCAGGCCAGGCTGTATGATTATTGTTGTTAGTCATGACATGCCTTTTATATATACAGATGGATATATATTGCAGCCACATGTGGTGATGGCCAGTATTGTAGAAGCATTATTTTCATAAGTACTTAAAATATTTGTTGCATAAATTACAGCAACACATGTTTGTAAGAATGTACTTACAGCATGTTATTGTTGTAGCGCGTGTTTTTTCATCCTTTCCTCTACCTGTATCAATATCATATTCATCTTTTATCTTTTTTATTACTTTCAGTTTTCTGACAATAGCCGGTTTACCTTTGAAGACTTTGATATCAGACAATTTGGGTTTTTTAAATATTTTAGTCTTCTGTTTTGTGGGTGGCACATAGTCATCATCATTGTCATCATCTTGAAAAACATCTTCATCCAAATATTCAACCTATAATAAAAAGAGTATTTTTCATATTTATTAATCCAGGATGATACCAATAACAAAAAAAGCACAGATCAGTGATGGGTACTTACTTCTTGATCACTGTTAGGGTAACCAGTCTTCTTCCAAGTCAGTTGAACTTCTTCTGAATCATCAACATTTCTAATTTCTTCCAAGTTTGGGCCCACTTTCCTTATGACAGTATTGGCTATAACAATATCTTTTCCATCAATAGTCTCAACAGGTTTAGTTGGTTCCTCTACCTCAATTTCCATCTCCCATTTCGGTTCTGACTTTATTGTCAATGGTCCAATCTCACTCTTGATATCAACAAAGGAATCAAATGCAATCTTTTTAGTTGGAACTTTTTCTCTTTCCTTTGCTAGGAGTTTCCTCAGCCGTCTATCAGACCTAACAACAATATGATTAATTACATTATTGGTGAAGAAACTTTACAAGTCATTGACTCTGAAAAAACAACAGCCAGCAGCAAAGTAAAAATTTCACAGGCTGCTGACAATAATGATGTCGAAGATAGAAATGTAGTTATTATAAAAATGATCATCATTTTAATATTGCTGCTTCCTATAAAAATTGGATATAGGTATAGTCAGGATAATGATTAACAAAACTGTGAATATAAGTTATTTCAATCTTTATGTATCATACCTTTCAGCAACAGTTTTAAGTAGATATGCCTTCTCCAAGGTGGTGCAGCATTTAAGACAAATCTTCTCTGGTAAGCCATCATTGGATGACACCTGAAAATTATTATTATTAGTGTAAATATGTAATAGGACTATCGTGAATTTAATTTATAGAGTACTACAATTTTAGTTAACTAATTTTTAAGCACTACATAAACATACCTCTGTAGTTCTTTCGTAATCAATGAATAACGCGCGTTTATTCACCACTCTATAATGCATGCACTAAAGGTAATTTCAGGACAATAATATATCAAGATCAAGATACATTAAGTAGTGCTTGAAGTATTACTAAACATTTGTGTATTTTTCTTACCTTAACATCTGCGATGGCTGTAAGCATTTCAGCATAATTGCCGGATAGCTTATATCGGAATAGAGGACATAATGGTTTTTTGTTTGTCAAGCATATACGACATGATTTCATGTCGATAATATCACTTGGATCTAACATTTCCTAAAACTAAACCGGATAACAAAATCGTTAGTGTCGAATATTGCACTTCACTTTTCCAGTGTTTTAACTAGGGAGGGATTGCTAATTGCTTGGTATGAAACGATTTTTATTCAATTTCAATATCTGTTCACCACCTCACTACGACGCCATAGACAACAGACATAGGAAGAAAGAACATAAGAAATAATAGTGCGTTATTTTTTTTTATTTTTTTTTTTTTCCTTTTTCACCTTGACACTGGCAAAATCACCGAAGATCGGTGGAGCCATTTACTGTAAAAATTGAATTGAATTGAAGAAATAATAGGAAATGGAAATGAAATACGTCGTTGATGACGTCAAAATGTTGCCTGCCGATTAAAAATACCTCCCCGGATGTACAACCGTCATTACAGCAACTTTTCTCCATATATAAGGGTTTAAGGGGGAAGCTCAGTTCATCCGTTGACATTATCTTTGACGTCAGTCAATTCGTTCTATTTTGTCCATACATAGCGGGCATAGCGGATATCTTTACGGATTATGCTAACATATTCTTGAAGTATAATATTTCAAATCAAAGACAATAATGACTGATGTTGAACGCCAGATTTAATAAAAAGAAGAAAATACAGTCGCTAATATCAGCCAGCAGCCAGTCATTTATTGTACATAGCTATTAACAACGTCAACGTGATGATTTTATAAAGTCCAAAACATTACCCTACAATATTGAATTTTCTATTTACTATGGCATCCCCACTACTACATTCATATAAGAGGTTATTTATTTTAGTCATAGATTCTTCTTCTTTTTTTACGCTAGCTACATAATAATGCCATTTTGGCCAGTGTCTCGTTCATGAAATCATGAACAAGGTTCATGCATAGAACTTCACTGATTTTTTACCAGAAATCTTGGAAGAACTTGACAAAAGTCAAGCAAAGTCTTTCAAGTTATACTATTTCATTTTAAATTAATTCTCTTGAACCACTTGAATTGTTTAAATGTTCAGACTTAACGTTACCACTAGCCAAGTGAAACGACTTTTTCATTGCAGCATTTGTAGTGGTTAATGCAACCACATGCAAAACTTTTTGCTAGAAAATTGTCCCGTGCGGACGCGCCGTGGCATAGACCACGTATAGACTTAGAGTTCTGGACAAGTTTTTTTATTTGTGCGTGCGTTTAGATGGTAGACCAAAGTTTTCACTTCAGAGGCTTCACTCCTAGCGCACGCCGTGTGTTGTGTGAATCTTCTAACAAGTCTATGACTTGAACACGTTTATACACACGCAACACCAAACGAATGGCCGCAGGCTGAGGCAGTGCGCGTTAGCACAAATACCAATTCTGTAACTTCAAACTTGATACTGGCAAAATACATAAGACGTAAGTGATGCCAAACTAAAAAAAAAAAATGTGATGGTGTGCGAGGAAAACAGGACTGGATGGATTACGGTTTATTTTATTTTACGATCTATGTCTAATTCGTTTAACAATTACTGAAAGTATTTGTGTCTCTTTATGTTCCCGTATTTTATTATTTCTTGTTGGTTCTACAAGTTGTTGCGTAAAATATGTTATAATGGCTACCTCCTACGAAAATTGGTTGAGTCGCAGGAAAGGTAAATACTTGTAAATGTTTCAGTATATTGAACTATTTTGGATATTATTCCAATTATAATTTATTTGGGCAATCCAAGATGCAATCTGGTAAATGGTAAGCTTGGAAATGACTTCGTTATTAAATTGTTATGATAAGTACCTACGAAATATTTCAGGTAAACATGGTGGTGATTTATTCAAATTGGATACTAAGAATAAAACACCAGAAGAGAATATAAAAGACATTATTCAGGGTCTTTATTTGAAGAAACCATTCCAGAATGATACCTCACCTACTAACAAAAGTAATCCCCTAGAATTCAAGTCTGGCTTGAGAAACATGAAAAATGGTTCTGATAGCCGTCGCCTGTCCTATTTAAATGCCTTGGTCACACTTATATGTAAAGAAGATAGAAATAATTTGGGCTTCACAGCTGATGAATTAATGACATGGTAAGTTATTTATTATCTCACTTGCTTTGCCATTTGATCCATGGTATGTTCTGTACCTCTCATGCACAGAGAGTAAATGGTAAAGGTTTTTAATTTCGTTCATTTCTGTATCAAGCCGGTTACCTTCAAATCTTTACAAGTACTTATTTAATTTTATTTCAGCATTCGTGTGAGTCTTGTCGATGAGTCTATGTTAATAAGAGCATCTGCTTTAAGAGTCTTACGCTATTTGATAAAGACTGAAACTGATGTTTCAACGTTCAACAACTTGAAGTTACCATACTTGGTTATAAGGTATATCCTCTGAATTTTAAAATAATGTAATTGTATATTATAGTAAATTAACATATTTTAAGGTTTCTAAGTTGATTAAAACTTTTTTTAATAATATGTCTTGCTAACCCATCTCAATGGAACCAACAAGCACTCATGTCAGTCAACAAAAAGTATGTTGTTGGTCAATTGACTAAATAATTATATTGGCTCACTGTCTGCAGAAAACTCATAAATGTGCTATCATTGCACTCTAGGTGTTAAATGTAAAATCCACTTGGTCTCAGATCAATGGATCTAATGCTTCGAAATGAAGAAGAGCGTGCACAGGCGTTGCGCGTGGTGCGGCGCGTGGTGGCGGTGGTGGGTGCGGGCGGGGCGGGGGGCGGGGCGGGCGGGGTGGGCGGGGCGCGGCGGCGGCGTGCGGGCGGGCTGGAGCCGGGCTTGCTGCGCTGCCTGGCGGCCGTGGCGCGCGCCAACGCCAACGCCGACGGCGCTCCCGACCGACTGTCGCGACCTGCAATAGCTACTTTGGCCGAGATTTGTAAGTATTTTTCTTTACAAGAGTAAAATCATAAAACATTATTTAATTTCCATGCATATGTTTTGTATTAAAAAATCACCCAATATTTGTTTCCTAACAGATACTGGATAATTAATATGTATGATCTTAGGGCACACAATATGTGATACAATAATATGCTATGCCAGGTATTCCCTTCTCATACCACCAAGATCACTTGGTTGGCCTAAGACTATGTCATTGGCAATAGCAGTCAATGAGCAGTGTTTATTCTATTGAAGATGTCAATTAATAGATAGCAGCACTGATCGTGGTGATACATTTGTTTTTTTTTTTTTCAAAATCAGTAATTTCCATTCCTGGCCAGGGATTCTTTTTTTTCATAAATCTAATGTTGCAGTTTTGATTAAAACCCGTCTCGAGAGTCCTTTAAGCATTTTTCGTTATTCCATATAGGCTCGAGTTTCGGCATCCGCGCCCCCTTCAAAAATTCAGCCTGTATACTGGGTTCGCACCCAGTCCATTATACGGTACCCATAATTCAAGCGCTGCTTAGTGTGGGGCCGCATAGTCGCCTTTTTTTTCTTTTTTGGCATCACACCTTCGTGTATTTTTTTTTTTTTTAATTGCAATATATTTATATTGCCAGTGTCATGTTTAAAGTTAGGGAATCGGAATGTAGAGCATAGTCGTCTTGTTGTTATGGCGATATTATTGTTGTGTGTCAGGTGTGCTGAGCCCGGACACGTTCATCTCGTGCGGCGGCGTGAGCGCGGTGACGCGGCAGCTGGCGGAGTGCGCCACGCCGCGCATGGCGGAGGCGCTGTGCGGCGTGCTGCTGCACGCGCTCAACCACCCCGCCTCGCGCCGCGCCGCCAGCATCGACCTCATGTGTCTCAGCTCACCATACTGTGATTTCCACTTCCGACCAGCCGGCACTGAAACTAGCAGGTAATACATGGTATTCCATTGAAAAGTAAAAATATGCGTATTTGTTTTAAAAGGATACCAATAGCTATATTAAAAAGAAAAAAGTCACAATTGCTATCAAACATTATTTTCTAAAATAGACCTATCGAGATTCGGGCTTCTCATAATGATTACAAATGTGCTAAAGTACTGCGAATGCAATGCTTTGTATAAAACTAATCATCACATAATCATCTTGTAAAAAACCGTATAAGTTAACATGTTTAGGTAACAGAAAGACAGTAGTTGTTCACGAATAACAATGAAATTGTAACAGGTAGTATACACGTTAACCTTATATTTAGATAGATAGACCTAGTTGTTTGTGCCCTTCACATAAGCTTAAAAACACTAGATATAAGAGCTTCATTCATTGTATTTTTAAACGGTTTAGCTGCTTTCTTACCATATGACTCTTACTAACATATGTATCGAAAGAGAACTCATCGTCCGCGGGAAAAAGCTTAGCCGTTTAATGTTTGCCGTAGGGATGAACGTGAGATGCGATTCACGTGTAGTCGCCTCGCGCTGCTGTGCGTGCTGCGCAGTTGGCCGGGCCTGCTGCACTTCTGCCACCCCTGCAGCGCGGGCGGCCTGCGGGCCCTCGTCGCCGCGCTCTACCTGCCGCGGCTAGAGGTTCGAGTGAGTACAAACAACTTTTATTATTGTCATAATCTGTTTTACCTTTTAAACTGTGTTTACGTAAGACCTTTAAAAATATTTATTATTTATTCATGAAAGCCAAAAAAGCACTTTTGAATAGTCAGAAGCCAATCGTTCGGAATGTTTGTTCCACTGATAAGAATCGTCAAGAAACCCAGTTGTTCTTTCCGACTCCCTCTATCACAGCAACAGCTGGGGTCGTGCCTCTTGAGGCGTCCCCTTAAGCTAGTTGCTAGTGGTTGGAGTGTACTCTGCTCTCGCTGTCTAACTCGGTAAAACTGTAAAAGTCGTAACAGCCAGCAGCATACTAATCGTTGAAAGAACACCCACGATCTGTGGCTAAGGAATGGGTGTGTGGCCATTAAACCACATTTGTAGTAAGCGATTTCTTGCATGCAGCTAAGGTAAGGTAAGCTTACAAAGTATTCTGTAGTTTTGTATTTAATAATATTGTGCCCTTTTTCAGAAAGCAATCTTGGATTTGTTGTATGAACTAGTTGGATTACCACAACCAGATTGGACGGATGAGATTTCTGTAGCCTTAGATGCGGTTGATCCGTCTGATTTTCAAGTGAGTTATTTGTACATGCCACGGATCATATACAAAGTGGAGCTGGCATACGCAACTGTGCACTGTAATTTCCAAATAGGTCCTGATGTCATCACGGTGGACGTGGCCTTGTTTATCCCGTCGGCGCTCGTCCTTTGAATACCGCTTTGAAAATATTCTCCTTTCATTTTACTAATCATCAAATATGGCGCCTTTTTTACCCGTCCTCTAACGTCCACCCTCGTCCTGCGCAATGCCACGCATAATTTTATAGAAATATCCAATCACAGTGGCTCCTCTTTATATATGCTCCGTGGTATATGCTATCATTTTGTTTATTGTGTGCATATATATTCACAAATAAGATATATTTTAGGACTCCTGGCGATTGAATGAAGGCTTCGTTGCAGCAGAAGGGTCGGCCATATTACCTCATCTTAGTGCTACGGGCCCAGATATAATTGAAATTCATCTTGCGCTTTTACTTCAGTGTTTCTTAGAGGTAATTTTATTTTATTATTGGCCTATCTCTCTTAAACTTCGAATATATGTTTTTTATTGATTAATGACGATTATTGTTCCAGGCTGGACTACTTGACGGTTTAGCTGAAGTGATTGTTTCAAGTGATACATTTATATCGGTCCGAGCAACCGTGTTGTTGGGACAACTTTTGCATTTAATACACCTTTTTCTACCTCCTCAAATATGTAGTATAACCCCCGCGCTTCCCACCCTCATGTCCCAGGCCTCGGCCGGGAAGCCGCAGGCTCTAGCCGCGGTGGCGGCCTTGCGGAGGCTGCACTCCATGTTGGAGGGCAGGCCCGCCAGTAGCAGCCTGTTCCTAGACCACATTATTCAGTATTGTAGCGGTGCATTTAGAGAGAAAGTCGAAGACACAAGCAAGAGCCGCAAAGAGAAAGACAACGCTAGTATGGTCAAGCCTAAAGACATCTCACTGCATAAAGATAACAGTATAGAGTTTTTAAATGATTCCGACAACGAGAACGAACCTAAACAACGACACAGTGTCGGCTCACGAGCCGATGTCACCACTAGAAACGTGAGTGCGTTGGTGAAAAGCAAAAGCGTTAGTTCCCGGACCAGCGCGGCTGTGAGTAAAGTTGCCAAGTCGACAAAGTTCTTCAATCTGTTCGAACGCGATAGCGACAGTTTGATACGGAGCACATTGGTTATGCAGAACAAAGATGGGAATACTTGGAATTGGGAAATAATACGGACTATTTTGAAGGTACCTATATGAAAACTCAACATGTATTTGATTTTTAAAAAGGTGCCGCGGCTTCATTATAATATTATTTTAGGAAAACGACACTCCTCTGTTGAATCTGAACGATAGCGGGCACAAGGCGTGGGTGGCTCGTATCACAAGCTATCTGAAGCCATCTTCCAACAAGTACTCGCACACAGACCTGTCCAGCACTGGACACGGTCATACCGCGACGCGGGCCGGCTGCCAGCTGATTAGGCATCTGTTGAGACATAACGATGTGAGTGTACCTTTTTTTTTTTAAATACCTACAATATTTTTACGTAGTGTACCGTCCCGTTCACACCAGAATAGACAGTGACACGGAGTTTTATCGTTGAAAATGTGTTTACATTATAAGATCCTGCAAGGCGGCGGATAGATAGGCGGAATAATCGGCAAATCAGTTTCGATGATGACAACTAGTCAGGCGATTAGTCGATCAATAGGTCGGTAATATGACTTTCGTAATTGGGCTCAGTGGATTTCGGTAGCAATATCTTCTTTTTAAAAATGATGTTTCTACTCATAAAATCTTTTTTTATAGCTTGATTCTCAAAGGCTTCTAGAAGATCTGTTCTCCGATGTAAGTCGTCAGATTGAGGCTATAGAGACAGGCGTGAAGGCCCACGAGTGCCTTTTCAGTCCGCAGCACATGTGCAACACTATGTGTCAGATGTACTTCCTATTCATTGGCCAATTGTGTCACTCGCATGCTGGACTGAGGCTGTTTAAGGAGACTGGTTTGTATGAAAAGTGAGTATTGAGTTTGGCTATAAAAGACATGAACACAATCATTAGAATCAGAGTATTTTTTATTCTTGTAAACATCTGTGTTGTAAACCATTAAGTAAAATACTTTTGAATCGTCACTACAACTTTACCACCCGTTCGAAATGCAGTTCCTATGGGGCAGAATGGGCAAGAAACTTCATGTTTGCTTTTTTTTTTGAAGATCTACATTTTTGATCAGTACATTGTTAAGGGTCTGTGAGAACAATGTAGTAACAGCTAGGCATGCTTAAATTAAGTTTTCGTCCATATAATATCATAAATAATTTCGAGAATCAACATTCAATTCAATTTGAAAAAAAACTATTTATTAAAAAAAACATGTTATTTAAACACTCAATTTATTGTTCATTCGGAAATGAAGTTCTCTCTTATTTTATTCTGCATGCAAAAGCGAGTGTTAAATATATTAACTCTTAATTTCTTACTTATTAGGGTTTCAATCATTATATTTCTCTCAGCCTCCTGGAGCTATCAACAAAGACACACCACAGCTGTTACGTAAAGTTGGTTATATCGAGTTTGGACTACACACTCGATTCCTATCCGCGAGAGATCCTATCAAAAACATTGGCATGCAACATTCAAGCATCAAGACTTTACACCACGCAGTTTCTCAATGTATTAATGCGGGCGTCGCTAAAATCGCGCGAGTTAGTAAGACGAAAGGCTAAATTGAAGAAAAATGTCATGCAAGACCATTTGAAGGCATCACAAAAGGACGACGCTGAAGCGGACAGCGGTGTGGACATGGATATGTGGATACTACAGATGCTGGTGGGACAATTAAAGGACGAGTCCAAAGTAGTTGTTAAAGTTGCCCTCGGAATCTTGGAGGAAGCTTACAGTGTGCCGGTAAGTTTGAATTTTATCAATATGATGTCTAATTTAACTGAATGTATACTAATATTATAAAGAGGTTATGTTTGTTGGTTTGTGAGTTTGGATGTAGAGGGTAATCTCCGGGTGTACTGTTCGAAATACCGCGGGTGGAGCCGCGGGCGGGCGCTAGTAATATACAGGTGATTCAGAAAGGATATACTCACCCAATGGTGACGTGGTCCAATGACCTGCGCTTCTTTAGCGCCTTTGTAATCATTATGTGAAGTCGGAATTTCGGTACGCGTGATTTTAACTATATCTTTCAGAAAAATAATTCTGAAAAAAATACTTGTTATGCATTACATTAGCACTGATAGGCAAGTTGCTTGAACGCTCTGCTATTTCTGGATTTCATGTGCAAATCTCATTTTCAACAACGATTATCACTTGATCATCAGTGAAGGAAAACATCGTGAGGAAACATGCAATGTCTTGGTAAGACTCTCGAAAGACGTGTGAACTCTGCCGACCAGCACTGGGGCAGCGTGGCGGACTATGGCCTAATCGCCTTCGTATTGAAGGGTGGCCCGTCCCCAACTGAGGGATATTTAAAAAAGGGCTACTATTATTTATTTTGCATTACATTGGTATAGGTGAAAATAGCTCTTTTTGTATCGTACAAAAATAATATAATTTAGAAATTGGTCTAAATGAAGTTCTTCAGTCGTGCGTGAGTCAGAGGGGAGGAGCTATGACCATTGACTAAATGATGCATTAACCCTGACATCGTTTCGGAATTGTTATGTCTGTATGTTTATTTGCAGTCTTACGTCGAAAAGTTAATAACAATAAAAGACACGCTGTGTCATAATTGTCGTCTGGACAAAAGCGCCGATCCGTCGTCGCTGGACTTCTCCGCGATCAGTGACAGAGGATATCTGTTGTGGTTGGGTCTCGAAGTAGCCGTCGCCGTCCAGTCCGCCGACGCGAAGTCCATCGCGTTCTTGAAGAAACACCTGGACTTTTGGACAAAATCTTATAATTATAGGTAATTGATCTAAAGTGATATTTTCTGTGTTATTTTTATGATCCTTTTTTGTGATGGAACAATAAAGAGTTTTCCATCTATCTATCTGTCTATCTAAGTGTTGGTTGATATCAATCCGAATTTTATTATTAGGAATGGCTGTACTACTACTTAGCTGTACTAAAATATTGTATGAAGTAATAATATATATTCTTGTTCATTCAACTCTAGGGTCCATTAAGCTCTTGACGTTGTCTCGTTTTGCAAATGTTGCAATGCAAAACTCATGTGTAATGACCATTAAGTTAACTTTACAGTTCGTTTCGACTGGGTGATTCACATGCGATACGACTATTAGTATCGCATGTGAATCACCCCGTTTTTAGTAGTAACGCGTTTAAAAAAAAACATGTTTCAAGTACTTTTGGACTGAAATCGAGCTAGGGTGGGGTGGTGGCCTAGTTTACACCGAAGCGGTGGGATGTTTTGTAAATAAACAGTCATATTATATTATCGTTATTGCCACATCTCTGGTCTCTCTTGTCGCGTAGCTTGCCCATAGTGTTTTGACCAAAGTCTTGGTCTTAGTCATACGAAAATGCAAGACCAAGACTGGGTAACACTACGCCTCTCCTGTACCTCTTTGGTGGAAACCAGTTCTAAGTAAGATACTTGTCGTCGATATAATCTGTTGTGTGTGTGTGCAGGTATGCGAGGCTGGTCGAGGCAGGTGTGCACGAGGCACTGGCGTTGGGCGAGGCTGGCGGTGCACGAGGCGCGGCGCGGGCCCGGCGCGCCGCGCGCCCCCCGCCGCACCTGCACGCCGCGCTCGCCGCGCGCCGCGCGCACCACCCGCACCGCGCGCGCGCGCTGCTCGCCGCAGTGCTGCCCGAACACTACAAGGTGAGGTACAGTACGTGCACGAGGCGCCGCGCGCCCCCCGCCGCACCTGCACGCCGCGCTCGCCGCGCGCCGCGCGCACCACCCGCACCGCGCGCGCGCGCTGCTCGCCGCAGTGCTGCCCGAACACTACAAGGTGAGGTACAGTACGTGCACGAGGCGCCGCGCGCCCCCCGCCGCACCTGCACGCCGCGCTCGCCGCGCGCCGCGCGCACCACCCGCACCGCGCGCGCGCGCTGCTCGCCGCAGTGCTGCCCGAACACTACAAGGTGAGGTACAGTACGTGCACGAGGCGCCGCGCGCCCCCCGCCGCACCTGCACGCCGCGCTCGCCGCGCGCCGCGCGCACCACCCGCACCGCGCGCGCGCGCTGCTCGCCGCAGTGCTGCCCGAACACTACAAGGTGAGGTACAGTACGTGCACGAGGCGCCGCGCGCCCCCCGCCGCACCTGCACGCCGCGCTCGCCGCGCGCCGCGCGCACCACCCGCACCGCGCGCGCGCGCTGCTCGCCGCAGTGCTGCCCGAACACTACAAGGTGAGGTACAGTACGTGCACGAGGCGCCGCGCGCCCCCCGCCGCACCTGCACGCCGCGCTCGCCGCGCGCCGCGCGCACCACCCGCACCGCGCGCGCGCGCTGCTCGCCGCAGTGCTGCCCGAACACTACAAGGTGAGGTACAGTACGTGCACGAGGCGCCGCGCGCCCCCCGCCGCACCTGCACGCCGCGCTCGCCGCGCGCCGCGCGCACCACCCGCACCGCGCGCGCGCGCTGCTCGCCGCAGTGCTGCCCGAACACTACAAGGTGAGGTACAGTACGTGCACGAGGCGCCGCGCGCCCCCCGCCGCACCTGCACGCCGCGCTCGTCTAGACTTGTCAGTTTTTTCGTATAATCATTGTAGGCGCTGTCGATATAACAGAAATAAAATTACAGATTCTGCAACGTAAGAAGTGTGGTACTGAGCAAGAGGTCGGCGACATAAAGGCATCATTGTGGGCCGTCGGCAACACCGCCGTGACGTCTCAAGGATTACAGCTAATGATGAGTCTCAGTAACGGCTACTTGGAAGACTCCGTGCTTGTGCATATCGTGCGGTTGGCTAAATACAACCCGGTGTACTCGGTGCGCGCCACAGCGTTTTATGTACTCGGCCTCATCGGCAGTACGTATGATGGGGCGAATTTACTGGCTGATCTTGGTGAGTTCAATATATTTTGTTCATTCAAAAATTGTTGTTTTTTAAGAGGAATTTCTGCAACCGCTATGCAAAGTTCTCGAACTGTCGTCCGACCGCTTTTCAAAACATTTTTATAGACCACTGTCAATTGTAATATGCTAATCACTGCTTTTGTTTAATAACAATCTTAAAAATTACAGTTAAAATGCCTTTCGATTATGAGTCGGTTGTGTTAATAAAAATGGGCCCCAGGTCACGTGTATGGGTTTTCAAAATGTTAAGACTTCCTTTAAATGTCCATATTTGATCCAGGTTGGCTCTGCGTGAGGCACACACGACACGATCAATTCCCAGTGATACCAGACGATACATACTCTAACTTCGAACAGGGTACAAATATGCACTGCTACGTAACCTCACCCGAGTATCGTTTCAACACGTACGATATAGAAATGAGCGAGCATTCTGACCACACAGACCAAAGCGTAGCCGAAAGCCTACATTCAGACAACGCGAAGCCCCTAGGAAAGGTGTCCTCGATAATGGAACATTCCGAACTAAAAGACCATGATGTCGTTGACCACAAAATTTACTCTGATGGCCGAAGAGAACCGGATAAAAGAAAGTCTCACACGTTACCTTCACAAGGGGTTTCCAGCTCGCAGGATCGCCCGACATTATCTGAATCTAGAACAGTTGATATATTGAGGGATTGTTCAAGCTACGAGCGTCCTGGGTCTCATCGCTTGCCTATGCCAGAAAACAGACTCTTAATTGGCAGGATGAATTCGTTGGAACATGCCCATGAAGGGCGGGTCAGGAATACCAGTGAGTCGAGTACGAGTGGCGTTAGCAGCTGTGACTCATTTCTCGGGAAATATGCCATTCCGTAAGTTTCTTTGTGACATAACGTTTCTTTATGACATTAATTACTTAACCCCTGCTTGCAACTCAAGATTGTCCAATTTTATATGGGAAACTTATTGTAAATCCTGATTATATTATCACTTGTTGCACGGGTAAGGAAACATTGTAAGGAAATCTTTCGAAAGATGCTAGTTCTCCAACCCGTATAGGGCTAGCGTGGAGGACTGTTGGCCAAATCCCCCTCGCCTTGAGGAACAGTCTGCCCGGTAAATGGCATAAGGCTCGCCTCTTATTGCATTGGAACAAATACCTTTCACTTTTTTCTTTTATATTTAGTGATAGAGTGCTAACTCTCAGCCCTATTCCGAGCTCGTCGAGTCTGTATGGCATGAAAACCAGTAATAGTACGCAACGGCCGAAGATATCGGAACTACAACGTCGCACTTCTACTTCAAGTAAGTCGTCATAAATACTCTTATATAACACTACGTTATTGAAAGCCATTAAGGTGTTATAGAAAAATAAATTCTAATTTTCAACGAGTAAGGATAATTGTTGCGTAATAAAGTACCGTATTTTTAATAGGTTTCGCTGGTCCTGATGTCGCCAGCTCGCCTCCTAGTCAGATGGATATGACGGGTTACGCGACTCTAAAATCATTGAACAGACGGTAAGTTAATGTGTGGATATTTTTGTTAAATATTATTTGGCTCTACATTGGAATAATACAATATATTTTTTTAGCCCGCACCTATCGGAAAGTGCTGCTACCGGTTCTACGGAGCTGGATGATTTGAGCTGGTTGCTATCTGACTCCAACAGGCGTTCGAAACCGTTCTCATCGCTGAGAGAAAGAACCAAGTCCACCAAAGAGAGGATGACAAAACTGAGGTAGCATTTAACTGTATAATGGTAACGGCATAGTCACTACAACGGCGGTATATGTCCCAAGGTGTCCTACTTCAATTCAATGGAGTCATAATTTTGAATGTTAATGGCATTGTAAATGTGTCTTGACAATTTTCGAAAAATTTATCAACTCATATTTTCTTTACTATTCGATTTTGAGTTGATTGTACTGGCAGACATATTGGTCCTCATCATTCAAATTATAGCATTACGTAAAGTTATGGTCGTTCAGCCTTCTAGAGTACGACTGGAAGCCATTACCGCTGGGCGAGAGCGCGCGGCCGTCGCCGCCGCCGGCGCCGCGGCGCGACACGGGCGCTTCGCACGCGCCGCACGCGTCCCACGCACCACACGCGCCGCACGCACCGCACGCACCGCACGCGCCCGCCTACATCGGCATCTGCCTGCCCAGGGACCTGATGGAGCTGTTCCCCAGGTGAGCCACTGTTGGTGCCCATCGAATTAAGCGCGTACGATGCTTCAGTTATATGCGCACATATTCCGGGGATGTTACCGCTTCCCCGTCCAAAGCCGTTGCTGGTATAGCTCAGCATCATAGCAGCGACCGATTGACACATAAACTGTATTTTGTGGTTCATCATCCTGAATAATGAATCCAGTGCGAGATTTCTGTGACAATTTTTTATCTTTCTAGCTCTATAATAGTGATCTTTAAAAAAAAATATAATTCTGAAAAATAATATTTCGTTCAGGGATGAGGAGCGAAACGAGGAGGACACCGATAAAACTGATCATACGAAACGCGGTCGCCTGCCCTCCTTTCTCGTCGATACGAGCAGTGCGAGTACAGATAACAAATCGCGTGCAACGCCCGACAGTCAGAAACTGACATCACACAGAGGTGCGTACTGCCTTATCTGACACATAAAGTACGCGTTCTAAATGTACAACACCCGCGCTAAAGGTTTGCCGAGCGTCCCCGAGCATTAGAAACATTCCCAATTAGCTTAAGAAAAGGTTCTATATAAAATGTACATATCGCACAAACCCATTGTAATTTGCGTTATGATGTATAAAATGTTCATTTTGTTTTCTTATTAAATTGATTTATAAGTGTTTTATTTTACGTTAAATGTTGTATGCAACAACACTTAACGAGAGTTCCGCCATTTTAACGCTCGTGCTATTTCACATGTTTTTCAGGTTTAGATAACATAGCTATCAGTATTCGCAGTCCTCTCCCCGCCTCGACAAACACGAACCCTACTGCCGCTGCAACGAGCACTGTAACGGCACAAATACATAAATCCAATATAAATATCGACAATTCAGAAACGCCCGTGCCAACAAGAGACTTGGTATCCACGAGTACTGAAACGGGTTCATATACGGGTACAACCAAAGACAAAAACAAAAGTGTTAATGTGACATCTAAAGATGAGATTGACACTATAAGTGAAGAAAAAACAAAAACCCCAGATGGGGGAAATACTAGAACAATAGATGAAAAAAATAGTGAAAATTATGCAGTCGATGCGAGCCAGCCAACAAAGGCAATTGAAGCATCGATTGCCGAGGGCGATGAGAATGTAGGCCCCAGGGCGGGAGCTGAGATTTCTGAGGCCGTTACAAGTGTCCGGTCGAACACGGGAGGCAGGAGATGGCGGCACGTGACCGCCGACTGCTTGGCCTGCGTTCGCACACGCCCGCCGTCTTCCCACGAGTTACGAGAGGCGTTTTTTGCAGGTAACCTATATTTCTACATTTAGTTATAAAATAAAATATTGTCTTATACGCTTAACATTACGGTACCCGGACCACCCTGCGACGCGTTAAGATGTCATCGGTCCACCGTGTGGGAGACGGTCCTACGGTACGTCTTTCAGCTTTATTTATTTGTATAACGATATTAACCTTAGATGAAGAAATAATATAGGCGTAGTTTCGCGAACAACATATTGTAGAACACATAAAAAACCAAGCTGATTTGTGTAGTACACGTGAATACGCGTGTACGTAAGGACGTAATTCGTGGGTACTGCACAGATCGTCCTTCGTGTAAGGACTCAATAAGCCTCTTTCAACACAGGCATGGACGGGTCCGGAGCCAACGCGCCGGAGTCGTGCAGCCCGGCGGCGGGCGACAAGCCGGCCGCGAGCCCGCAGGCCGAGCTACTGCACCAAATGCGGTTCTTGTCCAACCCGATACATCTGAGACAGGTACAATATCAGTGCTGGCTATACTGTACAAACACTTCAATTTTCAAGGACAAATATGATCTTGGACTAGCCATGTGCTGCGGTTTAGGGTGTGCGTTGTCCGAGATCTAGTCATTTTTAGACTTTTATTATAATTATAAATATTGACGACGATCTTGTTATTAGTAGCTAATAAAGGTTTTTAGCTGTTCCGCGGGCATCTATCCATCTACAGGAATAAAAAATAAATGGTACCTTAAATGTTGACTAGGGTGATAAGCTGTCATCGTGCCGAGTGTTATCTTGCTATGCGCGTTCAGACAGACATATATGCATAAGGACCGCGATAGTGTAGCGGATATTGAGCGGTGGCGCGCGCGTTGCAATAGTCGTATGTTTACTAAGGTGTACAAACTAGACGGTGTAGACTCACATAATGTTAATATTTACAGGCTCGTTCCATGCTGTTGTCGATGAAGCAACGTCACCCGGAGGTGTTCCGTAGCCCGTGCGTATACTCCGACGTATGTGCGTTACTCGCCAGAGACACGTATATGCTGTGCGCGAGGCGATACATTCAGGAACTGTTCCTCGATACTAATTTTGAGTGTTTCGCTCACGAGCCCGCCGCGGTGCTGTCCCGCCACGGGGCTCCTCCGTCGACAGGCGCACTGCCTGTCATACACCAATAGTATTTAGGACATCTTAGGGTTGTAAGGTCGCACACAACACCGTTCCAAGGTATTGGTGAATTCAAAACGACAGAGCAATATGGTGGAAAGAGATGCAGTAGTTATATTTTTCTTCTTCGTTTAGTCCCGTGGCTGGGAAATAAGATACAAGTACAGTGCGCGCCATATAAGTTTGCGTCTGGAAAGTTAGATGCAGATAAAGATCGACACTGGTATACTCGCAAAAAAAACTAATATTATTTTATTTCCAAATTTAAAGAAGTTTTCATCTATTTACTATTACATTGCAAAGTATTTATCAGAAGAAATGTGCTTTGTAATGTCATTAAAAATGGGTGACTGTCTGGACGTATTAAGTAGGATATAATAATTTAATATAAACTATTTTGAAATAAACTTGTGTATTAAGGAATGAACAATTACTTATACTAATTAAATAAAGATACAATCAAACACGTTGAAGTGGGAAGCACGATCGATGATACCGTGTTGCCAAGCAACTGCGATTATGTCTCGTACGGACTTCACAAACGGAAACTTATATGGTGGGCACTGTGTATTGACTAGACTCTAGTCGTATCAGTATCGTCTAGTCGCTAGACGCAGACACCTTATTCGAGGTCCACTGTTATAACTAAACACCTAATCCTTACATCATTTTGTCTCGGACAAAACATCACTACACTAGTTAATTATTGATAAGCAATAATTAATACAGTTGTATATACGCAACAAACGCAAGTGAACACTGGGAATCTTAGTTATAATATACCTACATGAAAAAGCTTAAACTTTATACTTGTCATATTATGATCCAAGTCTAAACATCTTGATGTCATACCCAATATATTTTGGAGCATTTTCGGCTCCTTCTATGTTGTTTTTTTTATTAGAATTTTTCTAATTCAGTGTTTTTATTTTATTTGCTTTTTCCAATTTGAAGCAACGCCTACATTTTTTTTAGTTTAGTGTAAACGAAAAGCATGTCCTATAATGTATGTAGGTATCACCCTTGGTTTGATTTCGATATTCTTTCGCCACTTTATATGAATAATTCCTATTTTAACAGTTATATGATGCTTTATACAATCGATTCGTGATTTAAATTTACATAGAGATAAGTTTAATTAAAAACAAGTTTGATTTTGGTTTCAATTTATTTGGTAAGTATTAATTATTTTTGTTATTATCTTTTGGCCGGATCTTCGGGCTTTCACGCACGCGTATGTTTGTATAAATATGTAGCACATTTGTGAGGTATGTAGAATTTATTTACTATTAAAATGTATGATTACACAACAATAACTGTAGGTTTTTCCCCAAATGTAATGTTTTAGTTAAGTTATTTATAAAAAAATCACAACATAAAGCATTATTTAGAAGAAATGCACTTTGTAATGCTATTGTAAATGGGCGAGATCTTCACATGAATTTGGGGTTAGAATATGTTGTTGCACTAACTTAAGTATATATATATCGATTGAGTAGTTCTGTCGGAGAGGGTATTCCAATCGACTCAATACCATAGGCCTAATATAATGAAAGCCATGGAAAGTTTGTGCGTAAATTATTTGGTCCGACTTTATTTTTTTACTTAACTTTATTTTAAAGTATTGTTCCTAAGTGAAATAGTCAAGTAACCTAATTAAACAGTCTCGCATAATGACAACAATATCGTACTGAGTTATTGACTGAACATCGCACCATTCCCACTGACTTCAACAGTTAATTTCCTATTAGCTCTGTATCCCTAACTAAGCATCCCACCTAAGAACATCGATACGAAATGTTTCCTATTTTCAAGCACATTATAGTTGTATTATAAATTATCTAGCCTACTTCAAATTAAACTTGTGTTCATTATTTACTAAAGTATATTCGAATTTAAATGTAATTGTTATATCTACTCCCATTGTTGTTATTTATCAAAATCAAATACTAACAATACGGACTATACTATCAAATATCGAACTATATAACTTACTATTATAAAGAGCACACCGGATGTCATACACTGCTAATTGTTATGTATTTGTAAATGTTAAATAATAGTGAGTACGTAATTTTATACAAGTAGGCACTAAGAATAAGTTTCATGCAACTACTGAAATATTAATAATACGCCGCAGTATTTCTAAAAACTGTTAATTAAGGTCCTTCTAAGTTTATTAATTTATGCATCCTCGAAATATTGCATTTATAACATTGTAAAGTTAAGAACTCTACCTCAATGATATTAGAAATAAAATCATTGCTCTATCTTATTATACTGTTATATGCCTACCTACTATTCTGTAATAAAGCTGATTCCGTATGAATTGGGAATACATAATATTAATAATATTCTACTCGACTTAATAAATACACTTAGGTATTAACGCCACATATTTATTAATATATCTACATCGTCAAAAATAATTTACAGTTCCATAATATAATGTAAATTATCTACTACGAAATAAACTAAAAAAAAAATAGTGCCATTGTGTTGGTTCCTTGAGTTACATCATGCTCAAATATATTAAAGTATCGTGTTTCTATAATTTCACTTGATTTGTCATTATTATAAATTCTTTGTAATTATACGATTTTATAATACATACCTATCATTCATTGTTTTATTTTTGGTGCCCCGCCAACAACCCATTCGTAAAGATCACAGAGTACCTACCATGTATAAAGATAATCACAGGAAATGGAAATCAAGCAAAAATATATCCCAAGATTTGAGTTGAGTGAGATCATAAGCAAAGACCGATAAGAGTACAATTTATCATAAGGGGATTTATAGAAATGAAAATGATACTACTGATAGGCTAAAAAATCTACCGACGGTTTTAAAACAAATTATATAAAATACTTGACCCTAGCAAAGGGGCCTCTAATTTGTAGCTGATTGCGTTTATGACATAGGAAGAAAAAAATAGGCGGCACAACAAGCCATCTAATCCGTAGGGCCGATTTGTACGGTCCCATTTCCCAAGCAGTTTTGTAGGGTAGTTTGGCATGTCAGTGACCAGCTGATTTGCCTGTTAACTTGCAAATTGAAAGGGTCCAATAACAAAGTATTCCATAATCATTGGACTCTGTAGGAGCTCGCTGAACGATGTCATAGCTTTGGATCTATACTTACTTTAGTTGGCTCGAGACAGCAGGGTAAAATTTAAGGACATTTTGAAGTCGCTAAAACTTACACTTGTCTGGGGGAAAACTCAATCCATAAACAGGGCAGTATACATTTTACCCAAAGTAATTTTTCCCCTCGCGGAGTCTGAACGGGGTATTTGGCGTTTAGCCAGTGTACATCTTCTTCTTCTTTTACGAAATGAAATGCGATGAAATAAAATGGATATGCAAATGGCCTCACCCGCAACTTAGCGGGTATTTTGCCAGTGTCAAGTAATTAATAGCAATATTAAATTAAATAAATACACATTATAAATAAAATAATGGATGTGACATGAAGAAATGAAAATGGCGTCCCTCTCGCCAGTGTACATGTTCTTCTTCTTCTTTCTTTACGAAATGAGATGCGATGAAATAAAATGGATATGAATATGGCCTCACCCGCAACTTAGCGGGTATTTTGCACAATGTCAAGTAATTAATAGCAATAAAACTTTCAATAAATACACATTATAAATAAAATAATGGATGTGACATGATGATATGAAAATGGCGTGTACATGTTGCGACCCAACATAATCCGTGACATAGGTTTTGTATTGACAGAGGTTTGGTTTTGACAAATTTGACAGCTATAGTCTATAGTAGTTAGTGTTGATATAAAAGGCTAGGGCACCGCTTAGCGAGTCCCCGTTTTAGTGGTTATATAAGTATTTATTTTAATTCACAGTAGGGGTGTCCACTTCGAAAAAACATCGATGTTTTTTTCGATGCGATATAATCGGAAGTGTGCATCGATGTCATCCGATGTATCGGTTAGAAACATCGATGTTTACTGAAAATCGAGTACTTTTTCTAACATTACATCACAAAGCCCTCACCGAGTCAAACCTCTGACATACCATGCAAACGTCAATTTATAATTACATAAATACTACTCCTACACCAGATATTGTATGGGATATCTGTCAAAAGTGACAGTTACTATGCGGTTGCTGTTCGATTATTAATCGATTGTGATAGCAGACTTGGGGCCCAGTACTGTCCATGTCTGCACATTTATCGCGTGTGTTTAAGGACGCTGAATGTTCATGAAATCTATATAATTAAGAAAATAAAATTGTTTATTAAAAAAAAAGTAAAAACCATGAATGAGAACAATATTGATTATAGTATGACAGTACAAATGAAATAAAATCATCCTCAACTTTAAACACCCTATTTCCAGTGTTCTTCTTATAAACTTTGCAAGAATCAAAAGTTTATTTAAGGTGGAAGCTCAGGTCAGGGCGCGAAATTCAAAATTTAAATGGTTTTTATTTTTTTACGAAAAATTTGGACATCTTTACGATGTAATTTAGTTTTTTGCGATATTAGCATTCTGCATTGGATGTCTCGATGTATTAAGTTTGCTTAAAAAAGTACCTACATTTTTCGTAAAAAAATAAAAACCATTGACATTTTGAATTTCGCGCCCTGATCTGAGCTTCCCCCTTAAACGCTTTCCCTTGAGTCGATTTCTTTGTTGGTTTACTTGGTTTTTGTTTAAAGCTCACTGAGACAGCGAAAACAGCGGTAGAATTCAGACCTTGTTTTTTTTTTTAGTTTGGCATCCCCATAGTTATTTTGCCAGTGTCAAATAATATATATTATTTCAGTTTTCGAGCATATGAACAGACCCAAAGGCTAGGTCCATGTAAAATACCCCCCCCATCCCACAATCAGTAAAGTGATGGATACTTTACTGAAAGATATTTTATGGATTCTTTGTGACATACCGAAAAGCCAAGTTTCGTCACTCTGTTTCAATAACCTACACTCGTGCACTTTACCGAACCCATAATAGTTAATATTCCACTTATATCGCTCACTATTGCTCGCAGGAACACTAGTTTTAGAAATTAAATCATAACTGACGCCATGAATTTTCAGTTTCCCGCTAAAAAGTCCGGGTTATTTTTTTATTTTATCATCTAACGCGCAGTGTAGCCAACATCAATTTCTAAATTCGGCTTAAATAGTTGGCAGTCCAAACAGGGCGTTCAAATATTATATAAACACAAAGAAATAAGATTCCGGCTCCTGCTGCGTTCATATAAGTTTAAACAATACAGGTTTGAAATAAAAAAATGTAAAATAAACATATTTTAAAACAAATAGAAATAAAGAAAAAGTTTTTTGGAAAGATTTAGAAATCAAACTGAGTTTTTAATTTTATCATTGATTCGATGTTTTATGAAAATACATCGATACATCGAGTATATTAATAACCTTTCAAAACATCGGATTGATTCGATGTATCGTATTGTAAACATCGAGTGATTTCGATGCATCGATGTTTATCGAATATCCCTAATTCACAGAACAATAAGAAAACAAGTTTTAATTCACAGAGTATCTTTATATACTAAAGTGTAGCTTTAAGAAAACAAACGCAGTGTTGAGAACTACTGTGTTTGGGACATAACTAACAATAAAGGAAGTGGAAGAGGGTATTTTAAAAATAATATAATGTAATGATTTACATTATTCCTACGTGTTGATTCAGTTCAGACTATTCAGACTATTTTTAATTGTGATTAGGTATATCGTGTTTTGATCTTAAAGTCTTTTAGCAACCGCTATAATCTCAATTGTTTTCGCTTCAATGTTAAAATACGCAGCACTACATTCGCCCTGACTCAATGGAAAATGGCCAAATGTTACTAGGTCCTAGACAGGTACCAGTTTAAAAATAGTGAAAATAGTGAAAATAACGCACTGAATGATGGAGGCAGACCATGAAGACAACGACATGCCATTACAAGGCTGGACTAAAGATGAAAAATTTTATCTGTTGCAAGGTTTGAAAGCCTTTGGCTCACAGGATATTGAACACATCCAAGAATATCTTACTACAAAAAGTGCAGATGAAATATTGGCAGCTATAGCTTATTATAAAAAACAGGCACATAAACATCCAGTCTTTAATAAAACACCAACCGAGAATGTTAAAGAAAGTAAACCTCGTGTACCTCTAGCCAGTTGGGCAAAATTGTTAACAGACTCATTAAGTTTTAGTGACTTACGCACAGAAACTTCAACAGCGATTCGGATGATAGCGGAGTTAGAAAATATGCCTCGACCTAGTAGTACTGAGAATATTGATTTCAGAACTGTATATCATGAAATTGCAAATGCTATGGAGGGAAAATCATTAATACGGGATAAGTTAACATGTGCAATGTTAAATAAATGTCTAGTTGAGACTGCTATGTCGAGTAAATCATTTATTAGAAATAGTGCATTTAAGTTTTTAATAGCTTCAGTTAACCTAACTGATAAAGATATCAATGTTTTTCCGAGACCTACTAAGAATCATGAGCTTGGCATTATCAGACATTTAGGTTCACAGAAAAATTATAACCCATTTAATATACCTGAGGATTATCTAAAGCCATGTGAGAATGGTTTGGATGGGTCTGTTGAAGAATGTTTTCGGTCTGAGCATGATACTATGAATGTTCCTGCTAAAAAATAACTGTAAAACCATTACTTTTATTAAATGGAGCACCCATTAGTTATGTTGATGTATCTTTGTAATGAAAACCAATGAATAAAGTAACTTAAATTTTAATGTTCTAAGATTATTTTACAATACACCTCTCAATTAGCTATAACAATTTTAAGTTAGTACTTGTGTTATGTATTTATGCAGGCTTGTATGGGGATTTAATTGTGGCTACCAAGTATGAGGTACATTTATGAATTAAGCCACTCTATAAATCTGCTAAACAGTTTAAGTGCCACTTTAACAACTTTGTCCCAGAAACTGGGTTCTTGTGCATCTTGACTTGAACTGGATGAGTATTCATCATCAAAGTTTTCCAATTGCCTTTTTTCACGTTGTAATGTATCTTCCATACCATCGCGATAATCTGTAACAAAAAACTTTTATTTAAGCCTGCAACACAAATACAAATAAAATCAAACTTACATTGCTATGTATATATACAGTATTATATTGTAATTTGGCCATGTCTGTACATATAGCTCAAAGAACCGATGGCCGTTGAGGCAGTATGGTTCTATAATAGCGACTACGAGCTGGAAGACATAGTGTAGGACGGCCCCTCACAACGTGGACCGATTATATCACACGCGTCGATGCAGGTTGCGAAAGGAACGTGATGTGTGATGTCATTGGGGAGGCCTATGTCCAGCTATTGATGTCTTTCGGCTTATGGATGGATGGATGGGGCACACAGCTGCACATTAAATATTTATGGAAAAAATAATTTGGAGTAGGCTAGACACTAATTTTCAGGAAAGAAGCTACCTACGTCCACCATTGGATTTTTTGTCTGTCTATCTATGCTCATCAAGGGAAAACTACGGGACGGATTTTAATAAAACTTGGTATGTGATAGTTTGGATCCCGGATCAACATATACGATATACTTTTTATACCGGGAAATCGTTTTGAAAGTCAAAACACTAAAGTCCACCCGTATGCAGTCGCTGGCAGAGGTACCTAGCAAATTATAGATTGTCACATATTGCTAAGCCTGCCGTCCGCCAGATGACCTCTTCCAAGGGGTTGTAGTAATTTAGTTTTCTTTGCCTATGCCTCATCGCGCCATTCAATATTTGGTTCAGCTTTATAGATACTCAGTGCAGATGTCGCTTCATCTAGCGGGTAGTTTGGATGTCCTAAACCTTTGAGTATTTTCTAATGTACTTATAACTAAGCACTTACCAGATGATATCGGCGTTTCTAATGAAATCTAGAACAAACAGATTTAATTATTAGGAAGGAACTAAGTAAGATACTTCATAATTATAGCTCACAGTATGCAGCCCTACTACGTAACAAAGATTTACAGCACCTAAGTAATATTAAGACTTGTCACATTTTTTTTGTATTAAATAGTATTAAAAATATCCTGATTTAATTAGTGCCCGCAGTTAATTATCTACTTAATTATTAACTAATAGGTACTTACATGATATGCAGTGGTAATAGTATAAAATATCACTAATACAGCAATAGTTAACAAAAGGTGGAGGTGAACTGATCTCATGTCGGCCGCTTTCAATCACCGTATTGAGTCCCCATGACTGTGAACTTGCTTTTTATACGAGGGCGTGGCTTCATTGGATCGAGGTGGAAAATCATTGCTTGTAATGGTAGGTAATGTAACAAGTGTTTAACTAGAGTTCTGTACCTATTCGTATTTGTGTTGTGGTAAGTCCCTACCTATGCTTAATACATTTTTTATGATAGGAATCTAAGTACCTCTACCTACCTACTAAGGCGATCGACTAAAGATTTATAAGGATCTTCGGAAGGAATTAAAATAAACTTCTAGCTAAGTGTATTAATGGCATCACTTGCCAACAACGGATATCCTCGAAGTTTATATATCGTTTGAAGGCACATCTACTACAAATTACCTAAGCAAAGTACCATTTATAATGTATTTACTAATTATAGAGATCAGGGAATAGAACCATCAGTGTGTGGGACGGCTCACACTTGACCACTTTTCAACATATTTAAATAGGTAGGTTACCTACCTACCTACATTAGTTTATTGTCATTCTGTTGATAATGTCGAAACGTGTATGTATGTAGGTACTTACATTTCTTTAGATAAAACACGTTCAGGTTATTAAATATAGGTTAACAGTTCTGTTATCGACTGTACCCGTCCTGTAAAACTGCTGTATGTCATACAGTACAGCACCCTTCATGATACGTGCATACTAAAGTGGCCTTGTCGATTCAGATGTACGTTCCGCATGGAAGCACCAGCACAATACACCGGTGATCGCCACATATTGCTTCTGATTGAGGATGACTCTTACTTATGTTTGGATTGTAACTATATAAAGTTCTATGGAGATTATTTAGCGTAGGCGTTTTTGGATGGATATATCCACGCGCCGTTAGCTATAATATATATAGCATAATATTTAAGAAGGTATACTTACCTAAGTTTTGCTACTTATACACTTTTTAACAACGATAAATGCTGTCCTAAATTTAATACGTGAAACACGTAAACCTGAAAACGCCGTTCAAATACCTATGTTGAATCTAAAATCTCAATTGAAGGAATAATTCGAATTCTTATATATCTAACTACCTAATTACTTACCTAAATAATAATATATTTGGGCGATTTAGTGATATGAGTTTATACAGCCATTTGCAACAGATTGGATGACTCATGAGCGTGTACCTGACATCCAGAAGGTATAGGATGGGTAAGAAAACTACAACCTATCCATAGTGAGGTCACATCGACGGATCCACGGAATCGACTGTTTACGAGGATTATCTACATTTATTAGTAGTGGGTCGAGGCGCTGTCCTTGCTTAAGCCAGACACACTGACACGCCAGAACGGGCGTATACATTACAATGATGCAGGCCTTCATACAATACTCTTACTTTTTAAAAGAGCAACCATAGAATATCTTCCCCATTCTTTTCGATAGGAACAGCATTCCGAAAGAGTGGTAAAGTTGTAGCTTAGCTTTTTGTAAATTCATAAGTACTGTACTTAATGGTTTACATGAATAAAAATTATTCCGATTGTGATAATATCAATGGAGCCAACACTGCTCTAGTGCATCAAGACATGCTATCATACAAGTGTGTAACTGGCTTTACATGTGACTTAGCTTTAACAGACCTGTGGTACTAAGTTATGCAGAAATTGATTATTATAGATCTTTTTGAAGGAATTGACAGGTAATGAAAGCTGGCAGCCCACAAAATGAACTGCCGAGCAGGACAACCTAACCAGTCCTATAGGAATAAAAGTCTAGTTTTTTAAGTACTAGATTAATATTATAATTTTCCAATTATTTTTTTGTTGCACCAAAACCTGAGAAACCCATAATCTGAGCTAGTTCAGACTGAGCTGGGGTATCTTCATCAGGTTCTTCTGATTCCATTACTTTACGTTTCTTGTCTCGGCGCTTTTCACGGCGCAGCTCTTTCACCCTGGCTTCTTCTTCAGCTGCTTCTCGTAGGCGTGTGTCCAATTCATATTCTCGTTTCTTCTCTTCTAATTTACGTTTGTTAAGTGTGAAGCGGGCTTTTACCTGGAAGTAATTAATGGAAACATGGGATATCTGTTGTAGAGCTGGTAAGAGGAATATAGTGTGCCATTAAATTCAGGAGATACTATTTCTATAATAATCTAATTTACAGATAATAATATTATCTCTAAATGAGATTAGAAACTAAATTATGGATCAACAATATGATTGGTTTCCCTTAGATAGTTTCATACATTTTCTCTATTATCTCTCTCTAGATATTTATAGAGGGATTTATTGTCTAGAGATTTATTATCTAGAGAGAGATAATAGAGGAAATGTATCAAACTATCTAAAGGAAACCAATCATGATTGATTTTGGTCTAGGATAATATATGTAATCATGTAAAATACCACTGAGACAGAGTAAATAAGTATTATCTACATTATTCTGATTTATAAACAACTTACTTGATCTAATGAGCTCCTCTCTATTTTCATGGACATTCCAAGATTCCTCTGGTGCTTCTTGCCATTGATGTGGTCCAAAAAGTTAATAGAATCTTTGACAACACAATCACAGACATTGCAATAGTAGCCCCCCGACTGTGAGGTTGGAGTATTTTTTGTGATCACAACACTCTTTCCTAGTTTAGAGTCTAAGTCAACCTTGTAATCTCGCTGTTTTAGCAACTCTCTTTTGACCGGTGGTGCTGTAACAAACGAAATGTTCATGTGTGATTTTCATTATATTTCTAAGGATTTAGGTAAGACTTGATATATAGTACGTCTTTTTTACAAACCTTTTTTCTTTGCTCTTTCTTCTTCTTCTAATTCTGCTTTTAATCTGTCTGCAGCGATTCTTTCGAACTCATCTTTGTCCCACTTTCTACGGTGATCATCTGGTCTCATACTATTATTACTCATGGTGGTGGCGAAGAATTACACTTGACGAGAAAAACTCAGAACATTAATATAGCTTGTGATTTTTGGTACTTTTGTACGATATCTAGTTTACCTAGTTGTTATATTTCGTCGTTAAAATAATTATTCCACAACGCATTCAATTTACTTTATGATGACAGTGACACTGACACACACAAAACCAGTGTTGCCAGATGTGATTTTCTAGTTTTACCCAAATTTGAAATTATTTTTCTCCAAAATGATACAATTTGCTTGAGTTTTACCCATAGGCAAAAAGTTAATGATATCGGTTAATTAACCTAATGGATGATTCGATTTTATTAGCTTTTTACCTTTTTCTTATTTTTTCCTTGAAATACAGTTCTAATTTCCAAACTGAAACAGCAGAATAACCTAACAAACAAAATAGCATAATGAACGAACAATGAATAATAGAATATGTTCATTTTAAATAGAATGTAACGACCAAGTGAACTGTTTTAAACGGTTGCGTTTGTTCAATGCACTCAAATACATAAATACAAATATTCAGTTACGGCCTACGGTTATACTCTGAAATTTTTAAAAAATCTCCATGATTTTGATTTCTCCAAATTTTTCTCCAAGTATTTAATTTCTCGAAAATTTATCCAAGAGCCAAATTTTTACCCAGAATTGCGAAAAAATACCTAATCTGGGAACACTGCACAAAACAGAATCACAGGCCAATAGGAGAACAAGTTCACAGAATGAGTGAGCGAGTGCGTAAATAAATCAATGAGGTTTTGAAATAAAGGAGGAGGATACACAGGCAGAAAAAAACTTCCTCTGAAAAGAAAAACATTTTTTCGATTACCTTCGAAGGTTTTGAAAATATTAGCTATAAAATATAGTGACCTAGGTACCACAATGAGGTTACCTTAATGCATATACCATATACTTATTAGAATATTCAGAAAACACACGGTGTGCGCTCAAAGTGAAGTCTAAAAAAGCACTGGTCTAGCATGTTGTTTAAATGGCAGACCAGTGTTTTTTAAGCTGCACTTTTAGCGTACGCCGTATGATTTCTGCAAAGAGTATTATAATATAGGGGTGGTTCTACCTATTCTAACAAGTTATGTGGCGTAGCCAGGTCACCACCTCGATGTCACCTCCTCACACTCATAACACGTCAATGTTATGAGGTTTATTTAAAATCAATACAACAATATTTTTAATAATTTCAAACTCATGTTATGCACGAAGTTTATTATAGTACCTACCTATCCACTTACTTACCTTAGGTCAGTACCGCTAACACGTAATATGTCGTGATTACACGTGACGCGTAATATGGTGAGATAGTGACAGGCGTGTGCTCGGTAGGTGTAAACAGTACCTCAAGCACAATACGTTTTACGTACCGTTCGGGTAAAGTAACGGCTTCCATCCTCACACCACAAATTTCATAAATAAGTATGACAGTGACAGCATGTTTTCTCGATGACGGTACGATTCCATTAGAAGTTCCTGCTTACCCTATAGTACTTGGTACGTATAAACCTTGTTTACTCGGCCGAGCAATCGAGTGAGAGTATTGTCTCGCGGTTATACTCGTTTCGTGTAATCAGGGTATTTGGGTACTAAACACAGGTAAGTGATACTTAGGAACTGAGTAGGTACTATAAAAAGCATGGAGTAATTATTGAATGATGAGGCAACTTCATTGATATTTAGAAGCGTATGCTTAATGTGACTTAAGCCGTTTAAGTCACACGTAATTACATCAGATATGAAATGAAAAATTTGATCTGGAATTTTGGTAATAAAATCTAATAATTCTCATGGAGATGGATGGGTTTACGCAATGCGATTTGGGACCACAATTCTGATGAAGTTACATCTCGAGCGCCCGCCCCGCGCCGTGACACATGGCATGGCCATAACATAGTGACGAGAAATATCTTCATTTTGCCCTTTTTTTGCTTGCGAGATAGCACTTATCTGTCATAGTCTTTGTTTTTGTCTATGTCATATAGTTCCCGCTACTATGTTTTCAAGTTACGTAATTAAGATTTTGTCTTACTTTAGTATAATAAAATGACTCGAAGAGTTGCTTGTAGTTAAGTGAAGGTCGAGTTCACTTCCGGGGGGATCGACATCGATAATTTCGGGGGGGGGGGGGGGGGGGGGTGGTTAAATTATTACCCCCCCACCCCCCCTGCTTACGGCCTTGAGTTGTTAGTTGTAAGAACCTAGTAGATATATTTTCATTTCAGGCTGGTAGCAAGATCAATCAACTTGAGATTAGCAGCGCACTAATTATTATTAGTAGATAGAAAATAAATTGATTGACAGATATACCTACCCCAAACATACGATGCGAAAAAAAAGGGAAAAAACTACCCTTCGTGTAGTGCTTGCCTACGACGAATTATGAAACAGGGTTGTCCGCCTCTAATCAGAAAATAATCGACCACAAAGGAATGTCACCACCACAAACATTTTCGAAGTTTCAACAACTCTACTAGGTAGGTTTCTTTTTTATAAAATAATACCTAGCTAGACTGTTGTCGGGGCTATATTTATCCGTCGCTTTCAATGTAAATTGCAACGGGTTCGGGAGGGAACGAACACGGCTGGCATGGCAGGTCAGCCGCCGATTCGAACGCTTCGCTGTGTCAAAAGTGTGATAAATTAACTTCACCAAAAGAATTGTAACAATTTTCCTTTCACCGCATCCCTGTCATTGAGGCTAAACTGTTCCTTTTTACCCGACTGCGCCAGAGGGAGGGTTATGTTTTTATTTTCCTTCTTTTTTGAGCACGAAAGACGAACATTAAAGCTATGAATTTGTGACCGGGGTCCAGCTTCCAGTACAATGTGTTGGATATAGACGTTATTTATTACCTGCCATTTATTGTACCATTTTTGGGCGATACCTTTGTAGATTGGCATATTGGAAGCAAATTGAAGTTTTCAATAATGGCGACCACGTAAATCTTTCCAACAGTCCAACTTCCAATAGTTTTTAAGTGCAAGTGGTAGTAGGTATGGGTTGTCCTTCGGAGTATCGATAAGATCCTATTATGGATAAAGTAAGGCCATAGTCCTCCACACTGGCCCAGTGCGGGTTGGCGGACTTATCATGTCTTTCGAAGGGTTCTCTCAGACATGCAGGTTTCCCAACGATGTTTTCCTTCACCTTTTAGCAAGTGATAATCATGGTTGAAAATAAGATTCGCACATGAATTCCAGTAATCCCAGAGGTAAGTGCCGGGGTTTGAACCTGTGTTCCTCGTTACCGAACCAAGCGCTCTACCAACCTGGCTGTCACTGCTTTGCAGATATATGATCTGTTGCTTGATAATTAAGGCTTCACGACGAAAACAAAAAATAATCGCAGTGGAAATCATACTCAATAATATTTATCATGAAATAGTGATGTCTAAATACCAATAAGTAAATGAACTTCAAAACATACGTTAAAAATGCACTCTCTACATTTATTATTATCATCATTAATCAAAGTCCCCAAGCGCATCTGTATGTCATGCTGTTCGGGCTAATCTATTCTCAGAAACTACTGAATAGAAAGCCAAAGGATGTTGCCAAAAGGAGATGCCACATACAGATATTGTATGGGATATCTGTCAAAAGTGACAGTTACTATGCGGTTGCTGTTCGATTATGAATCGATTGTGTTAGCAGACTTGGGGCCCTGTTCGGCTTGATTTCATGCTGTACCATCAGTCGGGAAATATAGTTAAACATAGGCTTAGGTACTCACTGCATCTTGTGCCCTAGTGCAAGATAAAGTAGATATACCTATATAACACGAGAATTCGCTCGTTTGCATCGTACTGAGGATTATGCTCGTGGTGGTTTCTACATGATAAATCACTGCGCAGCGCCACCACCCGCTAATGAACGTTGGTTTCAGGAATATTAATAACTGAACACCTGAATGTGTGCTGATAATATTAAATACACTGATTTATGAAAATATGGTGATTGTGAATATACTTAATTAGTTACCAATAAATCAATAAATATCGCCAGACGAACACACCAACTATACGGTGCCACCTTAAAAAAATACTTGTATTATTGATACCGTACAGTGGACCGGGGGGCGAACTCAGTATACTCGTATAATACTTATAAGAACATTAAACATCCATGACTCGGGTACAAACATTCGTGTTCATCACACAAAGTTTGTCCCTACCAAGATTCGAACCCGGGGCCCTCAGCGTAGAAGGCAGGGTCACTACCAACTGAGCTGATCAGGTCGTCAATCAATATATTTTTTAAGACTTTCAATATTTTTTTACGTAAATCTGAGATCTAAATATAGCGTATAGGAAATATATGGCACCGAAAGCTATAGCGTGTGGCTAGTTTCATTTAAACTAGCCACACGTACCTATAGGACATAGTTACCTACGAACTGAAAATATAACACATGTATACAAAAAATATTATGAATTATAGACATAATAATGTTACTTACGTGAAATTCCGCCAACCGCTACGAAACGTAATTCACTATCACATTCCGATAAAACATATTGAAAAAGAATGCAGTAGATGGACTAAGCTAAAGGTTTCTTCATTAGAGAACCCTTGTCCAACCATGTGTTCTACCTTATCCGTGCTAATAAGTATCTCAGAATAAGAATATTTTGTATTCATGTAGACCATTATGTACAGTACTTATGAATCGTCAAAAGTTACAAAATGCTAAGCTATTATTTTACCACCTGTTCGGAATGCCGTTTCTATGGAGAAGAACGGGCAAGAAACTCCATGGTTGCTCTTTTTTTTTTTTAATCTTTTAAATTTTTAAGCAGTACATTGTTATAAGTATGTGAGAATAATGTAGGAAGAAGGCTTATTATAGAATTCTAGGTTTCAATCACGAGTTAAATAACATACCACTAGGTACTATGGAATGTAAAGCCGTGTACGCACTTTCGAACAAATAAGTTTGCATGTCTGTGTCTCGTGTCTACCATTAAATGAAGTACATCGGTTCGTGATCGAAAATGCGTACAGTTTTATTTATTTACACTGTGATTTTAACAAAATCGTAAAATAAAATAAACATTTTTTTTAATAAAAAACAAAAGGAAATCGTCAGAAATGGCGTCGATGGGGTAGGCGTTTTAATTACGGCCCGGGCTCATTTGAATTTCGAAAGAAAAATAATGAATTATACGGAACAAAAGTACGAGCGGGTTTATTTGTAATTTTTAAAAGGGAAGGATTATTTTTGTTAATCTATCCACACAGTGAATCAGAAGCCTTGTACCTGTGCTACTTAAGCGCATATGTGAAGTCAGAATTTGGATAAGTAAATTAAAAAACAAATATTTACCTATTGTAAAAAATAACAATTGTCACTTTTTGGGAACAATTAACATACATACAATATTGGAAATCTTACTTCACATAGTTTTTACAAATGCGCTATAGAAGCCCAGTTCCAGGCTTACCATACCCTTTTTTAATGACTTTGTATAGCTACTGCAACTGTGGAAATTTTAATAATGCTGTCTGTAATATATGTAGGAAATCAAAAGAAATCAAAAGAGAAAAATACAGGTAGACCCAACGCAAGGAGCGAAGAACATTATTTTAATCAGGGATTAATTTAGGTGAACATAGACAGCTGTCTATGTTCATTCATGTTCATGTGAATACTAGTACAGCTGTACTAGTATTCACTGTGTTACAACTTCCATTGTTTTCCAGGCAGCATTTACTACATAGCTGTTGCAAAAGTGGTTACAATAGTGAGTAAACTCATGCAGATGTGTGGGTGTGTGCGTGTGTTGTGTGCTGTATGTGTTAATGAAAAAAGTATGCAGCAGTAGGTAATTTTATGATCTTTGTTGTAACACACACAGCATAGATACTGATCCCTGCACAAAGACAGTCATGTTAATACGTTTGTCCATTTTACTTATTTCAGCTATCGAGCATAGAACAAGAAAGGCAGTGGCATTGGCGACATTATTCAGCTTATTTCCCAGCGGCTTCCGTTCATCTTCAGCCCTTCGTACGTGAGGGTATTGTTTGCCTAAAATGATTTCGGAGCCAGCAATATGGATGGACATTGCAGAATTACGGAGGAATATGTGCACCTTTTAATATCTATAAATTTGACTCTCCTAAGTTTTCTTGATCTGTGCAGGTATCATTCGGATCACCTCTAGTCTATTTTCTATGGCTGGATTATACGTAACGAGTGATATGGCGTTTATAATGTAGGTACCATTAATATCTCAAAGATGATATTTATATATATCAATAAAATGTATGATAAACTACAAAGGTGCTCAACGTATTTGTATAGGTTTGCCAATAATCTGGTGAAACACAGTAAGTACCTATTCAAATAGAAACGAATTTATTAGTTATTTCAGGTAAGTGGGTACCTATTTATTATCAACGATCCATGTCGAGTCTTAGTAATCTAGTTGTTATACGAATCATCTATTCCTCACTGAAAAATAGGATCATGACATTGATAAATGAAGAACATCCATTTGTGAAAGTGCTGGTACATTCAATAGGACATTTTCATAAATTAGATACCTACCTAATGTAAGACAGGTACAACTTACAAATAGGTAGGCACTAATATATTTCTCTAGCGTTCTTTACAATGAGTGATATTATATAACAACCTACTTAGGTATCTCCCTGTTCAATTGTTTGCCAAGAACATCAGCTGCATAGAGCTTAGTTGTGTTTTCTTTTCCTTACCTACTTCTAGCTATACCTACAACTAAATATCTGGAATTTTGTGATTCTCTGCGGGGTGTTTCCATTTATTCTATGAGGCGGTGGTTGCGAGGTGTGAGCTAGAGTTATTGTTTGTTCGGCGCCGCAAGAGGCCGCTGCCTGGCTCTGCAGAGCGCAGCGTAGGTACCAAATAGCATTATGTGTGGTCGACGTTCGGCCTCTGATTGTTCTACCTAAGCCTGTCCATCTGTAAGCACTTGTATCTACTGTGTATCTACTGTTACAATGTAAATTATATCTGAGACGCTAAATAAATAATTATATCTACAGTCACCTACCTATTTAAAGGCGATTGAGCGATACTTTAGCGCAGATATTATAGGGATTTATTTCCCTTAATGATATCCTATTAGGTACGTGCTTATAGTGTACAAATCTTTGAAATGGCTGCATGGATCTAGGACGTAGTCTAAGTACTTAGTTCGAAAATATGTAAGTGTTTCCACCATTTGTAATTTGTGATAAAACTTACTATCTATTTGTTATTTCCATTTTTAAGAACTTACCTACTTACTAAGAAACAACTCAACATTTACATAAATCCTTCGTGTAGCTTTAGTTCGTAATTTTTTTCATAGTGTAATCTTATAAAAACCCTACTACTCAAAACATGAAGGGAAGCTTATAGGGGATTTATGTTCGCATTCATATAATATTAACGTTGGTTCTATGAATTTGGTTTGATAAGCCAGGACATGTTACATTAATCTGGGCATATATAATGTAGTTAGGTGGGTAAATCTTTTCGGGAAAGAAGAGTTTCATTTATTTTGTTATATGCAATAATATATAATACATTAGTAGCTACCCAGATTGAAGTCAAATGAATATCAACTCTACTGGTGGTAGGCTTCGGCCGTGGTTAGTCACCACCCACTGAACAAAGCCATGTCGCCAAGCGGCCTAGCCGTGTTCCGGCATGATGTTCGGTGTTGCCATTCATGGATGGCGGGTCAGATCAGTTGCGCTGCATGTGCCTAGTGAATGTAGCGTCTCGATCTACTGCCGCCTTCCTACCTAGGCAAGTATGCTCCATCGTAGATCTCATCGTCACTTACCATCAGGTGAGATCGAGATCAAATACTTGCCTATAATGTAATAAAACAAAAAAAAAAAAAATATAAAACATTAAGTCATCTATGGTATTCCCGAAGAGTAATTATACCTATACTTAGAGTTAGTCCTTTTTGGACCTGCTACTCAAGCCGACCGTTCCTACATTGTTCACATTAAGAATGTACTTCTCAAAAATGTAAAATATCTTTTTAAAGAGCAACCATGAAATTTCTTGCCCGTTCTCCTCCATAGGAACGGCATTCAGAAGAGTTGTTAGTTTGGCATTTTGTAAAAAAAATACGATTCCTAAGTGCTGTACTTAATAGTTTACATAAATAAAAAAATATTCTGATTCTGAGTACGAGGAGCAAAGCGGGTACAAGGAAGGCCACTGTTTTATATATAGGTCCTTACAGTGGACATGCGTTACTACCGTAGTACTAAGTACCTGCATTAAGTGTAATAAGTACAATTAATAAAAAAACTACCAGTTAGCTATTTCCCCTATGAGAAAACCAAACGTGAGGGATTACGTAGTTACAAATAGCACAGCGTGGAAACACCCGCGTGGAGCTCTCGGTAATTTTTCACTGGAGTGTCAAATGTTAGTAAAAGATATTGAAAACAATTTGAGCGATATCTCGCCCCGCGGACGTGTTCCGAACAGGAACGCTTTAACGGGAAACGTCATAAGTCATTGGGGAAATGTGAAAACGTATCATTTATTTGATCACCTACCTAGTAGGTAAAAAATGAGAGAATGTTAGTATCTCTGAGTAGGTAGTACTAGATAGTAGTTTGAAAATCTATTGCAAGCTTATATCCTTCACTGAATTCTACAAGGAAAACGTTTTTAAATAGGCACGAACGACATAACTAAGTATCAGTATTGATTTATTATATTAACGCAAATACTACACGTAGACATAAAACTTATTTAGAGATTTTATCGCGTTTATTTTATTTTTTACGTTCCCGACGGGAACGTACATTATTCGGGAACGTAAAAACATAAAATAAACGCGATAAACTTGTAAAATAACTTTTATTTCAATAAGTATCTATATACTTATCAGGTAGCTCAAGCTCGCTTTCCTTAGGTAATTATTTATATTATATTTCCTTATGTAAACTGATTTTCATAGAACAAAGTCAACGCACAATTGGGTTGAGATAACATGGGATCATCAACCGGGGCCGAGACCGAGAGGGAAAGTCTTGTTTATTCATGTGGTTGCTGTGTTTAATTTATCCTTTTAGAAAACCACAATATTTAATGTTGGCCTTATTAAATTTTTAATTTAAGTTTAAGTTCTCAGACTGGGCTTTAAAATGTTTGCGGTAAAACGAGATTAATAAAAAAAAAAGTTAAATCAATGTACAATTGCCAAGCAGCTTTGGAAAAGTTATAAAGATAGGCGTGGAATAGATCATTATATAAGTCAAACAGTTCTGTAGTTCCTACGACCAGTATGAACGAAGGCGTTTGCTCGGTACTGGGACACAGATTTTTATAAATTTCCTTAATTAATTTACTGATATATATGAGAGTTTAGAGACATGTTTTGTGTTTATTAGTGTAGTATATAATGTAGTATATAAGGAGTAACAATAATAGTGTAAAATATTTGAAGAGGGCCAACAGTAGGTTATAAATATAACATTTCCAAAACATATATCAATATATTTGAAATTATTAAAAATACTGAGCGTTTCCGATTTTAGCATACGGCCAAACGTTACTGGTTCGCATAATTTAAAAAAAAACAAACATCATTTACACAATCTTATCCACATCCATATAACTTACTCATCCATATTCATCTGTTATAATATTTTATACTATTTTTGTTACACCTTACATAAGGCATCCTAGCGGTGCCCGAGTAACTGCGTAACTCCACGAGACTCAGGCGCATGCCACGGGATAGCTGTAAGCCAGATGACAGACTTTTTCTTAACTTTTATTAGGGTTCCGTAGTCAAACAAAAAACTACTGACCCGAAACACATTTAACCGATTTCCTTATCTATTGGAATGGTTAATGATATACGCCCTTATGCTCGATACTCGAGATGAACACCTAGTTCACGTAGTTGTCTATAACACATACATTGTATACACTGTGTGAGATTTCATTTTCAGCAACACGCGAGCCCATCTCCAAGCCTTTCACGGCTTCAGTAATAAATAATGGAACGTCTGACAAATAAGACACCCTAGATGAGAAGTGCTTACGCCTCTGTTTTTAAACAACACACGCTTATATTACGTATAAGCATACCGACATAACAATACTATTCATCTAAAAATATATTGAATAGACCTAAAATAATGTTAATTACATTTTAATAGCTCTGCTCATATATTTACTCCGTATTTATTTTGATATCATGTCGCTACATCGATGCTTAACCCTAAAAATAGCCATTATTTATTTATCGTGAAAAATTAAAACTCGAACTAACTTCGTAGTGATAAAAGTAGGTCAAATTAATGATTAATTAGAACAGCGCGATTTATACCAAAGAAGGATTGGAACGTTAATATTTTAACCTGAATCTCACCTGCCAGAAAAGATTTACCGTTTTCCCATTCGTGAAAATGGAGCGACGTTTTTCCCCTTTTATTTTTTAATTACCTTATAAAACGTTATTAAAATGATGTATACCATGATACTTTCAAATAAACAACGACCTTTGGTTCGTATTCTGTTTTCTCCATTTGGGAGCCGTATAATAAAATTGTGGTGAATCTAGGTACGAAATATTTATTTAAATTAGTAAATCACATACCTACTCATATCTCAACCAAAAATATGTAAATAAAGTGTAAGACAGGCATTGAAGTACAGGTATATATACTATACAAGAGATTTAAAGCGGAATTAAAATAACAAGGGCACCATACAGAATTGGATTACAAGCAAATATTTATATAAATAAAATATTATTATTGTAGGGTCGTAAAAAGATGTTGCACCGCCCCGAAGCATTTAAAAAAGTACGATAGCTTCATGGAGAATTGGATAGGTGACCCCACTTAGGCAAACATGATAAATGAAAAAAGAACTAAGGTAAATGTCAGTTAACGCACAAAGGCTCGTTAGTCGACCCGGACCGCTATCAACTGGAACCGCGGACCCTGTAGATAGCCTTTAGAGTCGACTAAAGAGGCCAAATCTATCTTCATCCATCTATCGCCTCGATTCTTTTTGTAGTACTACCCAAATACTAAACCTGTATATTTTTTACCAAATTTGTTCATGTTGTCGTAATGAACTCTGCACCACAGCTCACAGTAAACACTTCATGATAAGATCTGTGCATCTCCATATAAAATTCACCGTAATTGTAACTGTGTCCATGTGGACAATAATCTGTGCAAAATTCTCTATATACATAAGGTTCTTTTGGCTTCTTCTTCTCTATGGCGTCTCCTCGTCATCGTTCATTTTAAACGAATTCATTTTAAAAGAATTAAATAATAATTGTATACATCAAAGAAGTTTATAATTTCACCCCAGGGCCTTTGGTATATTTACCACCATGTTGATCAATAATTAATGACGAGACAAACAGCGTACACGGTCAGCGGTTGTAGCGACGTCTCGGGTCGTGTAGTGTAGAGTTTGCCATCCCGCCGGCGCCGGACACCCTCGCCTTGAATATTTCACTCAACAAGTCAAGCTCCGTAACGATCTAAGTTTGTTCTTGTTAAGTTTGGAATTAATCACGCGTGTTTGATTTTTTATTATTTGTTTACTAATTGGTTTGGTTATAAATAAGTGGAGCGATAAAGACCAGTTTAATTTGAAAAACTTAATGCAGGATAATCTTCTTCTTAAATATTTTATATAGGTATATTGAATAGGTATAGAATTTTCGTTAAAATTACTTCGTACAATTCGGTTCAGTAATACTGTGTACAGAATCTGTAACGACAATCTCATATTCCACGAGTGCGTGCGAAAGTGATTTGTAAAATTTCAATTCACTTTCGGACTCACGCGTGAGAAATTATATTTTACCTGAGCACTACTGCATATATTTTGCGTTGTTGCGGTTGCGGTTATCATAGCTTCGTATTTTTTATAATTTTGTGAGGCCTGTAATTTAATATGCTTACATACAATTTAAGGACAATTTATTGCTATGATATTATGTATTCACATAATAAAACACTATGCATCGTATAGGATATTTATGTATTTATCTTGTAAGTACTTTCTTCAAACAGATAAATATGGCCCAAAAAGATGTCATCGTGTCAGCTGTTTTCCGTTTTTTAATCACTGTATTTTAAAACTATAAATCAATTCAATTTTGCCAATCGCAAGTTGTTAACATTGATATAAAACTGTAGTTGAGATTGAAAACTTAGTGTATACACTGAAGTTTTATTCGTCATCTTTCTGTGGACGAAGTGGAAAACAAGGCAATCATAACTTTGTGACAGAACGGGGAAACTTTTGTTCGCGACTGTAGCAAATTGGCGACATTGTGTTAGGTACGAGCAACGAATTCACGTTGGGCCCAATGAAAGTATGGCGCTGGGTTGGAGTACAGGCCACATATTTCACCATCCATTATGACAAATCATAGCTGTAACTTACCCATAAACCTATTTACAAGGAAAGTAATGTTTGGCACAATACTATCTACGCAAACTAAAAACTTCCCTGTAGCTATAAATTCATAATTTGTAACAGTTAAGAAAAACTAGTTTGTATATTAAGTAGTTGAGTAGACCATTAAAACAGATCTACTTCGGCTGAACACTCAAACGCTACATAAACATTTGAGTCCTACTTAAGGATGTAAGATGTATTTACTATGATTTTTTTGTATAAAAAAATCACATCAAAGCAGCTCTCCAAGTTGTGATGCGTCTTGGTATTTGGCATTTATCGTAAAGATATAGTTTTCCACAATATATTTCGTATTCAACCAATTTATCAAAGGTATTGACTTAATCATAAAGTGATAGATGAACAAATAATATTTTTCTTTAAGTAAAATATCAACTTGACATTGATAAATATGGAACACATGACGCCTAATGTACGAGCTTTCAATTGGAAATTTCCATAAATTATAGGACCAATTACAGATTTTAGGGCTAAAACTTTTTTTCTGTAACGAATACTATGAGTAACGAATTGTATTTGGTTATAATACTATTCACGGAATCTCATTCATGAAGTTTAGAATCCTGAAATTTTGCAGGTTTTTATGGGCAGAGAATTGACAACAATGTTCTTTTGTTTTCATTTAACCCCTGAGTGCGTTTTACCATTGGGTACTGTACCCATGACGAACGCCTAAAGCACATTTTGGAAAAGCGCTTTTAAATCAACTCACTTTCCGTATAAGCGTTCACAGACCGTCGCGCGTTTTCGGTTTCACGCCTGTCGTGGGGACGCGGTCTTAAGGTTGAAGGTTGTATATAATGAAATGCGTCATACATCGCGAGTGAATTGCTTTATTTGAAACGATCACTAGTCCTTATGCGATTGTTTACTCTATGACTAAACTAAATTTCACACAATTAAAATGATTGCTTACTCATATATTACGACCGTTTGAAGGACGATAATACATCACACAGTTTCACTTGTGTACTAACATAACACAATCCGACACGATTGTAAAGTATAGGATTGTTAGCTCGATATTTTGCCATTCCGGTCAGAACAGTTTGTTAAATCTGGTAATAAATCGTAAATAGTTTGAACATTTTGTTTCTGTTAGTGCGGCGGCACTGTAACGTTTGGGCGTTAGCGGGGTGGGGGCAGGGGGGAATTATTTGCGGGCTGAAGGGGAGACGGTGCGTCTATATATCGCGAGCTTTGTTATGGACCATTACCGGCGCATTACTCTGTTCATATGAAAATTACCAACGATACAATTTCCACAATAGGATCGTGAAAATGCCTCCTAATACGCGTTGTCTCCGGATATAGGTGCTCCTATTTGTACTCTTGATAGGAGAGTTCACCTCCAGGTCAATGTACGCGATATTACTTTGGATTCATGATGTTTTTCAACAAGATTTAACGTTTCTTACATTTATTACGTAGCACACAAAGATACGAAGACTCCTTCGCAAACTAATTTTTCAATACACGCTTTAGCGCAATTACGAAAACCAACAATTACTTGCAACTATATGAGTGTTTTACTGCATGGATGTCTTTGCCAATCATGCCGTACCTCAGCAAAATTTGCTAGACATGAGTGTTATAGGACGTTACAAACAACATTATTATTACTTAAAGGAATTTACAGCATCTCCGGAGCTAAGATAATGCCGGCGGCCACTATGCAAATAGTTGGGCGGTGTAATTGCAAGTATAAAATATCAATTTGGCGGTCTGTCGTCACCTGGGACCCGTGGATTAAGGACGGCGCGTTTCCTGTTAATATGCAAATGAGGCTTCCACCTCAGGAGTTGCTCTGAGTGTGTTTTGTGACAAAATTTTACGAGTTTATATCATAATGACTACTATGTTGTGCGCCTGATTTTGTTCGAGCACTTAGTGGACCTACGCTTGTTAGACTAATCGCGTGAAACCAATAATTCTGTATTACTATTCGATTGATTTGTATTTTTAGGCTTTGGCATTTTCGTGTCAAGCGGTTCTGTTGTGTTAGATTACTAATATTTTTAAGGTCTCATAAAAGTGTACAATATTTAAGGGATTAACAAGTAAGTAGATCTTGCCGATCACGTTTATGTATAAAATATAAATGATAAAGCTGTTTATGTCTTAATACTAAGAAGCTCGCTACATGATTGATACTCCTTGAATAATCTGAGAATATAATTTTTGTACTGTTTTTTTATTAGACTATTTTTGTTAGTCCTAAAACTGGTATCAATACTATCATATTATTCATGACAAACCATAAGCTATGCAATTTACGTCACCCCGTTGAAATAGGTCCAGTAGTTTTGCACAGATACTTGAACAAACATACAATGCTACAAAGCATTCTGAAAACATTCGTTTTGGGTATAGTGGGAAAACGACCAAATGGCCACAATTGCACATTTTTTTAATATCTTTAATGAACAGAAACGGACGGGCTACAGTTTTATAATAGTGGGTACCTAATGCAACAGAGTCTTGCTTGAGTCATGAAAAGGTACACAACTACGGATTCTGTACATTGAAGCTTCTGTGTTTTAACGTCATTTTTATGGGCTCTGAGATGCGTTGTTAAAGTAACGCGTTTATCAACATACAAAGTCAACTTTTCACTATAAACTGTTAGCAAGCGGTCTATTGTACGGCGGATTATGTTGTGATTACTTACAACACATCATTTACATTATATTTTTACAGCTTCATAAAATTACGGTCGCTTCTTAAACTTTGTTGTTAAAAGCTTCTTTAAGTTGTGCTAACATTTTATCCACAGATCCACCTGCTTTTAATAATGTAATTACTTATTAGGTGAAAATGTTTCGTCTGAATGGGAAAGTAAAATTAAATTAATATTTTAAATCTTCGTCATCGTTATATGCATTTGTTTTATTTCACCCGACGAACACACGTTCTGGGAAGTCCGAAACTAAGGAACCGTTATATAGCAGTACCATACAATGGGCTAAGCACGATCTCGGTACTTTATATAGATATTAAACATCCATGACTTGGGTATAAAAATTCGTGCTAATCACGCAATTTTTATGCCGGCCGGGATTGGAACCATTGGTATCTACAAGAAAGCTGAGTTACTACCAACTGTGCTTATTGGTCGTCATCAACAAAGGCAGGTTAACTAGTTATTAAAATTACGATAAAATACATAACAATGTTAAAAACATAGCATGGTATATGGTTAGGTATGTAGGTAGGTACCTACAATGCATAAATCTCACCAACCACATTGGGCCCTCGTGGTGACCTACGGTAGTCTCTCCGGGATATATTTACCTAAACAGTACCTAATAATTTGCGAGAACATCCAAGTAAAGTCTGCATAACACGGATAAATATATATCTACTATAATATACGGTTTATAGCACAAAGCACATAGTTTTAACCGACACAATGAGGGTACCGAAGCGGTATTACAAATGTTCATTGGAACGCATACCGAACATTCTGGAAGATCCGATGTGCCAATACAAGTCGAATAAATCGAATTTGGCTCTCTGCGCGAGCCTGGAATCCACGTGGAATTAATTTTGATTATAGTAGCGAAGAAATGGTAGGGGATAGTGCAAGTCGTTTTTATTTTAATCTAAGAATATTTATTAGGTATAGTAAAAGACGTCAATTGCATAGTTGATGATATTATTATAATTGGTGAAGGAAGCTGGTGGCGATAACGATAACTAACAGGAAAACAAATAAGCGCAGTAAGCCGAGCGGTCTACATCTACAAACAAACTTTATCGATCAAAAACAATACGATTCGTGGCTCCCAAACTAGGTAGAATCTGTATGTCAGGAGACACCTTCCGCTTTAAGTACAGCTGTAGGCAAGAAGTACTAACTATTTAAAAATCGTGGGCTTAAATTGCGACATACCTAAGTCTCCCAGTTGTCCATTATTTGGGATTTGTTCTCCTCTCTTATACAGTTAAATATCTCGCAAATACTTATAACCCAGCAGAGCGCTGACATATTTATACTACTCTACTGTTATTAGGGCTGTACACAGTGCTAGTATTCTATTAGTTATTCTAGGGGTTTGAAGCATATATTTGCAGTCCGTGCTTCAGAGAGTACTTCAAACTGAGGACCGCTATTGTCATTCTTAAAATCTTTAGCAGTCTTTACAGGCAGAATGTAGAATGTAGAATCCTGAAAAAAGATATACTCCGTTTTTTACATTGGTTAAAAATGTTCATACTTCAAGGTAACTGGTCTCACTAGTTTGGTTTTTTAAGGCAGATGTCAATACAAAGACGAATGGGGAAAAGGCTAGCAAGAAGAAGTAAATATTTGCGGTGCTATATAGGTACCTATCCACTGTTACAGGTAAATCTTTTATACCGTTTATTTGTACTGTCCTTACCTGCGGTTCATAACGGGAGATCGTAGCATACCCTTATCCTTTATTTCCACAACAAGGTTAGGTAATGTGTATTAGAATTGTATGTTAGGTACGTAACTGAAACAACATTTGTTGTGTATTCAATGTCCTTCCGAGATATCGTAAAATATTCTTTTGTCAAAAACATTCCAAGGATTACGCGGGTGTTTATAACAGTGTAAAAATAACAATATCGCGGAACTCTTGGTAATTTTTTATCGGGTGTAAAATACCCGTAAAGAATATTGGAATTTGAGCGATATCATGGCTCCGCGGACGCATTCGGTAAATGACGGCTTTCGTGAGAAATGCGAATTTATTTCGGCTTTGGAGTTTTATTACACATATGTAGTAACTTAGCCTTTCTTGCACCTAGCCTTTATTTTTTTTTAATAACCGGTCTGTAAACGGAGCGATTGTACCTGCCTTTCAAGACCCAGTTAGTGTGTCTACCGGTAGTTTTATGGCTAGAACACATGCCAGAATGGTTCAGGCTTCTAAATGCCCGTAACAAACACTAGAATGACAACTGAGGCCACCAGCTTAATGAGACCTCCGAAACTCAGAAATACGTTGGACTCAGTTAGTTACACATACAAGGTGAAGCGTATAACAAAAATATTTCGTTGAGGCTATTTATTTTTTCCAAAGACTTATAAATAAATATTAAATACAATCCCGTTGAAATTACCAACAGAAGGTGCGGAACCGAGAGGTAGCTCGTTGTTTATTTACCTGATTGTTGTGTCCATTTTAACTCGGAACTTGTTGACCTAATTTCACTTTTAATTTAATATTATCGCTTTCTTTTTGTTAGGTACTTATGAGTCCACTAGCGTTGGCATTGTCACTTGTAAATAATTGTGATGTAATATGGTAATTTCAAGGTATATTAGTGTGAAATGCGGCGAGATTATTTATTGAGTGCTTATTATTATAGACAAGAATGTAATTGCCATTTGTTGTGTATAACTAGTAATGTATGTGTTTATTGGGGAGGGGCGCGGGGCGCGGGGCGGCGGTCAGCGCGTGCGACTGGCGGCGGCCTCCGCCCTCATTAATTCTCTCTCGGCCGAAACACAATTCGGCCGCGCTGTGTGAGAATGACAGCACTCGTTAGTTATCCACCGTTTGTTATGTTGTTATGACTCTGACACTATCTATTAACAGTTGATGGCGCATTTCCAGAGTTATGGCGAACCGTGTAACATACACGCCGCTCATAACGGTGCTAGGCCGACACAGCTTGCTCGTAACGAAAGCTGCGAGCCGCAATAAAACTAAACGTAAACTAAGTACAAACTGGGTGTTCGCGAACACGTTAAAGCTTAACGATGCTATCAGCTGGAAGTGTTATTTGAACCGTCTCAACTCGGAGATGCTGAGTGCAATGTAGACCCAAAGAGACTTCGTTCATTACTCTTCGCGTCGGGACGTTACAAGTATGTTTTAGTATTATGAATGTTCCCAGAATTAGCAGCGCTTATTTTATGTTCACCGTACATTGGGGCAAGGCCGATCCCACCCAGTAATACTCAAATCAGGATAAATCACAAAAATATTATTCCTAAATTTGTTCAGCAGGGTATCGCACCCACAAATACACAGGGCGGTGAGCTGAACGACTACTCTCAAATTATTACCTATACCTACACATCATACACAAGTACAATTTTAGAAAATAGTTTCAAAATGTATTACGAAGGTATTTTTTTAAAAGAAATACTTAATTGCTATATTGTCACATTTTATGGCCTCTACAAAAAGACTGGGATCGTTGTTCTTATCTCACCATACAAATATATTAAAGTGAATAAAATAATATGTAATTGTAAAGATAATTGCAGAAACAGTAGGTAATATAGACTTATGTTCCATGTATTTGTAGCTCACCTAAACGTAACGGGTACATAAGTAAGTACAGGCAAGTAAAGTGCGTTCAAAGTTTCCAAGTGTACAAGCAATTACAAAGGTTTCACCCATAGTCCCTGCCCCGAAGGTTGTCCGAAATATATCTAAGTAAATAATTAACGAGCACAGCTTGAATTAGGACGCGTGGCGCCCGGTCGCATGGACCCATGTTCATTTTATGTTTATGGTGACAAATATGGACCTTCGAGCTTAATATTACGTATTACACGACAGCTAGCGACCAACTGGGCACTCACATTTGGCCGCCGGGAGGGACGGAAACAATTTTGTCATTAACTATTCATAGCGAACTAAGTAGGTGTCTACACTTAACTGGTAAACGAGGTTTGTTCACTTCACTCGCTGTACCTATATTATTTATTTCGAGAGCAATTTCCCTAATAACTTTTGAGCGCTTACAAAGGAAATTGGCGATACGCCTTGAGGACACTTTGAACCTTCCAGGAATGTAAACTTGCCCCACGAGCGATGTCTCTCGTTGTAGTCGAAATTCCAGCTTGAGGAAATAAAAAAAAATCATGTTCACATTTTTTTAGGCGTAATTGGGCGGTCAGTATTGTAACGGACTCGTGTCATTAAGAGAACAAGTTTTTTATGTGATTACGAATAGGTAGCTTCAAAGGCAAGTGTCATTCTAAAATATTCAAAAGTAAGGATGGTGAAGTTCTAGCTTAGCATTTTTTGTCAATTTTGACAATTCATGAGTACTAATCTTAATATATTCCATGAATAAAAAAATCGGAAGAAACAATGACATCCCTTGATCATACTGAATTTGGCTTGATAATAAAGAAAAAATATTTTGTATAAAATAAGGTTCCTGGAATATTTTAACTGGAACTTCTCAAATACTCGCAGATATTCTCGCAGCCCAGACTTTAGTAATCACTTCCAAATTCCAGATAATTCATCAATTCCAATCTCATCGGTGTGAAAGAAAGATTTTATCAAATCAGTGATGAATTCGATTTGTCCTCGGGTAAATTACAGCCGAATGTAATTCCTTTTAGAAATTGAAGTGGAATACAGATCTGCGTCACAATGGAGGAGATCTTGAGTAATGTGTAATCAGTGTACTAAAATCTAAAGCGGTTCTGTTCAAACAACGTCATGCTTTTGTTCTCGTAATAAACTGTCAGGGCACAAAGAAATTCACCGACATCGGATGTCGCCCTGATGAAATTTAGAGCTTCACACACGCTAAGGCCCGCCGCGCACTACGGATCTAACATACTTTATTTGCAGATAAAGCGACAACATCAACTTTAATGAGGTTACAAATTTAGACATTAGCAGCAATAGTAGTCTACTATTACACACTCGGAAGCAATAAATCCTCTGTGGGAATTCACGCAGGTACATTCTTGGGTGTAACATTTCATTACCACTTTAATAACGCATATTGGATAGGGTTAATGCTTCTTTTTTGTTATAGAACAGAAACGCAGTGAATTGATTATTCGATTTTCAAAATTAATTATTTTAATTTTTAATGCATTACTTTATAGCAACCAGGATGTTTTGTTGATTTTATTTTATTATTATTAAAAAGTTTATTCAATACTTTTTTATAGACTACGTTTTATTTGAATAAGCTAGCATTCTTAGTTTCTGAGATATTAAATTTATCTTGGTGACCCGGTTTCATTGCTTATACGAGAATGGTTTTTACATCAAATAAGAAGTAATTTATACCTATTCTGTAGAGTTCCTCCCCAACCACTGGATGGACTGGATGGAAATATTGTTTTTTGTTTTTCTCCCTCTATTTACCATCCAAACCATTGAGTAACTACCTAGTGTTGCATAAAAACATAAGCCTAATTATTCATATGGAATTGCCTAATAAAATACATTGCGGATCCGGTCTGCCTAAGGTACGCATCTGGGTTAACGCTTTCTATAATACTTACAAGGAATGTGTATGAAAGGGGCCTAACGGGCGTATCCCATCAATTTGAGGAGGTTTATGTTCAGGTTTCAAAGTCTCAGCTCAGTGCTTGATACAGTAAGAATAACATACATTGCGCTTCAGACAATGTCACATTAAATATTTGAAAGTAAGATATACATGTAATGTTACTAGCCTCTGTGCGAAGTTAAAAGGCCCAACATTGGGCTGAAACCATTTTTATTTTATTAGGTATTGTGTTACTCGTCAGAATTTGACCATGCCAATTTGCCTCTACTATTGTTCGTCTTCTGTGTCTCTCCATTGCTAAAGTTTGGCTGTCGGCTTTACATAATTATTTTTCTGTATTTTTCGCCAGACAATATACGTGTTCTACGTCCACGAGGGCGATGAAGGTCCACTCTCTTACTTTAGCCCTAGTATAATCGATATAAAATATAAAGGTTCTGTGTTCTGTGAATCAATGAAAAAAAGGATAATCCAATAAATTGAATATTGGTTCTCTTTAACACATTATGTGACGATGATGTACCTACCTAACAATGTCGAGTAGGTATTATTCTATATTAGGAATAAACTCCAGTCGTGGCGTTGTAATAAATATTAATAAACATCAACATAGCATTCCTTCAGAAAACAAAAAGTATTTAGATATAATATAAGTCCTTGGAGACAGCGAGACGGAAGTGGCAAATCACCGCCGTTTTCCGATGGGACCCCGTCGGATATTGTGACTAGCATTGCGCGACTTTCAAAGGAAGTTACTCGAGATCCTGCGATTTGCTTGTGGCAGGCAGCTACTGCATTATATTGTAATTACCTACAATTTTTCGACAGTTTTTTTAACAGTTTCAGGCGTAAAATGTTCAATCAGGGATGTCAAGTAAACATTTTTATGATTTTTCGGTGGAAAAAATTGGAGAGCAGGTGCTCCCAGTGGGGGGTCGGCAGTGACTAATGAGCGGTCAGCGCGTCGACTGGCGGCCCTGGGGACCCACCGGCCCCACCGCTTAAATACTTTACGCCAAAACATATACGGTACGGTACGGAAATAATGCGTAGCGGAACACATTTATATAACATTGACCGGAACGGACGAGAACCGTAATTACTAAACCATGAACATTATTTAGATTTCCTTTAGACCTCACGATTCTGTCTAGATTAGCGTCTTAATATTTCCTCCACATTATAGATCGCTTTATAACGACTGAAATAAACAATTTAATGTTGTCTTAGAATAAAATATCAGGTTTAATTTGCATGTTGTTTTGGTATTTTCTTTAGTACTATTATTTTTATGTTAGATACTTATGAACCAACCTTCTTTTGTTTCGTAATACTTATAACACACAAAGTACAAGTATATAAAAAATGTATAGGTGACTTTACTACTTAAAACTGTACCTAATAATGTCCCTAAATCACGTCGGAAGTGTTGTGGACGTGCCGTCGCGTGACAATTTATGACGCCTACCTATATGCGATGCGAACATTTCGAAAGCTGTCAATTTTTTCGACGATCTGAAAAACGTGACAGCGTTTGATAGACGAGTAACGTTTCAAATATTGGTATGGGAATATGTGAGGAATACCTGCAGTAATATTTATGGAGTTCGTTTCGGCAGCGCGATTGACAGAAACACGGAGAGACTTTGTTTATGACGTACAACATGAGATTTATGACCACCTGGTTGTTTGTTATAAGCTAATTTATGGCACTAAACGGCTGGTGCATCTTCCCAAGGTTCCGCAGTATAATGACATGTAGAGTTAGGATGATCACCTCGGGTGTGCTTCATAATTGCTTTGAACCTACAATATAGGAGAGCTTATCAGTAAGATGAGTTATTGTATATCATTGATTGCATAGATATATGTTTACTACAAACTGGCGTGACCTATGACATGCATTGTATGAGTTATATTGCAGGTACTTTTACGTTTATGTTTAATTTGCATGAAAATATATTATTAATTCTAAATCTTACATTCTATAAATTTCACAAAAATTACGCCTCATCTCGCATAAGTCTATTACGAACATTTACCAAAACTGAGTCGTCCGAATTGACAATGATTTTATGGAGCTATAAGAAACAAAATGTAAAGATCATCAATGTACACCGTAGGTATTCAGTATGAGTAGTTAGTTTATTGTGGTAAAAACACCAACATAATAATCGGAATCGAAATCGAAAATAAATAATCGTTCATACATTAAATGATGAAATAAAAAAATGATTACATTGTTCCCGGTCAGCCCGGTCAGCTGTCAATGTACAGTTGACAGCCGGCAGTACATTATGAAATTATTTCATAACTAAATTGTCCAGTCCGAGCAACAATAGAACATGACGGAGAAATATCACCGGGCTCTCCCCGCACTGCCCCCCCCAGCCCTCCCCCAGCCCCGGCGCGGCCGCGGTCGCCGCCGATAACAAATTGGAAACCGGATAAACGAGGTAATAGTAAATAAAATATATCCTAACCAATTTCATTATTGACATTTCATAAGGTTGTTACTGTAACACTTACTTTTTAAATACGCTTTTATTTGGTCCAATGTGTCGAAGCAGCTTGCGTGTTTTAATATTATACGATCTGAAGTTATGTAGTTTGAATATTGAATTATGTTACAATTTCGGTTATATAACATTTCACAACATTATATTATTGACTAGCGCAGACTCACTGGCTTGAATTATTTTCATATTAAATTGCCTATTATATTCAAACTAAATTCTTTATTTATGAGACAGACTTATTTTTTTTCAATACCTTCCTTAGCAGAGTTCCTGTAAATAAGATCCAAGATCTTGGATATAAAGAAGCAGATTTATGATATTATTGTTAAACTTACATATTCATTTCTGTGAAAATAGAACAACAGCCATTAAAAGTATTTTTTGCTTACTGTACTAGAAGCGCCAAAAACAGGTTGTAGCCTTCGCCTACAGCGCCTACGGCGTAGCTTTACGAGAGTCTTTTTGTAACCGATATTAAAACTTATTATATTGTCTACTTATGTAAAAATATAATATAATCGTATAACGTTGATTTAAAAATATTTCAAATATCTAGATGTAGTGTTTTATTAGACACAAATATGATTAGAAAAAAATATGATTAGTCAATATTTGTGTTAATAAACCTGTTCCGAGGGAAAAAATAATATCGTCGAGTTGAGGTACCGCATAACAACTTATGAATAATGTATAGGAGCACCTTATTCTAAGCTCTTAAAAGGTCGAAATGAAAAAGGATGACGTCAAGTTTGTAATATCTAAAAGTACTTATATTTATTAATAAATTAATATGTGAATACTTGTAACTTATATCTGTACTTTATTGCATTTTATTTCAAGTAGTCTTTTGATGGCATATATTTCATATTGAAATTTTTAAATTTGCTGTAATTTTATAATATCTACATGCTCCGCTACTGTTATGTTTCATGGGCTATGCAATGTATGCTAGGTCAACGCGTACGGGAACGCTGTACCGTCAAATTCATAGAAATTTACAATGCATTTTTTTCCTGAAATAGGCATTTTATATAATATTATTGTTGATTTCTATAAATTTAAGGGCTAATTATGGAATTTACTTAAAAAAATTACTCCACCAGAATGAAAATAAATTGCCGCATCAAAACGGAACGATTCATGTTTACCGCAAATGTACCTGCCGTACTTTACAGTTCAAACGTCCATTTTCTTAAGGCCCACTTAGATACTAAAGCCTACACAAAGTAAACCAGGCTTTTGATCCATTTTATGGCCACCGACATTTTCATCAGAGAAATTTCGATTAGGGATATACTGCTCTACTAGAATCTTTTCTTACAAGCGAAAGTAGTTCAAGTAAATCCCGCGTATATACGCTCGAGTCGCGCTTAGACTTTGAATAAATCAGGACCCCAAACCCAAAGGTCGCAAGGTGAGCGTTCATCCACCGCCAGCAGAGGTCCGCTGCGGCCGATATTGTATTTATATGAGTTCGTTATGGCAACGCGGTCAAAATTCGCTATCCTGTTATCGAACTCCATACACCGGCATGATGTAACTTATTTGGATTTAGATCATCTTTTAACCTTTGAGAGCTCATTTGTTTTCTGACTCCCAAGCAAAAGTTCATTATTCTGCAAAGACTTTCACACATCAACACAGATTATTAGTACGTATTAAAACTGTTACCAAAATATTATTGAGAAATTTTCACGCATTATATAATATAATATAATATAATATAATATAATATAATATAATATAATATAATATAATATAATATAATATAATATAATATAATATAATATAATATAATATAATATAATATAATATAATATAATATAATATAATATAATATAATATAATATAATATAATATAATATAATATAGTATAATATATAATACAATTTAATAATGCGTTGACGCTGTGTATATTATTATGGTAAATCAGCGAACCTTAATTAGGGAAGCCATCAGACGGACTGACCTCGCTTAGCTTGATGGCGCTGCTCCCTGAAATAGACGCTACGTGTTCGAAATTAAAATGATTGACACTTGCACGATAATGTGTGGTTTGAGCCGAAAACCTATTACGTAATACGTGAAAGCTAAATAAGACAATCTTACTAACCATGTTTAGAAATTAAATAATTGATTCGAATGTGAGCATCGAAGCACCAAGGTAGGTTTGTATTAAAAAATAACATTACTTAAAATCCATTTAAGATCAGACTAACAAAATACGTATCTATTTCCGTAGAGCTACTGTTGTGCAGGCTAGGTAACCTTCACTAGGCTATACAAGATCATTTCCCTGCAGCCACGTAACAATAGAGGTTGAAAATATAACTCTCTCATAGAGTACGAACGTTTGAACGTGGAGCTCAACATCTGCTTTTCGGCGACCGCTGCAAAGGATTTTTTTAAACGCGAAGCGCATTCAGCCTGTGTTTTGTTGAACTTTATACAATAATACAAAAGATGCATGAAAAGTGTAGAGATACCTACAATAGACAAGGGCTTGCTCCCCTTTATGTACAGATAGCGCCGGCTGAGTTACACGAAATATTATTCCTATCTTACGAAAATTACCCGTTAATGACTGATGTTATCACCTAGCAGCGCAAGGTTTGTACCGTTTGATACGTGTCGGTGACATTACAGAATCGTAAAATAAAATCGTCTGTGTGTATATTAGGGCCTGCGATGAGATTTAGAATGGCAACCATGAAATAAAGGAGCTTCAATGTAGCGAGTCAGTCACCTGGTTCCCGAGCTGATATACAGCTTTATTATGAGCACCACATTACGCTCCGCGGCGGCGGAGCCTCGTTAAAAGTAAACATTTTATATTTTATTCCGTCACCGTCTTAGATTGCGTTTTATCAAGGACCCCTCCATTTTTATTTGTTTCAGCGCACTGAAATTTTCAATTTACATACTTATGAAAGGTTTCATAACAAAAATCCGAGTACAAAAACCGGTCGTCTCGGAAAATCCCTTTTGTGTTTGCCGTGGAGCAGGACAATTTTCCTTGAGTAAAAAATGAAGTTGGCGGTTATATCCCACGGCCACAGCGTGGCGTCTATCGCCACATTACGCGGCAACAGAATATCAAGATATAAATTGTATAGAATACTATCCTACTATCCTTACCTATTACTGAAAAAAATATTTTGTCAAAATGAATAAACATACCACTAAAATATCATGACCGTCCACTATCTGTCAGCGCTGTATCGCCGCACTGAGGCTTGTTTTGCTACAAAAAATTGTGTTTTTGTTGACAATAACTCTTCGCAATACGTGATAGATTGGCAAATCGTGAGTGTAATATGACCACGAGAAAATAGGGAGACGAAGGATAGCGGTCTCTTCACAATATTAAAATAATCTTTTCGTAAAGGAAAAAATATGTACCTATTACGAGTTTTCAACTAATATAATAAGGGTTTCGCATGACATTTTTGGGTATTTGATTCTTTTGGGATCGTGGGTCCAGTGTGGGTTGAATCACAACGGATTAGCTAGGGCGGAGAATATAACATTAGCTATAAGGTCAGCTTGGATTGTTATAAACTTATATCTAATTTTCAGCTCTGGTGGGTAGTAGACATGTAGATATCTGTTTGAGACCAGCAATGGTATTTTCTACGCTGTTATTATTTTATTAGCGACTAGTTTTATCCGCGGCTTCATCCACGTGGGATTTTAAAAGAAAAAGTAGTTTATATTATTTCAGAGTATATGTTAGCAATTTTGATTTGTTACATTTTTTCATGTTCCTCAGCCAAACATACAAACTGATAAACAAACATAGTTTCATTAGTTGAATTTGTGGTTGAGGCGGACAGAAGAGTAAGTAGGAACTCGGTAACGTCTCCGAGAATGCATTCTTTCACTTTGGATCTTATTTATGAGTTCTGTGGTGTGAGCTGGATGAAAGACGATTAATACGTTAGCTTATAACTTTATAAAAAATTGTGCTTGAGTCAAAGCTCAGTGCTTTTTTATGGGACGACGTACGTCACACACTACCCTGTTATTCCGGTAAGCCAGGATCATAGCGGTGATCGACGCTGAGGTTTGACAGTCGGCGCTTTCCGGGGAAAAGCTAATTGTCTCTCTATCTCGAATCTAGCAACTATCTAGTCCGTCAGTTTTGTCATTATAATAATATTATAGCCCGTAATTCAGTCAATTAACGGACAAATAATTCAACCGTGATACAGTTCAAATCCCCATGGTTTCGATTCGAGCAAGCTCTAAGAGTTACCATGCTTTCTCATTAATTTCAGCTCTCCTCTCTCTAAGGAATCATGAATACCTACAGCAACTTTTCCCTAACTCGTTGTCTCGTTATGTTAATCTCCTGTGGGACACTCATTATTGCTCATTGACCGCAAAATGCCAAACTCAAGCACTGCCCAGCCACCTTCAGAATAAATTGCTTCAGATACGTTATTCATAGACTAATTATAGGACTTCAGAGTTTGTGATCTTTCGAAAAACGTTCTATTATAGTTTCAAATTTGAATAGTTCTGTATAGTGAAATTCAAATATAGTCTATGTCCTAAGGGTTATTATAGAATCTTGGATTATGTGGATGATAAAGTAGCCTGGGACTGATCGCTCTAATATCTAGATCAATTAAGATTCATGATGTCAAAGTGTAGCGTGTGTGCGCCTTGCATGGCACACACTGGAGCTTATTTTTTTTGTAATAATCATGGTTGTTAAATAAAAAGAGTTATAAAAAAAAAATTAAAAAAGACAAGCCCGCTGAGTTTCTCGCCGGACCTTCTCAGGTGAGGTCGTGTTCCGATCCGGTCGTAGAGTTAAGAAAAAAACAAATGTAAATGAAAATTTGTAAGTGCCCCCGTATGTCTATAGGATCTAAATAATTGGACTTTGACTCAAAGTAAATGCGCGGTCGACAAGTCCAGTCAGTGATTGAACTCAGGAAGTAAAGCGAGCTGCATCGTCTGATATTCTTATTTTCAAGATAAAACGTGAACAAGTGATTTATATCATCTTTATTGAATAAAGGCCAGCGTGGGCGCGTACGTTTGCGGTTTAGCTAAACAGTAACACAAAGGAAAATTGATGAAAGGATGAACAGTGATGGTGTACACGGTCAGGCAATCAGTTTGAGATGGAATCGATTATGACGATCGAGGTTTGACAGAATTTTTACTAGTGAACGAATACGTGACCGATAGATTTTGTGCGGTAATGCAGTATGTGTTTGTAATTGCACGTTCAAATTAGTTAGTAAAAGTGATTGTGTATTTTTCACTTATGATTTGAAGACTAGGTCTCAATATACTTACAAATATTTTATTAAGCAACATAACATGTCAATTATTCCGTCCCAGTAGGTTCTGTAAATAAACCCTGATCGGGTTAAAATGCCCAAAAAAATGTGTCGGACTAAGTATATTATTATGTTACCTATTTATTCACAGGAGAGGTGCGGAAGGGTCTCGACCATGTTAAGACTGTGGCGATTTATTTAACGAGCAGCTTTATTTGTTTGTGACGGCGGCGTCGGCCGACGGCGGCTTGCCCCTCTAATGCTCCCCATTAACTTCATTCCCGATGTAAATTACAATGATTTCAACTTTATCACTTAGCCTTTAAGAGCTACGCGTCTCGTCTACGAGTTGTCTTTGTCTACGCCGTCCTTGTTTAATTAATGACTTAATAGTGGCTTCGTCATGTGTGCAAGTCGAATGATGTATAGTGTTTACTCAAGTTTCTGCCGCTCCAAAGTAGTCTAAGACGCAAAGACAAATAATTAGTCAATGCTTATAGTTCGCTGAACGACGGTAGGTACAAATAAATAAATATCGCCAGACGAACACACCAACTATACGGTCCCACACCAAGCAACGCTTGCATTATGGGTACCGTACAATGGACTGAGGGCGAACTCAGTATATAATACTTATATAGATATGAAATATCCATGACTCGGGTAGTAACATTCATGCTCATCAAACAAAGATTGTCCCTACCAGTATTCAAACCCGGTACCCACAGCGCAGAAAGCAGAGTCACTACCAACTGCGCTAATCAGGTCGTCTACGAACAAGATTAATTTACGTAACCCTTGTTAGTTTTTACTAAAAAATAACAGTTGTAGCAAGAAATGCAAAGATAAAAGACAGCATCTGTTTGTAAATAATTAATTAAAGCTCGTCTAATATAGAGAAATATGTAGAGCAGTAAAACAAAATTAAACAAAATGTCATCATAACATGAAGTACGTGTGTCGAGTCTACGTAATATTATTTCAAACACAAGCCGGAAGCTGGGGGGTAATAACAAAGTAATGTCAACTAGTCGGATCCTGAACATTAACTTCCCTTGTTTAGTTTCCATCATAAAGGGTAAGCGGCATAAGGGTGAGGCCGATTTCCGTGAATCGGTCTATACGAAATAAAGTACAGTACTTTTATTAAACGTTACATACTCTTGGTGTGTTTATCGATTTATATTATCTAGAGCTCCTACTACATTTTATTATTCTTTATTTCACTTTGTATATTTTGAACAAATTATTACATTCATTTTTGGCAAAACATAAAAATATCCAACTTGGTTTCAGCTTTATTTTTCAGACTTTATTTTTTTTGACTAGTACTTAAAACCTTATAACTCTTCGCACATTATAATATAATGTATAAATATATGTCAAATTATATTCACCGGATCTAAGATTTCTTATATAGTTTAACGAACCACAAATTGATGCGGCCGAGAGCGTCTGTAGCCAAACTCTTCAAATCTAATAACTTCGAGAGGCTTCCTGGAGCCGCGACGACGGATTAGATAAGAAAATATAAGCACTTGTTGGGTGCATAACCAAACAGATTGAAGCCAGTCAAGTGCCTATAAACGACAACCAATTGAAACGAACTGGTACTATAATAACTATAGTGCTTAATTTTATTTAAACTTGCCTAGCCGTTCCTACAGTGATCTCACATACCCTTAAAAATGTACTGCTCGAAATGTGTAATATAATTTTTATAAAGGGCAACCATGGAGTTCTTGCCTGTTCTTCTGAATAGGAACTTCTTCGATTTAATATTTTAGATGTATATACCTATAACCCAAATTGTAGCTATCCGCTCCCTGGCAGTAGAGCTCTGAAGCTTCATTAAAGTTTGTAAAGAAACTTTTGTAAATTGCTAATGCAAAACGATGGGCGTGACCTGCTGTAAAACGAGTTTAAATGCGTGGAACTTGAGCGAGAACCGAGCAAAAAAGCGGGTTTATCTGAATGGTTGCGTATAATTCGCATTTAAATAGGCAATGTTCAACGCAGCTGTAACGTTTTGAAACTTTTTGATATTGACAAAAACGTATTTAGAGTAGAATAAATTCTAGTCACGTTGCGGTTGAATTTTGGCTGGATTAATGTTTCAATGCATCTAAATAAATGGTCTGAAAAATCTATCTAAAAAGTTATCACAGTTTGCTGCATTCACCTAACTATAAATTAAGTAATTTTGACTACGAAAATTATTATTAAATTATTGACCAAGAAAAAAATGCAATCAATATAAAATATAGTTGAAGACTGCAAGTATCCCGCGGAGTGTTGAAAAGATAACACCTTAATTCAATTACTCAGCTCCAACGGTATTCAGGGTCTCAACGAGGGACCCTAAACATGAATATTTCTCCCAATACCGCAGACTATGAACACATTTCAGCAGATAGATGAATACCGCAAACTCATAAAATACGTATCTCACGTTCGCGTATTTGAGAGAAAATAAAAATGCACGGTATATAGTAATAAAAGTACCAATCATAAATGAATATCAGTTCGTGATTGTTTGCCATAAATAGTGCGTACAATACTCGGCTTATTTCGGTCGCAAATGAGCCATCGGCATAATATACGGACAACAATATTAGGTACTTGAGTAATCGGAAATAGTCTTATTACGGCTCGGCCATTACGCGGCGGCACTTACGAGCCTAGTTTTCCCACTTCTTGGCTGGTTGATTTCGCTTTCCACGAACCATTTATCTTTGGCTCTGCGGTCCATTATGGTAACGACTGCGCAAATAGTTCCGGACGGAATAACCTAACGTAAAGGGAAATTAACAGACACCTTTCAGGCACAGACTAGCGGGTTGATTGCTTCGGTCTTATTGTAATTATCACGTTATCTATTCATTGTCTAAAGCTGTAATTGTGTACACCTGCAGTAAATTTTGTTAACAAAAATTGTATATATTATAGCGTATGTATAATTAGGGTTAGCTATAGACCGGAGCAATTTGATGAAGAAAAAGGGAGACCTCTACCCTGTGATGAGAGAAATTGATTACAAATAGAAACATCAAAGGATTAGAGTAAATATACAATAGCTTTCTACCATTGGTCAAGTGAAGTTGATTTTATTTAAGTCGATGACGTTCTATTATAGAAAATGTATATACTTTAAGTAGAATTTCCATTGAAATATTATAATTTTATTTAATTAAACCTACAATAAATAATAATATGGTAAGGAACTGACGTCAAAGCTACATTTACATACAGCAGACAAAGATAGAAAGACGTGCATTGCTTTGAAGTACCTCGTTAGAAAAGCTGCTTACTAGAGCTAAAAAAAGGCCATTTATAATAATGTTGGCAGTCCAAAAACTGATCTAAATAGACCCTAAATATACGTTTTCCTGTACATCAAAGGAATGTGACCTTGTTAAACAATGTTCGCCCGGATAATTTATTTTACGCTGTCTATCTCGGCTTTTGCGTTCCTTCACTAATCTTACTGTTTACTGAGATGAGATGTTTGTAAGCAACATTATTATCAGCACACTTCTTTTAATTCAATACTCTCTTATTTCATATACTTATACAATTTCATTATTTAACGATCTGGAAAACCTATATACAGTGTATAAATAAGCATCACTCAACAATAGTTATCTCTATTTATTTGTTACATCGCTTTATATTTCATTTTCTATTTATCCTTTCAATACGTTTTAACCGTATATGTAGGATATGAATGTTTTTTTCATGTGAATAAAATAAAAAAAAACATTATTTATAACAATTAATTCACTTTGTACCGCCTCAGAATCTTTATTATTTTTGTGATATTTTTCTATGTTTTACATCTACAATATTTAATAGTATTTCCGCTATTCAGGGCGGTGACAAGTTTAAAAAATCAATGATCATAAAAATCGGCCCACCCGTTCTCAAGTTATAAATGGTGTAACCAACATGGATTTGTTTAATATATATCAATTGTAATTTCATACTCTGTACAAGACGTATGCAATAATTTTAATTTAGCTAGCTGCGAGTACCAACCTAATAAAATTAAATTTAATAATAAATTGCCAGCATCCGGCGGGAATTGTTTTAACAATTATCTATCGCGATATATTAACTGGCGATCAAAACGTTCCAGGAACAAATTGTGTTGATTTATGGCGGGCGAACCACCCATGTCGCCGTGTCGGACGTATGGAAATAGAATGCATATGGTGCCGCTCAGGACTTGGAAAACGAAAATATTTGCTTAATTTATTAATCCCTCCCGACTGTATTTTTTTAGCATACCTGCCGTCGTTATGTTTGGCGATGTAAATTACATCCATGATTTAGTTCTAACCTAGAAAAATATTATTATTTTTCTTCTTTTAGTATCATAGTGTATTAAGTAAAACATAATTAAAAGTTCTATTTTTTTTATTAATTACCTGCCTGGCTGGATTGCATATTTTGAAGATAGGACGAATTAATCAACTATGCAGATTGAGTGTAGGTATCTATAGGTAACTATGGATACCAATCAATTTTTGCAATCCATTTTTTTAATCTCATTACCTACATGAAAGAAAACAGGTAAGTTATGTGGTGAAAGTTTGATAAAATTATATGATATAGCGCTTATATAAAGATTTCAATCATGACATGCAGTGAAAGTCATAAGCCCTTCGGGATTTGTAGCAATACTTTTCACAAAAAGTAATAGGATAATATTTCTTCGGTAAAGTTTCTTACACGTTTGGTAAATAAAAACAAATTTAATCTCACGACGATAAAAGAAAGGATGAAGGTTTAGTGGTTAATTTTATCAAAATGTATGCTACAGTGTTATGAAGATTTCAATCATGATTATTGCAAGTGAAATTCACCCCTGGGGTTTTGTACCAATATTTTTCACAAACAGCATTAGGGCAATATCTGTTTGGGAAAATTTCTCGCACGTCTGGTAAATAAAATCGTTTGTGAGTTCACCTTATGTGGGCTATCGTCGATAAAATTTATTTCATAAGAGTTATGGGAGTAAACTATTTTTTTTTTCAAAAAAATATTTTTATTACGGCCGCATTCATAATGCAAAGTACCGCACGTTTTCGGTAAAATCCAGATGTATAACAAGTACAATCATTATGTATGTAAATAAGTGCGATTTTTTGCGCTGTGAAAGACGCTTAACAAGTTCTGTACATAATATAATATATGATTTATAAATAAAGTGTAAATATTCCGGGTTCGTATCCTGGTAAATCCTGGTAAAATTAAAACATAGGGAAATTTAAAAAAGAATAATAAAGATTTTCTCATACATTTGACTCAGAGGCGGTACGAAGTTCGCCGGGACAGCTAGTGTAGACATGAAATGTGAGTCGGCGAGAGGTAAGGGTTGTCGTCTAATATAGTAGATTCTAGGGATGCGCCGAATATTCGGTAATTATTCTTTATTCGGCATACTTTATATGTTCCCTATTTGGTCGTATATTCGGTTGATGTGCCGAATATTACCCGAACCGTAGACTTAATAAGATTGTTTAATTTAACAATAATTTCAATCACGTACTTAATCAACATTAAGGTTCCGAATACTTTACATTTAACTTCAACCCGTATGTAGTAATTATTATATAAAACTAGCAGTAACTGCAATACAGCCAACGCACAGCTTCAACTAGTGGGTCTAGAAGCATAAACTGCACAGAAGTTCTTGTGGCGCACACTGTGAGAAGTCGCAACAACTCATTTATAGTGACCGCTGCTGCGTCTCATAGTAAAAATCGGGACGCTCAATAGTGAGCATCGCGACGGCTTAAAGTGAGCATCGCGACACCTTATAGTGAGCGCCTCGACGCCTAATAGAGAGCGTCACTATGCCTAATAGTGAGTATCACGACGCCTTATAGTGAGCGTCGCGACTTCTTATAGTGAACATTGCGACACGTGCACGTAAATTGACCAAAGGCCGAACTTTTGGTGCGGTAAGCACCCAACTGAATAATGTTCGGTATTCGGTTCGGTTTAAGAATCCATGCTCGGCGCATCACTAGTAGATTATAATAGCAAAGCTGTTATGGGTGTTCATCAAATATTTACAAGCGTGTACGCTGCGTCCACCTGTGGCCTCAGATTCATGTTAGGATAGGTGTACAAACCACGTGTATTTTTTTATGAATTAACATTATCACAAAAATATTTGTGTTCTATTTTCAATCATTATAAATAAAAATGGACTATCCAATGGATACTAATGGTATGAAAACATGTATGATTATGTACCGTAGGGACTAATCGCCAGAACTACTGATCTGATTATGAGAATTATTTTACTGATAGAAAGCTAAACGATCACTGAGTGTCATAGAATATGTTTCATCACGCTATGGGGGGTCGTGCTGCAGAGCTAAAACTATAGTTGCACGGGCAAGCTGCAATAGCTAATAACTACTGCTACTAACCTGTGTAAAAAAGTCATGGCATGGCCTCTACGCCTCTCCTTATTATGTAATTATAAGTGATGTTAAGGAAAATTCGCGAAGGGAGTCCATTATTTTAATTACCACGCTAAGAAATAACAAACTCCTACACGTAACTGAGGCAGGTAAGAAAAATAAAGTAAGAATCAATATGAATCAATAGCTATTAACATAATGTGCTCATTGAATACGTAAAAACATAGCTCGCACGCTGTAATTGTTTTTACTAGCCAATATACTTTCGCGAACGTTTCTTTTCGGCCATAAGATTTAATATTATATTTTTGCAGACATTAGAGTTCTATTTTATAGGCATTTTACATTCAAACCTTTTGGATTAGAAGAAAAGCCGAGAGAAATTTTGGGATCATTGGCTTTACGATCCATAAAACCTTTTTCGTATATAAGTATCTACGTGTGAAATATTTTCCTTGTATCTGTGTCGCGTTGTTATCGTATTATCCCTAGTGGAGGAGTATTTTCCAAATAGTTAACCTCATTAGGGTTCCTTTCATCCTCGTTCGACTCGTAGAGCTAATATAATTGTCGGATTCTTTTACGGTTGTTTTAGGTTAATACGTACGCTAATTAGATAATTATGAGTAAGTCGTGCTTTGTTTGCTTTTAGTTCTTTTCAAGTGTACAAGCAATTTGGTTAAAGCGGTAATAAAAGTGGTACGCACGAAAGTGCTGGTATTGACCTCTGCCCACACAAAGTTTGCCTCCATCAAACGCCCCGGGCGCTCTAACCTAACCGATAGTTCCATTTAACGGCCCTTGTTATTCAAGATTACACTAAACAAATCGTATTAGTCTATTACATTGAGTAAAGCACATTCGTGTTTTGAATTATTCTCTGTAATAGTGAATTGACATTTTGTGCAGAACCTCATTTGAATAACTTGTTTCGTAGCGGATGAATATAGGTGTCTATTACCCTATTCAATTATACAGCTTTCAGTAGACATGGCTCAATAAAAGGTCTTATTTCTGTTTCTACTCGTAAAATCGTTTTGAGATTCGATTCAATTCGATGACGACAGCATGGTCTAGTGGTTTGAGCACAATATGTGTCTCGGCTTACTGCACTGGGTGGTTGTGGATTCGATTTCCGTCGGGGCAAATACTTATCGGAAATGATCTTTTCGCAATTTGACGGGTCTTTTTGTTTTTTTTATTACATTATAGGCAAGTATTTGATCTCGATCTCACCTGATGGTAAGTGATGATAAGATCTACGATGGAGCATACTTGCCTAGGTAGGTCAGGTCAGGTCAGGTAGGTAGAGGTAGGAGCGGTCTTAGTTTTGAGGCCATACAATTGAGTTCGTTTGACGATATTGAATGATTAATTATTCTCACAATGTATTGTGTATAACTTTGCAATGGGAAATTATAGTAATTGTAATGTCAAATATGGAATTGCTATTTTGAATGGAAAAAATAAATCATTTCGACAAAAAAGCGTCGCATAGCTTATGGGTGGTCCCTAACGCGTGTTACGTGGAAGTATTTTATTACAGATACACCGGTATAAGTGTTCATGTATTTATTGTCATTTTTATTTGTTTGAGCGGACTGCAAACATGTATTATATTCGCATAACCCTTTTCAGAGTGTCTGCCACTTTCTATTTATGTCAGTGCGAGCTGGGTGGCGCGCCCTCCATAAATCAGAGCCGTTTTGTTCAGGCCCATTACGCCGTTTTACCGCCTTCCTACTGAGACAAAATTAGATCATACCGAAGGGAAAACCCCGTTCAAACCATACATAACTTTTGTTGTAAAACCTTTAATACTTACAACGCAATACGTGTCGGCTTGTTTAGTGTGAGCCCGGGGCCGCACGCGCCACCGTGTGTTTGATATCCTTTATATTATGGATCTAGTCGCTAGCGCAAGCTCCAAATACTTTGAATACAAATAAGAAAAGTTTTGCCTCACAGTAGGGACGACGAAGAGAATAAGAAATGGCTTCTGCAGACCTCAAATAAGAATGTAAAATAGATATATTAATCTTTTCACAACTTCTTATTCTTCCAAAACATCAATGTTAAATAGTGATCACTGAAGTATCTACTTCATCATCATCATTTTATCGTGTGTAATATTGTTGAAAAATACGTAACAAGAAATATTTATCTACCAAATGTAAAGACAGAATAACATTCCATATGATTTCTATGGCGAAGGTAGGCAGGCTATTGTAGTAACCTTACCTTACGTTCAACGGACCATATGGCTTGAATCATATGGCCCAGAAAAATAAATGTAGGTACTAGGGGCAAACTTAGGTAATACCTACTTACACAGACTATAAACGCGTCTGCTGGGCTTTTAAATAATATATTATTTCCACCCATATCTTTATCCCATTTTGAGACTTAAGTATATAATATGTAGCCTGTCGATACCATAAGCCTTCGAAGACGCTGTAACGACATCGAATAATATTTGGTTTTGACAGTTTTTTTGTTGACATAGTAGTAATGTATTGTCCTATATAGGTTTGATACTGTAATTCGAAGGAATTTGCATGCATGTTAAAGAAAATAATTAAGTATAAGGTCAAAGATGTTTTATCCGACAAAAAAGGAGGTTTCAATTCTACACGTATATTTTTTAGTCTGTTGTTGACATTGCTTTACCCAACGTTTTGGAGGACTGGGGCGTTAAGAAAAAAACATACATATACAATACAAAACAGTACAAAAGGCACTGAGCTGAATAGTGCTTAGTTTATTCGAATTACACTTGATTGGCTTAGTTTACAATCGCAATAAAGGGTTCCGTTTTGTCTTTGAAATTTAGACTGTGAGATATTTATAGTACGATCTTCTGAAGCAGGGCCTTATTAGGGGCAAGGAATAGGGTTGTGGAAAATATTAAAACAAATACAAGTTAAGGTTTTTTTTCATAAGCTTATGGCATAAAATACTGATAATGTATCGTAAGTATATTACATTAATATATAAATTATAATAGGTATGCCTTGCGAATTTAATTAAATGAAGAAACTAAACGAAATCTTGTAATCACGTGATCGCATTTACACTATTACGTCATTTTAAAACTTCCCCTACCTATGATTATTTTATAATAGATACATTGAAGGTATAAAGACGTGACATTATCTTAGGCCATCTTAGCCGAATTTCTCGGAATGATATTCCGTTAGAAATACTACAATAGATTATAATTATATTAGAGCGCAAAAATGTGTGTATGACTCTATTATAAGAATAGCGATTTTTATTAGACATTTGGTTCGGAAAGCTAAAGGAAACAAGTTTAGCCCAAAATTAATAAAGTTTGTTTATACAATATTTATGTTCAAAACCATTACAGCAGTATTTAACTGCGATGATTCATTTAAAAGGCGGATAATTTATTAGGTTAGCAAAACAGAAAGGAAGGAGGGGGCCGGCTGAAGGGGGAAACGGGCACCGTGGGAGGCGGGTTGGCCGCGGGTGCAGACTCTTTTAATTTGGTTTGTTTCCAGATCGGTATCCTTGGAGCTGTCCCCTGCGTCCTAACCTACGATGAGCGGCCTATGGAGAGCAATCAAAAATGTATCCCGTCGAGACTGAATTGAAATAACAACTTGACGTAATTTTCAACATTTTCTGTAAAAAGCAAGTCTATCTCAGGCACGGAGCGATGGGCAGATAACGGACGTCTAAATGGTTCTAGAACAATAGCGCAGATTTACAAGAAAAGCAACAACAACAGCTATTATAAAGGTTTTTTAAAATTTTCTTACATTCCGAGCTTATTTGATTTTACGCCACCTGCAAATTGAACATCGTGATATCGTATGTGGTATTTTTTATTAGGTATTTAGATAATTAAGTATTGGTATTTTAAGGCAACATTTGAAAACTATTTCTCAGCTTTGAGCTAGTAGGTACACATTTGTTTCTATACAATACCTGTACAAAAATGCAGACGTTATATATAAAAAAAAAACCATTAAAAAGCCGTAGGGGCCGTGACCTCTTCACCATAAATCAGCTTGTGTGCGACAGAGAAAGAGTATGACCCCAGTAACCCAGTCTCACCCAATAATTTCCTTTTAACAAACTTAACGTCATACTTAATTAATGTTAAATATTGATTTAAACAATCAATCTGATTTAATATATTTCTTATCTTATTTTTTATGACATAGGCCTACCTATTTGTCGTCTGTTCGTATTCTGTCGATGTCCTGAAAAAAAATAGGATTAATTATAACAAATATGTGCCTATAGGTACTAAATTAAATTATTGTATACAACAGGTAATTGGACAATTCAAATGTTTCGTTCACAAATTATTGATAGGAAATGACCGGGACGGAAATTAGGAATTACGTCTCGCCATTCATATATACCATTGGAAGTTAAATAGCGTTAGTCAATGGCACGGATAAGGTAAATAGCGTAATTACAGCCTCTATACCGGAGTAAGTAGTGTAATTATCGTACTGTCAACGGAGCCTCGCCGAAACTAGCTAAGCTTGAATATACTAGGGATGAGACGTATTTACGCTACCAGGCCTGATACTGGATTTCGGAAGTAAGTCTCATCCCTAGAATATACGCTACGTGCACACGAGACTTATTTACCAGATTTTTCAATAATCTGCAAAGAAAAATAACATATACGGCCAACAAAGCGTTGGTCCGATTTTTTTATGAATGGCAGACTAGCAGCTGAATGACGACCGACAAAATCGGTGTCATAGCAGGCAAGGCCAGGCGATATTTCACGAGGAAGTCACGAAATTGGGATTTTTTTATGTAGTGCGTGACGAAATGTCTTATTGAGCGATTTATCCTGTTGACGTACAATGTGTTGCTAATACGGACGCGCGGCCAGGGGCACGCAACCGTTGAAATTCGAATTCCAAATTTTAATAACAGTTTGAGGTATGTTTTCTTTCCATAATAGGAATGCAAAACTATCTCGGTTTCCTCCCAATATTCCCAAAGCACACGTTGAGTTGAGAGGAGTAATAAAACTATAGATTATAATACCACAGGAAACCGAAGTTATATTTGGTTTGGAAATTGCGGTGCGGTGTCATCTGTGAGTCATGTGTCACGACGGGTCTCCGCATCTCGCGACGTATCCCACGCTTCCTGTCACTGTTACAGCCGTAATTTTTATATCGCAAATTGGGGATGCGTTTGCGAGTCAGCCGTGTGAAAGATTTATAAATTGTTTGATCATTGAAGGATACTTTTGGAAGTCCGAAACCTGTTGTAGAAGCATATTTTTAAATATGTTATATGTTTTAAAATCTCAAAGTGTAGCGTATCTGAAAAAAATAGTATATACTTGTATATAATGGTGATTTAAAAAGTAAACTGAAAAGATACAAACATTGCTCGCGCTGAGTTTCTTGCCGGATCTTCTCAGTTGTGAAAAAAGGCTATGAAAAAAAAAAGTAAAATGACAATTTGTAAGTGCCCCTTAGGCCTGTACGAAATAAATGATTTGACCCGAATATTGCCAATGTTTTCAAATTCTGAAACTAGTTTGCTAAGTTTGGATGGCACGAATCGAACGAATGTAATTTGGTTGAGGATGCTAATAGTATTTTCAGTTCGGATAAATTCATATCACAGTCCAGTAGATGACATAAATATCTCAACGTATAACAAAACCATCTGTTACAAAGCTGCCATGGCGCATTACATGACGTCACTTATCTCCAGCCCCACTCCTCCGTCATCGATCAAATAACACACACTAGATACAATAAATAACGTTTTCATGCTTGCCTCGTATACTCATTATGTCATCCATTAAAAATCTTGATTTGTTTCTTCCTGTTTAAAACGATCTGTGGATGCGAAGTGTGTGAATGAAACATTTTTTTAATTGGGATATTAATAATGTTGTATTATGGTTTTTTAACTAAGCTAAATATAAGCTTATGGCTCAAAGTGTCAAATGATATCTGTAGAGCAAGGTATGAAGATTTATTCAGTTAAGCACTTCTGACTGTCTGTCTCTCTTCAGGGCGGGATGTGAATAATTAGCGTTTGATAGCCGGCAATATTGTTGTAGTTTTAAAGCCCACCAGACTAGAATTCTGGCATGATCACATTAAAGTAACCACTTGTTATATTTTATTAAGACAAAACAATACTTGTTAATATTTCAAAAGTCCCAAAAACTATATTCAAACTAAATATGTATAATATTTATATGGTTTTTTTGTTGTAGTTGAAATGGACATGAACATATTTACAAAATGTTTTTGGATTTCTTATAACCCATTATTCCTTATTTCAACAAGAATAATATATATTTTCGGTAACGTTTGCCTCACGAATGTGTGTTACATTAATATGTCAAAACATTTTTGTCGATATTTTGATTCGCTGTCATACGCCAGCGTTTGACGGCGAATCAAAACAGTATAGTAGTTGTTTGGGTTTTATAAGAAACACTTATTTGAGTATATATTTTATATTTGAAGTAATTAAAGTAAATCACATAATCAAGTCACACGTACATATTTGAACAGGAGTAGCCAGAGAGCAACCACAGACCAACAATACTTTTAAATGGTCACAGAACAATACTTATTTTTAATTTCTGGTTCTTTAGTATGATTACTAAACATTCTCGCCTCTTTTTATTAAATAAGGGCTTACTAGGGTAGTTACATAATGTAGGTATAATAGTTTTCAAGTTTGATATACATATACATTTGTTTCAAAGTATTAATTTTTATATAAATTGTATCATTAGAACCTTATTTTTAATTTATCATAGCAGCAAGTTTACAGGTAAGTTACTACTACAGGTGTGAAAAGGTAAGTCCCACAATAGTGGAACCACAGGTAAGTATAACATGTATAGAGTAAGCAATTAAGTACAAAATACATTAATTAGTGATTATGCACAGATAGTGTAGATAGTGCAGTAGTAGCTTGTAGTGTGTAAGTGACCGTTTACTAGATACAGTTTAGATATACATATTGATATAAATTAGTTACTTTATTTTATAGAAACAGAAATAGGTAAGTACCATTTATTAGCTTAGGAAATTATGTAGTTAGATTACATTTTAGGTAAGTAGTAGTTGTATGTAGTTGTATTATAAGCTATCATTAAGACACAATAATATAGATAATTAAACAAACTTATTAAAATTAGAGTAGACAAACATAGTGGTAAGTATTTAGTAGCTAAATTAATTTAATTTAACCATTAGGTTACGGAACTTAATCATAGTTTTAAATCTAGTCATAGGTATGTATACATTAAAAATTATCAATTTATTTTCCAGGTAGCAAGATTAACTTATGAATGGGCCTGGTATAATCTCCGTTTGAAGTTCGAATGACTACTGATCTAATTAAGCCATCTGTTTTGTTAGTATTTGTAGAAATGACTCTGCCCAGGGGCCAATAGGTGGGAGGACTAGCTTCATCTTTAAATATTACTAGATCTCCTATATTTAAATTATGCTGTACTTTTAACCATTTATTTCTAGTCTGCAATTCTGATAAATAGCTAAAATAAAACTGTTTCCAAAATCTTTGTTTTATTTGCATTATTTTCTGATAGGTATTTAGTCTAGATTCATTTATATCTAATATGTTAGGTTCAGGTAAGTCGGTCAATGCAGTACCTATAATGAAGTGAGCGGGTGTTAAGCAAGTTAAATCATAAGGCAAATCAGTTAGAGGATGCAATGGTCTGGAATTAAGAATTCCTTCTACTTGCACCAATACAGTATACAAGAGTTCATAGGTTAACTTAGTAGTAGATAAGTATCTTTTTAGCAGTGACTTAACAGATTTTATGCCAGCTTCATATATGCCGCCCATGTGGCTTGCTAAAGGAACAGTGAACTTGTATTCTATGGCATTGGAGGTACAAAAATCTATTATTTCACTATAACATTTTTCATTTTTAAACATTTTATAGAGGTTGTACAATTCTGTCTTTGAACCTTTAAAATTAGTAGCATTATCTGTGTATAAACAAGTAGGTAGGCCTCTTCTAGAAATAAACCTTTTCAGAGCACAAATAAAAGTTTGTGATGACAGATCAGTCACCAACTCTAGGTGTATAGCGCGGGTAGCTAAACACACAAATAGACATATGTAACCTTTAGAGTACCTACAATTTCTAGTCATGGAACTCCTAATAGCAACAGCTCCACTGAAATCGATTCCTACATGACAAAAGGCGCGAGTCAATGTGACTCTGGGTGCAGGAAGATCGGACATTTGTTGTCCACAGACTTTACCCCTGTACCTAGTGCATCTGACACAAGAATAAATGCATTTCTTGACTTCACGTCTGCCATTGATCGGCCAGTATTTTAGCCTAATGTTGTACAGTGTACTTTGTATGCCAGAGTGAAGCAACTTGAGATGATAGTAGTGTACTACTAGTGATGTGAGAGGATTTTTAGAAGGTAATATGATGGGGTGTGCTTGACTGTATGGTATGTCAGCATGTTGTATGCGACCCCCTACTCTTATGATGTTATTTTCATCTAAGAAAGGGTTTAATTTTTTGAGTGGGCTGGATGTGAATGTGTATGACTTGTACCTATGTGTGTGTGATGATTGTGTGTGAGATGTATCAGTGTCAGTATGTTGAGTATGTTCAATAGAGTTAATGTGGTTGTGAGATAGAGCTTGAGCGGACTGTAATTCTTGAATTTCCTTAGAAAAGGAATGGTGCTGTAATGTCTGTATTATAAAGGTGTGTGCTTTTGTGAGTTCTAAGACTGATAAATGATTTGTACATATATTTTTATTTTTGAGTTTATTTATAAATCTAAAAATATAGGCAACAGTTCTAATTAATTTGGAATAATTAGAATGTTTACAGAAATAATCATAAAAGAATGAATAATTTATAGGACTATCTATACAGATATTAACTATGTTGGTGTGTGTGGGTTCTGATGTCTTGCTCAGAGAGTTATCAGGTATGTGTGGCGTTGTGATAGGCCAAAGAGTCTGATCTTGTATCAACCATGATGGGCCTTGCCACCATAGAGTGCATGAGGGTAATAGATTAGGCATGATGCCACGGGTGATTAAATCAGCTGGGTTTTGCTTGGTATTTATGTAATACCAGTCATCACCTCTGGTAGTCTCGATGACTTGCATGAGACGGTGTGTGACATATGTATCATGCTTATGTTTGTATGGTGATTTGATCCAACTAAGTACTATAGATGAATCTGTGAAAAGATATACTTGATCAATAATGATTTTATTAGTTGTAGCAATAAATCTAGTTACTAATTGAGACAATAAAAGTGATCCACACAGTTCTAAGCGTGGGATAGACTGTTGTTTTTTAATAGGCGCAACTTTAGATTTGGATGTTACCAATATGCAAGTAGACTGCTTGTTTTGATATGTTGCCTTCAGATATAAGCAAGCGCCATAGGCCTGGTGAGAAGCATCACAAAATCCAATTAGAAATATTTTATAAGGTATATCAGAAAAATAGTACCTAGGAATTTTGATAACTTTTAAACTATTTAATTGATTAATAAATTTTTGCCAAATAGTCTGTAATTCTTGGGGTATGATAGTATCCCAACTAATGTTTATTTTCCAAATATCTTGCATAAGTATTTTAGCTAGAATAGTTGTGGGTGATAAGATACCTATCGGATCAAATATTTGTGCTATTTGAGATAGTACATTCCTTTTAGTACAAGGAGTGTCATTAGAATCAGGTATAGCTAATTGAAGTGTATCCTGTGTTGGTAGCCACTTTAAGCCTAGAGTTTTTACAGAGTCTGGTGCTGTAAAATTGTATGTATTATTGTAAGAGTGTGAGTTATTTTGTGAAGTATGTGTACTTTGTGCGGTAGTGTCAAGGTTCAATACCTGTGCATATAAATCAGTAAAGTTGGAAGACCATTTATGCAATTTGAACCCTGCTTTGTTCAATAAATCAATAAGTTCAGAACATAACTGTAGGCATTGTTTTTTAGTCTGTGCCCCACATAAAAAGTCATCCATATACGTACTAGTCATTATACAATCAGCGGCCAACTTATGTGTGCTTATATGTTTGTCAGCTAGATCTTGGATTGTACGACATGCTAAATATGGAGCACATTTTGTTCCATAAGTGACTGTGTCCAGTTCTAAACATTTAAGTGGTTCAGTCTTTGAATTTCTCCACAAAACTCTTTGTAAAGATGTCTGTTGAGGATTTATAAGAATTCCTCTGAACATTTTGACAATGTCACAAGAAAATGCATATTTATATAATCTGAATCTCAGTATGATTTCAAATAGATCATTGTATATATTTGGACCTTCATATAGTATGTCATTGAAAGAAGTGCCAGTGGATGTCTTTGCACTAGCATTGAAGACTATGCGTAACTTGGTTGAAACACTTTCTGGTTTAATAATAGCAAAATGTGGCATATAGTATGCATGTGTATCCGTAGGTGAGAAGTTGTCAATGTAGTGTGCATGACCTAGTTGAATGAACTCATCGATGAATGCTTTATATTGTGTATATAATTTGGGATCTTTGTGCAATCTAGACTCAAGTTGTAGTAAGCATCGATAAGCAATTGGAAAGGAATAGCCAAGATTATTAAGCTTATCTGTTTGTAAGGGTAGGTGGACTATGTATCGCCCTGTGTTGTCTTGTGTAGTAGTAGAGTTATACAGCTCTTCACAGTACTTGTCTGTAGGTGATAGTAGCCGTTTTGGAGTCAATTCTTCTTGCTCCCAAAAGGACTGTAAGAGGTTATCAGTGAGTGTAGATGTTTGTGCCATATGTAAGCTGACTGGTAGTGTAATGTTAGATGTAGACTGTTGGTAGCGGTCAGTTATGTATGAACCAGAAACAACCCATCCAAATGTTGTTTCTATTAGATATGGTAGGTTAGGCCCGAGCTTGATGCGGCCTGTCTGTAGTATAGTGTAGAATAGTTCAGCACCTATGAGTAGGTCTATAGTGCTAGGTATGTAGAAGGTAGGGTCAGCTAGTGTATGTGCTTGTTTGGCTGGTATGTGCCATGTATGTGTAGGTATGTAATGATGTGGCAGTGGTACAGTAATGTTGTCCATAACTATAAATGTTAGATTGGCACGGTAGTCATTGTGACGTGATGAGATATTGGAGTTAATACTCACATTAGTTTGTTGATGGCTGTTGCCAACTCCTTGTATCAGGCATGCATTATTGTCAGGCTTAAGCTGAAGTAGGTTGCAAAGTCTGCGGGTAACAATATTCACCTCACTTCCTGCATCCAGAAGTGCACGTGCATTTTTCCACATTCCAGATGCATCTTGTATTTGTATCACAGCTGTAGAAAGCAGTATATTGTTTTTGTTAGTATTAGATAATAGCACATTAGAAGGTGTTATAAGTGGAACATTTTGTTGAGATTGAGAGTGTACCATAGAAGTAGGTACAGAAGCATGGTATGTAGGCTGAAGCACAGGCTGTTGTGGCTGAGGGGGCTCATTAGGCAGGTCACATGCCTCGCTTATAGATGCGTAACTAACCTGTTGTTGAGGTTTGTCCATATGTATACTTGTGTGATGTCTTCCACGGCATGTGAGACACCTATACTTTGAGCACTTGTGAGTAGCCTGATAGGGCTGTAAGCAGTTGTAACATAGGTTTTTAGATTTTATAAATTGTATGCGATTGGGTACAGGTAATTCCAGATAATTTGGACACTTGTATATGGCATGCTTGTTGTGACATAGTGTGCATGCGTCATCCAATTTGACAGATGTGACATGTGAAGCTTTAACATTCGGTTTCTCATAAACTTTATCACTTAACATTTCAAATGCGGTTCTGCGTAAATTTAAAAATTCTAGCAATTCATTCAAAGTAGCTATTGTATTGTCTTTACGATTGATCTCCCATGCAGCACGCAGGGAGTTATCAAGTTTCTGCGAGATTAAAAACACAAGGAGAGCGTCCCAACTGTCCACAGGCAATTTTATAGCTTTGAGGGAATCTAAGCTCTGTTGTAATGTTACCAAAAAATCCTTAAGGTTATATCGTGTAATAACACTGAAATTAGTTATAGCTTTTAAGTGAAAATTAACAAGTATTGTTTTATTTTCGTACCTTGCTGACAATATGTTGAGGGCTTTTTTATAATTGTCGTCCGTAATAAGTAGTGCAGATATAAGTCCGGCTGCTTCTCCGGAGAGTGCAGTCTTGAGGTACTGCAATTTGTTTACTAATGGTAGATCAACGCTGTCGACTGATGCGTAGAAAATGTTCTTGAAAGCTGGCCATTGACGGATGTCCCCATCGAATTTTGGCAGCTCCAGTTGAGGGAGTTTTATTCTTGGCTTCTGTTGAGTGCAGTCATGATGAAATGCAGTTGAACTGAACTGTTCCACATTCATTGTTGCGCCAGGAGGCTGAGCAGTGGGGCTTAGAATTGCTTCCATTCTGGCTTTTACATTATAATATTTAGATTCAAAAGCATCCCGTTCTTGTTCATGCGCATCTTGTTGTGCAGGCTCCGAATTTAGCATCTCAATCTGCTCCTGAAGGTCATCATAACGCATCATGACGTTGGTTAATTCGTTCTGACGCACTTTAACCTCGTGTAAGGTATTTTTGTCAGCGTCGTAGGTTTGCACAAAGTTGAATATTCTGGTTAGTTTTCCTTTTAACGATGCTCTTTGTAGTTTGAGAGATTCTACGTCCTTTGCCATCTTGATGATGTAATAGTTGTAATATACTTAATCAGGATATTGAGAGGCGTGGGCGCCGTGATGTCGATCTGTAGCGATGCGAAGATTGGCGTGTGCGCCGAAGTTTTCGTATTGCGGTTTTGTATCCAATGTTGGTCACTGTTTCGAATTTTTGCTTTCGAATTTCTGCCAGCCCGGCAAATGGCGACCCGATGCTAGCAAAAATGGCGATTGATAATTGGCGTGTGCGCCGAATTCTTTATAGGCGATGTGAAGATTGGCGTGGGCGCCGAAGTTTGCTTACCGGCGATGATGGACCAGCATATTTGGGTTTTATAAGAAACACTTATTTGAGTATATATTTTATATTTGAAGTAATTAAAGTAAATCACATAATCAAGTCACACGTACATATTTGAACAGGAGTAGCCAGAGAGCAACCACAGACCAACAATACTTTTAAATGGTCACAGAACAATACTTATTTTTAATTTCTGGTTCTTTAGTATGATTACTAAACAGTAGTACCTACGATAACTTTCACATTGTATAATGAATGTTTATCCAAGAAACAACATTGGATTCAACTTTCCTAGTTAGATAGGTATCTAGGTTTATAAGTTTATACACAGTACGCAAAATGTATTACTTTATACTTTATACCTACCTAACTTAAATTAGTCTATTGTAAACACATGAACTTGAAAATTAAAAATAATGATTAAGTTTATATTAAAACTTTGAATTTCAAATAGCTACTGAAGCTGTTTAATTATTTATTTATATCTAAGTGCTAGTGAAGTATTATGTTTTAGCTGGATGCTTTTCTAATTATATTTTCTACGAAAGGTATTAATAGTTACTTTCATAAAGATCTGGAAAACTCATTCCCTTTGTTTAATATTATTATATTTGTATTAGGTTCGCTTATTTAGTTTTTGATTTAAGCAAGTTAGTAAAAAAAACTTAAAGTAATTTTATGCAGCAATTGTTGTGAAGGGTTTGTCCTGAAACATCGCTGAAAGGACCCATTTACACGATGTGTTAGTCTAATGCTATCATGGGATGATATATGTTATGTGCAGGCCGGTATCAGATATTTTCTATTTCTGTCACGACGCGGGTGGCGGTCATGTAGTGAATCCCGCTATGTTTTCGTTAAGGTACATAATCCGTATATTTTTCGTCGCTGGCACGTGACCGCAGCCTGATAAATGTGCCTGCTAAACTAAGATAATGTATCGCGCGCCCAACATAATATTATTTCGGAACATTTGTTACTCTCCAAGTGAATCTTCAACATTTTGTCAGTATTACAAATTGTTTATGAATGTAAAACAACGAAGATGTTATAAATAAGTTTAAGCGACTTCCGTTCCGTGCGAAATTTAGTTATGGAAAAGTTAGCTTGCGGTGAGGTCTGAGGGTGCATTGTAGGATTCACAGAAATCATGCTTTCTACTGCCTTTTGTTGTAATTTTAATGTTGCATACAATTTTGTTCGTTTTATAAATTATACATATTGTTTCCCATGGCAGTTCAAAGATATTCAAGATTCATGAATTTTATAAAGTTCTTTTAGTAAATACGAAAAAGTTAATTTCATTCAACTGAAACTGGAACATCGTCAACTTATGGAAATTATTAATAATGTATTCCTAAAATTTTCCTTGTAGTCAAAAAAGACAATGAAGAGTAATTGTAATGTAATAACAGTTTTCAATTTATTTCGACTTTTTTCAGCTATGCTAAGTTTTAAATCAATAACTTCTCCTGATTTCCGCCAAACTAAAATAACCTGAAATGTCTGAACTCCCCTGGGTTGATCTCAAGATTCCTACGGCATTTTTTTTAGAAACACGTTAAACAATTTTCATTATCCTTTCTTTGCTTCAATTGTAGTTTAGTACATTTATGATCGCATTTCTGCGGAATTACAATCTGTGGAAGCTAGTCGAATAGACAAAACGTGCTATGCTTACGAGCTCTTGGGCATTTCTGTAAAGCCAACCTTTGTTCCCTTGTTCAATCTGTAATGATAAAACTTTAATGTATATACATTTGTTTCAATGAAATACTAGCAGACATCCAGGCGTCTTTGTGTATTCCTATGATGCGAATTATCTTTGTTATTGTGAACTAAACAGATTACTTGAGTGATTTGTATCAAATATAAATGTCTTTTTAGCAAGTAAGGTATCTATAATCGCGACATAATCTATTAAGCACAATGTATGCACACATAATATCTGTGTACCTGAAAAATAGGAAATGGACTTAAACTAGCAACAAGTAAAATTCTATATGTATGAAATAATGATGTGTATGAAAACCTCGTAAATACGAAGTTATCCAATATCGGCACTGTTCATGACAACAAAAATTGTAGAGCTACCTTTTTACGTATTTTAGAGATAGGATACAGGGGATTCGGCGTCTGGCGGCTTTTCCTGGGGTTTTGTCGGATAGAGGGCGCATAACTAACTTCGCAACTGAAACGTGTTTCACTACAAAAATAGCTAAGGTATCCGTGCCTCCACTCCGCGGTAATGTAATATTCATCAATGATTCGGGTACTTGCGTAGGTTGCCGTTGGATTTGAATTTGCAAACTAGACCGTTCCCATGGCCGTCTTGCTCTTATTTGCAACTACAAAACATAGCTGATGTTGACTTGTTTGTTTTTGTTAAGCGAGCCCGCGGAATTACATCACCACTTTCATTGCATGTACTCGCATTTCCTAACTAGAAAAGAAAAAAAAACTCAATCCATAATATAGCAAAGTACATACATAATAAATCCTTACTAAAATATTAGCTTGTCTTTTTTCCATTTCTATTTAGTTTGGGTTTTTTTTTATCTAAGCTAATTACCGATTTACACGGAGAGATTGGTATCTAGCCTCCTAGACATGACTGGTGTGACTAGAAGTACTAGTCTAATGTTTAGACAGATTTTTCTGAATCTTTAAATATGTTAGATACAATAACAACCAGAGTCGCACTTAACATCTCCAAAGCACGGAGAAGGTCAGATGTAATTCGGTCACGCATCCAAGGTCCGAATGAGGCACACGCCGCTGAATGGGCGATTCACGATCTGATATCTGTAAATTAAAAAAGGACAATTATTTCTAATTACCAAAGCGTTACACACTAAAGAATTGGCGTGAGTCCAATTAGTTTTTGAAATATATCCTCACATATCCCACATGTGAGATTTTTCAGCAAGTTTCTCAATTTAGGCGACGGCTTAGCAGTTTTACGACACCCGAGGGACTCTCGATCGCTTTGCCTACAAAGTATTATTTTATATGAATTTGCCCTCGTCGATAGGTATATTACATTTAGTCGAACTATTTTTCCCACTCCTCGTATTGGAAGACACAAAAAGGATCACATTCTTATTTCAGTGGACGTTTTTTGTTTTTAGAGCTGTTGTCGTAACGATTGTTACAAATTGGATTTGAAAGAAGAAATTTTCATATAAACTTTCACGATTTTTTATACTTTGCCGATAGTTCGCTTGCGTCAGAAGACCTCGACCGATGAATGTGTTTGTGTCTATTACATCAACAATCGGTCGCCGGAGGTTGGTAAGTGGACCGTGAACAATAGGGTTGAGCATATACATATCAAAACTACTGATGCCCAAAGTCTAGGTCTTGCATTTTCGCAAGACCAACACCAATATGTTGAGTCTGGCAGAGCTTTCAATCATGAACTTTGAGATTCTTGATCTTGCGAAAATATAAGACCCTTTTGGGCATTTGTAATTTATGCGTAATCATTGGCTTCGTTTCGTCACTATCTAATGCCTCTATCGTGATTCGAGAAATCTTGTTTACGATAGAAACACAGACAAATGAAGATACCAGTCAACGTTGCACTTGCCCATATTTAACTCACCTACATGTTATCTAACGGATTAAGGCAGTCTCCAAACATTGTAGCGTAAGGGCCAGACCGGTTGCTCCACAAAGTCCTTAGGGTAATAAAAAGAAATGTTGAATCTTTTTTGTCTTATATTGACCCAATGGCAAATGACATAAGTCTTCCAGAATGCATGGCGAGCCGGATTGGTGGTGCTCGCAGGGTGTTGGCCCGCGAATCGTAGTCCGCAGACGCCTGTATAAAGGAATGAGATTGAGGTCCCGCCACTTTACTCGTACCACTACTAAAATATTTATTTCACTATGTAGGTACGCAGAATTTAAAGAATTCAAGTGAACTAATGAACTTGCATGAAGCATAAGAGATACGTGGGGAGCCTACTGGGTGAATTGCCTCTCTACTTCCATTAAGGTTACTTTTATCAGTAACGAACACGATACTCTGGATATTAAAATATACGACCTTTTTAAATTCCTATGTAAATGTTTAGTGGACTATTTATTAAATTATTCATTCCTGACCCAATTTAATGCCGGAATTCTGCTTATAAAAATATTTTATCAAACGCTTAGATATTATTAATAAACTGTCTTAATTATACACTATTATTCCAGTAAATTTACAAGTAAGAATTTGGCTGTATGGTTTGGTATATTATGATTCCATAAACAAACATACTAACATAAATAATAATTCTTAGCGGAAATTGCTATGCATTTAAACATAACTTATTCGATATACGGCATAAGCATCGTCCGGATATTGCTCAGAGCAAAGGAATGAACATCATTTAGCTGCTTTAGAACCCTCGTCATAACCACAAATACCGCTCTGATCTCACATAAATGTTTTCAATAATGTACCTACGCAATAATGAATGAAAGTCCCATATTAACGAGTTTTCATTTTCGGTATATTTATGGCATTTTATCATAAAACCGTTTGTATAAAAACCAGCGAAGTTATTCTTGCGAGGAAAAGTAACAAGAAATGTATAGTTTCCGCTTTAAAAAAAATCCTTAAAATCCTACGTGAGATTTGAGAGCGCGGGCGGAGGCAAGCGAAACATTCTATTATACCTACAGATATTTCTTATTCTCGATTTTCTTGGACTGAACACAGAATTTACGTGGCGAACATTATTGGAGAACCTGCAAAATTGTCCTTAATGTTCAAGGTACAAAAAGAGAGAGTAGGTACCTGCGTCTCGGTGTTGACATTTAATTTACACTTACAAAGATTGTGCCGAAGTGTCAAGCCCTGTCGTCATATTAACGCGGCGGACAGCTGGGAGCCGCCGGATGTTCCTGAAATAAACTAGCCGCGCACCCGGCCCCGCCCGCGCCCGTTCCGCTTCGCACAGCACAGGTGCCACTCCGACCATGCATCATACTTCAGATATAATTAAGGCGCGAACATCACTGCGGTGACACGAAGACGCCTCTAATAATAGACGGGTTAATTATTCTTCGCCGTACATTTTTTATGTGCTCATTATGGTAATATGGCACCGAAATGAAATTTTATGAGAACAAAATTATAAGTAGGTAGGAAAAACAGTTCCCAACAGAGGTGGTGTTCTAGAAACGATTCAACGTTCCAATTAGTCAAGAAATATTTGTGTTAAGATTCAAGCACATTCCTCATACGATACGAGCCTTTTGGTAACGCCACCATGTACCTACAGGCGCACTATGAATTGGCCGGCTAAGCACGCCCGCGGTATTTCTTTATGAATTCATTTTATGCTAGCACGTTTGAGCTTTACAAGCGGTTGTAAAAGTCACTCAAATTACTAAAAGGTTTTGATACTATATAGTCTCATCAGGGAAGCTTCAGTAAAGGGCAAGTGAAGCTAGCCGCCGGTATTCCTGGCGCATATGTTTATGACACCCGTCGGATGAGTTCGGTGTTCTTTTTGCTCAAACTACTTTATAGTTAACCGGCTGGTTGATCTCGCAGTTGTCATGACTTGTCAAAACCGAGCTCAAGGCGTATACGGCCACAATTCCCAAGAAATCACATAATTACTATTCGTTATATTGTTTTCTTATCTATTATATGTACGAGTATAAGTAGATATAATAAATAACCTAATAACATGTTAAAATATTTTTAATAAAAATATTTTATTACGTACTAAATGTTTTACGTTTCAGACACATTTGTTACTGCCCCATAAAATATCGCACTAATGATCAAAATATTCGACGAAAATTTCCCCGCTAAGTGTGCAACGCCGCGAAGCTTATAAAATGTACTACGCTTTATGGAGTCGCCCGCTTGGTAAAATTGTGTGGGGGAATCGTGTATGGATATATTTACGCTTTGAACCGCGATTAAAGAGTGTATATAATATTAAAGGCTACCTTTGCCTAGTCGTGCACATATTTTATACGTAAACTTTTGGCTGAGGGAACGACTTGACACATTTTAGGTTCGAGCTGTTCGAATTTACCTTTCTATACATCCATCCCTCAGCTTAAAGACGTCCACATACACATTTTACACATTTGCCTCCCCCAAAGGCTTCCACTCATCACGGTCCTCCGCAGCTCGCATACACCGGCCGCCAGAGACTCGTGCGATAGCATCGGTCCACGTTGTAGGGGCCGTCCTACACTACGCCTTCGGCTCTTGGCCGCCATTCTAGAACCATTCGAATTCACCTAAAGTCAACCTTAATATTCTTTGTAATACTCGGCAAACATTATTATGCTGAATAATTTCGTAAATAGTGAAACATTTTGTGGTACAAACGCGTCATAGCACAATGCGCCGCGGGCAATACTTGACACGGGTGAAATAAAAGGGATCAGTTAAGCTGATACCACCTTTTGTTTTCATAATAACTCGGCCAACTTTCCGGTTGCGTGATGCGGTAACAAAGAATCCCCTATTTGTCTACTGAGCATTAGTGTAACAAAGTTTCACGTTCATGCTTCACGCCCCGCTCTACGCGGCTGCTACGGATGTCGCGGCGCCTTTTACTTACAACCTACCCTCGCTATTTTATTCAGTTTATTTTTATAGATAGAGCAACCCTAAACTTGGATAGCCAAGTTCATTGAATTCTGACTTAGAGCAAGTATTGACGTGGGTTTAGATTCATTCGATTTTATGAAATTCCCGTCTAAGTCGACTACAACATTTATTAGTGAGTAGGTACCTTGTGTCGTTAAAAGAAAACGCTCAGAGAAACCTAAAGGATATTGAAGTGTTGCCAAAAATGCCAGATGGCATGCCAAGTCTGCCAATTCCCGCATTAGGACAGCGCGACCTGTATTCTCCTGTAAGGTGGCCATCCCATAAGGAAGACAGTATAAGATGGCTGGTGTCTATTATGATATTTTGTATTTTTATTAAATCTTTCAACGTTACACTCATAGATTTGTGAAATGAATAATGTATGAAGTAAATAATGGTCAAATTTTTAGGTTCAGCCGTGTGAGATCGGAAAGAGGGGCAATAAAACGCGCGAGGCGTGTGCGGTCGGCTCCGAATAAAAGGACGAGTGTGTATAAAAAATGTAACGAGGATGTCGGACAGCCGCGGCCGAGCGGCACGTCGCGTCGCCGGCGCCGCCGCACCCGCGCCATTAATCTCAGCTTTATTATAAACACAGGAGCCAGCACAATCATAAACACGCTTAAGGCAACGACTAACTACGAATCCCCGAAAAGGGTGAATTGTTTTCCTATTTCAATAAAGAAAAGTTATACCTAAAAATGATAGAAGGTCTTTATAAAATAATAACTGTGTGTAGACAAAAAGAAAAAACAAAGCGTCGAATTAATAACGTCGTCTTTTTTAATGTTGGTTAAAACATAAATGTCATTATTTACTTTGATTGAATAAAAATCTCATGGTACACAATTGGACGGTGCTTTTTCGTAGGTATTCGAAATACACATACTATTTCATGCACGTTTGCATTTGAATGCTGTAACGATTCTTGAAACCATAATATATTTAAAAGTTTTACGCATACTTAAGTAAACTTAACTTATATATTGCATTATTTGTAAATAAACATGTCGTATGTATGCAATTCCTTGAATTTTCTTAATCAATGATGGCAGTTAATTTGCGATTCTGAATCGTCGACAGCGAAAAATTGTATTGGGATTGGGACAACGATAAATTACACGGGTCGGTAAAAAAAAATAACTCATTAACAACATGTGTTAACAATGGTCCACGGAGAGTTATATTTTGTGTTGTAATTTTAAATTCATGTTTTTGTTTTTAATTAACACCGACACGTTTGACGCTACCGAACGTCGAACCTCCATGCGAAATGAGAATACAAATAATAATCGTACTTCACAGAATATCGTATTACGCATCAAATACTTACATTTATAAGTTAGAGGAGATTCAGAGAAAAATAATATAGAATTAGAACTGGCACAAGAGTGTTAATTTGTTTTGTCATCATGTATATAAAGCTAATCAAGACTAATACGAAGAAAAACTCTCGGTTTAAAAAAATAAATATAATTTTGAAAGAGCTAGAATGGTATGGTATGGTGGCTAGGGTGGTATTTATACATTAATTACCATTTCAGTTCGAGTGTATATGCCCTAACCTTTAACCCTAATATTGGAACTGTACAAATATTACTTAACTGGGTACAGGAATGGGCGAGCAATGTTTGGCAGCGTCTAATTCGAATTCTGCTAGCTAAGGCACACACGTCGGATATGGTAGTTGCGTATGTCGGAAATGCATTCGAACCACGGAATAAGGAATTTGCAACGTATCTACTTTTCGTACCTAGTTCTAATAAAACAAACTATGAGGTATATTTCATTCAAATGCGATTGAGAATGTGGTATTTTTAATATTTACTGCACTTAGAAAATATGTTCAGTAGTAAATGATGACCTGATTAGCTCAGTGAGTAGTAATCCTGTTTTTGGTGGTGAAGGTCCCGGGTTCGAATCCTGGTAGGGATAAACTTTGTGTTATGAGCACGAGTGTTTGTACCCAAATCATGGATGTTCAATATCTATATAAATATCATATAATGGGTTCAGCTGTAGTTCATTGTACGGTATGCATAATACAAGCGTTGCTTATTGTGGGACCGAATACCGACCTAAGTCTGGCGATATTATATTAGTATTATTATAGTTAATAAATAAAAGCTTCCTTTTATGGTCATACAACGTCATTTAAGTTGATCTGTATAGTCGGTACAGTTTGGTGCTATAAATTACTTTTTTATAGCGGCAAAAAAAAACTGGAACAAAAACAACACATCGTATGAATTTACGAATCATGATTGAAACGTTTAGTGTAACACTGTAATTAAAGACAAAAAAAAAGTAATAAATGGCAAACAACAACTAATACAATAACGGCATTGTTTCGCTCGTACAATACCGCCGCAGTCACATCGACTGCCAAAACTTATTACTACGCCCGTCTACGAGGAAACATCATTTTATTTGCTTCTTATTAATCCCCGAATAAATGTTGCTATGTTTTCCTTTATTATTGGTCCGTTAGTAATGATGCCTTCTTTACCCGATCGGAAGTAATTATATCGTGAGTGAATTATGGGACAGACACTAAAATTGTCATAAATCTTTGCATTTATCTCCGGTTTTAACTGCAAGTTGAACTGTAAGCTCTATCGCAGACTTATCCCAATCCGCTGCAGTGATATTCGCTTGATCGCATTGGTTCAAGTAACAAGCCCTAGCTCTAGATCTTAGTATTGCCAAATGAAAAGGACCTTAGAGTGTGAAGCCCAGCCTCATTGCACGTTTTTGATAGTTTAGGATTTGGAAATCCTATAAACGCATATAACGTAAAAATATCATTAAACTCTACCACATTACATAAAGTATTCACTAAGCAAGTAGTTTCGCTGTAATACTTTACAAGCAAATACTATTTTTAAAGGAGTAACTTAAGCTCTATCTAACTGACCTAAGTACAGCCTTGTTAGTATAATATTACTGATTTGAGTAGGATCTATGTCAGAACTTTCTAAATGTAATACTTACTGTGGATGTAAATGTACCGGAAAACGCCCAACAATAAACTATTTAACGCCATGACATTGGATCATATCATGGACGATGGATTGATGATTTATTTTAACAAGACGGCGAACGTGATTATAAGTATTAATTGGTCAACCTAATAATTGATCAGGTATTTCGCGATTTCTTAATAATTCCGAAGGTGCCTGAATACGGTTGCGACGTGCCAAAAGTTCGGATGTGGACCATTTCAGATCCAAGATTGATGAAAGCTACCGGCGAGGAATATTTTATAACTACATCGATTTTCGTCGCTATTAGCATTTCGTGTAGGTATTAGCCGTTACATTTGTCTGAGAATGTTTAAGTAAAATGTGTAGACGTTTTCCAATTTGTCTATTATTTTGGCTTCGTTGTACATTATTCTTTTTATGAACGTTGACATTAAAATGTTAGCACAGATATTTTCGGCTAATCGGAGCTGAAAACAAAGCCGGTATGTATATTTCATGAACATAACAATCTGATACGATGTTATTAAATATAACAACTGCGAGTTTTACTCTGTTTACAGTAAAGTGCCCATGTTTTCCTCTCATAATTATTCCGCAGGGCATTGTTAATTTAATAGTTGCCGCGCCGACGCGCTCGCAACGTTTACAAATTTTGTTTTGATCAACACTCTTAGTGGTATTCATTAGTTGTTGTTCCGTAATTAATCTTCAGGGTTTGTCAGCTCGTCTAGCCTAATGTTGTTGCCAACTTAATGTAATTTTAATTCGCATTATTAATTTTTACTTTATTCATATATCTGTGTACCACATTAAACTTAGGTCTTTAACCCCCGACGCTCACGTCACGGTGTTATAAGTTTGATGCTTATGTCTGTGTGTATGTTTGTGTGTCTGACCGTGGCATCGTAGCACCCAAACGTGTGGACCGATTTCAGCTCAGTGTTTTTATCTGAAAGCAGGTTTATCGGGATGGTCTTTAGATATGTTTGGTGAAGGACTGTTCAGTGGTTTCAAGATCATCAGCAATTTTCAATTTTCGCAATTTTCCAATTTAGGGCTTTCTCATACAATGGCTTAATTTATTCGAATTTTACTCAGCCGATCGACTTGGAATTTGGTAAACTCAATAAATTAGATGACTCTGTAATAACATAAACACCTCGACCTGATGCTGCAATTAGACGACGCAACAGTCTGCAGACTACCCAACTCCTTGAAAACGTACAGCCGATATATAGTTTTTGGGCTCATAAATATGGTCTGAATGAGTAGTTGGATCATACATCACGTAACTAGGACCTGATGCTGGATCAAGAAGGTGGCGATAGGGACTCAGCTATATCAATCGTAGACCCACCGAGTTTGGACTCATTCAATAGGGCTCAACGAGTTTTACGATGACAGGGTATGTTTTGTATGGCCGACTATTAAAGTTTAAAATTTTATAAAACTGTAGAATATATTACATTGAAAATTGAAAGTTAATAACGTCTCATAGCATAACAATGCTTACTCTGTAAAATATTAATTCCTACAGGTTCCCATTTAAGTAGATTGATGAAGAGCAATAGCGGAAAATTTATTAATTGATGATCATTAATACAACAAAGGCAAACCGTACAAACATGCTAAATTAAATTATATTGATAAAGTTCTCTTTATGAAGCTGAGCATACACGTGCCGTGAATCTACATAACATAACAGTATCGCCGTTAAGGATTACGGAAGTTCCCGCGAGTCCGCTTCGACCTATCGCACTCAAACAAAACGAGACTTATAAATCTAAGTTAAAAGTTAATTTTGTCAATCCGGATAATTCCTCAAGGTTTAATCAGACTAAGTTGGGTGTAATTAATGTTCACTAAGGCAATACAATCTAGGAAAGCTTCGGCTTAGCCCGCCACGAAAATCGGAGCGTTGCAGCGGGCTGGGCGGGCGGTTCGGCGCGTGGCTCGCGCGGGCGCGGGCGGGATCGAGCGGGACGCCCGCCGCGGCCGCGGTCGGCGCCGCCGCCGCCATCGCGCGGATCCGCTATCGTCCGCCAGTGCCATGGGGGCGACCGACCGCACGGAACGCTCCGCGGCCTGCGTACCGCCGCGTCACCACCACCCCCTTATTAAAATTTACGTCACACGCCTGTCAAAACTCAGTCAAACAAATAAGCCGACGGACCTAGTTAATTAGACGCGTCCCCGAATGGAAGTTATAATAAAATTTTATTTGTAAATCGGACTGATGTGAATTTGTTTGCCGCTTTTTGTGCGAGTTTCGAGTATTGGAAAACTTTTGAAGGACTTGACGGTAAAATTTTACTGGATATTTTGTATGTATGAGCGTGAAGTTTGTTAAGGTATACCTACCTTCCTACTTAATTAATATACTTACATTATTCTGATAACTGGTCATTAACTATACGTGACAGTTTTAGTAAAGAAATAAACGCTCATCGTTTACAATAACGCGATAAATATTAATCACGTGGAACGAATCATGCAAATTTATATTCTTGTGAACATAAGTTAATAATATATTTGGAGGCCTATTTTATGAGGAGTGTCTAAATAATCTAATTTTAGGATTATAATTTCGTTCTTTATATCAGTCTATTTAATTTATTTGAGTACCTAAATATTATTTTGATTGAAAAAAATACAAATAGAACAAAAGAAAATTAATTAAATGGCCATAAAGGATGATTTAATTGCAACACTCAATATTGGGCCACATATTATTTGAGCAGACTCGCAACCGCTGTGACAATTATCGATGTGATTAAAATGCAGAACAAAAGATTCACCGTTCACGTGGTCGATTTCATTACATATTCGTAGTGGCCACCAGTATACGGACCTTTTTTTATTGGGTTTTAGCCCAACACTTCCAACTATGCGACCTTATAAGTCGGTATACAACCATATAATGTACCATGTTACCGCTCTATCGAAATCCCAAATTGATCCGTGCGATATAAAAATATTAGACTAGAATCCGCTGTTTAATCAAAAATAAAATGAAGGCGGGTTCTCGGTTCCCGTTTTGACGGCAAAGGGTACGTTACAATAGAATCAAATTAATAAAGGAGTTCACAAAGTCATAGGGACTTATAAGTGGTTCTAACGGAGCTTTGGTGAAAGCTCCATAAGAACCAATTCACGTAAATCACTGGGTATCTACATAAATGAAGTTTTAAAGTTCCAACTCAAGCTTTAATTTTGTTATGTTAAAGACATAGGTCTTTTAATGAACGATTTACAGTTTATTGAATAATTTGATTCTTTTGATAAATATTCTTATTATTTCTTTAGATTGTTGACAAGAATTAATTAGACACTTCACAATTTGTAATTTCAGTTAGAGTAGTATTTTCTAAATAATTGGTATTTTTAATTAAAGTGAGTTTATTAATTAAAAAGTTAGTAAGTTTATCTGGGCGTCGTCGCGTACTTAATTTGGTAGGTACTCAGGAAAGTATCGGCGGCAGATCGCAATCAGTGTTATCATAACGTTTTCACAAACAAAAGCGATAGGACCCACACATAAGACGAATACAATAACATATTTCTTTAAGATATAAAAACCAGCTGTACAGTAAATTATAACCACTGCAACGGTTCAACAGAAAGAAGTCAAACAAAACATAATAACATAAAACAGCAACTTTAGATGGAAACAAGGCGAAAAATGTACTTAATACAGATTAAAAGGCAATTTCCTACCTGGACCCATACGATTAGTTACCTACATTTTTCAAAGTACAACTATTCACAAAATTAACTACATAAGTAAAGGACAAACTCGATAGATACTACAGCCCACAGATGGGCCGTTTTAAAAATTAATTTGTTTTACCTACTGAGAATTTTCACACAATATCCGGCCAAGATTTCTGTCGACTGTTCCAACGTAAGCTCGATGTTCCGGAAATAAAAGTCGCTTTGTGCTTCCGCTGTGCCTTAAATGAAATCGCATAAAACTTTTAAGAAGGAGATTACCCAGCGGTGTTTATTAATGTTTTAGGAAGCACTTACCGTTGCCAAGTATGTAGGTATGTAGGTGTGGACCTAATTTCGTGTGGCTCCTTTGGCTCAGTCTGCGCTTGTCGTCTTCCTACGTCTTGGAGAATGTTCTGAAAGTTTCTCGTCACGTGAAACTCTTTACATTATTCCAAATAACAACAGCTAGAAGCTATCTCGATATTGTAATTTAACACCTGAACCAAAATAGTTCAATCACTTCATATTGGCCAGTAGGTACCTAAATAGAGTTAAAGCCGTTTGGATAACCTCAATTGGGCGTTTATTGCTAAAACAAGCTAGATGTATTCTCGATCCATCTAATTTCCCGATTTCGATCACAAAACCAGATTGTATTGTTTGAACGCTTGGAGTCGTAATAATAGGTTTCTAACATAATATTTAATGTAGCAAAAACAAAAAGAGAATCCAAACAAAACAAACATTGCCTTACGACAATTAGAGATGTATTTCTAATGATGACAATCCTTCATCTCTGCGAAAAACAAATTCGGTGACTGATATTATAGGTCCAGTAGTGACTCGAAATACGAATTCTTGTAATCAGGGTCGGTATGCGTGGGCAGGAAGGGACGAAATTTGATGTGATTCGTTTCCAAGTACTTTACACCCTACTCTGTTCCCAAATAATATAGTATATAGAAACATGATCACTGATCGCTCTCAACCTTACGAGCGATCACTGATCATATTGCCGAGTATGAGTATCTGTAATACCGCATCTATTTGCGTAGGAATTTTCAGAGGGCCAAATTTCGTTTGGGATGCGTCAAATGTGGTAATTTGGTCACCCCTAAATTAACCACAGGGGACTACCCTACAAAGCGAGGGTAGAGTGTAGCGGATTCTAGTTGCTTGGATTCCAATTACAAGCACATGGAGAATTTCTAGCAAGAAGGGTTTATTTCAGACTGCCATAATTTTTCGCCCAGTTATTTTTAAAAACTATATTACCTAGAAGAGCGTAAATGAGTTCCCTTACTCAATTTAAACCTGTCATCTCTAGGATTATTAAACGAAAATAGTTGATTTACAATATAATAAATGGGTTGACAAGAATCAAATTGATCTGCCTTTATTCTTGTCCGTTGCCTGTATTTCAGATACGGAGCTTGATCCATTACTGTAATCATAGCGAACAATGGCTGTCAGCTAACGATTTTAATTAATTACTTAACTCACTTAAAATATCTCCTACGTATTTATAATATAATATCACCAGACTAACACACCAATTGTACGGTCCCAAACTAAGGAACGCTTGTATTATAGGTATCGTACAATGGATTATTGTGGTGAACCCAGTATATATAATACTTATATAGATACTAAACATCCATGTCTCGGGTACATTCGTGCCCATGACACAAATTTTGTCACTGCTGGGATGCGAACCCAAGACCTTCAGGTCATCGTTAATTTAAGGAAGAAGTATTGACGAACTGATTAGCTCAGTTGGTAGTGACCCTGCCTTCTGCGCCGAGGGTCCCGAGTCCGAATCCTGGCAGGGACCAATCTTTGTGTGATGTGCATGAATGTTTGTACTCGAGTCGTGGATGTTTAATATCTATATAAGAATTATATACTGGGTTCGCCCCCAGTCCATTGTACTGTAGCCATAATACAAGGGTTGCTTAGTGCGGGACGTATAGGTGGTGTGTTCGTCTGGCGATATTAGTTTTAATTAGTATTAATTTTGTCTCATACTATAGTTGTACCTAACAAGAGTTCGTAACGATTTGTAGTTCTATAAAGACTGACGTAACGATTTGTACTTCTATAAAGAATGATTTAATTTATAATGTAACAACGCGATATGTTACATTATAAATTAAATCATTCGCAACGTTACACGTAGCACAAGAACTTTAGGTACATTCAAAAGGGGTTACATTGCCAAATCTTGTCACATTTAAGGCCGGAACATAATTTGGTCCGCGGTACGTGTTATCAAAAACGTTTGTAGCCAGACGAAGATAATGGTTACTGGACTACCAACTCGAGATAGGGACATCCTCCGGACAAAGGTCGGGGGTGCTCCGATTTTATAAATTATTAGAAAAAAAACCCTTTTAATGGGGAATGTGAAACCGGTCAAGTGGAACTCGACGACCGAGAGCTTCGTAACAGGATGATTTATTAACAATACCATCTATGTAAAAGAGAATCTTATTGATTCTAAGAAAATCTTAAGAGCAACTTACCCTTTTTTCTAAGATATTTTCCGTTTCTCGTAATTTTGTTGCGATCCTTTTGAGAGGATTAAATATAATGGTGCTTTAACTGTACCGAATATACCTATACTTTAATTTCAACAGATGTATAGTAGCAACGTTTCTTCAGAGGCTCACCCTGCGGTAATCTATAGTTTGAATAATACTACTGTACAAGGAACTAAATAATATACCTAGTTATAATAATAAAGAGGTAATTAGTTACTAGACTTTTACAAATAAAACCTTTCTTTCTTTCGTTTTTTGCTTCTAAATGACTATTGCGTAAACATAAAGTCCTACTTCTTGGCATGGATTTACCCATTGCAAAGATTCATATCTGAGCAAAAAACAGACATAGAACAACGGTTTCTTTGTAGTTTTCACGTTACATCTAAAGATAAAAGCGGCTTTTTGCTCTAGAGCCTTAACGACGAAACAAAGTTAAAGATATAAAAAAATCCTTAACATATAGACTAAAAACAAAAACGGGCTTAGCCTTTAAGTCCTAGGATATACAAATATGAACACTGTATGTATTTTATTCCTATACAGGTATACGAGAACGCATATAAAGTATTTCGGGTTTCTTGACGCGGGTAGGTAGCTACATGTGTGTACAACCATAATTCTGATCTTTTGGTATCTATTTATTATTTAATTAATAACCATAACATCTATAAGTTACTGGTCGTAACTTAATTTTATAAATAACATCAAAAATATTCTTGAGTTCATCAAAACAAAGGAATTACTCTGTATAAGTACTTAATTTATACTTAAATGATTTTAAATAAAAAGTTTAGTTAAATAAAACCCACTCAATAATTTATTGTCTGTCCATTACAAACAGTCTTTTAAGCCGACAACGGTAGGAAAATTAAAACCCGGGACGAAATAACAGAGTAAAGTACCTATGTGTATATTTACACGAACAAAATACATTGGGTGGAACAATTCATATGAAGAATAAACGTTGGCATATCATCTCGTTAGGAATATGGGACACGCTGCGACGCGCTCAGCAAAATGTGTTCCATTGCTCTTTGTGTCGGCGCCTTTTGTTCAATGATCTACCCGCATGCCGGGCACCCCGTGTTGTGTAGCTTTTCAATAACCCAGCGCCTACACACCTCTAATTAGGGGGCCGTTTTAGACACGAAGTGTATAGCTCGTAAGAAGTGTGCTATAAAAACAACGATATCTTTATTTCGATGCGTAAAAACCTCTCGTTTAAATTTCGCGTTCTAGTTTATAATATAGTAAATATATTATGTATATGACTGATACATTGTTCATCGAAATAAATTACGTTGTAATTAATTACAGGGTACCTACTGCTCCATTTGCTTCAGTTAAATACTACTAAATGATTATTTAAGATGAAGCCCTCGAATTACGATTATCCGAATCGCAGTTGGCTGATTTTACTATCACTTAATTAAAATTTAAAATAGGAAATGTTTCTGGATAACATCTTGATATTAAGCTAACGACTTCAATAAGTATCCAGATCAAAGCTTGTGTACGTAGGTTATTAAATTAGTTCGCTAAGATAATCGAATCTAAAGTTTCAACTAAATATACGTACTTACTAACTTTGTTCACAACAGGAACAACGTATATTAATATAAATTTTGAACGTTAATTTCGTTAGTAGGTAGTATTTATATAACATCAACGTATCTTACGAATAAGGGCGCACTGGCATAGTGCCTTTTATTTTTATTGCATTTGTCTTTGTTTTTTTACATCTATTTAATCATGTAAGCTTAGAATAAAATGAAAATCTTTTTTTTTTAAAATAAAGTTTGGAAATGGGCAATCGTTGAACTTTGATTTATACAAAAATTGTCTTGCATATGCCTTTATTTTACACTGATTCACTGAGATGTAAAATAATGTAATTTGTGCTCTTGATCCACGATTAAAATATCAAAGTTAAAAAAATATATATACTATAGGGACCTAACTATAATAATTGATAATCATAAGTAAAAAATGTTGGCCCCAGTGCTTTCTGACAAGGGTTTTGAAGGCCTCGTTAATCTGTTATTATATGTTACGCACGCGGAAAAAGGACATATGGGACAGACATGCCACTTGATATAAACAATTCATTGCAGGCCATGTCTAGAACACGAACTAACTGAACTAGAAACCAATTCGATGAGTGCTTTTGTAATCTACTGAAATAATTAGAACTATCAGCCTCGTGTGAAGTTGGTAATGTGCAAAATAACTTGGCCCTTGTGCAAAATCACTTAGCCTTGTACAAAATAACTTAGCCCTTGTGCAAGATCACTTAGCCTTGTACAAAATAACTTAGCCCTTGTGCAAAATAACTTAGCCCTTATGTGAGGGGTTCTCTCAGACATGCAGGTTTCTTCACGATGTTTTCCTTCACCGTTTAGCAAGTGATAATCATGGTTGAAAATGAGATTTGCACATGAAATCAAGAAATTCGAGAGGTGCAAGTCGGGATTTGAACCTGCGATCCTTGATACTAAGGCAAGCGTTCTACCAACTTGGCTATTACTGCTTTTTCTTCGGTGTTATTATAAGTTTATAATTATCGAAAAATCTTGGTGAAATAATTTAAAGCTACACGAATACTTTGTAAGTAGTTATATACATATATTTATTGTATGCTGATAGTGCCCTATTTGTTGACTGACAGAAAAAAACACTTTCAATTCTATAGCTACATTGAGGGATTAAATGTTCCATCTGCGTCAATATGATAAGGGCTCCCGCTCAAATACTGAATAAATATAAAATTGAAACAGAGGACAAAGAACTGAAGCGAGGAGATTGGTCAGAGGCAATCGGTGACAGCTGCGTTTCATCTGCCCGTCTGCCGTGATCCTTTAGTTATATGCCGGCTGTCGCACCCTTCGGAGTTCCTGGTACTCGGAATTTTGGTATTTCCATGAATTGTGTCTCATTAAGATTTCATCAAACAGAAAACGTAGTAAACAATAAACGAAGTCGAAACGTTTTATGAGTATAAAATAGTTTTAGCTTTGACACGGAAATGTCAGTCATCAACAACATTTCGATTCTTAGAACTACTTTGTGAAGAATAACTTGAATTGGGGACTAATTGTTTTACCGCAATGTTTAGAACCGACATAAAACATACTGCCACCTCTTGCGTAATTGGTTTCAGATAACAACGCTAACGGCTTTTAGCTAATTAAAGTAATAATTTTGCTGAGTTCATACTACCTACTTTATTGCTAGTTATTCTGAAGCAATTCTGAACGATTGTACTATTCGGGTTATGTTAAGCCTTTTGGTGCTTACAAGTGCTCGCTTTTAGCAATTTTCAAACCAATCGACCTAAAAGTTTGCTTCTCTAAAGCGTAAATCTAGCTCCGTTTTGGATTTACATTTCTATCTCCTTTTTATGTTAAAAACATTTGCTTGCTTTTTCCGGGTATAGAGTTACGTTTATATATTAAAACATACCTATTCTCTTAATTTAGGTGCAATTGACTTAATATGTGTGAGTGGCGAACTCATATTGTGTGCTAAAGTAACTCAGTAAGACTAGAAAGTGAGAAAATTGTTGTGTGAACAAAGGACTGTGTGCTATGGTGTGCTTCGGAGACCGGATATCAGGTGGTATGGAGGTGGTTCCGTCGACCGGAAGCCGCATCCTCGTGGCTTTCTTCGCTACTGTCTTCTGGGGAATGGGTGAGTATTACTGCCGTTATATAGGACTTAACAATAATAGTGTAAAATATTAGTGTTAGGCTATAAAAGTCAAAAACATATTATTTGAAATTTTAAAAATAACACTACGTACTAAGTGCGCGGTGAAACTGTACTGGCTTGCTTTCTCATATAAAAATCAAACACTGTATGTTATGTACACATATATTTTATACATACACGTGATGGTTATCAGCTACTTTTTTACCCCTTTAAATATTATACACTATTTTTGTTAAACCTTATATATTACCTATACCGAGAGCACTGAAGTGTTTTATGGCATATTTTACCTTATCGCTCCAACGTAAAGCTCAGTATCTTTTAAGCTACCTCACTTCAAAATATCACGAGTGCATAATAAGTCTACCGTGTTATTTAGGTATATCTATTACGGGGTAAAAGCGGTCTTTTTATGATTTAGATAAGCTATATGCAGCATCCGCTGTTAGTATCGCTCGGGGTAAAATCGAATGATTTTATTCCGGCCTTCGCAATCCGCGTGTACACTTCTGTTGCATTATTTATTTCCCTAGCTCAGTTATAAAAGGCGGTGAAGCGAATTCGATTAACTTGCAGTCATTTTGGTATGGTATATAAATGACTGCCGCGTTAAGTGATGAAACTCATACTAGGGAAGTGATTCATGCTAGGAACTTTTACAATCATACGTTGCTTTAGATATAACTTAAATATTTTGAGAGTTTTAGAGAGTCGAACGAAAAGCTAAAACTCTCTGGTAAAGTAAGTAATAAGTTTATTATAAGACTACTTACCTATATAAAAAAATAATCCATAAAATAATCCAAAATAAAAATCCATAGTTAATTAAAGCTTCAAGACGAACCCTTACTGACTTAAAGCGAGTATGCTAAAACTAATGGCTTGGCATTAAATTAAAATGTAAATGTGTTTTTAATTTTATACAAAATAGGTAAGTTGTGTACCAAGTTATCTATTTTGATAATTTATATTAGGTATGTACTTAAATATTGATTCCTTATATTTACGCAAATATTACACATTGGAATAAAACTAATTTTACAGATTTTATCGCGATATTATGTTTTTGCGTTCCCGACATTTTGGTTGCTTTACAGCAACCATAGTCACGGGAGGACTCCCGTGATCATGGTTGCTGTAATGCAAAAATAAATAAATCTGTAATATTATTTTATTTCAGTACTCAAATATTACCTATATCAAAAGTCAAACCCATGAGCACTAAATACTGGTCCACTATAAAATAAAAAAGAAATATAAAATTGAGCGTTGGTTGGAGAATTTCCGGAAAAAAGGTCTAGTCGTATAATTTTCTCAAACCTGTAAGTAGACAAAAATATTTTTCGTATTGATGGTAAAAAATTAATTTATTAAATATTTTTGCCATTTTGGTAAATGGATTAGTCGTCGAATGCTTAGATTGCGCCAAATGTAATTTCTTAGTCACACTACGAACACACTTGCCTGTGATGTTCAAAATTATGTTTCTGCTTCTTATTTTAATTCTGGAACCGTGTAACCCAGTTTCTCGAGCGCCTTCATCAATCATCTTCACCCTTCACAGTACCAATCCTTCATATTTTATTGGCTATACTCAACACCAGGCTCAAATTACTGATATTAAGAGACTCGTATAATCTGTATCCGATAACACTGAGACTGCATTACTGTCAGCTTCAACTCTCATTAGTCATTAGGCTTCGGTCGAGGGCGTCTTGCCCTCAGCACCTTGCAGTTATACATTATCTCATTCTATCTACAATGTTTATTCGTCGATTATCACACTAATATTATAAATATGAAAGTTTGGATGGATGGATGTTTGTTACTCAATCACGCCAGAACGGCTGAACGGATCTGGATGAAATTTGGCACAGAGATAGATTATAGTCTGAAATAGCATATAGGCTACTTTTTATCCCGGTAAAAAGGACATACTTTTCGCTACAAATCTCAAATCATCCGCTATATTTATTTCACCAGCCCTAACAACGAAAGGAAGTGAAAGTAAGCTGGGTAAAGAGAGTGTAATCTATCAATAATGTAAGTATTATTCCGTTTCAAAGGTCAAACGTCACGGGTATATACCTATCTACAACTTTGATTTATTACGTAATAAGAATCGTTCGGGCCGATAAAATCTTTCTCTGCTTGAATTCCACATAACGGCCTAGAGAGTTTTTGCAGTTACAAAAACAAGTACATTCCGACGATATTTAATGGAAAATGTAACTGATGGAACCCAACTGTAATGCAATAAAAATTCGTCGGTGTATAGAGAGACTAAAAATATATGTAAAGTAATATAATATAAGTAAACGTATTTTATATCAGATTCATGACACAGGCTATAGGGTGGACCTGTTTTTTTTAAAATAATTATCTGTGCAATAGGCACTGTTGGCACTGCACTGTTCGTCCAATCTTACATTTTTTTATTAAAATAAAACACTATTTTTGTTCCTATGCTCAAACTTATCAGTCTGGTCGACTAATGAAAGCACAGGTATATGAGAGAATGAAAGCGTCCCTAATAACTTAAAATTACCGTGACTTGCCGTTAAATTTTAGTAAGTATCTTGCCGACCACAATTCAGGAATATATTAAAGAAAAAATAACGCCAAAGCGATAAATTAATTTAACATAGTAAAAAAAGGAAAGGTTGTCATAATCAATAATGGTCATGAAGCCAAGTCTTGATTTATCCATTTACCTCATAATGACAAGATAAGACTAGCCCTGCAACATCATTTTAATTTACCCTACGTTTCCGTAAGATTCCGTAAATTAAAGAATATATAATTATCGCATAGAGAATTTAGAATGGCTTGAAAATTAGCTCGCCCAGCGGAATAGCTTTTGTACCAACGCGGAATCAACGGCGCTCAAGGAGACAATTGGAAGTTACGCTCGCAGACTCGTCGTCTTCAAATAAATTAACCCTTGTCTCACTAAGGAGCCATTAAAGCGACGTTTGTATCACTCACCGGCAGGAAACTACCAATCTGTCTCAGTCCCTGCCAATTGGTGCAAACACGTCTCCATTTTGTTAAACACTAAAACGTGCCAACTTATCACATAGTGCCTCAGCTATTATGCAATTTATTTATTTTGTACATCCTCATCCGTATGCGATGCGTTTGGAAAGTAGGTTGTAACATTCGAGAAAAAATATCGAATTAGGTTCTCATAACGACACATTTTCAACTCGTTACGTTAGCAATAGGACCCAGTCTGAGATCATTACAAATGCATACGCATATTACCACGTGTTTACTTTTTAAACAAACATTTGTTCTAAACATTTCCAAGCAGTTATAGGAAAAACACGTGCAATACAAATTTAATAAAATTGTCAGTTAAAAACATAGATTTAATACAAGTATAGCAGTTAACACATGATAATAGGACATAGATAATAGGAAAACACATGCAATACAAGTTTAATACATATTTAATCAAATGGACCGTTAAAAGCATAGTTTTAATACAAGTATACAAAAGAGCGTTTACATTAAACCAAATGGAATCCGTATGCTATAATATTAATCGAAAAACCTGGCGACTTCGGTACACGAAGCCCATCGATCATGTGTGACATATAATAATAATGTCAAATTTTCGTGATTTATTGAGATATCATTTATTTTTTTATGATAACTAGGTTTGCCGTTCCCATCTAGACTATCGGCTGGTCTAGTATATGGATAAGTTGGCGATTTGACATCTGTGTTTGGCACGTTCATAAAACGAAGAGTTTTTCTCTTCGACTGACACAGTTTTTACTGGGGTTTGGGTATGTTAAAGGTCACAATGTTCTGGAATTTCGGGCAGCGTCTAATCGCAATGGGTTGAGAACACATTAGTAGAGCTAGACTATACAGATATAGACCCTAACATGTTGGGATAGCGTGTTGGACAAAAAATGCGGATTACTAAGTGTAGTTATATGTATGCAGCTGCAAAACATGAACGTCAGTTTTCAGGCTAGTAGCAATAAAATATAAAGTTCCATGAAATAGTAATTTGACGCAGCTGTTAGGCATGACATTTTGAATTCTGTGAACTAGTATTTGAGCTATGGTATTGAGGTGTGTGTTTTAACAGTGACACAGATACTTACATCGTTTAGAATAGTCATTTCGAACTTTCTTAGGAAAAAGAAGATATTACTTAGCCTTTGCGTGGGTTTGTTTGAATGGTTTTTGATTACCTGGATTTGCGTAATTTGACTGGATGTGTTCGCCACCTTACCGCAGTTACTCGGACAGAAGTTTTAATTTTTTTAAAGAAATAGTTGAGACGATAAAATATTTTATTCCTTGAGGAAAAAAATGTAACTTATACATTTTAATAGTTATATTATGGTTAGTTATTAAAAAAAAACTTCAGTGTGTATGTTTTCATGATGCACCACAATTTTATTAAAGTTTCATCAAAACAGTTTCCACCGTTTAGTCATGAATAGGTAAGAGACAGAGAAAGAGACCTTCGTATTAATAATATTAGTGTGGATTTTAAGATGGTAGACAACATCAAATTCATCTATCTATATTATCCTGTATTCTAATGTTAAAGCAACATACGCAATTATCTTAATTCAACGTGCAGTCATTTAGACATTTCTTGGAGAACGAACAATAAAGCAGTCAACTTTTGACAAACCCAAAGTCGTTGAGCATCCTCTATTCCTTTACATAAAATGAACATTCCTTTGAACTCCATGAAAAGTAAATGAATTTAAGTCCGTATTTATTTTTAGCCTTATCAAGTATGCTTTGTACTTTCAGAGACTTACTTGGAAGCCTTCGTGATGTATGTACTTACTTAGTTTGACTTAGTAACAGTGACTTATAAGTTTAGCCCTCTATCTTAATGTTTGGACCTTTGTTACTTAGTTTTCTTAAACAATAGCTCTCCCTGTGGACTTTCTAAAATGTTTTTACATAAGCTCGTAAATTATTGAGTTAAAATTACCTAGACGACTTTATAACATTGTTGCAATTCATAGGACTGTCTATATATAATAACTTACTTATAAAATAATTAGTTTTTATTTAATTTGCATTTGGATGTCGCCATATTTTTAACATTGCCTTTTACCGTCATCTACGTGTCTCAAAGCAGGGCAAGGTGAGCTTATTAGGTCACCAGTGTATTGAATGTTAACTAAATACATTAAATCTTATTATGCCAAATATGTTCCATACCATGCCATGTTCCAAATAACATTCTGTAACTCATACCGATAAGGGGGTGTCTGAGATATTTCCAGCACTTCTGCTGATAAATAGTTGTTATCGAAGTTGTATGTGGGATTCGCCAAGTATTGGAGAGCTTCAGAAACAATTTTATATCTGCACCCTTGCGGTTACGTTCCCTTGTTCACTCAGCTACCCGACTTCCTGCTCTTAGTTCGCAAATACCCATCTGTGTAACTACTACGAGAACAGGCGCTCAGATGAGTTTTCAGAACATCAAATATCAATCGAGTGATTGAATCCATCCACACATGCACCGCAGCGCCTCTAGTGGAAATGTGCAGCACACGGAGTAACTTCTCTGTGGTGCAGAATTAATATTAAATGTATAGAAACGTTTGATTACTCGATCGGTATTTGGATATGTTCAAAACTTATAAGTAGGGCCCTAGAGCATTATAATATGAAGCTTTATACTAAACCAACTAATATTTTTTTATATACTTTGATCAGAATAGTGTAACGCATTACATTTTAGAAAAGGAAATGTATCAAGTATACCTACCGTTTGTGTTATATATTTAAATTAGTACTTCACAGAAGAAAACATATGTAAATAGTGTGGAAATGGAAGATTTTTTTTTATTCATCACGGTCTAAGGGACGTAGGCGGATGGATACTTATGTATATCGAGGTAAATACCGATGGAGTCAATAAGCGATAACGTAATATATTAATTAACTGTAAGTATATTACTTTGAGTGCCATGTCGTAAATATCTAGTTTCACAGAGATGCCCGAATGTATTCATAATGTTAATTAATAATATATAATACAGGTACTTACTATTATGTGTCGCTAATGTATCATGATTATGTCTTACTTCTTACGATCAAGAGAATACTTATTCGCTAAACGAACATTCAGTTCAAGGCCTCGTTGCGAGAAATTACTTAAAATGTTGTCTATACTCATGTGATAGAATGTAGGCTGTTTTAGTGCCGACTAAATTAATAATTAATTAAAAAAAACTTAAAATAAAATAAATCAATTGAAATAAAACTAGTTTTACGGATTTTATAGCGTTTATTTTAGTCCTCCCGTGACCATGGTTGCTGTAAAGCAGCCGAAACGTCGGGAACGTAAAAAACATAAAATAAACGTGCTAAAATTAGTAAAAATAGTTTTATTTCAATGTGTAGTGTTCGCGTAATTGTAAGAAACAATATGTAAACAAATTATTATAAGATCCACCTTTGTGTTCGACCACCATTAATCAAATTTAGCGTCACTAACGTATCTTATTAAGTTAGTAGGCTTATATCAAATTTCCGTTGAGCTTTCTCAACCATCAATATCACTAAACGTACACAAATCTTAACGAAACAGATTACTTAGCAAAGTAATGTTGGCAGCTCTGCAATATTGGGTTTCTAAGGGTCTGCAATGTAATTCAATGAAGCCAACAGCGACGGGGGACGTGAGACCCAAACTCGAGTCATTGATATATCTGCTCAAGTGTCCTCATGATTGATCGACGCCGAACAACACAGCTGACCCATCCCAATATATTTTATCAGTTATTTAACATATGATTGATTTGCATATGTATTTATTGAAAAACATGTGCTATAAATTAAGCTTGCGAAAAAACGATACAGATACGCTACGATATTCTTGTTTTTTTTTTTACCGAGGTGTGTTAAGCGCTCCGCGATTTGGTGGAATTGCGTGAAATTGAAAAGCGTGAATACTTTTCAGTGAATAAAACTGAGAACATACTACTTATTTTTTATGTTTAAATTGTTTTTTTTTTTAATAAGGAATTCAATGCTGTGCAGTTTCTCTTACTGAATATTTTTAAACTAACTTTTGTAGCATGTGACTTGAGATAGATTTTAGCGCACGCGATACTAATTGCTGTTCATTAAATAACCATTGATGATGAATTGTCATGAATATTTTTTAAAGATGTCACGAATATATTAATAGATTAGTTGAAATCGCAAATGGTGTGTACACATATAGACACGGCGTAGGTCTATATCGGTTTGAGTTCGGAAATTATCGTCGCATTATGCAAAGTTGCCACATTAATGCGACGTATAATGGAATGTGCAGTTATCATAAATTTGGATCAACTAGTTTAATAGCCGTTCAATAAATAAAATTGTTTACGCAAAATTTGAATATCACTGCCATCATATAACATGTTAATTTATTTTTCTTAAAGTAATGCGTATGTGGGAACTAAACTAGCAAAGTCAAATACATACTTACTTCAAAATAAATGTATCATTTGTCATTAGTTATGTTGGCTACAAATGTTGTAATTTTTGAGCACACAACGTATCGTAAACCACGTAAACCACTCGTGAGAGTGACGAGTCACTCGAGCGTATCGAGTTTTGATTTACATTGCAATTTTAGGTCTAAATTGTTAATTATGATTGTCTTTATTTAAAATCATTTTGTGATGGACTTATATTATGATTTCATACAAATTTAACTAGTACAAATTGTTGAATATCTAGCACCGCATTATAATAAACTCATATAACCCGAGTAAACAAAAATAAATCGTCCTATTTAGCTACGTATGAATATCAAATAAGACGTTTTTGATATGTATTAAACGAGTCAAAGTAAATGAAGTTTCACGAGGGATAAATGTTTGTTGGAGATCTAATATTCTGCTGCTACATTTCACCCTCAAAGCTTCTTTGAGTTTGATCCTTGAATTTCTTTTATAATTCAAACCTTATAAAAGACAAGCATCTTCAAAAACACTGTGCTTCTTTCATTTCCTGCTACGAAGTGTTTAACTTGTTTACATTTGTAGAACGTTGTACTAACATGAATGTTTTTTTTAACGAGATACTATATTTTATCCAGAGCATGCTAACCATAAGCTATCCAACTGTCAAAACTCCGATCGAATTGGTCCAGTAGTTTTGTCGTGATACTTGAAAAACAAATGTAAATAATTAACAATTTAATTATCAGTGGCCCATGTTATTTAACAGTTTAACAGTTGCTTTCATTGCGCTGAGCAATGGACGTAATTATCATAATTATAACAATAACTATCTTTTATATTATGACACTGCTACATTATTAATGATAAAGATAATACGTCCATTCGCTTGAAGTTTTAAACGATGATAATATAATCAAAATCTCATTACAAAACAACGCGATGTTTTGGGATTGTAAAAGTTTGTAAGTATAACAAAATCCTTATTGAATTTAGAAAAGTTCTAGTAATTAATAAGTGATTTTTTGAGCGCTTGCAAGTCTTATTATATAAGATAAGTTATAATAAATAACGCTCCTTTTTATCGTGTCGACGGCATAACATTTTTTGCCACTGTTTAAGCCAATCAGCTGATTTTTGATACAGACAAATGCATAAATTATATTATCAGATTATGACACTCCATATACATAGGTTATCTTTATCACCTAATTCTAAAAAACAACAAGTGTAACTCTATAGGTAATGACACCATAGATAGATTGCGAAGCTGACTTCAAAACAAGTGGTTGATAAAGAATGACATTACATGAGGTGATCGGCCAGTTTAAGTCCTTTTTTACTATACCCATTTGTATTCATCCATTATCTTCCCGTGACAGCTAGGTCACGTGACTGGCCCCAGACTACATCATTGGCCATCTTCGACCAATGAGCAGTGTTAAATTTTATCGAAGTAGTCTTAGGACATCTCAAAAGAATACTTGCTTAGCATAATATTTTTATATGACTTTTCCCTCTTGTCTGTGACATAATGTAATTGATGGGTACCTGGAACTCTATCTTTTATTTTATAATATGAGACCACTAAGCATTCATAAATCTTTGTCCTCAGGTGTCCGCGGGCTTCACAACTTGGAGATCAATGTCCCAAACGCGGTGTTAGTGGGTGAGACCGTGACCCTAGAGTGCAGCTGGCAGCTGGAGGACGAGGAGGCATTGTACAGTGTCAAGTGGTATCGGGGCAGGGAGGAGTTCTACAGATACATCCCGAAGGAGCTACCGCACACTAGAGTGTTTCCTCTACCCGGGATCGAGGTTGATGTTAGTATTTCTAACTCTATTGTGAGGGACAGTTTTTGTGTTGTCAAATAGAGAGCACCGATACGTCAGTCAGTCTAGTTCTTCTGCATATAATTTTAATACGAATGATGAGGTCCAGCGTATCATATTTGAGTCCCAATTCATCTTTTATCTTCTTGAATTAGTCACATTGAATATAAATACAACGGCATATGTAGGTATTATAATGTAGGTCGTAGATTTGGGGAGGGTCAAATATTATAAATTGGTTACACATCAGCGGACTTTAGGAGCGTATCCTGGTCCTGATTTAGGTCGTCAGGTCAATATCCAATATCGCTTTGACGTGATAATATACCTACTACCTATAGGCGAAACAGATTGGCTACTTCAAAGCTCTCTGAGCTTTCGAAAATGGTTATTATAATGCAATAAAATATTTTATGTTGAAGATAAATCATAAACAGCAAATAGAAAGGAAATGAAAAAAGCTTATGGCTACTTACCTAAATAAGCCAGATTATTAAGGAGTAAATCTTCTCTTTATTTACAATAATGAGCCTTTATATACACCACCCTTCACTCTCTACATATAATTTTATCAGAAAATTGCCTTTCTATAAAAGACAATAAATAGTTCCTGATTCATCTCTATCTTGAAATACGAGTAAAATAAATGTCAGACCTTATTTTGCTCAAAGACCGAAAGACCCTACCCTGTCAAATGATTTTTATATTTGTACACACTAGCAGTCTCGGTGAACTTCGTACCGCGTCAGAATCAAATATATGAGAAAATTAATTCTCTTCATTTTTTTATTCCTTGGGTTTAATAGTTATCCTGCTATTCGGGGCGGAGACAAATTCAAATAAAATAAAAAAGTAAAAATCGGCCCACCCGTTCTTGAGTTATAAATGATGTTATATATATATGTATATATATATTTCTTATGACAATTTGTGGAAAACAAATTCTGATTATAATGACGAACCCATTTTAAAATGTAGGTTCCTAATTTAATTTGTTGGAGTATTTATATATATCATATATGTTTGCTATATTTTTGAATATATAAAAATATACAGCTATACAATATAAAGCTATACAGTCTAGCTCTACAGCCTGCGTAATGTAGTTGCATTTATAATTATGCAAAAATACAGATATCTCTACAATATTATTTGCCACTTTGTCGGTACAGTTTGCAAATCAAGAGTGATTATGGCAGATTAATTATACGTATGTAAAGCCAAGTAATTAAATGAGAATCAATCACGGTCCTAGATAAGAAACCCCCGTGCTATAATAACATATTCACATAGATATCAATTTGATAATAGATTACGATGAAGAAATGTAGAAAGTCCTTGTATATTATACCATACATTATATCCCCGAAGACTAAATTATTTACGTTAGTAGCAGGTAGATTATGATCGAATTATTTCATCATAAAAGGAGTTAGGAGTCTAACTTTTTACATTTGGATTGGAAAGACGACGGATCTTACCAATTTGATACTTGCGCGGAAAAACAGTTCAATAACAAGCCTTATCGCAGCTAGTAGGTTGATATACTTGGCGCAGAGGACTACTAAAAATGTAGGCTTATTGCCGTAATCACTACGGCGCGCGGCGCACGCCGAAAAAGGGCGTAAAAGAGAACAACGAACGGTATCATGGGGATATCGTAAATCGGTGCTCAGGCTGTTTGGCGTAACCTTGATGGCTGGGGCGCTCTTATTGTTACAGCAGCTAAAATAACAAATCTAGGCCAATGTGTATACGCTATGTCGTTTATATTTTCCGTCAAGAAATTTTAAGCAGCAGCCTAGTCTGGTTGTGAGCCTGCCTACAATTGTTCGACCCCTGTGACTTGCTGACCTAGGGACCAGCACCATCGAAGTATTGTAGATATCAATGTTATCGTAGATTTAATGATTAACGATTGCTTTTATCGTTATACTGCACACTGCAAATACAACTGAAATCTAGACAGAATCGGTGCTTACGAATGTTTATCCGAAATGTAAACTTCCAAAGTTTTATAGTTTACCCAACGAATGATTTAAAATCCATGCAAGTTAGAATGTAACAAATTAGGCCCTATCCCTGTACTTGGCCGGGTCGTCACACAAGTCTGGTTAGAAAAGGATAAATTAGATCCGTACTACCCTCATGTAGAGTCACTGAACCGTCACTGGGGCTAATTATATCAGGCTGCTTGATGGAATTAGCCGTTCGTAGATAAGGATACAGGTATTATGTTGCTCTGAAGTTTCAAGTAGATGCGTAAACATATCTCACATGGTTCACCTCAACGGGCTTGCGTAGGCGAGCACTGCGGATAATAGAAGGTACCTTGCAAATAATTGTCTTGTACGACGTTTGACTCTGTCGGTGAGTACCCTTTGTGTCAGTAGTTCTGGGTGTTCGAAGTTCAGTGAAGCTTCTATTGTAATTGCTCTACGAAACGTTCATTCTAATGTATGCTCGCGTTTTATTATACGGTCTTTGTTTCATCCAGGGAATATTTGTTTTTATTAAGCGTGTCATGTTTAACCATCATTGAATATGGTTGGTATTCGAAATAAACTTTACTTTACTTTATCTACAATTTAACAAAGTAGGTTTCATGTTAGGCACATAATCAGTGAATAGTTAATAGCAGTTATTTATAATTATAAGTATGTTATTTACATATAAATTACATACTTATAATTATTATATGCAAAAGATAGCCTCCAATATTATGTGCTCACAAATCTCTCAACCATTGAACTACACCAAATAAATTCAACTAATTAATTTGAGAAATTTCGGTATGATGATTTTTACTTTTTAATTTTCATGCGTTCTGACCGCCTTCCGAGCGTATTTGAAATGAATTGAATATTGAGATTGGGTTATCTATTATGCCCTTTCAGATAAATATACTATAATAGAGCAATTCAAATAAAGCGATTAAATTAGAATTATTTATAAAATACCGGATATACTTATGTAGATTAACTCAGATTATGATAGTTAATTGGAAATGACAAGGAGGAAATTCCTTAAAGGCCTTGGTGCTAGCCTATAGATATCTAGAATTAATCAGATTGATTGATTTGACGTGCTCGGATTTCCTATCTAGGATCGGTGAAAAACAGATGTTGATGACAGTATTGGGTATATTATATCATAAATCTAGGACTCCTGTTCATATGATATTGCAACTTAGACCAATGATTATATATATGATCATGTACTTTGATTGTTTCTAGGATATTCTCACATTTATGGTAATAAATCTACGACGTCTAAATATGATAATGTAATGTTCTGTCCTCTGTGCAGATATCTCGTTCGGGCGCGCGGCGCGTAGTGCTGCAGCAGGCGACGCCTGCGATGGCGGGCCGGTTCCGTTGCGAGGTGTCCGCCGACGCGCCCACCTTCCACACGGAGATACGATCAGCACCTTTAGAGGTTGTTGGTAAGTACCTTTATTAAGGCGAACAATAACATAACACTAATCCCGACTCGATTTGAATTGTTCGTAGTGGTAGGGTTCGTAGGGAGAACATATAGAGCCGTCGGCCCTGCGACAGAAATCTCTTAGATAGTGTTGAATTGCCATCCTATCGGACTATAGAGTGAGGGAGAGAGTGCACCTGTGCTTGCGCATATACTTGTGCACTGTGTATGTATATCTGCGCAGTTGGCTGGTCTCCGTTGTGGCTTATTGTTATTAATGGTAGGGTTCGAAACCTGGTAGAGGGAAACTTTTTTTGATGAGCATGAATGTATATCCAAGTGAAGAACGTATGTATGTAATTAATAAATTCCATACATAAAGTGCCCGGTTTTACCCGAGAATCCAAAACTGAGATACATAACAATAAACCTGTAAATTGCAGTTGCTCTTTACATCTTATTCTTGATTATATAAGGTGTAACAAAAATAGTGTATAATATTTTACCATGATGAACCTGTCAGTCAGTGTAAATGATGTTTGTTTTTTTAAACAAGCGAATTAGTAGCGTTTGGCCATGCGCTCAGTACAAGGGTGTAATTTTTTTATAGTCTAATAATTTGATTTATTTCTATGGGAACGTTATCTCTATAACCTACTGTTGGCCCTGTTAATATATTTTACACCTTCATTGTTAAACCTCATATAACGTAGTCTAGTAATCTCTAGTATATTCTAAAGCAATGTTGTGCAAGTACAGCTCGGAAGCACTCAAATCCAAGGTAACACTTCTCCGAATTTCCTGCGAGCTTTTTAATGTAAATGAAACGGTTCTCCGCAATCAATACGTGGCAGGAATCTTTATTCGTGTTGGTAATAAAAACAAACATTAACCGCCATCCGATGTTTACCGATTTGGCTTTAAATTGTACAGCATGTATAGTTAGTAAGTCACGCGACAATTGCCGTACCGTGGTACCGTACCTCACCTCTCTACCACCGCTTAGAGCACCAACTTGTTTTGGAACATGTTTAGGGTAGGGCACAGTGGACGGATAGAGACGAAAATACTTTTTGCTCGCATTCTAATGAAAATAATATCAAGTCTGTGCAGCCTGTGTGCCTCTACAGAATTACATTGAGAATTTTTCAGAAACAATTTTTATAATTATATTAAATATTAATTTACTGAAGATTTTTACTCTAACATTTCTAACAAATTTCAAAAATTCATAGTACGTTAATAGAATTTTTAAGCGAGCGTTCCCCAAATATTTCATTCATGACATTGTTCAGCCAAGGCTCAGGTCTGCAAAAGGAAACTTTACTTTATGTACTAACTTAATAGGGCCCTTTGGCGTCGTAGCGTTGTAAGTTGCAAGGTTCCCGGGCGGCTGAAATATAGGGCTGGCTTTACCTGTCCCGTCGTGACGGCTCCTCACTCATGAATCACCGCTGATGAGCACATTTATTTGTATGACGCGCCCTTGTAAATATTCATTAGCTTTTTTATGTATTCCTGAGTCTTTAAGAACCCAATATCCTACTAAATGTGAAAACAGTTTTGATATAGCGTCTATAGATACTATGCGTTTAATATGCATTAACTTCAAGAAGGGGTGTTGGTGTATTCATTTTCTTTCATAAGCGACTAAACAAACCATTTGTTTGTATTTTAAGCCCATCAGCCGCCGTCCTACTTACCTAAGAGCAAAAGCCTTTTCAGACTTAAGATGAACTACAGCATGAAAGCATTCGAATGTTCCCTTAACGATGGAGATAAAGGGAATCTCATGTTTTTGTTCAGAAGTCACACAATGCTATTTGAGCACAATATAATATACTTACCCGTAGAATATGACCATGGGATCATTTGTCTGAATAATATGTGCTTAAGAATTTCGTGTATAATCCGCCTGTGGTGGATTTCGACACTTCACAACTTATGGTTTGGTGTCTGAAATTCTTGAGGAATATTAAAACATATTACGGGACTTGTAGAATAACATATCACCAGACGAAAATGCCAATAAATAGCAGTGACATTTGCTTATTTTTGAATGTCACGTGCCGCATTTTAAATGACATTTAAACGAACCGCGATCATTATATATTTTAACCACATACGCAGTAATTAACATACCTACGAGTAAATAAGCATCTTTGTGTTTCAGTGAATGCTCACAAATAGCAGCATCAATTAAAGTTCACATGACATTTGTATGACTGAGTAAATATTTAATAAAATAGCTGTTAATTAGGGTCTTTTCTAAATTAATATCTTTTGAATACCATTTGCGCTCCACGATATCATTTTGTGTTAAACAAGTTCTTAATAAATGTTTTAATTATTAATGTTTTGCGCCAGTTTTAAGTACCCTTAAAACTTACGGGTATTTTTTGTGTGGCAATACTTAGCTCTAATGCCACAGCCCGCTATGGCTCTGGACATGTAAATGCCTTATAAGCGCGCAGGTAGCAAAGTCGACTATACACACATTTAACATGCTACCATGTTACAAACAGATTAGTCGATCTATAGTTTTCCATATAATAATTTCACTTACCATCATTAGTCCTTTAAATTAACTACTATTGTTGTTCACAGATGCCCCAGAGTGGGGTCCAAAGCTGGTATCGGTCCGCTCGTGGTACGGCGTGGGGTCGACTTTACGGGCAACGTGCGTTTCGCCGCCTTCACACCCTCCCGTTAATCTTACATTCGCACTCAACGGACAAGAGGTAGTTACCGACAGATTGCATTTATGCCCAGATCGTATAACCAATAAAAATCCTGTTTGTCGTTGTCTTTGGTACAAATAGGTTAAGCATACAAAGATAGGAAAAAGTCCAGTGCACTCAGTGGATGTAAAGCTCAAATTAAGGTCAGTGTGTAGAGAGGACATTAGCCACACTTGTCGCGAAAGCATATGTTATACAAGAGATTTTATAGGTCGCATTAACATTTATGTAAGACTAGACATTCACTTTTAAATATATAAGATTAGATAGCAACATTTTTAGAATGGCGTACTCGGTCGGTAGGTAAAATTTGTAAAAGCGTTGTAAATATTACATTAATAATTTATTTATTTCTTATATTTACGCGAATATTACACATTGAAATGAAAGTTATTTTACGGATTATATCGCGTTTTTATTTTGATTTTACGTTCCCGACGTTTCGGCTGCTTTACAGCAACCATGGTCACGGGAGGATGTCCTCCCGTGTTCATTTCAGTTTCATTTCAATAATTTATTTATAATAATAATACCAGCCCTTTTGTATGTCCCACTGTTGGGCACGGGCCTCCCATCAATGCGAGGGGGATAAGGCCATAGTCAACCACGTTGCACCAGTGCGGGTTGGCGGACTTCACACATCTTTCGAGGGATTCTCTTAGACATGCAGGTTTCCTCACGATGTTTTCCTTCACAGTTGAGATTCGCACATGAATTTCAGAAGTCCCAGATGGGCGAGCCGGGGTTGAACCTGCGATCCTCGTTACCGAGGCAAGCTTTCTACCAACTTGGCTATCACTGCTTATATAAATCTGGGTATAATTATTTTAGTTAATAAAAATAAAATAATTAATGAACTGAATCGTATTTGAATAAAATTAATATGAATGATTTTAAAACACTTAAATGATTGTATTGTATATAATAATAAAGTAATGAAAACGAAATAATATTCCTAGTTAGCGTGTATGTAAATGACTATCTGTAAATATACACGATAAAGTAAGAATAATATGTAGGTAAAATAATATATATCTTGAGATGCGGACTATCTATGCGGAAACTGTATTATTTTAGTTATCTTATAACATTATAATCACATAGCTAACGTGATTTCTGCCATAATAACATTTCGATATTTGATGGGGTTTATTAAAAGCGGCGTTTTAAAAGTCGTTGGATCAGTGTTCGCTGGGCGGCCGACAGGAGTCCGCGTTCAGCCGGGAACAATGGGCCAGTTCCTGCTTACTTCACTTTGACGCGACCGTTGTTTTTGCCGCCGTCACTGCCCGCTGCGTAGGCGAGTTCATTAATCACAAAACAGCTCAGAGCTATATGAGCTTCCTTTATCTAACGCGGAGCTGTGTAATATCCGTAACATTTCTCGCCCCGTCGACGTCGCCGTCATAGCGAGTATCCCGCTACCGTATCACTCACTAATATTATTTTCCCCAGATTGACATGGAGTCACTCATTTACGAGCTACCGACGGGGTTTAAGTGGGATCCGCCGCCGAAAGCCGAGACAACGACGGAGCAGCCCGATGACGATATAAACTTTAATATATTTCACGATGAGGGCAATATACAGTACTTGGATGAGTCTTACATAAATCTACATAAGGAGGAGATTAGGAGGCCGCCGAAAGAGAGTTCGAAGCCGACGTTTGAGAGGACGGGGCCCGATAATAGGCTGCCTTCGGTCGGAGAGGTGGCGTTCGTGGTTCGGAACGAGGCGTTCGAGCGCGGCAGCCTCCGGCTGACCTGCATAGCGAGTATATACAACTTGTACGCGGCACGCGCCGAACTAATTTTCGATATGGAGCAACCAGAGGTTGCCTCCGTGCTAGGCGTCCGTAATAGAGCTGCCGGTGAGTGCAATCGATACTCATTTTGTGTCACTGTAGCTATTTTAAGCCAAGCCCAATGTATAATTTGCTAATTTCTTGTTTATTTTACACGTCGTTCTTAAAACGTTTTGTATTCCACAATGGTTATGATTGTATGTAGTACATAAGATTCTGACTAAAATAAGGAAGCATCATCTCAAACATGAATTCCAAATAATGTTCGACCTGTGTTGCTCTGATGTTTAAGGTAATGACAATAACATAAACATACACATCAACAAAGCAAACATTAATGTTTGTCACATATTCCTACAAACGTTTCTAACTAGCAATCGGTTTCGAGCAACAATATAAATATTATCTTGTTTCAGATTCCTCATCTCACAGTATTTGGCGAATATCAGCATCCCTGGTGCCGCTACTGTACAGCATCCGGTAGTTTCAATATCAATTAATGTTAATTAAGTACAAATTTATTTTTAAGTAAGTTCTCGCTAAATGCGTAAAAAAATAAATTCTCATTGTATACAAATCCATTGAACATATCTTATATCATGAATTACTTTATAATCACGGAGACTTCCTTTCTTATTATGTAGTTGTGACGATCTCTATGAGAGTAGCTGCCTACTCTATTGTTGTTTCAATATGATTGTTTACGAGATGTTAGTGGTAGGTCAATCTAGCCAAAGTCTAGATTTAATAAAAAGGAAATATTCAGACATTTTACTTGCATAATGATATGAAAATAAATGTGATAGATAAGACGAATTCATGATAACGTACAACATTGAAATCGTATATATATCGCCGGAAGAACACCCAGCTATACAGTCCCACACTAAGCAATGCTTGTATTATGGGTACCGTACAATGGACTGGAGCGAACCGAAGTATATAATACTTATATAGATACTAAAATGATGTTTATTTTTAATAATAGTCACGCAGCGTATTGCGCTGTGTCATCATAATAGAACTTAATTTTATAAAATATTGAGAATGTTTCAACCCATGGTGAAGACTGATGCGAAAAGGTTATAGTTTGGAATACCTACTTTTCTGTAAATAAGAAATCTAGATTTGATTTGTTAAACTTTGCGTTAAGTTTATTTTAGATCAATGTAGGTTCGCATACTATACTTACTTGGTAAACATTTTATCAGAAGTATAATCTAAAACTCACAGATGTCAATGAGATTAATAAATTTCGTACATTTATGGATAAATAAAAAAACATTGTAAATATATAGATCTAATATCATTATATGTATATTATAACGAATGGATAGAATAAAGATGTTGGAATTTGTCTAAAGTAATTTTTCATTCATCATTGGTACCTATGTGGGATAGCTGAAATTGTTTATACATGGAAATGTTCACTTAGTTTTCAAGTCATTTCGGGTGACTTGGAAACTAAATAGGTAGCTACAAGATAGGGATATTACAAGATTATTTAGTAATTTAGTCTAAATTCGATGATTAACCAAAGAAAAAGCCATAAAAGATTGCAATCAACATGGCAGATGCGTTTATTTCACATTATTTATTTCGTAAGAGCGGCACCAAACCTACACTTAGCTAATATTGATAACGCACAGTGTTGTAGAAACGTGATCGGGAAGAATAACGAAGTAATTTCCCCTTGGAAGAGTTCCACCTAAGCTTCAATCAATCATAGCACGAGATTGTGCCCACAATAAACAGTAGAAAATCCAGCCCATTATCCTTATGGGGGAAATCATTTATTGAGCAGTTACATTGTCGGCTAAAATGGATTATTCAGCTTCGAGTCAGGCGTGATGTATTAGTTTTATCTAGTTTGACTTGCGGGGGAAATTCCGACGAGATCTGATAGGTATTATTTAGAAGATATTAATGTGAGTAAAGTTATTCGAAGCCGTCAGTTGTTGGATCTGTAATGTATTATTGTAATTGTTTATATCTTATTATATTGATAAGCAATATTTTACTTATATTATACACATCTACTGTGAGTTAGTTTACTTGTAGCAATACAATAATAAAGTTATTCATTTGAAATGAAAAACGAAATGGAACATTTAATGGATCAATTTCTACTTAGGCTTTATCGGAATGAACCGCGAAAACTCTTTTCAAACCAGAAAAGATGAATTTTCAGAGCCGTGCCATTTTCTCGGCAGTACCTATAGGTATAAAACGCAATCCACGAATAACCTCCTATTCGTGTATTGCATTATATACTTTATTACCTCAAGAAAACCTATTTGCGGATAATTCCGATATTAAAATATATATTGCGTAGCTGATGGGGTGGGATCTCCCACCACAAAACCAAGAATTTATTTTTCAGTATTAACCAATATTGGCAGCCGTCTGCACGTCGTGGGCCCGCAAAACCAATAACAATTCAGTTAGCTGTCGTAGGGCCTTCGCCAACCGCCACTATTGTCTGGACTCTTCGTTAGGCGCTCTTTTCATTTACTCACCAGCTGCATTGATTGGACGAAATCCATCACGGCCCACGGAGCTCCTATTCCGGCTCTCCATTGATTATTCCCCCGGTTTCGTGAAAATGAAACTTTTATGATTCAGCGACGGAGTTTGCACCGTTTCCATGACTGACTTCGTCTCAATAGGTCGAGTAAATAAGGCCGAATGAAAAAATATAATCAAAATGACAATATAGGGCCAGTTTATAGTCGCGCGGTTGGTCACAGATCGTCCGAGTCAAACCGCAAAACAGATGATCAACATAGAATTATTTCATTGTCACCCGTCCGTGTCTTTTTAAAATTAAAAGAATGCCCTTACCACCTAGGTATTAACACTTAGAACTCAAGATTACTTACATAAAGAGGTAAGTGATTTTTTTTTTAATTGTTCTGTTTAGCTTTTGAGTCTTCAAATTAGGTCTTGAACAATTAAACAAACCTCGGAGCGCACTAGATACCTATTCAATGCTGAGTGCTACTTAAGCTGAAAGATAACCCCCCAAGCGATGAATTAATCCATGTACCGCTGTTTTTTCTTTACGTAAATCGTTTCACATTTTTAGTCTTTATGGTTTCATGGACTGAATTTAACGCGGCTTAAAGAATAGTTAAAGCTATATTTATGCCAAGAAACCTGATACAGATTATGTAATTTAGATGCTACTACAGTACTTACGTTGTATTATTTGGATGATTCATTTTTGGTAATAACAGTAAAATATTGTATTTTAGATACACTAACAAGATAATTGTATTATTTGATGGGTGCAGAATTATTCCTCTACCACCTACACCTTTTTTACCGTTAACACTAAGGTATAAAATTTCGAGTTTTTATTTGGAGCAGTAAACTGCGTAATTGGGTACGTAAATAGACGGACAATTGAATGAGAAAATTAGTCTCCGCCTAAAAATAAGAATATACCTATTATTATTTTACTCACACGCAATGAGAGAAACACCATAAATAAATTATGGTGTATTTGAAGATATTTCATACCTAAGTTCTAATAAGATTCCGTTGTCTCTTTTGAGATACGGAACCCTAAACAATAGAAGTTCCCTACCCAATTGTTTTGGGTTACGTTTCTACTCATATTTAAAAACTGTTTCAGAACACAAGACCATTTTAATGTAAAACGGACATCTTCGTACAAAAGTTTACGACACTCAAAGAATTCCTTTTTAATTCTATGACGACGGTGTATTTTGATCAAAAACCCACCATAAGGAACCAGCAACTCAATAATATATATAGCAGCAAGGTTAGCGTGACATGAAATAGCGATAGTTTTCTGTCAACGTGCATTGGGAGCTATGAATGATACGCCAATATCGACGCGGCACGCGAGCGCCCCCTCGCGGTCCAACGCCGTTACTGCAAACGGTCCTGACCTCAAACAAGCACAATGTAAAGCGAATTGAAAAGCGATGGCATAGACGTAGATTGTATTGAAGGAAATAGAGCAGTGAGAAAGTACAAACATCGCGATATGAAAGCACGTTAATGTGATATATAAATTGGACAAGGTTCTAATCATAATAAAATTATAATTATTATAATTTTTTTGGAAGTCCACTGATCAGACTACGTAGTTCGGTATTTCTGATATTAGACCTAAAAAGGGCGTCTATACTAATTTGAAAAAAATCAACGACTTTTATTTTAATTTCATTTAGTTGGAGGGTTCAGAACCGAGGATACTCGTTCAAAAACAACTGCCAGATATTACTAGATAACAGAGCAAGTCCTAAAATGGGGTAAAATATTGGTGACAACCAACACAAAAAAGGTAGTAAAATTAAAATTTAAAGCTATTTTAGTTTGAAATAACCTAGATTATTTTGAAATGTTGAAAAGTAAGACCATTACAATTCTAGCAACGAATACCTAAACGAAACTGGTTTTATTCGTAAACTCTAATGTAATCAATTCTTTCACAATTGAAGTTGCACGATAAAAGACTGAATTGCCTCTTTAGTATTTATTAAAGGCTCTCTGTGAAAAAAATAGTCTAACATAAATAAAGGCTCATTCTAAATTCACAAATTAAACAAGACAGCCAGTAAATAAGCGACAAAATTTATTACTTCAATTGTTTTCACCACGTGCCACCGACACGATAGCAAAGTCTTCAATAACATTTATCTCGAAGATATTTGAAAACATAAAGATTACGATTTAATTCAACGGAAAGGGGGATAACTGTAGATTATGCAAAATTGGAAAATTTGGTTTGACCCAATTCACAATATCGGATTCGAAGTACGCGTCAATGGAATAGGTATATACTTACTTTAATTATTTGATTGAAATATTTGTAACTGACGGTGAAGCAGGGCTTGAAGGGAACGAGAGGGCAGACGTACTGGCCAAAGAGGCTGCACTGCGTATGAAGACCAAACCGACGTACGACAAATGTCCGATATCATTCGTCAAGCGACAGATCCGTAAGGACTCGCTTGACGAGTGGAATCGTAAGTACAAAACTGACACCACTGCGTCTACAACAAAGATGTTTTTCCCTGACCTTTTAGAAGCACACAACACGATCAGGAGGATACAACCCACCGGCGTACTCACTCAGGTGCTGACGGGGCACGGTGGGTTTTCCGAGTACTTGAATCGCTTCAAGTGCAAGGAAGATCCATCGTGCATCTGCGAACCGGGCGTGAGTGAGTCGGTGGCACACATACTGCTTAGTTGTCCAATTTACGCTCTCCGGAGACTGGAATTGGAAATGTCTTTAGACATCCAGCTTAAGTTGGACAATCTAGGCAGTCTCATTAGGGACAAGAGGACACAGGAGGCCTTTCTGTCCTACTGTGCGAAGCTAGCGACCGGTGTAATAAACAGGAATAAGACCTAACTGGAAAGAAGATGTCTGTATAAATATTATGTTAATATTTAAATCCAGAATCTTAACACTACCACGATCCTGATTACACTGGCTAGCGGTCTTGTGCAGTGGGCAGAGGGAATTTCCCCTGTCCCAAAAGATGTCATAAGTTGTACCCTAAAATGTTAGATTATTTGCTTTATAAAAGTTGCTTTAAGTTGTTATTTGCTATAAGATTTCATTGCCTTTTAAAATGTACAATAAAGATTACTTTTACTTTATTTAATTAAAAAATCCTATGTACTTATATTTTAATATTAGTTTAAATAAGGTCTCTGACCCCCATGTCAGAGGGATTCGCGGGCCGGGCCAGGACAGCGCCCGGAGCAAAAAAAAAAAAAAAAAAAACTGACGGTGAAAGCGACTTCGTTCATACGAATTTCACAATACTTTCCGGAATAATACAATTCAATAGATATATTGGCCCACGTTATAAGGTATTATAAGCCAAGTTTTATTTTCAACCGTTCCAATTCCTTTTACTGCGTGATGAGTTAACAGACTGACGGACAAAATTGTAAATGATAAAACAATTTTAGGACAGATCCACCACTCACCCACAGCCCGTAGTAACACAGATGCGACACCAATTGTTTACTTAACAGCAATATCTGTTAAGTAAGAAATTGGTGTCGCGTTATCAGATTAGAGGATTTATTAATCCCTAACAATTTATCGCCCAAATAGCTCTCGGCTTCGGATGGGGGACTGACCACTTTGACCGCGTTCTATCTGTATACAAACAGTGTTTTCCATCGTAATATAATATTCTGTGTCTGTCCACGTTAATTAGATCCCCGGTATCCTTTCTTTGAGAAAATGATACTCCGTCGGAAGACGGGATAACCTCGTTGAAATGAGGAACTTAGTTTGGGCTACTAACTAAGTTTGACTCATAAATACGGGCATGAAATGTCGCCGCCAACTGCTGGTGCTCTTAAAAGGATATAATAAACAGATCTGCGTTGAATAAAGTGAGTTATTATTAAAACTTGTATTCTTTCTTCTTTTAGTAATTAAATAAGTTTAGATACTTGAGAAACTCTTAGTGAAATAAGCAACAATGCTGTAGAAACCAGAAAACTATTAATTTCTTATAATAAGTATTTTTAAATAAAATGAAAATGATACTAAACTGAAAATAATGTGTAAATAGTATTCTGAAAAGAGCATGTTAACCCGTGAAGTATCTGCCACGAATAAAGCATACATTGTGGTTAGAGGGATCGCCTTCATGTACGTTCGGTTATAAGTTCGATCCCCGACCTGGCCATTAAACTATTGACGTCACCTACTACTAGCACAAACTATGGGTTAGTTGTCTTACGATGCTTAAATAAACAAAAAATAAAAAAGTCCTCCTTCAAAATAGTCCAAGTAAAAAAAAAATAGTATTTATTCTGTACAAACTTATTGATTTGATTTTGTGTAAATTCAATTATCACATATACAAAAAATACTTCCACGAAAATACTTCGTAAATAACTAAGACGGTAAGACCTTTATCTTAAGAACATTAACTTGAAGAATACTATTTATAATTGGGTGTTAGTAGATAATCCAAGTTGGAAAATGTTATTACTTTGAAATGCATAAAGCTTTATAGCCGTTGTTTAATAACTCGAACACCTGTTTTAATGTACTTAATGGTGACTTATTTTAAAAGTATAGTCCCAAGATGGACGATCAATTAGCTTTCATCGTTTTAGTTCCTAGGTACTTAATAATTATGAGAGACTAAAGGCTGCGGACTATTATTGGCCGGCGGACTCATAATGTTTTTTTCATACATCCGCTTCTGGCATCGCCTCCAGTTCATTGTATCTATCTATCAGCCGAAAGACGTCCACTGCTGGACATAGGCCTCCCCCAATGATTTCCATACAGCACAGTCCTCCGCCACTCGCATCCACCGACTTCCTGCTACTATTGTATCATACCCATAATACCAGCAACAGTCAGTCTTGGTAAAATTTCACAGGTTATATTAACGGATCCACTTTTTTTATCTAAGAGACATTATGCGAGTACCTTAAAAAAGAGCTCAGTTGTTTTTAAGTTTATTGCCGACAAATAGACCCCAAGCTAGATAATTAGCAAAACGATTGGTTGAAATTTGTAATATTGCTTACTTATAATGTTACAACCTAATAATTTGTCGTCGCATGAAAATGTTTTGTATATTATGGTCCGATGGGACATAAGACATGGGACACGTATATTGTCGTTACGACACTTTGCTTTGAATACGTATCGATGTTTAACAGATCGTGTCCCGTCCCTGCACGGGTGGATACCGTCAAAATGTATGTATGGCCAAATTAGCCGATAACAAGCCATGTAGGAAAACTGTATAGTGAAAGGAAATACTAGATTTAATTATTGTTTGTATTTTGCTTTTCCGCAATTTCTACTATCATTAGGACATAGTGATAGTTTAGTAATTAATATTGATGAATTTTATTTAGCTTTCCGCATAGATTAATCTCGGACGATTTCTCACAGAATAAAACGTCTTTCAAATGGTATCAGCCGCCACCTACCTGCTTATCTTTTGACGCATAGCGCATTTTATAAGTAATTTGCAATATTGATTGTGGCGATCGTTTTATGCTTGATAATGACTAAATTATATCTGTTTTGCATAATTGAACATCTGGAGACAGCACTGTCCCTCTGGGGACGAACTCGTTCAACGTTTAAGCATATAATTAATCAATGATATGGAAACAATTATGATTGTATCTATTTATACTGTATTATAGATAATCATTATCTAGTAAACTTCTAGAAATCTGACCGCTATACAAGATAGACGATAGGAACTGTACAGATTTCTGAATCAGGGCCGGTGCCAGGAATTCGTTAAGGGAGGAGGGGGGATTTTTGTGTGATTTAACCTCCTTTCAGACACAAAAAAAAATTGTTCGCACTAAATTACTTAATTTGTGAGGCAAGGGGGGCTATTCCACCCATTGACCCCTCTCCCTGTATACACCCCTGTTCTCAATGGAATTTAATTCGAGCGATCCAAGTTAGCCCAAAAAACAATATCCCTAGTTTTAAAAAGGCTTCGAACTAAAAGTGATCGGAAAATAGAAATATATTAATATAAGAGTTCAGTATTGAATGAAACTTTATCATGAGCACGATTTAACACAACGGTGCTTTTCATGAGTGTCCTTACCTCACAGAGTTCGTGTTTCCTAGTATTTTGTGTTATGGGACAGTAGTCCTGTTGAACTTATCCCTGATTAATCTCCTCACTTTAATATTAAGTACGGAACAAAAATAAATGTCTTTTAGAGAGCTCTGTTTGTTTAATCTGCTCGAATTTCTGATAAAACGATCGTAATTATGTTGTTGAATCCTAATAATAACAACAAGACGATAGCTTTTCCCTGGGACTCACCGTGGGTATAACCTCGGGTTCTTCGTTTGACACCGCCGTAGATCCTTACACGAGTAGCAGCGGTGATTGCGGATGGTTGGCGAAGTTCTAAAAACACAGACAAGTTCGAGAATATCCTTATCATTGCACAATTATTATAAATACTTATCGCATAACAACACACATTATCTTCCGTTTATCAACATTCTTTCCGCAGTCTGATTTTTATACCTACATAACAAACGAAAATATGACTCTTATTTGTATGAATGTGTCATATATGAACATTATTAACAGCCCGCATCCAGTGTAGGCTATTTGTTATAAAGAAAAGTTTTCTTATGGGAGCCATGTGAGCAGACACAATAACGGGGTACAAGTTGCTAAATTGGATTCGCGCCCCGGGGACGGGCGTGAGCGGGGGTTGGCCTGGCGCGGGGGGGACTTAATCATGTCACAACGCGCGTGGAGCCAACGCCACCTTCGTCACTCTTCGATGACCTCCGTTGCTTTAAAAGCATTGCGGTTATCGTCAAAAAAACGCTTTTTAAATTAAAACAAGATGTCAGACGTCATGAATAAATAAATACCCTGTCCTTTAGATAACATTATCCACAGGGAAGAGAAAAATATTCTTACTCCGTGGTATTATAACTATGATCATACAGTACTGATCTTACATATAATGATAACTCTTAATTACATCGCCATATAAATATCACGTCCTATACATATATTAGTAGTTATTAGACTGATTTAAGTTAAATAGCAATATATACCAATAGACTACGGTAGTGGAAATACCACCATGTATTTCTACTCTGTGGTCAAAATCTCTGAAAGATTTTTTTTTCTAAACCTACTTAAGAAGATTTCTGCTCTGCTGTACCGTTCATGTTTTATTCTCAGAGCCTGACGTAAAATCTGGGACAGTACCAAAGCACTTCTTGCGACAGTACATAAAAGAAAATAAATAAGTGTAAGTGCTTTAAAGTGAAATGGCAAAGCAGACGTTGACTCCATTACGAGAGTTGAATTTAAAGTTCTACCTAAGTATAAAACATATAAAATGCACGTGAATTCGACAAACAGACGCTAATATATGGGTTTACCAATTCATCAGTAAATAAAAAAAAATGTTATTAGTGTGTTCATAAAGCTTCAATTAACACGCTACCATTTTTTTTTATTTGGTCTGTATGTGTATTATGCCACGGCTGGGTAAAGTTTACTCTTTGGCTCGAGAACTTCGTGCGTAAGTCCAACCCATATAGAAGATGATATGACGATAGGTAAAGTCGAAAGTCATAGTTATATATACGATTATAAAGCTGTAATTGGCGAGCTGTAACATAAACATATAAAAAAAATTGTGCAATAAGCTAATCATCATCACACATCACACACAACATCACTCATCATTGAATCCAAACCAGGGTTTATAGAAGCCTGTCTGTGTGTTTATTTGTCTATTTCTTCGAGCATCACTGAAAAACTACTGGACCGATTTAAATGGTGTTCTTACGACTGTATAGCTTATGGTGCGACTTATGTTAAATAAAAACAAAGATTATAGCTATCAGTGATCATTAAGATAAGCTCAGGATGTTTTGTTTTGGCAAACGTTAATATTGATTGATGGCCGTAATTACATTACTTATGTATAATCTATCTCTCAATCAGTGCGGACAGCAGAAGCATCGTGACAGACCTGCTGTGTTAAATGTGATCAAATATATGCTCATCATATGTTATTCTATCAGTGATCATTTTGATGATTTCATGTTTTAATTTTAAAGCACAGACTAACAAAAAATATAAACCAAATGTTGCTATATTAAATACGTCGCTTATAAACTGTACCTCCAGCGCAACCCTTTTTACTTACCGTTCCGGTACGATAGCGTCGTCCATCCCTCTCATACCACAGATTGTATAAATAAGTATGACAGTGACAGCATGTTTTCTCGTTGACGTTACATTCTTGCTTAATCTACTGAACGCAAGCGGCAAAGTTATTTTGCTTCAGCATTTTGTTGGTCTACTTATATTTATAGTCTGTGTCTTAAATGTTATGTTGATTGATGAACGAAATAACATAAGGTTCTTACCTATTTACAATCTATTGCTTGATCAGGGGAACACCATAATGGGTACTTACTTGTTGTGTATAGTCGCTCTCGCTCTAGTATTCTATTTAAGCCATATAAATGAAAGGCTATTTTCAGCAGTGTTTCATAACTAGTGTACCAATACATCGTTATTCATTATGTATGTGATTGAAAGGAACGTTCATGTAGCGAATATTGGAGTACATTTGCTGCGGAGAGCTAAAAGCCTAAATTGTTAAGTGTAATTCTGCAGCTCCCACAAAATCTGGTGCGGGTCCGAGAGTGATGGATGGGCTCGCTCCATCTCTGTCTACTCAGATTATAGAGAATTTACATCCACTTTGATACAATTGATACAGTGGTGGTTTACGAGAAGTTATTATTTTACGGGAGTCCAATTAGACTTTTTTTTATAAATAAACTACTGCTTTATAGATTTTTACTCAAATACCATAATAATCTATACGAAAAATCAACGTACTAAAATATAAGGAAAAATGGTAAGTACTTATAGGTCGCACCAAATAAAATTAGCAAAGATGGCGGCTTTGTGCATGCTGAATTCATTCATTTGAAAACATGCGCAGAGCGGCTACCTTTGCTCATGTTAAACCCAAATTCATAGAAGTTATATGTTAATGTTAGTTTTGTGCTAAGCTTTTGTCAGAAGAAATCTGATTTGTAGCACCATTTTAGAAATTTCTATAAATATGAAGGAGTACCCACATCTATATTTTTAAAGGCTACAATATTATAAAGTAGAACCTTTGTATGTTAGAGACGTTTGAGTGAATCAGTCTGACATTTTGGGAAAGAATAATTAAATAAACAGGCAGTTTAAAAATGCGGAATGTAATATTATTATAGCGTGGCGCAGTGCTCCCGCGCCTGAGGGAATGTCCGTGTCTCCGCTACGCTTTTTGCTACAAAGTGCTCTCCGCACGGCTCGCTCTCGACATAAATGCGTTCCATTACGGGCTACCTTTACGTAAATTAACATTTCATTTGAAACCTCCACTGTATCCTTTCAATGTGCAAAACGTCTGCTCATAATTTGATGTGAAATTAAAATCATATCAGACAGAATCCTATACAGGATGTAATTGGTTTCGTACCGAAAACTGATACCTAGGATTCTACTCATGATTCTAGACCCCAAGACTTGCAATTTTTCGTCGATCATTTCATCAAGTATACCCATTTCTTCAGTATTTTAACAACATCATAATAGAAGTCTCAACATGATTTTAAATTAAAGAAACCATTATTGATTTCGGCCTATAACTGCAATTTAAATTAAAAGTCGATGCGCTTGAGTGCGTTCGTCAATCGCACGCATGGGGTATCGCGCAGCGCTGTGTTGTGACCGCGTTGTGTACGAAAAATAACGCGCTCAAAAATTACGACATTTGTAAACCATGATTGTCGACATAAGTGATTATTATAGGCAGTAACCTTTACCAAAAGTTTTCGTTACAATGCCGCTTATACCGTGTATAAGCGAACAGCATAATTGAAAACTACGTTTATTTAGCACCAATAATAACTGACAAGGCACGTACATCAGTGCACGCATATGGCATACCAATAATCTATCCTCGATATCATCTCTCGGGATATTTTCGTCGGGTTTTTTAAATATGAGATAAGATTTTACCAGGAAGGAACGAGAATTGTTTATTTGAGTAGCTTCTTGTTTCTAGGTTAATTTACACACGGGCCATTGAATAGGAACCACTTACTTGTCAACCTTTTATTGAAACGTCAGGCCTAAAGTTTGACGGTAAAATACAAAAAAATGGTACACAATTTGCATACCGGCGGCGGGGCTATAAGTTAACACAATCATTTGGAATCAGTACGTCAAGTGCGAGATTATTCGTAAGCTAACACGGTAGACTATAAAGTATACAGTTACCTCGCACTTAACGTGTTGTTTGAAAAATTGCAGTATAAACTAAGGTGTGTTTAAAAAAAAACAAACAATAATTTCTTAACTTTTTCAAATTCTCGAATCCTTAAACAATGTAGCTTTCAAAATTATTGCCAATTGGCCTCATGAAATGAAACAAAACACACCACGCACTTGTAATTAGACACACATTCATAGTGGGGAATTAAAATGAACGTTTCCTCGGCATGAGCGAGTCTTCCTCTAAAGAGGGTAATAAGGGCTCACGTAGATGCGAAATTGGCTCATCAAGAAGACAACTGTACTACTTCTGATTACTGCTTCTTGCGTAAACAATATATTTTAAATTAGGAACTGCATTTAAATCTCCTTATAAAACAGTTTTCACCCAAAACGTCGTTAAACTTGTTACAAGACTCGTTAACTTTATGAGCTAACCGAACAGATCGCAGGATCTACGAAGCTAACCCGAAGGCTTGCTGTTGAGTTAAATATATAGATTTAACAATTATCGTTGAACTAAAAAAAGCTAGCCGAAATCATTGTGAGATCTAAATCTCGGCATTTAACAATTCTAAAAGCCTGAATGCAAACATATAGCAAAAACTTTTCACGTAAAATGGTACAGTTCTACCGTCGCTAGAGAAGCAAATTTGAAATTGAAAACAGCCGTCTGAGTCGGCAGCGCAATGTTCATCCATTTATTTAGTGGCGGTATCTGCCGTGTTCCAATGTAGGCGCAATATACATGTGAATATACGACCACTTTACAATTTAAAATGATTCCATAATACATTTTACAATTTTCAATCACGGTGTAATACTTCATTTTAGTCGTCTCGGGATTGTTTTGTATAAAAATCAGCAGGTGGTATAGGAGGCAGGTAAATGTTCATCTCTTCAACAACGCTCGTTTGATCAAAAACAATATATTTTTTAATAAATAATGTTGATATTTTATGAAGTATTATTATTAAACGTCTATTTACCTACATGGAAGTTCTATTAGCATGAAGCAGCATTTACAAATAAGCCTGAGGGAACGCCAGTGTCTCCGGTTACGGTTTCGGCTACAGAGTGCTCTCCGCTACGCCTGTTCTCGACAATCGCGAGTTATTGCTACGCAAATACAAATTAACATTACATTCAAATTATTTCTGGCTGTACAATTTCCGCTCGTGTTGACTCTACATTTCATCACACGAACATGTGCATTACCAACCGCCGTAATTAAAAAATGGGTGTTTACTTGGTATTTTTACAGCCAAGACACGTATTTCAATGAACGCACTTGGAATACTAAATAAAATGCGCTACATTTTAATTATTAAGTACTTTCGCACTCCGGCGGTTCTCACAATGTTTTCGTTGTATTTAGCAATGTTGACTTTAAAACCCTTATTCATCAGAAATAATGTTTCAGAGACCTACCAATCTGAAATATTATTTCTTTGATGAATACGTACTATACCTACAATTAACAGCAGTTTCTGAAGCATTTTTTTTCCAATAACATGATGTTTCCGAGATTTTAATTCATCTTCTATATAATAAAAATCAATTGCTGTTCGTTTGTCTCGCTAAAACTCGAGAACGGCTGGGCCGATTTAGCTGATTTTGGTTTTGAAATGTTTGTCGTAGTCCAGGGAAGGTTTAAACGGTGAGAAAATATGGAAAAGTTGCGAGGACGAAAAATAAGTTTTTATTGTGCTTTATTTTTTCTGACTGTCAGTTGGTCTGTCCAACGTCCGACGAAAGGTAATCTGTCATTCTGTCACCATTATACGTTAGGTACGGTAGACTCGGGCCTAATTAAACCTATTGTGAGGCCATATTCATATCCATTTTATTTCATCGCATCTCATTTCGTAAAGAAAGAAGAAGAAGACTCGGGCCTACTCGAATTGAGAAAGAAGAAGAAGAAGCACGATCAACATTTTCAGGAATTTTAGCGAAGGGAGAGTTTTAATGTCGTTAGGATATGTGGTGCGGAGTACACCGGGTCATCCTGTACACTCATATATTGTAAAACAAAATCTAAGCAGCTTTGCAATATTGTTTCATTGACAAGTCAGCTGAATACGTGATGTGGTAAATGTAAAATATTTATTCATGAAACTTTGATACCAAAGTAATATATTTTAGTACGTTGCCCTAATAATAGTTATGAGGCTATGTCCCTTGAGACGAGTCGGCTTCAACTAAACCTGTATTTACGTGCACGGCGAAACATCTCCCGAGTAATCCGCGAGTCTTGAAAATTATAATCGCTTGATATAAAATAGAACAACCACTGAAATTAAACGTGCATTAGTGAGGAATTAAAATGAACGTTTTGTCCCGGCGTGGGACGTGCGTCTTCCTTTATAGAGGGTGATTAGAGCTCACCTAGTACCTGCGACGCCGCAGTGGCGGGACCCGCAGCCAACTGCGACACTTGAGATTACTTTGCGGGAGCTACTATTTTTGACCCAAATAGGTATTTTATCTCCAACAAGTCACCTCGAAATACACACACAAATAAGCACATGTAAACCTCATTTTTCCTTACTTCGGGAATTTTGTAAACAATCTTAATAGATCTCTTTAATAATATTGTTTTTAAATAACTGCTTAAAAATATAACTACTAGTACCCCACACGCAAATAGGTTAAAACATATTTAACAACAATTTATATATTTTATATATTAACATATTATATATATATATATCGTTAATCCGGGCTACACCAATATAGGTATACCTTATTTCTCCTTACTTATATATATACATATATCCTCTCCCCGGTACAAACGTTAGTTCGTTGCCAACCACTACTCCGCAATCCTCACATTAACTTTTACGTGCACACATCGAAAACGCTTCCCTGCTTCAATGTTGTGGCCACATGACTTGACTTTGTGTATATTTGCTTAGTACCGTTTGAACCGTGATGTTTTCGCTTTCCGGCCGGTAATGAGGTCCGAACTAAATCATAACAAACACCCACATAATTAGATAAGCTTGTAAATAAAGGGAAATTGGGTTTTCTTGTACCTCTGTGTGTACGGTGACTCCTAAAAATAATTTCCGTGGAAAACATTCGCGCTAATTACTATACATTACAAGCTGACCATAACTAACTAATTGTTCCACGATATTAGTGCTGATTCTATTGGCACACAGACTAAAGTTGACTAAACTTTAGTTAAGTATAGTTTCACAGCTATGTCTTCTCATGGCTCAGGTTACTGATGCTGTGAGACTAAAACATACATTATACCCATTCATCTTAATAGATCAATGATACCTTTAGTTTCGATTTTTTTTTGTTTAGAGGAAGTAATAAGTAAAATTATTACATTTACGCCTGTAATCCTCTAAAGGTTAGGCAGAGGTACACTTCAGTGCACACATTTGTCGCTGATGATACCTATATTGTTACTTGGACAATATTCTCGAGTTTTCTAAAGATCCTGAGGAACACGAGAAACACCTCCATCAGCTCTTCACCATCATGAGCAAATATGGTATTCTCATTAACACATCAAAGTCGGGGTCACCAGTTAAAGGGAGCTTTATTGAACCAAATAAAATCCTAAGTGACACACATCACCAAGCGAAAATATTATTTATCATACATTTTTAATTACGGTTATAAATGATTGTGAAAGGTGAAGTGTGAAATGAGGTCGCCACATATTATTCGGTCTGGATTTTTGGGTACTACCGCGCACAGCGGGCAAACTTATTAATCGCACGGCCTTCGAAAGACTTGTAGGTTTCCACACGTGTTTTTGTTTTTATTTTACAGCAATTAATAATTATTCTTGAAAATGAAAACATTTTTTCTGGAAAGACCACCAGTTAATAGGAATTATAAATAGATACTCTACTTGTTGATTTGATCTTATTCCGAAAATAAACAGTATGTGAAGTTTGTGGACAGTTGCAGTAAGTGGGTAGTTAATATTCGCGGCGCAACGTCATAGTACTTATAGGAGTGTGTGCGTGGAGCCATTGAACGAGCGGCCGAGCGTTAACGGCTTATAATCGAGCTAACTGCCATTTAACGTGTTCGGCTCCAATACTAGTGTATGTTTGCACTATTTGGGTGAAGTTTCACTAGGATTACGTACAACGCCTATGAATTGGTATTAGCATATTTGGTGCGACTTATTCCGACGCATGGTATTTTAATTCTGACAAAGTTCCGGGAATAATTTTGGATTCCTGTTAACAGCAAACGCGTTTTCCGAATACAGGGACTAATGATCTTTTAATTTCATACAACTACATTTCCACTGAGAGTATGTTATTAGAATTTGTAACTCAATTTATAATCACTGGAGGATAACCCTTATTTTGCATGAAAAATTTACTACCCTTTTTTGTTCCCGTGGGAATTTTAAATCTTCCTTTTTGGTGGTTGGCTACCTACCCGATTTGAAAATCCCCTACTTATTTATTATACACTAGCTGTCCCGACAGACCTCCGGCAGACCAGAGTCCTGTCATAAAGCACTTTCAGTTTTTTCCAATATCCTGGACAATTATTTCAATGTTTTCTGCCCCACAAACCTGATTCGGACTAAAACAAAATTTTTTTGTTGAAATTTGAAACTTGAACTTTAGGAGAACGTTCTCAATTCAATTGTACCTATTTTGTTTTTAATACCAAAATTAGCCAAATCCGTTTAGCCGTTGTCAAGTGATTTATTATACTTTTAGATTTGCATAAAATTATATTTTTTTCATTAATATATGTAATTGATTGCAGATTTTTCACTTTAATGACTTCTATTATTACCAGCATTTTGTAAATTACCAGAAAATGCAATTAGATTTTTTTATCGAATAGATTATAATTAATATAACTAACTAACGGATACACAACCTACGTAAGTTATCACTATGTAAGGTACGTACGTAATAATTTACGTGGATACCTGACATAGTGATAAGAAAACGATGAAATTTGACTTCATAATATCTAGATGTAGGTATACTTATCAGATTGCGCGTGAGTGAATAATGGACACGACGTGGTTGTGTCAGCCAGTGCCGCGTCCACCATGCATTGTCCACACGATTGGCACTCAGATAATATGACACACCAAATGTCAGTCATGGATGTTTAATATCTATATAAGTATTATATACTGAGTTCGCACTGAGTCCATGGTACCCACAATACAAGCGTTGCTTAGCGTGGGACCGTTTGGCGATATTATTATGTCTCTCACTACACGGGCTATACCCGGATCTTTGGAAGGCTTGCGCGGGTACATGGGTCCAACACGTAGAGGCCCTTTTTGAGAATTTTAATGTTATGTTAGCAACCTGCTGGGTGAACTGCTAAAAATGATAGCATAAACAGCGAATTGACCTCAGCAGACGGAGGATCCATTGCAGGAATATGGAAAGATAATTGTGACTATGGATTGAGGTTTGGATGGACATGAGATAGGACTATTGGAAGGGTTGCGAACACCTGCCATAATCAGCTTTTATCTAATTACTATTGGCAGGTGGTGACTCGCCGCTCTTTAGGTTGGCCTCCAAAAAGGCCGTCATATAAAATGTTAAGGGGCAACACTGGCGTGAGCGGCTCACGAGTGTACAGAGGTGTGCTGCGCTTTTTTATATTATTATAATATCACCAGACAAAGACACCAACTGTACGTTCCAAAACTCAGAAACGGTGAACTGTGGGTGATCCCAGTATATAATACCTATGTAGATGTTATACGCCATAAGTCAGGTACAAACATTCGTGCTCATCAGGCAAATTTTGCCCCTACCAGGATCAAGCCACTACCAACTGATCTGATGAGATCATCGAAGTCTTATATACGTAGATCTACATAGTTGACACCTTGCCTAATTCACATCATATATATAGGTATAGGGTTTATATACTTCTTTTGGTATACAACTTATGTATATATTAATAATAGTATTATTGGGCTGTCAGTTTTCACACAAAGCGTCTATTAGGTATATTTTTTCCATATATAAGTTGAAACTTAAATCAGTTGCTAGGTATTTTAGTTAAAATAACTAATATTAACATCATAATTAGCGTCACTAGTTTATGTTAAAAATAGGTTTATCAATGAAAGATAAGATTGCGGACACCAATACACAGTTACCAAAATATCTAGGTCGGTGAAACTATAAGGTAGATGCGTAATAGACACATAAATATAGTACCGATCTATTACTACTTTACTTGTAATAGTTCGGTCTTCGGTCGGTTCGGTCGGTTTCGGTCTTATTACAATAAGTAGTTTACGTTAAGTAATGTATACTTACCCCCGAATTTATAGACGTTTTATAACTTTGGCAAACGTCATAAAGTACTGCGCAAAGCAAAACTCTTGTGTGCAGTACTGTACAGTATACATTCGTGGGTTTTATTATAGATACTCTAACCACTTCATGTAAAGTAGAATACCAGTTAAAATAAATGTTTTAAAATAAATACATATTTATTTCAGCTCCCAACGGGTTTCACTCACAGCTTGTCCAGGTAATTTAATGAGCGAGCTTAACCAATCCTCCCCCATTTAAATTTCCTCATTATCAGTCCCAATTGGGGCAACCCAATATTGTTTTGTTAATATATATTTATTTTGAAATAGTTAATAGATTATAATGGAAGATAAACATAATCTACACAGAAAATAACACATTAAATGACTCACATTTATTGCGAAATCTGTTGAGAGGATCCGAGAGTGACGGATGTAAGCGTTCCATCTCTGTCTATTAGAATATTGAGAATTTACATCAAGGTTCTTAGATAATTAAGTGTAGGTACTTAGTTATCTCGTTTATCTTCCACATTTAACAACGAAGAGACGTACCGGATACAGTTCGAAAGCATACCTAAACACTAATTTAAACTTTGGCAGTTCAAAGAAAATATGCTGTAGGTAGAAAAACAAGTTAAATTTTTACAATTGTAAAATGGCTTCATTCATTGTTATTTATAAAGGAATGAAGTGTGCAGACGCTAAAATAAAACCGTCCAATGACTCAAAATAAAAATATTGCACGCCAATTTACATAAAACACGATGGTGTTGTCGTTTGAGAGGAAAATTTGAAATTGAAAACAGCAATGCTCGTTGGCACCATTCCGTTTATTTAGGGAGGGCAACCCCGCTTTATTCCAATGTAGCCGCGAGTTGCACGCCGAAACGTGAAACTTTCAAATATCTATATTATAGCGCACACGACCTTCAACCCTATTCCTAAATGCATTACGAACTAACGTAGCATTCGACGATTTCCAAGCGACGAAGTCCAGCGGTACGGCACACAGGAGTCATAAATTACATGTGTTAGTCTAGAAAAAAAGACCGCTACGAGGTCTAGTTAAGGTTTATTTCTGCTAGAATTTCCACAAGTGGCCGTGTCCTGACCGATCGCCCAGCGAGGCGAAACTGACATCCGACATCTGCGTTGCCAGACTCAAGATGTTGTACAATCAATCTAGATTCGGTCAACCATTGCAAAATGTATGGAAATGGCAGTTCAGACGATTACTATAAATAACACACAGTGCGGAAGGAATTCTGGTGATAACCCCTTCCACCCTCTGATCCCATACGGGCAATTCATAATTTTAGTTACATTGGAGTGACAGACAGCGAATTTTACATTTTTTAATTTATGTGGTCATACTATATACGAGGCCGTAGCCAGAAAGTTACTTCGGGGGAGGTCTGGACCAAAGACAATAATTAAAAACAACAAAACTAATTTTAAGGGTTTAATCGTGTTTATTTTATGTTTTTAACGTTCCCGACGTTTTAGCTGCCGTCAAATTAGTTTTATTCCAATGTGTTATCATGATGTGTATTATCATGAGGTGATGTGTATTTGCGTAAATATAAGAAATGAGTCAAAAATATCAAAGTTCGTACCTTTGCGCTTTGTATAAAGCGGTAGGTTCGTTAAGGTATTTCAGGGGAGTTTGACATAAACACACTGCACCTTATACATACTATGGAGGTAATTCAGTTCTACCGTTCGTAGATACACGCTGAAACAAAAAAAACCGGCCGTGTTACTGAACAGATACAGCTGTAAGTGGGTAGTTAACATTCGTGGCGCAGCGCGATAGTATTCATGCGAGTGTACGTGGGGCCACAGAACAAGCATAGAACAACATTCTGAAAATCAATCTGGGCCCCAAGTCTGCTAACACAATCGATTTATAATCGAACAGCAACCGCATAGTAATTGTCTCTTTTGACAGATATCCCATACAATATCTGTCAATAGTGACAGTTACTATGCTGTTGCTTTTCGATTATGAATCGATTGTGTTAGCAGACTTGGGGCCCTGGAATGTAATACCATTGATCTATTTAAACATACATAGTATATTACCAATGCAATGTAGTAATTTATGTAAAAAAAACTAATGGGTTTTCAGCAAATAATCAGCAAATAAAAATATATAACCGATTTTTTTCCTTTAATTCGAACTAATGGTTATCACGTTCGTAACGGTAATGATTTCCATCACCCCGAAACAAGATGTTTTAAACCTCGTATTAAAACATTAATTTTAATAGGAGGTTTAATTGACCTCGTTGTATTACAGAAATTAAAATCTTAAATTTAAAGTTTTTGTTTTTCTTAGCTGCACCTGCAAGCGGAACTCGTACGAGGCGTTTTAGACCTATTGCCGCTGTGTACGTGTTATGCAGGTCGAATCATTTTGGATAGAAGAAAAAATATTTAACCCAATTCAAAGAAATCCTTTGAAGAACCTAACTCGACATTGGTTTTTCCATAATAATTTATAAAAGCTCTAGTTGCCGCGAGTTTATTGGCCCTAAGTTCAAGTGCGGCACTTAGCGCACGGCAGCGCCACCTCGCGGCTGCATCAACTTTGCTTAATGAGTCAAAGTACACAAGCAACCATTCAAATGAATTAAACGCAATACCACAGATTACGTAATAATTCTGCAATATAACGTTATGGTGCATACCTTATGTGGTCCAACTTTTCTTTAGAGGCACTTTATAAGTTATAATAGTAGACATGAATGAAAGAAGATTCTGCTCAGCGATACAGAGGCCAATAATGTAAGTATTATCTGGAACAAAACTGCCTGAACTTTCTACCAAAACGGCTTGCACCTGAGTAACATTCAATCAAAAGTATCCTCAGTGGACATGGAGTAGGCTCCCGATAGTACCTATTAGTCAAACGACCCAAGATGATATGACGCAGATAAGATGATGACCTATGTGTTGGTATTTTTCCAAAATACCTATCCTAAGAGCTGAATTAGGAGTAAATGCCTATATAAAGAAATCTATTTCGAAGTTCACTGAATCTTAACCAATGAGTACCTGCCTATATACGTATGTGTAATACGGATTATCAAAATGAACACTTAAGTACCACTTACCGACATAGTATACGATCTCTTAATGAAAACCTTGTGTTCTTACCCTTTCGCAATCTCTAATGAATGGTTAATATAATGAAAATTCAATTTATGTAAGTGGTTTAATATTAGCAGCACAGTTGCGTTGCGCCGTTAACGATGTTTCAAGTCTGTAGTCAAAGATGGCATAATGAAATTCTGTTCTATCTATCGCGTTTATGTAATATTAAAACGGTTCGCTTTGTCCGAACTCCAAATTGAATCAAGTTTGTTCTGACCGTTAATTAAAACTTAAACATAATTTCATATTAAGTTGTGGGCAAACTGTGCTGTGTTCGATAAACAGAACAGCGGGAAACTTCGTAGAGTCTGCGAGGCTAACAAGAAGTGCTGGAACTCATTAAAGTTTTATGTTCGACTCTAGGGCTGTTGATCTTTTAGCCACTTTTGGCCTAAGGTAGGCTAATTTCAGTTGGTAAAACATAAGGGAAGTCTAACGAGTAAGATATTTTAAAATTAGTAACATAGATGGTAAAATACAGCCACAGACTTAATCATCCGAACATCGGTATAAGATAACCCACTTTGCAGATTTTAGATTAGATTGTTTTATTTCATTGATTGTTGAACAACAGCGATGTCTTTCTAGATATTTCCAAAATTCTTACGCCAAATTCTAATGATAATTTTATTAGGAAGGAGATTTTCAGTTTCTACTAATTAGGATATTTTTTTTTGTTTTAGAAATTTATCTTATACCTACCTATAAGAGAGGCCATAAACAATGACCGTGTTGGGTTGGCAGATTTTTTACTTCCACCCAATCACGTTTTAACGGTATATATATTATGTACGGTATTTTCGTCATAATGTTATCTTCATTTATTTTATCGTCAGGAAGTCAGATTACGACTTTATTTTAAATTCGATTGTAAAAGCCGACTGTTAAAAAATGTTTACACGCAACGACTGAAATTAATTTTGCCGCCGAATATTTGCCGCCGAATATTTGCCGCCGTCAGACCCAACTGTACGAGAGATATTTTATTTGAGCGATGTAACTATAGACCGTGATGAATCATTATTAATTCATTTCGAATAGCAGAGTCACTGTTTTTTTCAGAAGCCATCAATAGGCGGTCTCATCTGACTACTACTGAAAATTTACCTACCAAAGAATTATTTTGGAGAATCACAATAGTTCTATAAGTACGTAAATCAAGGAAACAGCATTCGTATAAGCATACAACCCTATACCTACCTATACCTACTACCATTAAATATGAGTATAATTATCAAGTTTTGGCCAAAAGCTTAAACTAAGCAAGTATAGGTATTCTTCGCAAAATTGTTCGCAATAAGAATATCTTATCTTATCTTATTGTTAATTTCTAAACTATAACGAGTAGTTTGTTATATCGGAGTCCTTCTATCCACTTTGCTTTGTACCATCGTGTCTAGTCTAGAGCTATCCTCACGCTTAAACTCAAACTTGTGCACTCCTATCCAGGTCGGCACGGGCGAGAAAATCTTAAACGATATATTGTTATGGCTTTCGATTAAACAGGTATATCCCACTGCATATCTGATTTGTACCATACAGACGCATATATAGAAATAGCAATGACGTAAATAAAATTTTATCTTATCGTGTAGATGCTATCAATAAGTATCCGACCAAAATATGTGAGGTGCTATGGACATTCGAGGCGATTAACTGGCCACTTGTCGATACCGTCATTTGATTGAGCCGCAGATAATTAGGTGTAATGAGTGTTTTATTTGTTAAAAAATGTGCACCTGCGCGCATTGTAATCCGTCAGATACATCCGTTCTTATCATAGGCTTTTACCTTATCTATATAAATATCGCCAGACGAACACACCAACTATACAATCCCACACTAAGCATCTTGTATTATGGGTACCGTACAATGGACTGAGAGTGAACTCAGTAAATAATACATATATAGATATTAAAGATCCATGACTCAGGTACAAACATTCGTGCTATAATTACACAAAGTTTGTAGCAAGTTTGCAGCACAGAAAGCGTGGTCACTACCCATTGAGCTAATCAGGTCGTCATATACCTACCTACTTAAATGTACAGAAAAAGTTAGCCGGCGTCTTTTCATGTGATTTACTATTCGATTATCAAATTTTACATAAACTACACAGCATAAAGAAGTCCTACTTAACGGTATGTACGCAAGAACAGTAAACAAGTAACAAACAGCGAAGTAATAAGAGCACAACTTGGAATTGTACCTATGGAAATCAATTCCGGACACTTGTCACACTTGATTCTTGCCGAGTTGATTACACAAGGGCACTTGCTACATGTTACTTGCGTGCTGTCTTCATGTAAACCGAGCACTATAATATTTTTAATGAAGAGAATCGCAGATGAAGGCAATAAATAGCTCCATGGATGAAATATACAATATAATGCCGGTAAAACGGTGTCAGCGAGCCTACGTGCCTACAAAAAATAATCGTTGCTTCGCTTCAATATTTTTTATCTATAAGCATTACAATACTTCGATGCTCGTTCGTTCGTAAAAGCAATTCAGTTGAAAAATTAATGGAAAAGCTCCGAACGTGCAATTCATTGCATTCCCAGTTGGAAAATAATTGTTCGCAGCTAATGTCCATTGTTCGATACTTTTTCTTATTTGAATAGGAAGTAGGGGCGGTAGTAGTACCTAGTTGTTCTAAGATAAAAACAAATAATGGGTACTATAATACAGGACGTATATTATGACGTATATACTGCCGTTTTCTATCGACTATTATAATTAACAGAATAATGATTGAAATAAAACTAATTTAACGGATTTTATCGCGTCAAAATAAACGCGATAAAATCCATTAAATTAGTCAAGACACTGAGCTCTTTCTGCATAGATCGGACCGCAAACAACAACTAAATATGAGGATGCCTCAGTTCAAACTATACCACTAGGACGTCAAACACCTCAGTCCTCCCGTGACCATGGTTGCCGTAAAGCAGCCGAAACGTCGGGAACGTAAAAAAACATAATATAAACGCGATAAAATCCGTAAAATTAGTTTTATTTCAATGTGTAGTATTCGCGTAAATTTAAAAATCAATAAGGTCTTCATCGTCAAATAGCTCTCATGTATAAGGTACTACAACAATAAAATCTTGATGCTCTCTGAATCACATTATTTTCACGTTCACAATTTCGAGCAACTTCAAGCATGATAAAGCAATTTACTAGAACAGACATAGACACTCCCTTGAGACAAGAGAGATTCGGACCTCATCTCGCTGTAATTTAGGAAGGATAAGATAAATGAGGTACTTAATAGCATGTAAATGGCACACGTAAGCATGAAGCGGCACTCACGCCGCCGGAGGGAATGTCCGCGCGTCTCCGCTACGCTTTTTGCTACAAAGTGCTCTCCGCACAGACGCCGTCCTTCTCGACATTAATGCGTTCCATTACAAGTTATGCCACGTCCATGGAAATTATACTACATCAATGTAAATTAATGTTTCCTACGTACCCATATATTATTCCCAGTTTTGCATATGCTTGAAGTATGATTTTGTTTTACTTTTAATTTTGAAAACTTTACGGGTACAGAGTTATTGAATATTAATTGTCCAGTTTTCATGTTGAATCTACTTTGCTTCAATTATTTGAACTAAAATCACTGACACACGCAAAAAAACCGCACAATAACCTTTGATAATTAAAAATAAACAGGTTCGAATAAAACCAAAATCGTAGAATAGAAATTTCCCTAATGAAATGTTCTGTTTCTTGGTCACGAGTTTTCCGCTGAAAGCTTTCAGTCACGACGTTTGCTTTTCCCACGGGATCAATTACAATCGGAACACAAGTTAGAGAATCAGAATGGTCCAATCACACTTTGATGAGATTTTATACCGTCTGTCCATAAAACAATTTCCAAATGTTTTACCATCAATCTGAGTGGCAAATTGATTTAAGGTAGGTATACCTTTTCCGAAATTCTACCACATTGTTTTTTTGTACATACTGCTTTTAAGTTAGACAATTAATGAGCTTTAAGACAATATTTGAGATGTTTCTGCATAAAACTAGATTTAGCCAGACAAAATGTTTGCTTTCAAAATAATATCAGTTTTACCAATAACTTCAGACCTAATCTATAAAAAAACTTCGAGGTAGCTAGTGCGATTGTTCTCTCGTTGGGAAGGCGAATTTGAAATGGTAAGCAGCCACAGGAGGTGGCACGTGGGGTCGACTGCGGGGTGGCGAGGCATTGTTCTAATGTAGCCACAAAATGCAGGTGAAACTTTAAAATTTACGTTGTCACAGCCGACCTTCGACGACTTTAGCTTTGCCAGTAAACTGTAGGAGTAAATACATTTATATACATCTAACTTATTCGTATCATTAAATTGAATAAGTATGTTTGGAAAAAAAATATTTTTGATTCTAAGGCCAACGCCATTGTTGGAACTTTTTCCCGTTTTGTAAGCTACCGCATAACGGACTCACTATTCCTTTTCTACCCTTTTTATTAACTAACTTGTTATAAAATAATATTTCTCCTGTTTTCATTCTTTAGTAAGTAGTTTTTTTTTAAATATCTTTTACATAGTTAAATGAATTGAGAAAACTGTAGTTACTGTTGTAATACAACATTAAACTTCAGATTTAGTAATAACTAGATCAGCCACTGTCATGACAGTTCTGCATATATCTTTGAAGGGATGAGTTTTTAGGCTAAACACACAAAAAAATATGCTCCACAAAAAGTGTCAACATTGACTCGGCTCTCAAAAAAACCGTAAGTCTTTCTTTTTATTTATTGCTCATACATTTGGTCATTGCTTGCATTAGTAGGATTAAATAATAACCTCCGTAATACCAAATACAACATAACCAAAATACCTTTTTTTTGGAAACATTATTTATAAAGAAACACTCCATTTTCCTAAACCCCATAGGCCCAAATCCCCACATGACACTTGACAGACGGGAGACAAAAAAAGGCCGCCTAAACCCACATTCTTGCTTCTGATTGCCTTTCCAGACTCGCCCTTTGTCAGCCTTTAATTTTCTATACAATGTTTATTAAAACAAAAAACCCAGACCGACGTTCACCTATACAATAAACACGCAACACGTATTTTCTATAATATGAAGTTCTATATTTGAAATGTATCAGCTATTTTCATTGCTTGTTTATTACAGACTGTTCTTTATTTAAAACTAAATATAGGTTCTCTATCAATTAACCAAAAGTGGCTATTTTATTTTTATTTTATAACTTATTCTTACGTCATAATGTTATAAAATTGTGTTTAACATGAAAATAACTTTGTACTTCGATTGACGACGATACACGAGCTGATAGGCAAAGTTGGTAGTCCCGGGAACGAATCCAGGTAGGATGCAAGCCTTGCGTAATGGGCACGAATGTTTGAACACGAGTCATGGACGTATAATGTCTACATACGTACCTAATAATATACTGGGACAGCCCGCAGTCCGTTGTACGCTAATTACCTATAATACAGGAGTTGCTTATAAGTTTGGGAATGTACAGTTGGTGTGTTCGTCTGGCGATATTAATGTTATTATCAGTAGTCTGGTTCTTATTTGTGCCTACAGATTCCTTTTTTTTTAATTAGAAACTATATCCATGCAACTATAGCACCTACCATCACCTAGTTTAACAATAATGGAATTCAAAATTATTATCTGATTTAGATACAGATTAATTACCTATCTATCGAATATTGTAACATACTTATGTTTAGATAAACACAATTTGCGGACATAGGTATATAAGCTAAGGCATCACAGATAACAAATTAATTAACGGAGTTGTGTTGATGAATGGGTATATATAACAGCTACCCACTCAGTTTTTTTTTTAATTGTGTTATTTTTACTCGAAAATGATTGAAAAGGTTCACATCGGTAAACGTGTGAACTTGTTGAGGAGGAATGCAGCTAAGAGGTACAACATCGATGAAGAGACGTGCCATGTTGGACATATTGTACTGGAGGCAATGTTGCATGAACCCCATGCTTATAATCAGGTGGGTGCATTGTTACATGAATTGAGCGAACTAAGTAAACTTAGATTGTTTTTTCGTTGTTGTTGGTTCTAATTTTACGTCGTTTAGGAAAATATTGTTCACGTCAGTGACTTTATTTGTCTAGCTCAAATAGAAATAAATATATTTTTTATAGTACTTTTTTTACATAAACTACTTGAAAAATTAAACATATATTTCGTATATAAATTATTTGTTTTCCGTATTTATTATTTCCGTAATTAATAAGGAACAAAAGATAAGTAATAATACTTCAATCATATCAAAATCTGTTCAGATACCTGCGTTTATTTTTAATTGTAGGATTATTGATAAAAACGTATCTAATACCTTTAATCGGACACCCCAGGCAACAGCTTATGTGATAGGTGATACGTAAATATATTGAACACAATTTTTTAATGACTTTTATGACTTTTTTTTTTTTTTTATTACATTATAGGCAAGTATTTGATCTCAATCTCACCTGATGGTAAGTGACGATGAGATCTACGATGGAGCATACTTGCCTAGGTAGGAAGGCGGCAGTAGATAGAGACGCTACATTAACTAGGCACATGCAGCGCAACTGATCTGACCCGCCATCCATGAATGGCAGCACCGAACATCATGCCGGAACACGGCTAGGCCGCTTGGCGACATGGCTTTGTTCAGTAGGTGGTGACTAGCCACGGCCGAAGCCTACCACCAGTATAGTTGTCACCTGGTTGGCACCACCCAGGGTCACGTGTAGGGTGTCTCGAGGGTACTTAATTCTCCTACGGACGAAGGTGACTCGACCCCAAATTTTAATAACAATGCTGTACCTCAAATAACAAATGATATAGCTAAAAATATTATCCAAAAGAACAAAAAGGAAACAAATCCCGCGAGCCGTATGAGTGATATCGTGTATTTATATCCATAAAATAGATTAACCGAACCGCAAATCCCATGTCTCGGTTTAAAGAAAACTAATAAGGGGAAAGCAAAGTGCGGTAAAACCGGTATAAACCGCTGAAGAATACGTGTTCGCGTACATTCTTAAAGCCCGAGGGAGCGTCACGTACCTACCGCTCGAACTATTTGTTCATTTGACCTAGTATCTCCGCCAGTGCTGCCACTTACACAAACTGCTGCCGATTGGAATGGAGCTACTTTATTTATGACCGCTATACTACGACATAAAGTACCGATAAAATGTTATAGCTATAAGAACATCAATCAGAGATTGAAGTCTTCGTGAGAATGGGTTTTAGTGGTTCCATCCACGCTGATTTATTTAACGATCACATTTGATAATACTGTAGAATATGGCCAACGAACTTATCTAGCTGGTAGGAATGGGTACATAAAGAGCCGATAATATGGATCTTAATTAAAAAACAATTGAAACAAAGGAGCTACTAACAAAAATATAAATTGTATTTTCAACAAGGATAATATTGTAATTTATTCATAATTATCTAGCCATTATTTCCTTCCAAAACGCGGAACAAATCACAAAGTAAGCAATCAGAGAACTCAATCAAATATTCATATATAAAGCGTAATATACAGGTTGATTCAGAAAGGGTATACTAAGCCTAAAAAGTTCGCTTCATTAGCGCATTTGTTATCGTTATGTGAAGTCAGAATTCAAAAATGTCGATTTCCAAAAAGATTTAGTTTACTATTTTTTTTTTTTTACATTTTTTTAAAAATTGATCTATTAAAATTCTGACCTCAAATTATGATTACAAATGCGCTTAAGAAGCACAGGTTCAAGAGTTAGTATACCCTTTCTGAATAACCCTGTATAAAAACCCTTAATACTTTTAATCGACTTCCTTCACGACAATCGAAAAATGTATGTGATTAGGGTGATTAGTTTATAATAATCACTGTAGATGAAAACAACTTTCCCTTTATTTAATACCTTACCTGGGTAAACTTCTACAAATTTGGTGATAGTCTAATGTTTTTATAATGGCAGGTAATATAGCCGCTAATATTTACCACATTTAGACATCGATTGGCGGTCTTCCTTGTATGCCAGGTGTAAATTTGATATTGAATTCTTATATTTACGCGAATACTACATATTGAAATAAAATTATTTTTTCGGATTTTATCGCGTTTATTTTATATTACGTACCCGACGTTTCAGCTGCTTTACAGCAACCATGGTCACGGGAGGACTGAGGTGTTTGGTGGAACGTAAAAACATAAAATAAACGCGATAAAATCCGAAAAAAATGTTTTATTTCAATGTGTTAATTTGTTTTTTATTTTTTTACGAATGGTAGCTATATATAAAGATATAATTTCATAGATCGATGCAGCAACAAACCAGAAGGAGATCAACCTATCGGTCGCGTACCGCACTTGCCGTCTCTCGAGCGCCATGATGAACTCCGGCCTGCAGCCCGGGGACGCTGTAGTCATCATGGGTCACAACCACCTCGATCTGGCCATTCCGTACTTTGCGTGCCACTTTAGCGGAACCCCGATGTGTGCCATTGACCCCAGTGTCATGCCTGGTATGTGGATATCTAAGACTCATTGTTTTAGAAATAGGTTACACTAGCTGTTACCCGCGACTTCGTCCGCGTGGTATTTAACAAAAAAGTCAGCTATCTGCCAGTGAAAGTCCCGTCAAAATCGTTCCAGCCATTTCAGAGATTAGCTGAAACAAACCGAGAGACAGACAAAAATTGTAAAAAATGTTGTTATGGTATATGTACCGTGTATACATCCAAATGCACTTAGCAAAAAGCGGCTATATTAATATTACAAAGAGACACTCCAATTTTATTTATTTGCAGAAATGTATAGATTTGCCATCGACTGTGCCCAGTACAGACCGAATACGCAGCCTTGCAAGGCTGTATCGAGGATTGAGAATTTCCAAACAAGGAACCCGTAGTTAGGCAATATCAATCTCTTATCACATACCATTTACCTTTTATATTTTTTTCAGACGACTTAAAGAAATTATTCCCCTACATCAATCCCAAAATGGTCTTCTGTCAAAAGTCTTGCGTGGAGAAGGTTAATCAAGCATTCAAGTCTATAGACGCGACTGGTGAAATAGTAGTATTTGACGACAAACAAGCCAATCTAGAAGCTTTTGTTAAGAAGCACAAGGGGAGAGAAGTGAACTACAGGTGAGGTAGCCATAATTATGTTGACATGTATTAAGATAGCTAGTATCCATCTTAAAACAATGCTTAACATATTCCTTAATAGGGAAAATACAATTATATACAAAAACAAGTAATTTAGTAAGGGAAAATAAATTCTGGAGGTTATTAAATTTCTTACAATTAAGCATTCAAACATGATAACAAAATGCCGCGAATATTGGGGTTAAAAAAATATTTTCATCAAAGATTCACAATGTTATGAAACCGGGAAAGGATCTATCGGATACAAGATAACAAATTGAATGAAAATTTTCTTGAAGTTGAATGATTTTTTTTAGATGAAGTACGAAGATGTAAGTTATCTACCTCTTTCGATTTTTAAAGACAATTCGAAATGAAACTATTGGCGTGAGTGTGGCAAGCTTGTTTCTCGCAAATTACTAGTAAATAATCTTTGTTTTTTAATATAGCCGAATTAATATTAGTTTCGGACTGCTAAGGATTGTTCCCGAATCAAATAAACACAACGACAGTCCCCTAAAAAGCTAAGCAAGAAAGGGCCCTTCATCAAAACTACTAGGTATATGTGTGCTATTGCAACTATGCATACACCTACTGAATCACAATCTAATACTAACATTTTTTTAACGTGTGGTATATTTCCAGGCCAGCTGAATTCGACCACTCCAAAATTGCAGCGTGGCTAATGCTTACGAGCGGAACTACTGGCTTGCCCAAAGTAGCAATCATACCTTTTGACACCCTATTGAACGGAATGATAAGTTGGTGGTGAGTTTAATTTTTTTAAGATCAATAATATGGAGACAATATTTAAAATAATTATATACGTAAATGGACCCCATAATCCGTTTCTAAAGATATGAAAAGACAACACAGTTTGATTTTATTCGGATTATCGCTAGTCCGAGAACAAATGAACGGTTTGTTTGTGTATATTTTATCTAATGAAACAAAAACCCGCAATGAAATCCTTTTTAATTAGTTTCATTTCAAATAACACTCGGTTGATAGATTTATTACTCCGAATACAAATGCAATAAAGGCGTATGTATAAAAGTAATGAAATAATAATATATTACAAACCCGAATTCGAAGCTTAACGATACGAGGTGGGCGATTTGTTTAGGCGCCGGAAAATAACGATTCCTGATTTAATCGAATTTATATTTTTTTTGAAAAATGCTTCTTGAAACTTTTAACGCCAGCCAGTATTTGTATATGTAAATTAGAACATAAAACCTGTCCCAATAGGTTCTAGTATATAATGAGCTCACTACAGTATCTAGACTGTAGATTGATGACAGTACCACAGGTTAACTAATGGTCCATGCGGTACTTTAAAATACTTATACAAGTAGTAGATAAATATATTATCTTACATAAACATAGTAAATTAAACTTACGTAAACTTTACGATAACTAATAACCTTCTATCAGTCCTATTGGGTACAGGCGTCTAGACGAGAGACAGATTCGGGTCACAAACCTGGTCTCATCCATTACATTAGTTTAACAAATCACTTTAAAAGGCTTTACCTAATATAATCGTATATTATCATCAATATAGACAATCAATTCATTGCGGGTATCTTCAACTCTCATAGCTCAGCAAACTACAGTAATAATGTTTGAAAACTTATTGCAAGTTCGGTTAGTTTGTTACGTCTCATACGAGTAAATTAACAGCTAAAGACTAAGTTATGACTCGATCTTAATTATTATTGCACATCTACCCTCGGAGATATACCTCCTATGATAATCCAATATGTCTATATTCAATATGGGATAATAGTTAAAGCGGTTGGCGACAAAAAAAAATATAAGTTGAAATCAGCAACAATATTCAATGGTTCTGTTGGTACACAAACTGAACTTACTGAAGAGCCGTCATGCTCATGATCGTTATAAGCTCATAAGCTAGACAGCAATATATTTAGTTGTGTCAATTTAAGTGTGGTCATAACTTGTGTATAAAAGAGATCATAAATATATCAGAATTATCGCCGGGAATAGTATGAGTATCTGTACAAAAAAAATGTATCTATGAACTTATGCGATCGTTTATGAGATAGGCCCGTGTAAGAAAGGAAAGCGATATTTTCCATAGCTTCATAGACTAGCTCACATTTTTTTCATCATTCTCCAGGGCGCCGTTCACGGATAAAATTGAGAGCGCCTTGGCAATGGCCACACTCCAGTGGCTGTCATCTCTCGTCTACTTCATATCGGGTCCGCTGAGAGGCTACACCAGAGTCCAGTCCTCAGTTCCACTCACGCCGCAGGTCCTCGTTGCACTTATCAACAAATATAGGGTAATTATGATGTGACAATAACCGATAACAATTTCATTAGGATTTATATAAATTGATAACGCACAATCCGTCCTAAATGATTTCATTTTTGGACTAATATTTGATATTTCAGTTTTTTTTAATAAATTCCAAGCGCTGTAACGGATCGCCATGCATTTCGTACATGGTGTTATTTTTAAATTTATCATAATTTGATTTCGTTTTATGGGAATGTGATCTTTATAAACTGCTACACTTAAAATATTTTAGAAACACTATTATTGTAAGGCACTTTCGTAAACATATTGATAATATTTCAGCCAAACGTGACCGCGTGGACGCCATATTTATTAGGCCAATTTCTTGTAGCGGCAGAAAACGTTTGTGACTTATCCTGTTTCAAATACATTGCCATTGGCGGCAGCGCTATCGAAAAGCCATTACTGGACAGATTTAGAGTAAGTATTGTACCTCACATACATTTTATCCGATGTAGGTTCATTGAGTATCAAAGAAAGATTTCCTTTTTCTTTTTTTTGACTGTATACATTCGGGCATTAAATCTTTTAAGAAAATATATCTAACCCGAGGATCTCAAATCTCAACAGCTAGATACATTTAAATTAAAAAGCTTGAACGTTTTTTTAAAAACAGGACTCCGAATCTACTATCTCGATTAACTAAAATTGCCCAGTGATAATTACAGTGTCATTATCGTTCGATTGCAAGTTTGCAAATTTTTCTGGCAGCCTTAAGCCCCAAAGTAACTATGGCAGCAAACTTTTTCTCATTATTTGCTTATTATGGGTGGCATTAAATTGCTGCTTCTACTATTCTGAAAATTAGAAATATTTTCGTTGTAAAATATTATTTACTTTCATAAAAAAAATACAGCCGTCGTACTTATGAAAAAAGTACTGGTGTTACGAAAAACAATTTAGAACTTTAGATGTCGTCTCATATACATATTTATGTTTTTACTTAGTTACTTATTTTTTGGTTGCAGGCAAAATGTGGGGCATTTTTGTATTTGGTTTACGGTATGACGGAGCTGCTGGTGCCTGGGTTCGATTTCAGTGAGGACACGCCATTCGGATCTACTGGGAAACCTTTCAATTGTTACAAATACAGAGTAAGTTTTCATTTACGTTCCGTTCTATCTTCTCTATTAATATAATATAAAATATGGATATAAAGTACGTGACGTAAGTCTGTTTGAGATATTAGCATACTGACTAGGTTCTTCTGAATGTTGTAAAACACACTTCGTTGGAGCACCTTGTGGTCGCTAGTACATTGTCCAACAGTGTACATCTGCTTACCCCTTCGGGGAACACAGGCTTGATTTATTTATCTCGCCTTTTTTCGTTTTTGTTTGATTTTCTTCAATGAAATTCATAGCAAATTTCATTGAAGAAAAATAAAAAACATTTACAAATCTAAGTAGCTTTAAATATAACAAAAATAAAAGCAGTAAGAACTGTACTAAATTAAATGGGACTTATAGAGCAATAGTTAAAGTAATGCTGGTATTTATTTATTAACTACGTTAGTCAATTATTATATAGTCCATTAATGTAATACCTAACTATAGTCGTAAGATTTGTTGATATTCATTTTTATTGCAGCTTGTTGATGAAAACGGTCATGTTTTGAAAAAGCCATACAAAACTGGAGAACTGTGGATGAAAGGAAACGCTTTCTTTAAGGTAATGAAAGAAATTACAGCTGATATTGTTAGCTTGTTGGTAAAAATATTCGATAAAATGTCGCGCGCGTGGCTCGGTCGTACCTTGGACGATGATTATAATACCTAGTAGAAGGCGTCTTGCTCTATTAAAAAAAGTAATATATTATGTTTCTTAGTGTGCGGGATCATATATATTGTTCAGCATTATTGTCGATGTGGCAATTTCAATGTAATGAATTCCATAATTTATTATTGCGTGTGTGGAATTCAGTTTTTTTTATTGATTTAACATTGGACCCCATAGATATTTCTTTTTGATTTAAAGGTATCATTATAGTTTTTACTCCCAGTCCACTTTAGATATTTTTCGTTTTAACGGTACAGCTATAGATCCGTAGTAGCTAGAGCTAGAGCTGTAGCTAGAGCTAAGTACTGCCATCAGAAAATGAACTTAAGACCCTGGCACACGTCCAGGCAGTAAAGTTCCAAATATTAGGTACCTATATTATAGGTAGCTATACATATACATATAAAACGCTTAACCAAACCAAACGTTTCTCAAACATTTCCACATGCTTAGTCACATAATAACACTAAGAACGATTTACTGAAAGCGAATCCCGAAAAAGGTAAAACTTCACAAGTCGTGGGCACGAGACTGTAATACCCTGAGGATAACCCTCGTTTATAATTTACCTGCACGCTAATACCAGCTACTTTGGACCCGACTTATATACCTACTTAAACGAAATATCTCGTACATGTACCTATAGTTTACCGGAGTTCTGTATAAAATTCTAAACTCTTGGACAATTAAATCTGAGTACGAGTTTTAATGGCATCAAATACCGATCATGTTTTACTTTTTCACGATAGTAATTTAATTAGTCTGATAATAAATTTGAAAATCGAAGATCTACATTTTTTTATACTCTCAGTATGAAATGTTAAGTTCTTATCAAAGTATCCTTATCAATGTTACTCACTTGTTCTCTGCGATACAAGCGTGTGCTTAGTGCAGAGGATGCAGACAAGTTCCAATATTGTACCATGTTTATTTTTGAATAAATTTATATATCTTAAAAAATGATATTATATTACTATTTTGTTTTTAATTACCAGGGTTATTTGAACAATCCGGAGGAGACAAGGACGATATTAACCGAAGACGGTTGGTTCAAGACCGGCGACATGTTCTACAGGGACGACCAAGATTATTACTTCTTCGTCGAACGAAAGAGACTTTTAATTAAGCACTTCGGATTTCTGGTAACTATACAAAGTTTTCTATTTTATTATTTTCTTAAATAAACTAATGACATATTTTAAATCGAATGTTAAAGAACTACTAAAAAGTAATGTGGTATAGTTAAAATATGTATTTACTAATATCCTCAATAGAGATGCAATATTATACACCCACATTGAGGAGCTCGGCTATTGTAGGCTAGGTACAACATACTACTGGTAGACTGTCACTTATGAAAAATCTACAAGAACATTTTACTTAAATCGTGAATCAAAACCAGATTATTGTTGTAAAGCCCCTTCACAGATCCAGCTGCACGACAGTTTATGTACTAAAATTACTACACAGAAAGCATCTAAAATGTAAGATGAAAAGTCAGTCGGCGTAAACTTAGCTAGACTTATTTTTCTCACGCTCTGATTCTCTGTTGTGAAGCAGCGTCTCGAGCCAGTTGATATGCGACAAGAGAAAACGAATTCCTATTTCGTTAGAAAATATGTATCTCTTGAATTCATGCTGTCTGTCTATATATCGATAAGTCTATCGTTTGACTGAGAATTTTGTAACTAACACCCTCGGGACGAGATCGCGTGATATCGTTTACAAACTGTCACTTTAGGTCCTATGATATATTTTTTAAATGTCTATTTTGAATTCTGAGTGCCACTCAAGAATTCTGGTGTGTTAAAAGCTAACGAAATAGTTCAGAGAGTAAATATTGCTAAACAAAACGGGACACAAATTAGCCTGGACTTGGCTTCCCAAGGGCCCCATCTACTAAATGAGCATTTGGTTAGTGGGTTTTCCGTAGCAATAGGCATCATTTTATATGGCACGAATGTGCACACAATTATAGATAGTTGTTTGCTGTACTTGTTTAATGACCGTTCATTAATAATTGGCAGAAAAAAAACAAGTTATACTATCCTCAAAGGACAGTGTATCCTGTTTTTTTTCATTGAGCTCTGAGTATCTAAAGACAGAATAGTGATTTCATTATCTTATTCTTTAGTTACACAAAGCTAAATAATATTCATGTGTATCCCTAGTATACATTTTCAACATATTTGAATACCGACACAGTGATCGAATATTTAACATAACGATGTCAATCTAATTAATCGTTTTAGATTTCCCCGTTGCAAATGGAGGAGGTAATTAAGCGTCATCCCGGTGTTTGCGAGGCCTGCGTAGTCGGCATCCCTGACCCTGAATGCATGGAGCTTCCGATCGCGGCAGTCGTCAGAAGAAATGGTGACAACGTTGATCCGCAAGAGATCTTTGATTTATTAAAAGGTATGTTTATAAGAGCCCAGACACACTGATTATCGTTCCGCGGTCTACGTACTGCGTTCTTTGTATGGGCTTCGTAGCGCTCGCATGAACAGCAGATGATCGGCATCGTATACATTTCGATGAACGCAGAATGCAAAATACAGCAGTGTGCCTAGCAAGAACTCTTAATGTTATCGTAACGTCATCGGGAAAGCATCTGTCAGTTTCGTTTCTAAGTATGAAACCTGTGGCGTAAGCGGGATGGCAGACTCTAACGTTAGTGTAACACTACGTAAAAAAATTGCACTGGAGCCACTGAACACTCTCCTGTGGCTGTGTGAGATTTATTTATTTTGTATGGTAAATTTAGTATCATTCAACAGATAATCCCATAGATAGTTCAAATTCATCGTTCCATGTTTTAACTAGATTCCAGATTTCCTTATTGACATTATTCATATTTTTTTAAATTAAATTCGCAACACTATGAACAGAGCCGCAATAATTCGTAACGCATTGCTCAGATGAATAAGTACTTACCGTAAAAAATGTAATTTTGGAGAGAAATAAAAATGATTTGCGTCCCTCATTCATGCTCTGTTCGCTTGCGCTCGGTAGAACCAGTGTGAAAGCATTTTAAATTAAATGTTTTAATACCTACCCATCCCGTTGTTTTAAACTTGTGGAAGTGATGAAGTGAGAAGGTCATAGTGTAGTCTTTTGCGTTGGGGTTCCAGTTTGTTACATCTTTCATTATTTAGATTTTCACGATAAAGGAGCATTAGTCCTGATGAGTCTTGATGAGGTTGAGGCATGGGAAATGTAGAGATAACGTGGCTAACTAATCACAATATTTCGGGATATATACCCGTTCCACAAGCACGTTCCCCATAAGACAACAGAGTAGGTACATGTTACGTACTGAGGATGATTGAATAAGTTGAGCATGTAGAAACAGACGAATATTTGGCAAAAATAGAAACTTTGTCAACAATAAATCTAACTCCCTTTATCGCAGTCTAAAAAAAATAACAATAAATCTGTTTTATTGCGCCTATTGTGGAATAACTTTATCTATATAGGCACTTATCATATATAGTTGATGACAACTTATGAAATTATGTGATTAATTATTATAATAAACAAACAGATCTTGATAAAAAGCTTAATTTATTAAATATGTGGGCAAAATAATCTCAAGATTTCATTAAATATCAAAACACCTATGTAATTTAACGTTAAAATACATTGGTGCATACCATAATTACTCGTGTACGAACAGTTGACTCAAAGGTTTAACTTCTAAAATAATTAGTATGTAAAATAAACGTAGAACCGCGCTAAGCCACAAAACTAAATTTCATTTTCGCAAAAACAAAAGTCTTCATGTCGCATAAACGAACATTTAAATGTGTTATGCATTGTGTACCTGGGTCTAGAAACAGATTTTCTAAAGTATGGCTTTTAAGCGATTTAGTCGTATCATAAATTAGAGAGGTACCTATGCATATTTCCTTTCACTATTTAACTGTTTAAACTCGGTACCCTTATCCCCCACGCTCGTCCTCTGAAAGCTAACAAAGGGTCAGTCCAGAATTTAGGGATTACATGTCACCGTACTTAACACATGCCGGGAAAATAGATAAGGGATTAGGATAAAATGAATTGTAACATACCATCGTAATTAAAAAAATAATGGAAAAATGTCCATCAAATATAATAAGTGACTATAGTCACCTAGTTTTTTTTAGAAATATTCAATGTTGATGCCACTCTACAACCGTAACTCTAATATGCTACAGCAGTGATGGCGGTGCTACTAATCATAGCGGCCAAAGATGTACCTGCCTCAAAAGCTACACCCTAGATTCGATTTTGTTCGATACCTTGCTTCACCTTTCATCTTATACACCAACTGTCTGTGTACTGTCTATTCTTGAGACACATAATTGAGAAAAAAGTATAAATTGTCGGTGTAATAAAATATAATATTTTTCCAGATAATAACAGTGGGCACTTTATTTTCAGAGAACCTACCTGAAGGGAAGCAACTGCGGGGCGGTCTCTTCTTCGTGGATTCACTTCCCGAGACGCCCTCAGGCAAAGTGCACCGAGCCAAAGTGAAGGAGATGGCGTTCACGGCGCAACGGATCCTGTCCAAGTGAAATGATTGAATGAACTTACGAGCTCCATGAAATATGGACACTCGATTTTACGAAATGAATCGCTGCCCGCATACATAGGTACAGCCGACTTGGTACGATCGACACATACCATAGAAAACATATTATTATGCCCCTGTACAAATAAAGGATCCCAAAGTATAGGTAATACTCACAGTGAACTTTACTGTTGGAAAACCGCGCTAGGCTTGGCTAGGCATATAATTTTTTGTATAAAGAGCATGTACGTCCTGCAAAATAAACATTGAGGCTTTTTTCAATATTTCTTAGCGACATTTCTCAGTAACGTATATAGTTGTTAAGTCAAAATTATCAAAATATATCTCAAAGTAGGTACGTGCCGACAATTCTATGAAGACGTATTGTTAATATATAAATTAATAATTTTACTTGAAGAAGTTCATTAACATACGTTTTGTCAATTTTCCGAAACATGCTGTTGTTTGGACGTCGGTACAGAAAAAAACTAAATAACCAAAAATATTTATATAGCTGACATTGTCCTCAGAATAAGTTATTGAAAAAGATATGCAATTGGTTAAATTTATAGGCAGGTATTTTATGTAACATATTTTTCGCCTACATAGTATATGTTGCACACCTATTTTGTACTAAGTACAATAATTTTAAATTTTGAGAATCACACACCGTTTAGTTGTAAAATTCAAAAGATATGATTAGCTTATACATGTACTAATTGTAATTACGATAGAATAAGGAATAACAAATAAGAACAAAATATTTATAAACTTACTGAAATTAAACTGAAAATATTATGTAATACACGCATTTTTATTATTGTGAGCAAGACATATGGGGTCGAGTCACCTTCGTCCGTAGGAGAATTAAGTACCCTCGAGATACCCTACACGTGACCCTGGGTGGTGCCAACCAGGTGACAACTCTACTGGTGGTAGGCTTCGGCCGTGGCTAGTCACCACCCATTGAACAAAGCCATGTCGCCAAGCGGCCTAGCTGTGTTCCGGCATGATGTTCGGTGCTGCCATTCATGGATGGCGGGTCAGATCAGTTGCGCTGCATGTGCCTAGTGAATGTAGCGTCTCTATCTACTGCCGCCTTCCTACCTAGGCAAGTATGCTCCATCGTAGATCTCATCGTCACTTACCATCAGGTGAGATTGAGATCAAATACTTGCCTATAATGTAATAAAAAAAAACCATATGTTTTTAATATTGAAATGGTTTCATATACGGTGTGTTTGAAAATTTTTAAAGGATATACATATGTATAGTTGCATATACTAAAACAGCATCACCGAAGGTACCTAAATCCACCGCAATCAAAGTTTGAAATTCACTCGGAGGAACTAGTGGCTTCCTAACACAACCATTCCATAACCGACTACGACTCCACGACGGCAGGCAAAATAAAATTCAACCGTTAACCGCGTACAATGTTGTTTTAGTTTGCCACCATAATAAACGCCAATAAAATCGTTTGACCCTATCTCGCCCGCTGCGAAGTGAAAAATTCAATCAATCCCACCCAGATAGGAAAAAGTGGAATTGAACTCGGCGGATGCGTCTAATTAATTACCCTGCCAGTCGTGTAATCAATCCTTCGGCTAAAGGATGAACCTGCTGCCATCTCACTAGTCCAATTAATCTGTATCCTGTTTTTACTTGACTTTTTCGCTAGCATCATATCTGCCTATTCAAACTTTGCTCTCAATTAATTATTAATTACCGAAGCCAGGGCCGAGCCTTTTTTAACAATCTATGTTTATTTGGAAATTATGAATAATATATTATGATATTTGCATAAGATGTTTCTGGAAATAATTACGGAAGTTTAGATTTTTTTACAAAATATTTGTTAGGTATTATAATCGATCTTTCTGAAGTATTTTTGTATAACTAACTGTAGAAATATAGGACGCAACCACTAATTGCGCCTGATAAAAATAGCATACTAAAAATATATATGTACAACAACCCCTTTCATATTGTAATACGGCGTTCGCCGTTTTTTTTGCCTTTGACAAGTCACCATAGCCACATTATCGCTCCGTGTTTTTATTGATAATAAATTAATATTCACAAACGTCTCGTATTATTCAACACTAACCTACATTGTTAATACGCTAAGACACCATTGTTTCCCATGAAAGAGGGTTTGAAATACTGGCTGTTTCACTACTGAACAATAAAACTGACACCACGTAAAAAGTAAATCATTTTCGTTTGTGGCGGGCGGCCAAACATGTTTTATTGTTGCGGCCAGTAATAATTTAAAAACATGGTTGACCGCTTAATTACTTACATTTTTTTTAGGTTAGCGTTTCAATCTCTAAAATATGTTAAAATGAGTAGAGCAATATAATAATACCAAGTAGGTAGATATTTATTATATATTCATTAAAATCGTAAGTAAAAAAAAATTTTCCTAGACTGTCAGCGATCAATGATTGTCAACCACTTAGCTAGTAACAGATGCTCGTGACAGCGACAAGAAACGGTTAAGTAATAATAGGACGCACGTTGTCGCTGACAGGGTGATTTGAAATCCCTAGCAGCGCGCTACGTTAAAAGTTACTGGCGGTTTTTTTCGCACCCTGGTTAAAACAGAGGCAAAGCTAGCAAAGCCGTAAAACGGCCTTATATTTAAAAAATAATTAATTATTTTTTTTGTAATTTTAACAAAAAATTAAATTCATTTAAAGACAAATAAAATATTTATGGAAAATATTTTTAACTAACGCAATTTATTTTATCACAAAAATTATAAATTATTTTTTAGACATAAAACTGCTCTGCCAACTTAAAAAAAATATCCCTACCAATTCGTATGTCAATGACTAGTGGACTTGCCTATTGATATTCCAATTGTACCATACCGATTTTGAGCCAAATCGTGCAGTCCATAGAGTTCTTTAAATCATCATAAACAACGCCACAGATGGTTAATATATTGATTATTTTAACACTCCGTGAGTACAATAGGATCTTATTGGCTCTATACGCGTGGGCGTCTAATTTCTTGTTTCTAATTTACAAATTCACCAAAAATTGAGACTGACTTTTTATTTTTATCTAGTTTTTTTACAAAGCTAACCTTTATTTAGTACAGCCTACAATAAGTAAACAGACGTTTTTTATGAAGGTGAAAATAGTATAAATCGCTAGCTAGTCATTCGCTTATAATAATACTACGTCTAGCAGTTTTAACGTTTTAATAAACTTTTCAGAAATTGTCTTAAGTTATAAAGACCAAATATAGTTAGCTTTTATCTGTATGTCTATATGCGCATAACATGCAACTCATAGGATGAATTTTGATGATACCTGTCATGACGATAGCTATATAATGGGTAAAGATAAATGTATTGTACATCGGGAAATGTAAAATTAAAGTCTACGTGAGTGTGTCGCAGGTACCGAGTTACTTGCCTATTTCTTAATATTTGTTGTAACTGGTGGCCTAGTTTTCTGGTCCCGGATGCGTGTGCCGAGGCTGCATACGTTCGTCGGTCCCGGGGTTGAGTAGACGGGCTCTGACGTCACAATTCCGCCACGAAGCGCGCCGCCCTTCCGCCGCTCCGTCAACTATACTTGTACTACATAGTTTTCGTGAGTTCATTCTACTTGTTCCTCACATTCATTTCGATTAAGTAATAAGATTGCCTCTTAGTATTTTCCGTGCATTAAATGTTGTTGAAATAATAGGTACACAGTGGTCGATTCCGCCCTTTTAAAAGTTTTGTCTGTTTCTGTCTATCCGTCATTCGAAAATTCTAAATAAATGTTTTTTCCTCACGAATTATCTTAATTTGTATTTATAAGTAGTAATAATAATAGTGTAAAATATTTAAACAGGTCCTCTGTATGTTATAAATATAATATTCCGAAAGAAATAAATCAAATTATTAGAAATTAAAAAAAGGCATCCCGTACTAAGCGCACGGTCAAACGCTACTGGCATACATTGTTTAAAAAAACAACCATTAAAAAAAATATCATGATTTACACAATTATTTTACACATCAACTTGATCCAGATAACGCACTGATTCACCTGTTTAAATATTCTAACAATTTTCGCTACACCTCATATAAGATTAGATTTATATTAGACGTCTTTATATAACACTCAATGCAATATTTCCTAAAACGGGCTGATTTTAGTAATACTACGAGATTAGAAAATTAGTTCATTATACTCCGAGCAACATTGATTACTCGCAAACCGCAAGTAGAATTTTAAACAAGATTTGAGATAAAGCCGAAACTGTTACCTGGATTTCATGAAAATAGCGCTTGGATTTTGGGGCTGAGCTTGTAAGCGGCCTGTATTACGAATCTGTTTAGAATATTGCTGGACATTAATGCTGTCCCTTTCGTGACATTGAGTAACACACTGAATCCTTTGGTTTAATACACTGCTCTAAGCTAACGAATAGATCGCAAAGTCAGTGCAGGCAGTTTCATGCACTCGATAAGCCGAAACAAATTTGTAAGTTTTAAGCTGCCATAGCGTTGAGTTAATTTTATTTGGTACTATCAGGCCAACTTAACTATAATCCTTTAGTCAAAGCACCATCAGATAATAATCACAATGACATGGTCATTAAATAAAGACTGCGGTCGCTATCGGTTATCCAACGATCCACTAAAACATAATGTGCCGTATAATGTCCCTATTGTCCAAACATATTGAAATACAGATACTGTTTAAATTTTATAAACTCACCGTCTAGAGAACCACGCAGCTCGCCATTATTGCGACTGACTCGGCGAATCTTTTCACCAAAAAGGTATTAAAGCTTGGATAGGGTTTAAAAATAGATTCGCTTAGTAATTAATATAATCGAGTGTTTGTTAACTGATTTTACAAAACAACCCTTGCTCTAATCTAGGTATTCGATGCCCGTACTGTTTAGATTGGTAAGTTATTTTAATTGAAGACCAGTGTCAGTAATTTTATGTTTGTTTTATGTGTGTTTACATATACAATTTGAATATTAAATGTATGATTCAATTAACTTTGATTTTTTGCAATAAATAGCTCCAGGCGAACTCACTGTACATACAGTCTGAAACTGAGTAATTTATAAGTAGTATACAGTATACAATGGACTGGAGGTTTTATAATTACTTAGTTATACATGGTGTAACAATAATAGTGAAAAATATTTAAATTTTAGGGCCAACAAAATTAATATTTTAGGGCCAACAGTAGGTTATAATGATAACATTCCAAAAGAAATAAATGAAATTATTAGACATCAAAAAATACATCCTATACTGAGCGATTAGCCAAAAGCCACTGGTTCGCCTCGTTTAAAAAAAATCAAACATCGTTCACACAATTATTTTATACATCAACGTGATTCATATAACTTGCTGATTCATCGGTTAAAATATTTTACGCAATTTTTATTAAAACTTATATAGATGTACACAAAGCAGGGTCGATACTAACTGTGCAAATAGTGTTGTTGATATAAATAATATTACAGGTATACACCTAAAATAGAAATATATTAAATGTGTACATATTGTATTATCTTGTAAATTAACCTCATCAAAATAAGCTACCTACTTGCAGTGTTGCCAGATGTGATTTTCTATTTCTACCCAAATTTGAAATTATTTTTCTCCCAAATGATACAATTTGCTTGAGTTTTACCCAAAGGCAAAAAGTTAATAATATCGGTTAATTAACCAAATGGATGATTCAATTTTATTAGCTTTTTGCCTCTAATTTCCAAACTGAAACAGCAGAATGACCTTTTTTTTACGTTACGCATCCCCACTGCATGGCTATGACGGGTATGACATAGCATAGAGAGAAAATGAACGAGCGAGATGGTTCATCCTACAGATGCGCTCTAAAACTAAAAAGTACCCAAAATTCTCCATGGTATTTTTTTGTTCTCCAAATATTTCTCCAAGAATTTAATTTCTCCAAAATTTCTCCAGAGCCAAAATTTTTACCCAGAATTGCGAAAAAAATACCCAATCTGGCAACACTGCCTACTTGATATGAACGTAAATACCAGTGCATGCATAATATAACATTATGATATACAAATTCTAGCTAAGCTAACACTGACTAGAAGAGCCCGTTATTTAAATATTATTAAATTAAGATCAGGTTGATTTTATCAAGCACGAAGCCACTGGATGTTTTCGGTAATTAACGTATGAGGGCTACGTAAGCGAGAATATACTTAACGGATTTACAAAATATTAAACTAACTAGCTGCGCCCCGCGGTGTTACCAGTGATTAAAAATTATGTCCTTTTTACCGGGATAAAAAGTAGCCTATGTGCTATTCCAGACTATAATCTATCTCTTTGCCAAATTTCATCCAGACCCGTTCAGGCGTTCTGGCGTGATTGAGTAACAAACATCCATCCATCCAAACTTCCACATTTATAATATTAGTGTGATTATGAGAAAATAAAATCACCCTCCCAAATACAAGAGGAAGTTGGTACTAGAATGTAATCAAAGTTCAAAGCAAAGAAATCATTTCCAATCAAGTTATAAGTTGATTCAGCGAACAAGAAAAACGATGTCAAAGTTGAGATAAAGATATTAAATTATTTTTTCTATAAGGCATTACAATTTGTATTGTAGTTAATAAAAAAAAAATATAGTAAAAATATTATGAGCCTTAGATATGTGTAAATCATTTATTACTTACATTCGAGCTTTGCTTATTAAGAACCTGTGTATATAGACCGGATAATCTTTATAGGCATTTCTACTAAATATACGGTTAATTTAGGAAATTACCCATTTTACAAATTAATACGGAGTTTACAAACTTATGATTCTTAAATTATACAAATAGTACTTATTCTACCAGTGACCGATTATTAATATGTAAAAGAATGACTGATGTCTGATTTACGGGTTGGTGTAGGAAATTGAAAAAGCATAATGCTCTACTTATCAACAAGTTGCTTCTTCAACACTTTGTGGTTATTATTTATTTGTATTTCTAGGTAGGTACGGTTATAGGCGTATTGTGAAATATAAGCTATAGAATTATTATTTTTTTAATTAACCACATCGTGTAACAAAAAAAGGCCTACGAATGCTTTATCTTTCATTTTATGAGTCAATATAATGCGCAAAAAATAAATACTATGTTTTTTATGACGCCATTAGCCTTTTTCAGTTGGAGCAACCTTATCGTCCTAATTACACTGACTTTACTAAACGTCTCTTGAAGGCGTCACTGAAAGCCGAAAAGGCTTCGGCGGACTTAATTCTACCAAATAATTTAGTAGCGTGCACTTTGAGCGAGTCAAGTCATTTAAATAATTAAATTAACAAAGAATCTAAGGCTTACGGAATTTCCATTAATTATTACATAAAAACCGCGTAACTTTGCAACTTTTCATGAGTTGAACGCTAAGCAGCGTGCGTAACATTTCCTTAGCGTTCAACTTTGCAAAACATTACAGCCTGTTTATCTGGCTGCATATTTTATTTAAACTCCATTAAAGATGATTAATAGTTAATTACATATTTTTCTTGTACTTCTTCTTATATTGTACCATATGGCGTATTAAAACGCGCCATGAATACACGGTATGTCAATGATATCGTTTAAGTAGACGCCGCCATTATCGATAACAATTTGGGCTATTTCCGTTGTTTTCTTCAGACAGAACTGTGGGCGCTAGGATTTCCACTTCTTGACGGATGTTCTCCTTGGGGGCTGTCAGAGACTGTGGCTGGTCCACATAAGCCCGTGATATAGTAATTAGCCCCGTATATAGAAATACGTCTAGGGCAGTCATATCGGTTGATCATGCAGGGCAATGCAAATCACCAAAACGTTATATTAGTCGACCGGGATATGCACCGGGACGTGTAATATGCACCATTGCTCTGTCCTGCTGGAACCAAATGTTCTCCAGACCCATTTCATTCCATTTAGGTATACAAAAAAATTAAAAATGGCCATACACGGGCACTAAATGCACGTTGCGCTATAATTCAAAAACATCGCGACGATTATTCCGCGTCTTTAAGCAGTCGGTATGGCGTGCTATTGTTTTATTTCTGCACAAAAATTAAGAACGGTAGGTTTTATGTATAATAATTAATAGAAATAACAATACACTACAAACAATGGATGGCAATGATAATGAAGAGTGTATCAACCGATTGACTAATTCGCACAAATTCTTATCCGGGTTATATCATAAATTGCGACACCGGATTGACCTTCAATGCCATTTGTATATAAAGTCTATGACACTTTACGTTACGTTTACCTTGCAGGTGCGAAGCGTAGCAAATAGGGCGTTTCTATTAATTGATATTCTACAGTTTACTTATTTTATTCATAGGCCTTACCTAATATTTCAGAGTAGCCTTTCATTCCACCGTTATTTTTCAGATTTCGGATATTTACACAATGCGATTATCAGTCAATTCCCCGAGAACCAACTAGAAGATGCGGACCACTTACCATCTTTTAAGACTTTTGAATAAACTAACCACTGCCTTAAAAAAATGAATGACTGCTGAGCCAACCAGTGTCACCTGGAGCACGGTCAGTTTAGCCTTGAGCAAGCATATAATAAATCAATATTATATGTTTGGCCACAAATCTTCATTAGTAATAGTTTTAATGTTGGGCATTAAAACATAGAGAGGCGTAAATCACGTGATTCTTACGGATACTAGCTGGGTACCCACAGGGGAGTCGTAACCTGGCGCCCTCTACGCTCGACTTCAGGAAACTGATAATAATGAATGGACGCCCGGATTCCACTGCACTGTTAAAATACTCCCATGTACATAACTTTGGTAAACCTTGAGAGCATAGGTACCTATTCGTTCTTAAGTCTGTTTTGATTTATTTACCTACATTGCATCTAGTACTTCCAGCAATATACGATTTTTATCCCTTAGAAATAGAAAGTAATTCCTGTTCATTTATCAAAATAATTATATAGCTCGAAATAATACTTACAAATAAATGTTCTAAAATTATATTATATTATTTTTTTTTTTTAGTTTTAATGAAATGAAACAGCTCATAACAAGATCAATATCTTGATAAGATTTTACCTCTGTAACTTTCCACGGGTTCCTCAGAGATAGTTAAAAAAAATGTCTACGCGTACAAAGTCGTAATCATAAGTATTATGTTATTATGACAAGTATTTTTTCAGGTCTTCAGGCATATACTATTGTAAAACCAACGCGGAATCACCATATTCGCAATCTTAATGTAAGTAAATGGATAATTAAATTGGTACTTAATAAATACTTTAGCTGTTTTATTTTATATTTAGCTGCGCCCCGCAGTGTTACAATTACCCCGCGTTTACATTTTACTGGGATAAAAAGTAAAGTGCTATTCCAGACTATAATCTATATCTGTACCAAATTTCATCTAGATCTGTTCAGCCGTTTTGGCGTGATTGAGTAACAAACATCCATCCATCCATCCATCCAAACATTCACATTTATAATATTAGTGGGATAATTTAAGATAGGCGAGCAACACGTTCATACCATTTCGTATTATGAGAAGAAAGCCCTAGCCTCGCGTAAAAAGTTCCACGATTTTACCTCTTGGTGGCCGATGAGACCCTTACGTTCACATCACAATAAAATCCCATTTTCCATATATTCGCAAAATTATCGGCGAAAATAGCACTTAATTCTCACCATCAAGTCACGTTCCCAGCTCGTGCACTGTTTAAACTGCAATTAAATAATGTTCATGTGATTGAATACCTACATGTTTGCTCAACTTTATTGTTATTATATAATCTACAAAATATTTACCTCCTCTTCTTACATTTTATTGTAGCTTCACTAGAATAGCGCTAGTTACTGACATAATGATATTAACTACGCTCCGAAAATAAAAACAAACACATTTTACTGTGAAATCAATTGCGTAAAAATGATTTTATTTTCAGAAAACTAACATTAACTAATGTTATCGTTCACATACAGTGATTTAGTACCCACTTAAAATTCAGCGCGAAATCTGTTGCCTCCGAAAACAAGTTCAAGTTTTGACAGTACACGTCAAAAGACATGATAAGTAATGAGAAGTAAAATACATGTTACTTGCAAATGACGGTCTTGAGCTAAATCGAGAACTCATTAGCAAGTTGAACAACAAGATCGCAAGTCATCATACGGCGAACGGAGCGGGGCAACCCGGGGGTGAAGCTCCTGCTCTAGTTCCATCGATCCAAGTCTATATCCTCACCACCGGGATATTAATTACGATATTATAGCAAAAGTAGCTCAGTGTTAATATCGGCGGAGATGACCTGATTAGCGCAGTTGGTAGTGACCCTGCTTTCTGCGCCGAGCAAGTTTAATGTGATGAGCGATGTTTGTACCCGAGTCATGGTTGTTTAATATCTATATAAGTATTATATACTGAGTTCGCCCTCAATCCATTGTACGGTACTCATAATACAGGCGTTGCTTAGTGTGGGACCGTATAGTTGTGTGTTCGTCTGGCGAAATTATATTATATTATTAAATAAATTATACCTACCAGATAAAGCCACTCCTCCACCTTAAGGTATACCTCAATAACAATAAACGTTGTTGAGGGCCATTTAGCTTTTTATGGAGTTCAATTACAAACGATACCTTTTCGTAAAAGAATGCGTAGTTATATAAGTAAATAGAACGGACTCCTATACTTTTAAGCGAAGTGTTCGAGCTGTATCATTAGGTTTCTTTGTGCCCCAAACTTTCACATTCATTAATCCATGTAATGTAAGGTCTTGGCGCCGATCTATTGTTGCCAAGTAACACTGGGAAAGTTACGTTCGACCCACTGAAACCGACTACCCTTTTACGGTAGGCTATTATAATGTCTTTATAGCGTTACATTATACGGGTTGAGAAAACATTTATTGTTAGGCATATGACCTGAATACGTGTTCCTAATCCAGTGTTTCACATAAGATCTAAAAATACATAGACGTGCTTTTCAATGTTATTAGCGAGAAGGTTGAACAAAGTCAGTAATCAATTCATTACAGACATAGTTCTTATTAGATAGCCTAATATGAATGAAACTTTACCAATGAAGCAATTTTCATTTATTTTGCACAGTGTGCACACACACACACTTCGCCTGTTTCACCAACTCATAAAAAATTCTATCCAGAAATTATCTTACTTATTACTACTTATAGGCGTTTATAGTTGTAAGCTCTATTAGCAGATTAGTTTTTTGTTTATTTCACCACGAACGAAAAAAAACTCAAAATGATATCCATACCTGTCATATTTTATTTTATTTCTATTTATAACAATAATATTTATTAAACTATGAAAGGTACCTTGTCTAACGCTTTTATTTATTCAATAAAGAAAACTATTGATTTTTTTTATATTTACGCGAATACTATACATTGAGGAATGACCGTCCTCCCGCCGTGATCATGGTTGTTGTAAAGCAGCCGAAATCTCGGGAACGTAAAAACATAAGTTAAACGCGATAAAATCTGTAAAATAAGTTTTATTTCAATTTATCAACGATGGACGATGGTCTAAAAAATATACCTTCATGGAAAGAAGGAAATTTCAACCTTCATCCACCGTGATACTGGGTAGAAAAATAACAGATATCTCTAAAATATTTACGTCGTCCAATGTCTGAGATTCAAATAAGATTGCAAAACTCCGATATAGAGATTGGGTGGAAAATATTGAAAACACTTTTCATCAATGAATGTATGAATTCATTTATGAAGTGTTTTTAAATTGAATTTACCTAGGAAGGTAATTACTATAAGGTGAACCAATAATAAAATACCTATCAATCTCTCCTTGAATACACCAACTGTAGTTGAGAGCCTTTGATCCCAGCTGAATGATAGGTATTCCAAATGCCAAGCGTTTTCGACACGACGTCGCTTTACATTCAAAAGCAATTTACATATAGTAACTGTATACTCTTGCGATCATATCAGTAAACATGGATACATAATAATACATTTATCGTATATTACAGCAATACTATCAATAGTGGTTTGTTTATTTCTAAGTGAAACAATATTTGAAAATGAATGTTATAATGGGTAGGTTTAAGGCAATAAAATAGTACTTAATCACCCTTTCAAGCTTGTGTTAGATTTATGTCCAATTAAATCGGGATTAATTTCCTACACAATAAATGAACCGTATAATCAAATTTCAATGGTAATCCCTAGGCTTCTGGAGATACGGGTACGATCGAACTTGAGTCTCTGAGCCAAAGACAATGGTTCGGCTTACGGCTTTTGCTACCATTTTTCATATGCCACTTACTTCATAATGTTACGTTACTTTAAGTAATGTCAAACCCAATAACACTCATTAAACTGTATCGTAACCGCCCAAAAAAAACTATCGTTACGGCATCACTTTCTTGAAACATCACATTATGTAGGTGCAAAAGGATATTGTACCTTGTATCTTAGTAGGTAAAATACATAACTACATAATACTTAAATAAGTGTGTGTGCAACTATTAATTCCGCAATAGATCAGAAATAAAAAGCCTCTACATAGTCGACAGCTCATTGAATCCTAAGTCATCATTACCACCTTATAACGTGTTCACGTAGATGAGAGTTGATTAAATTTGCCCAAGATATTCACATGACAAGGATCCTAGTTACTATTGAGGTTACAAGGCAACCCTTCATCTTCCGTCCCTCGAGACCTCTTGTAACGACAATTAACGGGATCTATTACACACGCCTGTGATTTTGTGTGTTGTGAAATTGTAATCTTTTCGCGTATATTTACTTTAAATAGTCATTAAGTTTTTTTTTTTAAATATAACTAGAACTAGTGATACACTAAGTTACAATAGATGAACAATCAATCTTGAAAGGTTTCGTTTCCGTTCAGGATAGTCGGCCCTGAACTCCCGTGCCTTTAGTTAGGTTTATGACCATGGGGTTTAGATGGCTAAAGGCTCGGGACTTTAGGGTAAACATCACATTGATAATTCCGTAGGCTCATTAAATCAACCGCTAAAATCATATTGGTGATGGTCCCCTATTCCATTCGCCAGTTTTATATGTATGGGAAAGTCATATTAAACATGCGGCTCGTGTTCTTCAGCTCGTTTACGACTTGAGATTATCCATTTGAATTCCGTCTTATTACGTAATAAAAATGCCACAATGAATGAAGTTGCGTTGCTTGCCTGTACTTTTATGTGGAGTGTTTTGAGAATTCTAATTTGAGAAATTCTTTTCTTTGAGAGATTTTAGATGGGTAAGTACGCAGGCGTTCATTTTTATTCTCATTTATGTTTTTCCGCTGGGATTATACGATCCCTTTATTTTAGAATTTAATGTCGTTCCGCTCCACAAAATCCGCTTAGTCGGTTTGCCTGATTTCTTCGGTTGTAGTTTTTTTTCACAACTACACCCGTAGGGTTTTTAAGTGTCCTTATAATAAGTAATTTAATTGCCCAATAAACTTCTATTAATATTAAATTCTGCCATTTAAGCTTATACTATGTATGTAGCTTATCATTGTTAGCACGTAACTTATTTGAAGTTGTTCAATAAGAACTGATTCATTCTATACAAAGGTTCTCACACAATAGCATTCACGAAGTTTACCATCTGCAACAAACTAAAGAACAGGATAAGAAGTTTGCACAAAACATAAAACTCACAAGTGCAAGAAGAAATGTCGTTACAGTCGGGAGCGAGTACGATTTGCCCTCTTTCCTCTTCATTTATAATATTAGCAAACTCCCGAGGAAACTTCCTTAATTAGTCGCCCGTTAACCGAAACTTAATGTAAAGTACGGTCGACTTCTGCTCTCTTAAAGTCACGTAGATTCAACTTCTATAAGTTATAACTCTTTTTACATTCGGTGGAGTGTGAAACTTGGATATCTCTGCTAACTTCACTACGCCTCGTTAGTGCGCGCTCATACGCGACGGAATGTGCGAGAATTTAAATTTGAATTTATAATTGAACCGTTTAATGATAGGAAGATTAATTAGATACCAATTTAAGATTCATGCCAAAATTTCGCATCTTCTGATTTATTGTCAATACGCTAAGCCTTTAAATTGATTCGATTGCTTTTTTTAAGTGCATGCATCCATGAAAAAAGTTAAAATTTGCCCGTTTTATATCATGTTTCATTGAGAATCGGTATTTCATTTAGATTTCTTTCTCGGGTAATGGTGAAATGGTTTATATCTAAATGACAGAGAATGTCATATCAGAACCACTTAGGTAGGTACTTCGCGTTCCAGATACAATTTATCAAACATGTCATGCCTCAAGGAAGTTCCTGTTTTGCGCAATATAAAACGTCTGTTTGAGATAAGGATATTTTCTTTACCTATATGTTACCAATTATTAGTGCCTACCTATATTTCAATGCCTTACCACAATATTTCATAAATCATACTTACGACGAAATATTCGTTCATTTACAATGATATTCCGAAGAACTTTTCTCCTAAAAATGCTTTGTAATATAAAATAATTTAAGAGTAAGCGTAGACAGACATTCCTAGTTTTAACAGCAACATCTAGAATCTAGATTGAACAAATAATTTCCGTGAAGGCAGACATAAGTTTCAAATTAGGCCGGGTTTGTGTACGACTCGGAACTTATTTAAAATACACTGAACCGGTTAATTAAGAGATCCAGCCGGGTGTGAAATTGTAAACGTATGTGAAAACATTCGGCGGTTTCTGGGAGACCACCCCCAGCACCCTACCATATTTACCTGCTATAGTGAGTTGCTCGTACATGAAATACCCTTAATGGGCATGTTACTTTGTAATATTAGCTTGCTTGGTGAGCACTTTCCCTTACTACACAACTAGAGGTACTGTTATATTTAATTAGGTAGTCATTAGTGTCACACAGTGTGGGTACCAGATGAGTGTTTATATGATAGATACTTACTTAATTGACTACTACTATAATATAATATCGCAAAACGAACACACCAACTATACGGTCCCACACTAAGCAACGCTTGTATTATGGGTACCGTACAATGGACAGAGAGTGAACTCAGTATATAATACTTATATAGATAATAAACACCCATGACTCGGGTACAAACATTCGTCCTCATCACACAAAGTTTGTCCCTACCAGGATTCGAACCCGGGCCCGCGGCACAAAAAGCACGGTCACTACCAACTGCGCTAATCAGGCCGTCAAATTAAGCGTCATTAGTAATGATGATTATTAACAGCAATGGTCTAAATACAATTGTAGATACAGATTTTTTTTTATATCCCTATAGACGGAAATCATAAAAATATATCTTTATCAGAGCACAGTTTTAAATGTAATCAATATAACAATCGCCGGATCTGACCGTCTCGTCGCCAAGAAAACTCTTTAAAAAGAAAGTGGACGTGGCAGTGGAGTGAATGGTTGATAAATGAATGAATTCCATTAGCGCAAGTGGAATTAAGTCAGGCCCGGCTTGCTGGATAATTCTCCACTTGAAGTCATTTCGACCAACTCTTTACCTTCATTGTTGAGTGATAATGTCATCAGTTTTAAAACGAATTCATTATTGAATTTACCTACTGACTGAAGCACGGCCGGCTGTAACAAGACAAAGTGTGAAATAAATTGCGTTTGTCTCTTTCTTGTAATTGGGGAAGGGAGAGAGCGATTCGATGCAACATAATCCATGACATAGGCAGTGACATATTTACCCTTGGGCCATGTGAGTCATGGCCCGGGGTGGCAGGCTGCCAGAGCGGTGCAAGTCGCTCCTCGCGCTCAGCTTTAAGCACCTTTCATAGTAACTACCTAACTTTCTTTAAAGTTTAAAAAAAATACAACCAAATTGAGAACCTTCTCCTTTTTGAAGGTGGTTAGAAAAAAAATCAAGCCCGCTGATTTTCTCGCCGGATCTTCTCAGTTGAGGTCGCGTTCCGAGCCGGTTGTAGAGTTAAAGAAAATAAAATGTAATGACTATTTGTAAGTGTCCCCGTAGGCCTATACGAAATGAATGATTGGACTTTGACTTTGTATGGGGCGACAAACCTAATAGAACCAGGGATCTTAGCCCCGGAGATCCACATCTTATAATATGCCACTGGACATAAGTTTTGTCTTGACCTGCGTGCTAGCCCTGCTGCCTTACTTAATAGGCGATGTCGTATTAGTGCGATTGTTTCTGTTTGAATGGTTATCCGTATTACCTAGCTGTAAATAACAAACATTATTTAGTTTTATGTTTGAAACCTAAGTAGGCATAAGCTCACTTTCTTTATTATATTGTATAGTTTTACTTCAATGTTAAAGCTTAGATTAGTATATTCAACATAATTTATGTTTTTCTACTATTTTAGTGTTTATTACATCAACGTAGATAAATCTAATTAAATGCATACTATAAATTAGAAACTAAACTGCTTACCTAGTCAACAGGTTAGTTTGTGTAAAGGCATAGTAAACATTGCTATCGTCGCAAACATCGCTAATATACTTACCTACGTACTTAGAACATAACATTGAAGTCAGAAAACACTGTTTTTATTAGCAAACTTTATTAACTAAGGGGCTATAAATTTTAATTTAATTAAATTATTTTACTAACCAAAAAGACAAATCAAAACCTTGCATTTTCACGATTTGGGTATGTTACCCAAATCGTGAAAATGCAAGGTTTTGATTTGTCTGTTGAAGATTTATAGAAGTATCACCACATTACACGAACGTCGAAAAATGTATAATTTTTCTCTGTAATTTTATAATTTTTCTGACATCAAAGAGCATCAGAGAGCCATCAGAGAGCATCAAAGTTGCGTCGTTTTTAGTCAACCGAAAATACCATGATTGATGAACCAGTGGCCCCGGAAGCCATTCCATCGTGAAAAAACGTTGTCTTCGCGTGCGGAAGCCGCGTGGCTTTTTAGTCTTATTGTTTTACGCAGGAAAAAACAAAACCCGTCAAACAACTTATCCGTTCAGCGATAGACGTCTTATTGCCTTTCGTTTTGTCTTGTATGCAACACAAAATACATTTCAGATTATCTAATTGAGACTCTAGTTTTATGCAAATGTCATATGTGGTGATGGCTAGCAGGCAGGACTACATCATTATATTAAGTTTTGCCACTTGAAAATAGTTGTTGTGAACAGATATATTGGTGGTACGTAGGTATATAGTAAAGTGTAGTAATGACAATTTGTAAGTGCCCCCGTAGGCCTATACGAAATAAATGATTTGACTTTGACTTTGACTATGTACAATCTTCTCTATATATATAAAACAAAGTCGTGTTATTTACACCTTTTATAACTCAAGAACGGGTGGGCTGATTTTTTTACTCTGGGTTTTTCTCCGCCCCAAAAGGCAGAATAAGTATTTAAAATTGGGAATAAATAACCAGATGAATAATAATAAAGATAATGCATTCCCATCAATTTGATTCTGAGGCGGTACGAAGTTCGCCGGGGCTGCCAGTAAACAAATAAAAATATTTTAAATAATAATATATTCACATTGTAACTTATATCTACTTGGGAGATAAAATTATTACGAACGAAACTGCATAACGTTATAAGTACTCACAATAGCGGCTTGGCTTTACAAACCGAGCTATCTTTCGTTAGAATATCCCTAATAGAAATATAAATCTTCAAGTCCGTAGGCTGACGATTTATTGGGACACCCAACTTACCCTTTTTATTAGTCACGTTTGCAACATGATTTTTTTTCTCTTTTTCACTGCCTTATCTTAACTCGAGGAATATCTTTACCACTTCGTACCTCACACAAGAGAGTGAAAACCATTACAGGGGAAAGTTATAGGCCTTGTAAAAACAATAAGTAATGTCTCGAATATTTTAAATGAATTTTGGCGTAAATGATTATTACATTCTTAGTTGTAATGCAATCAATTGACTATGTTGCTTGATATAATGAGTTTAGCTTTTTCTTAGTTTTTTAGATTAGCAGTCGGCTACAAAATAGGGCAATTTTTGCCAGTGTGGAGTATTTCTTTATAATTGTTAAAATTATGAGTACCCCTGATGACAATGATGATGGTTATGTCTCAACCAACTCGTACTCAATTGAAATCAATTAGTATAGGTAAGTAACCAGAATTGCAATTTATTGCATTATCATGTCAGAGTTAACACTCTCACTTCAATTAATAATTCAAAAATATACTTACGATAGCCAGCATCGAAAATTATTTAATCAGCACCTCACTGCTGTTAACACCATTTACATTTAAAACTGACGTAACATTTAATTAGCTACCTTTCCGATAGCATCTACTTGGTCTATTTTTCATTGCACCCAAGAGTCGGATTTACTGCCAATCAGAGTGTAACATAAACACGTAACGATATAGACGCAGACTGTGGACCGTAGACGAGAAAGAATCAGTTTTAAAAATATTCCGGCTATGTCCACTTCGACTATTTATATTTATGTAAATACATTTTAATTATTGGTGTATAGGTACGCAAATAGACCTAAGACACTTTCTTAAAGATATTACCGCCTAGCTCCTATCCGCGGTACCTCATTGAAACATAGCCCATAGTCAGGGATAATGCATTTTCCTGGAACATTATACATTAATGGAAGGTACCATAGAAGGATTCGGAATTTGGTCAGTAGGTAGATCCGGAGATTACCCCATAGGTTCATCTAAAACTATAAAACTCACAAAAATTACTTCTTTCAAAAATTGGGATATAGATAAATTCGAGCCCTATATTATGAGCTTGTGTAGCTTGTAGAGCTTGATTGATATGATATCAAACAGCAGAAAGGTTGAACTAGCTTTGTCGCTTTTTTATACGTACCTTTGAATGGTGGGGCGAGGTGAATGACCCATTACCTAATAGAAATGGAAGAAAGGAAAGCTTAGAATGATATTATAACTCTCATTTCAAGTTAAAACTGTAAGAAGTGCAATTATAATAAGTACCTGCGATAAGTAATGAAACGATAGGTAAGTATTGGATTGAAGAGATCAGATTTTACGAAGAAGAAGAAATCAGACGGTTGTGTACCTACTGACATAATCACGATACACAAAAATCTGATTTCAACAACAAGGTCACTAAAACAAGAACTGTGTCAATGGACATGTGAATATGGAAATGAGATAGAGAACGATGCTCATTCAACTTGGTAATCCTTGTCCCGCATAACTGACAACAATCTCGAGGCCACGACGAATATTCATCCGGAATTCCTATAATTCCACCCAAGATCCTTCAAGTGTCACTTTAATTATTGAAGATTCGTTAGCTCGGTGGCAAGATTTAAATCAGAACGCGGGATTCACGTGAATTAACGACATCACATAAACCCTTGACTCATGTTTCGTGTTAAACCACACGTAAATAACGTAGTCAAAGTAAATTCGTGGTAAAGTTTAATACAGTTAGTAGATCTGTTGTTGTTACGATTGTACCGTACCTACTTACGTGGTTTATTTATAATGGAAACTAACTAAGACTCTAAAAATAGCTAGCTAGGCACTAAGCAAAGTTTACTTACATGAATATACATAAGTAACTAATTTTAATTGGCCTTGATAGCTACCTACTTTCAATAAAATAATGGATCATTAACCTCATAAATCTTCAAGTAAGTACCCATTTAAGTATATGCTATAGCATAAAATGATTGCCACCTGTTCTATAATAAGTAGAAGATGGGTGGCTAGCCGCACATGCTTGTGATAGTGGATGGTGTGCGGTGCCCTAAAGATGTATAAAGTAGGAAGCAGAATAGTGGAAGTTAATACTTATTTAATAGCCAATTCAATTCGCTGGCTATGCACTGATTCTAACCTAGAGTAAGTTCGCTTTTTCTGACTTACTTTGGCAATGTTGGGTTATACCTATTGGAATGTATAGATAGGTACTTCGTCATACAGTCGTTACCGTCCGTAGTTGCTTCGAAGTCGAACACAGGATCCGCTCACACAATTTAAAATTGATTGTTAGGTGATCAGGACATACATTTTCGAAATTCAAATGTTTCTCGGTGGTCTTTGTCAGGAGTCGTTAAAAAACTAGGTACGTATCTACCTATACGTTCAGAAATAAAATACACTGCCTATCTTAGATATCATCCAACCTCAAGTAAAACTCGAACAGAGTACAGAAATAAGGAAACACAATGAGCTCCAAGTAACTGTAAGTAGGTACGTACATACCTCCTTATTTTGTTTAAAGACACAAGTATTAAACAAACAAGACTCGTAGCTATTGGGGAATAAGGATGTTTAACATTCATCAATGCCAACATTCAGTTTTGCAAGTGAAGCTACTACACAAGGAGCTTACTCAGAAGTTACACTGGACTTCGAATAACTCTGCCAAAACTTTTGTTTTCCTTTTCTCTAGCTAGATTAATTTACCGCCACCAGGCTGGCATAGTGCATAAGTGATTTTTATCTTGTGACATGACACAAGATAAAAATCACTTATTAGGTCATGACCTGACGACAAAATTGTAAGTAAGACTTGTCTAGAATTTGTCTTTGTTCTTTCAACAAGTTCTTAGAAAAATCTGTGCCGAGTTCCTGGCTAGCCAATTACCCAAATACTTATTAAAACCAACGAAAAGTGCTCACAAAACTCATTGTCCATCTTAGCTACCTTGCCCTATCCATGACTTTGAGTCTTATTCAATCTGTCTCGCAAGGAGGGGACCAAGGAAATAACAGTAATTCCTTTAAAACTTTGGAAACAAGCACTAAGATGCTATTTTCTCTGCGGGAGTACAGTAATGGTTCGTTGAAATGTTTATAGCGCCCGCTTCGCGTCCTGCGAGCCAGAAACAAATCTCGGATCGCAATAAATCGTGCTCTGTATAGGTGCTGAGATTTATTCTTTGATTAGCGTCTCTATTCACCGAATGCGAATGTTGCGAACACAACACAATAAAATGTTAAATAAACAGAAATACACAAAAACTTACCGAAAAGTATACGTAGGGTACCTACTTGGTACAGTCAGCGTCGAATATATCTAATACGCGGATGGGTCATTAATTTTTTTAAATGTTACGTAGGTACTAGTTTCGTACTAATGTAATTATCATTATTTTTACGCGTACGTTGCAGTTCTTCGGTACCGGTACCCATTTAACTATATTTAAATAGGATACCTACTCAAAAGATCAAGATCATTAAGTAAGACGTTCTAACTTTTTTGTTCTTAAGGATAAGAATTAACTCGTCTTAATCTAGAGGTTTAACCCGGGTTTAAATAAATTGTCGCCGAGACTGATCCTCTTTCCAGTTTAAGTATAACTTTTAAAATCTTCCTATACCCAGGTCTAGTACGTACAGTCAATTTTCGTCTAAGTTTCTACAGATTTCCTCATTCCTACCTGATAGAATAGCAGACAGGCAGTTATGTCCGGGTTTTCGCTAACCCCAAGCATTACTCCCCCATTTTACTTGAGTCTAAATCTGGCTCTTCCTATTCTCAATTTTTGTGCACCAACTGTGCTTCGCGCATCTAATGCAACTGCTCTGATGGAGACTGTATAGTGTATACCCATATCTATTATATTATCTACAAGAAAAGCAAACGCACACACTTTTTTGTTTTCCCGCCTTTGTATATTTCTTATTGGCAATTGCTAAAGATACTTATTATCCCACATAAGTTCACAAACAATAACATCAACCTCGAGTTTTGAAATCTTATCAAAGCTTGAGAATAAACGGAAATATCAATACACAGACGAACTAGGCATGCTACGGGCCAAAAAGAGAATAAGTTATCTATCTACATAAAACCAGCAGAACCCATAATTCGGCGAACTAGTGTCTAATAATTTATAATAAATATATGTTGTGTGTGTGTGTGTGTAGGTGAAGATGCTTACTACAAAATAATTGACTATAATTTTGGATAAAATAATCCTTAGAAATTATGCTTGTTTTATTTAATCTTAGTTATGAGTAGGATATCCCGTGTGTCGTCACGGATGACGTCATTACATCTACCATATTGCGATATGCTCCAAACCAAAGTCATCGTGGTTGGCAAAATCATCGGTAAACGATGGAGCCATAAATATCAATTGGAATTGGAAAGTCATCGTGAGCGCCGCTGTCAAATTCAAAAGTGGCATTTGTTATTTTGGATCCATATTATTAACATGAGTTTTCATGTTAAAATAGTCGACGAACCTAACGACCTAATAAATTATTGAATACTCACACCAGAAGAATATGAGAGATATAATTAAAACTATAGGGATAGTTAGTATCGATAACATCGAATCGAATCATTGACAGCACACAACCGTCATACATAAGCACATTACAAATCGGAATGCGAAATACCAACGTGAACGCTGTCTGTCAGCGATATTTGCGCGTCTCGGAATGCAACTATAATTACCTCTGTCAGACTCACAAACATAAGTACTATACTTGTTGTCAAGTAAGGCTTTTCGTAATAGTTTCAAACTTAAACAAACTCTATAACATTTATCAAACGTTTATAATAAACTACATTTGATTTTAATTATTAAAGTTAGCACCGTAGATTTATATAGGCTACTTAGACTTTTATAAGCTTCATACATTGCATTGCTAAATATAAAAATGGTGCAGCCACATAAAGTTATAGGTAAGTAAGTCCAATATAAATAAAATATTTCAGTTTTATCTGTAAAAAGTACCTACATACATTATCCAAGTATTCGATGGAATCAAACAGCCGCATTGAATTAAGTACTTAAGTGTGTTAGTATAATAAAACCATTCCATTCTTAATAATATTCTCCTTCTAGATTTGGCCCATATCAAGAAAGTTCACATCAACAAGTCTAGTGTAGAGTCTCAAATAAAAACCATATTGAAAAACAACCCTGTAACGTCTCCCTCCAACTTCAATGCATGGTTATTGAAAGCTGTAACTGTAATAGACTTAACTACACTATCTGGCGACGACACAAGGTCAAATGTTATTAGACTTTGTGCAAAGGTTCGTATAATAAAACTTTAAATTATGTACTATCAGGGATAATACTGCCTGGACATGCTAAGGTGATTTTTACATTGCAATACTTATCTTTAGAGCTAACTCCCTATGGAAATGTACATGGGTGTACCAACTTTAAAATAATCTTTAGTTGAGTAAAGACCACAATTGTACTTATTAACTGACTATTGGCCCATCATGTTGATACAAGCATTTTTAATGTGTTTACTCTAGGCAGCAAATCCGTTACCATTGGAAATTGCTAAAAAGTTACAACTAAAGGATGACATACAAACTGCTGCTGTGTGTGTCTACCCCAGCAGAGTCAAGGATGCATATGATGCTCTAAAATCAATAAATATGACTGATAAAATAAATGTTGCTTCAGGTATGTAATAAATTGTAATGCAATATTTAAAAAAAAACTGACAACCAAATATAAATTATAACAAGTGGGCGCAACAAAAATTATAAATTATAAAAAGTAAAAAAAAAATTTTTAACAGCTGCATAAAATATAAATTACATCTGTCCACTTATCTTATGTTAAAAGTATATTCTATCAGTATTTACAGATTTTCCACTCCAATACTTCACTATTTATAAAAACTAGTCTATGGTACTATAGACATAAATTAGTCACTAGACGAAATATAAAGCAACACATTTCTATTTTTTTAGTTGCCACTGGATTCCCCTCTGGTCTCTACCCCCTAGAAACACGACTGCACGAGATAAAGTATGCTGTAGCCAATGGAGCTACAGAAATTGATGTAGTACTCGACCGTAGCCTGGTTTTGATGGGGAAGTGGGACACTCTGCACCATGAAGTACAGCAAATGAAAAAGGCATGTTCGGCAGCACATCTCAAAGTCATACTCGGAGTGGGTGAACTTGGATCATATGAAAATGTATGTTTCTATTTCTTTTATACCTAATGAAAATCAGGAGAACTTATGTTCTCATTCACCTCTGACTTTTGCACTATCATACGAACAATGACTTATGGACAATCAATATTTTTTTATTTATATCCACAGTCAAATAAAATTAATTATCTGTTGGCCTTGAAGTAAATATTTATTAATGTTGTGCAGGTGTACAGAGCATCAATGGTTTCAATGATGGCTGGGGCTGACTTCATTAAAACATCCACTGGGAAAGAAGCAGTAAATGCTACACTTCCTGTTGGATTAGTAATGTGCCGAGCTATAAGGAACTACTATCAAATGACTGGAATTAAGGTAAACTTGCAATACTATTTATAATAAAAGTCATTCATGTCTTGCAATTTTTAGAGTCGGCTATTTTATTTTACCTCAACAATTACAGAATAATGAATAGTAATATCGCCAGACGAACACACCAAACAAAGTAAAGTAGTATTATGGCTACCATACAATGGACTGATAATGAACCCAGTATATTAACTCATATGGATATTAAACATCGATGACTTGGGTACACAAAGTTTGTCCCTACTAGGATTCGAACTCGGGACCCTCAGCACGGAAGGTGGAGTCACTACAAACTGAGCTAATCAGGTCGTTGTAATTCTTTAACAGGTTGGATTGAAACCCGCTGGCGGCATCAAAACCGGCCAAGACGCCGTCAACTGGCTAGTATTAGTGTACACAGAGCTAGGACCAGATTGGGTCACTCCCAAGTTATTCCGCATAGGTGCATCCAGTTTACTTGATGAAATTGTCAAAAGCATTGTTGTTTGATGTAAAGTGTTGTATGTTTATGAGAAAGCACTAGAGAGCTATTAGGTAGTTGGATCAACCACCCCATAGAGAAAGACAAAGCCAAAAAAAAGAGGGGAAAAAAAGAAAAAGAGGTAGCTCCTGTGCGTCTTATTTGTCTTATAACTTCATCCCTCTCTGTAGGATGGTTGAACTGATGTTGTAGAAGACTTAAATAAGATATATGGATTTGTACATTTAATAAAATGGTGTTAAGCACAGACACCCTCAAATTTATAGAAGCTTTTATCAGAAGAATAGTGCTTTGTAATGCCATTGGAGGTAGATGAAAGTCTATTAATTTGGGGGTTTTTGTTAATCTAATATATTGTGCCATACTTAGGGATATCAATTATATTATATTACAAATTTTAAATGAGGTCTAGTGGTGTGACTTAATTGTTTAATATATGTATGTGATTTGAATGTGTATATATAATATTTTGTCTATAAGTACTTGAATAATTCTATTAAAATATTAATGGGGCTACTGTTATTTGGGGCATGTAAATAAAATGTTGAAATTCTGTTATACAAAATCATTTGTTTATTTTTTTTATAATCTTAGCAATATTAAAAGATAATATTATATGATAAATTAATTTAGGCAAAGGCACCTTATAAGACTATAATATGACACTTATGGTAACGAAATTATTTAAGAACGTGTAATTTCGTATCTCTTATATTAGTGCTCAGGCAAAGTAAGAAATTAAAATAAAACCATTTAATTTAGTCCGATCGCGGGTGACACGAGCTAATATTATTTACAAAAAATATAATCATATTTACATTGATATAATACTTACTTATCTTAGGTCAGGGGGAATGGATAATAATAGTCATGTGAACCTTTTATCTAAACTGAACTCTAACTGCGAAGTAATACAGTTCAATTCACAGAAGATTTTATCAATGGTAAATACGTTATCTAAAATGTAGGTACAATTGTTAACGACTGTACACACTACTACTATACCCGCATTCGACGATACATGACGAGGATTCCTTTTGCAAATTATTTTGTAGTCCATCACTCTTTTTCCTGTGGTTCTTCAGCATGGAAGCCGTACTCGGGGTGCGCGCTATAATTGACAACGCGCAGTTTTCCATTCTTGTCCATATAACCGTAGTGTCCGTGGACTAGACCATCGTTGTCTCGCTCTTCATAACGGAATTGCCGATTTTTCCTGTAATATTATTTATACTACCTTAGAAAATAGAATTAGACAAAGGTAATTGGTACCTACCAAAGATGAGTAAGTTGCTTACCTATTATAAAAAGCCGACGGCGGTATACTAAATCAACTAAGATCGTCAATCGGTAAATTTGTTTAAAATATCATTTTGTGTAGAATTCTAACAAGGTCACTTACCCTTTCCCAGTGTCATATCCAAACTGGTAACTGTGAGGGCCTTTCATGCCGTGCATACGAAACTCTGTCCTGCCGTCAGGTGCTGGGGCGGGCGCGGGAGCGCGGGGGGGCGACGGTGGGGGCGCTTGACGTAGCGGGGCGTGGTACACGTTGTCTGAAATAGGTATCACCTATTATTAGTCATAGAGTAACTTATACATAGCTATTTGTTCAGTGAGATGATGGAGATGCATCATGATATACAGAGAGGCAGATATTATGAATCTGTAAACTAGGTTTACATTTTTTTAGTACAATCTCTAACAAAAGCGACCTATGTTGTCAATCGAAAATATGTCTATCATGTTGCATACCCACACAAGAGTATTCTTGCGAAGGTATGCAAGTAAACCCATTCATCCTAAACAAGTCTACCTACTGAAGTAATTATAGTATGTGGGAGGTTCCAAATACAATCTATCTTAACATTCTGCGGCGACCTTTCATCTACTTACCAAGTTTAAGATTTATAGGCCAAAATATTCCGAATAATAATAATTATTGTTATGTTATTATTAAGTTACATTATACGTACGTCCGGGGTATCTGAAGTTAGTTTCCGAAGTTTCTTGTTCACTCGCAGTAGGCCCGCCATATGTTTCCTGTGTCGCACCATCAGCTAACTGGTGCGGCTGGAACGGAACAAGTTTCCAAGTTAAATTCGTATTTAGATCCGGTTTTCTCAGCCACATTTCATATGGAAACACAACCAACCTGAATAGGTCCATCTTCTCCTTTCAATTTCCTCTGATGCTCGGCCTTTTTATAATGGTACACATTCTTTTCATCCGGAAGTTCTTCAGTTCCCAGAATCGGTACGGGCTTGAAATTGTTGACTGGTTTCGCTCTAGGAGTTTCTACCATGTCTTCTTCTGCAAACTGGGCTACCGGTATCGGTAGAGGCTTAAAAACACCCGTGTACTTCTTGGGATATAATTTTGTAGGGCTCTTCAACACTTGTGGCTGCGGCGGGACCAAATGTAACGCAAGAGTTGGCTCTATTGGTTGTAGTTGGTGATTTACGGGTACATTTGTATTGATATCAGTATAAGGCAATTTGTAGGGTAAAACTGGTTGGTTTTGGTCAGTAACAGCTAACTCAGTTTCCTCGGCCGATACTATAAACTCGTTAACAGCGTCAACTGAAGGTGGCTCCAGGTAAATGGAAGGTACGGCATATCTGTTTATATCCTGGATATTCCCTTTATTTTTTGCAAAATGATTGGGATTTATGAAAATTGGGACAGCTTTCGGTTGTCTCTGATATGGAATGTCGGGTATACTTTGAGCTTGGATGGGAAGCCACTCGCTCGCTCCAGTATCTGTGGGTATATAGTACTCTGACTGTCTGTCTTGAGCTGGTGGTGTAAGGTAAGTAGCCGGGGTGTCGGGTGACGGTTCCATATGTTTATGAGGGTCTGGAGGTATTAGGTAGCTGTCCACGCCGGCGTCGTCCGATATGTAGAACACGTTAGTTTTTTGCCCCTGATCTCTATTGACTGGTATTATCTCTGTGGCATTTTGTTCATTGTTGTCGACTGGCACTTTGATTGAATACGTCGATACAACTAAAGGGAAAATCTGAAATGAAAAATGTTTCATTAAATAGGTAGGTTCTCTATAAAATATATTTCTTCCCTGTCGTCAAGGCTGTGTGTAAGTAAATAAAAGTCGTCACGATATGATGAAAAAAATAAAACCGACAAACAAAGTAGGTAGCGAGGAATTTATAATTGTAATTCTAAATCGATAACTTATCCTGTTGTCGAATAATAACAATCATAGGCACATTTCGTAAGAACAGGAAAAAAGTTATGAGATCAATCACCGCTTTAACTGTAACATAAAAGAAAGAAGCCAGTATCGATAAAAACGAAATTTGTTTTTTTAAGAACCTATTAAAAATAATGTGACGTAATGTCCAATCTCAGACAACTGTGTCACAATGATAGAAAAAGTGTGTGGCACAGCAAAAAAATCGGAACAAGAAGAATGGTTTGCGTAGATCGCAGCGTAACAATCGGATCAACACGTTCGCTCTGAGATAATTTGAAACTGAGAGTGAACATTCGTGTTATTTTTCTATTCCATTAGATCAGCCCAGGCATCAGCAATGAGTTTTCAACGTTTTTAAATACTGAGTGATCTAAGACCGATTTAGTTTCCGCTGAAGGTTCTGCTGAAAATTGTGTGCAAATATTTTTTGATGCTGTCAAAAGTCATTACCTACTTTGAAGTTAGATTATTCTAACAACAAGCAGTAAGAAGAGAAAGAAAGGTGTCCATAGGTAGGTACCAAATTTACTTGATTTTGTGAGTAACTACTTAGAAGTCTAGTTTTATTAAAATAAAAAAAAAATATTACTCATCTTTTTTATACCAGTGATATTTTAAATAAATCAAGTAGGGTTCGACACTAAGCAACGCGTGTATTGTGGGTAGCGGACAATGGACTCAGGGCAAACTTAGTATAAAATACTTACATCCATGACTCGAGTACAAACATTAGTGCTCATGACACAGATTGTACCAACCAGAATTCGAACTCGGGACCCTCGCAAAGAAAGCAGGAACACTACCAACTGCGCTAATCAGGTCCACACGTACCTATTATAATATATGTTTATAGGATTTCTATAGGTTTGCGTCAACTACTGTCATATTGCCAGGCTGTTAGGTGTACCAATGTTGAAACGATATAGCTGGGTGGTCTGTACTCACGCCTCAACTTCTATATTGACGTCAACGTGGACGTACTATAATCGTTTAGCACAGACACGACAGATATTTATTAGACCGTGACTTCAGAGTTATTTGCACTTGTTTATTTTGACTCGGTCCATTGATGTAATAGATGTAAAAGTCGGACGTCCGTAACTGTGTACACACAAATGTTTTTTGGACATGAAAAAATATTACTTAACTAGTTAAAACTTCGGATCTACTTCCGAACCTGGCCCAGGCCAGCGGCCACCGTGGCTTGGCCGACTATGGCCCGAATCTCTACTATGACACTTTAAGGGTCGAATTAAAAAAAAACCTTTGGCTTACTGCTCTTCAAACGGCTGTTATTTGTACACTACTCAACTACTTAAGTCCGACTCAACGGTTTGAGTCGTCGTTCGTTGATGACGCGTTCGAATTATACAACCCTCAAAAAGGTAAGAAGCGTTTTGTATTAGTATTCTCCGGTCTGGTATATTTAGGTTACTTTTGGAACAATCATAACGTGAACGCCTGCTACATATTAAATCCGAATCAGGAAACCCATAGGGCTCCATAGCCTTACCTTTCTACATACCTAATAAAAAGAAAATGTGCGTTCCTTACATCTGTCAATCAGGAAACAAATAAACTAGTTTAATGGCATTTACGCGACAAGGTTTTTTTTATTATAGTACCTACTACCTTACATTACGTAGCTCTCTTCTTCCTAGATCTTTTTTATTTCTATTTTGTATTGGCTCTGCTTTCAGTTTCCATTTAGGAATTTACCAACCAAATAGAACAAATAACTCTTTGGTATCTTTGATTTGATAGTTCCAAAGATCCTATCCATAAATTCGTTTGTTGTAAAAAAATATTAGACTGTATACCTATTACGTATTAAAATTATATTTATTTTGGGTTGGTAGGCGCAGTTTACAAATTAGTTTATCAATTTACTTCAAATATCACAGACGAGACTCTTTAATTTGATGTGCTATGATATTATTTTTAATTTGATAGCCAGTTTGACGAGAACCGTGATTTGAATCGTTAATCGTTGAATAAATTAATTAGTGACCAAGATGACATTAGACGATTAACGGTTTAGTTAATATAAACAGTTTTGCAGCCATGGTCACGCCAAGGCTGCAAAACACCTTTACAATGAATAATTACATTGACATCACGGTATTATAGTAATCACAGAATATTGCATACTATATATACGTGCTTGCTATGGAATATTATCTACTTGCTAGACAATGCGTTGAGGTCATAAATGGCATAGTTGTTTAATCCGCACATAGCTATCCCACCTGTGGCAGCGGTGAAGAATCTAGGTAAAGGTAAGTATTTTACTCATGTGACCATTCAGTTTACTTAGCAATTAAAGTATAAAATATTCATTCATACTCTTCTGTTGGGCCGACGGTTAGTTTCTTCTTAATGCAAATCTTCATCAGACTAAACATGCCAGTAGGCAAACAACTTACCTGAGTAAATGTTTAGTTAGGAAACCGGTATCCAAATCGGAAATGAGAATACCCACTTTTGGATAATGCCAGTTTGATTGACTACCTTCTGTAAAACCTCAATGGGAGTACATCTGCATTTTTGAATACAATGTAGCCACAAAGGTATCACTTACTAACGCAGGCGAATGAGCCCAGCCCTAGAAAACCGATAGGTAATAAAATATCTGGCCATTAGCGTGAATAGAGGCGGTGATATTGGCTAGACACAATGTCCAAAAGATTAATTACAAAATCTATTGAAGCTACACAAAATTAAGTTAACTTTTTCTCCTCTAAGTATTACGTTTAATTCAAACCCTCGTGGACTGTGTTTGCGCTACCACAGCAAAATTACATCAGTTATTTTTGCAATATTGCTGGGCGAAGATGCTACGGGAAGATTCGACCGAACATTTTCGCGGGAATTCACCGCATCCATTAGCGGCGTAACAAGACTGGCGTAGTATATTTATAATTTATATTTCTCATAAACAGGGGTTTATTACACCCTAATCCATACAATTAAGGCGGGTTGCAGTTTGAATTCAACGCGAGCGTCTTACAAGATTAGCGTTAGGTATCTAATGAAGTAATCTATGTTAAATTAATAATTACTATAATTATTTAAACCTCCGAAAATGTTATCTTTTTAACGAAAATTATGGGAAATGGATCATTATTATTACTAGTTATAACATTCAATGGGTCCGATTCAGTGAAAGATATTGAAATGAAAGTGAGACTAATAAGATGCGATCGGCGAACTAATCGTGGTGAAATTTTTTATAGATAAAAATTGCCCTTGATTCACTTTCAATTGACACTGTCACTCTAACTGCGGTTGCATCGGTTATGTTTATCGATAGCACCAAAGTTTAACGATATTGTTAGCCAATTACTATAAATTTCGTTAATTTTAATCATATGTATATACAGGTGAATTTTTGAAGTGGGGGTCATATCCGATCTGTATTTTTCTTTACTTTTCCGTATGTCATTACTTCCCAGAACTTAAGCCTTATTGGCGAAATTATCGGATGGTGCAATTATATTACAGGCTGGTTTTTTTTTCAAAATGAATGGCTTAAATTCCCGGATAGGGAAATGGTCAAAATCGTTTTCTCCATATCCTATTGTTTCAAATTCGGTCTTCCATGCCTACTTGATAAATACACCCGTAGGTATATTAACCTATAGATTTTTATGCAATCAGCATCTACCTACCAGCTAGGAACCTACTTGCGAATATTTAAAACCACAGTTCCACAACAATACTTGTAAAGTTTTGTAATTTGTATCCTTTGCTATTTTATTTAGGTACCATAAGTTTGCAGCCCGTGCGCCCCATAGCAATAATCTAACGTAGGTATTAATATTTAAAGATATATATCCCTCCATACCTACTAAGTTGGTAGTTAATTTAAAACATAGAAGTACGAACGTAAAGATTTATGAATTAATAAAAAACTATTTAAATACTCACAAATAACAACTGGCGCCGCATCGTTACGTTTACAATGATACTTATTTACGTCACTTTAACTAAAACGTCAGTCTTCCGATACAAATGTTATTTTAATGCACAGCACTTTTTACTGAGAAGTTTACATTACAATTTCCCGCCCAGCACTGCGCTCGCGCCTCCCTTACCAGTCATAATAATGGCGGCGAACGGCCGTCCGGCTAGCACTTTATACAACACCCCGCCGCTGCACAATAGGTATATAATTTAACTAAAAATCAATGTCGTTTTGTTTTATACAAGTTAGATAAGTCTCGTGGCACCATCATAATTTACACAATCTCCCATCCATGAAATGATTCGGGCCACAATGAGGTCTACGGGTTGTTAGACACGTAATTGTGAATGTTGCATTTTACGGGTTCCTCGTGAGAAATGCGTAAAAAATTTCGAGTCCGACGAAAAACTGCACAACGAATCGAGAAAAGTAAGCCAGACTGATCTAGTAGATAGCCATAGTCTCGACTGAGGATACGCAATAGCTTCTTAGATAAAACAAAAACACTGTAAATCCAGGTTTTATTAACTTTTATGTATTTAGGTACTTGGTGTATTTGCTAGGTATGTATTTACTAGGTGTAATTTACTGTCCTCCATGATAAAGAAAGCGGTAGTGATAATTAAATTCTGTAGAACATCGTCATCCAAAACGTTAACTTAGCGGGTAGGTATCTAGGTATCAAACCAAGTAGTGACCTAATTGAAGGTTTATTTTTTTATAATCATTATTGCCCTATCGTGAAAATTTTCATAATAGCATTGCTAGTATTACAAGTTAATCATATATACCTATAATATCTTTATTTATATTTGTATGCTTTTATGTCTAATGGTCTGTCGGTAATAACACGAACACCAACGCCTAAGTACCTACCTAGACAAGTATATGTGTAATTATCTCACCATAAGGCTCAGCTATGACCTAACTTGATGTTGTGCTTACCACTCAAGTTCACAAGAATATTTAGAAGAATTAGGTAAATATATTTATCGTTATTTCGTAATATAACTTAGTATGGCAGGTCAACAACTGGTTGCAACAAAAAATATATTATCTTGTTCGGAATGCCTTTACCTTGATCTTACAACGAAATTTCAATAAAGCAAACTTTATTTAACTTTTTGAGTTCAAGGCAGATATAACCAAAACGATCAGATAGGTCTATCGATTATAATGTAAATATTAAGAAATCGTTAATTGTTTTCTATACAGTTGGGTGGTGAAAGAAACTGTTGAATGGCAACAAAAGATCTTGGTCAATGCCCTCGACGAGGCGCAGCCGGCGCTCGAACTGAGATAAATCATATGCAAACAAACTAATGTGAAATTGACGACCCGATTGGCACAGTCGGTAGTAACCCTGCTTTCTGTGCCAAGTATCGGTTCGAATCTCGGTACGGGCAAACTTTGTGTAATGAGCACAAATGTTTGTAACAGTCGCGTAAGTTTTATAAATTACACATTTATATTGGGATCGCCACCAGTTTATTGCACGGTATCCATGACACAAGTTTTCTGAGTATGGGTCCCTACAGTTGGTGTATTCGTCTAGCGTTTATTTATTATAGACCTAGGTAGGTATACTTAATTACTTACTTTTGTATATATGCTAATAAGTACCTACTTTCTAATTAGGAATCAAACATGTTCGGATTTGATGGCGTGCTTGCATGCGCAACAATTCAGCTAAATATAACAACAATATCAACATAGATAGATAATACTTATCAAGGCCGCAGGCAGGAGGGAATTTTGGGAGTTCAAGCCGCCCCCCTCGAAATTAGCTAATACAAAGACTTAAATAAAAATATTTTCTAAAATATATTTTTTTTCGGCTTTTTTCAGATTCTTGTTATTTTTGCTTATTGTCTCTGGTCCAGAGCTCGACCCCTGAAATTTATTCCTGTCTATGGCCCCGCTGCCTGTGTACCACCCAAAATATTTGAATCTTGATAGATTAATCAACAATTCTGTTATACGAGGAAACAAATAACATCAACTTAAGACAGGTAATAATACGTTGCACGTCGTTATATAACTAATAAACAATGGTCAATAACAAATCCAGCCGGTTTTATGATGTTGTATCTAGATGCTTCACCAATAATTATATACATGCGAGTATATACCGGTTTGAGATATTCTAATCATGTGTACATCTCGTAGTTTTAATGTCGGTATAATTACATATTGATGCCGAAGCCTGAATTGGACGAGGACGATTATAATAACCCCACTCGTGCATTTAAACAATAGGTAGAATATGATGGCAGTTAATCTTTAAAATATCGAAATGCGGAATATCACTATTCTATAGGAAAAATAAAAGTCCAGCCATGCAAAGCGAATCGTTTGCGTAGCGTTTAAAATAGATTGAGTTTTTCACAATAACTTTATTGAGCAAAACGTTTAAGTTCATTTTTTTTCAATAAAGTAAGTATCTATGCAAGGTCACAAGAGCCAGATATTACATCCCATGCGGTTTCATCACTTTTACAGTGGCCCGGCAGCAGGTCTTTGGAAAGTTTACGAAATAAATACGAAACTTATTGTGTTGCTCGCAGATTCTTAGGAAGAGATTTATCTTATTCGATGTTGGAATAAGGAAAACAATACACTGTTAACTGTATTTATCATTGTTCAATATTGAAACTCCTTTCAATATAAATTCATTAAATTTGTATAATACCCTCGCAGGTTTGCATTTCCGTCACGCCTCATTCAGTTAAGCAGAAGATTAATAAAAAAATAACACTACTGTTTATTGATTTCTTTATTAGATATCGCCGGTACAATACTATAATGACCAATTTAAAATGCAATGTTTACTATTGTATCACTTTGAATAGTAGTAAATCCGAACACTATTTTGTACACAGGACAACATACACAAATGATTATTGGAGAGACCTATTAAAAATAATACACTTCAATATTTCCACTTTTTATCTGGTGTGCAAAAGGCAACGAAAATTATGTAAATGATAAAATGAATACCAAGTCCTATCGATCTTTATGTAACCATAAACCACCATGATCAGATCATCACCCGTCCGGAAGATTTTCTAGTCGGCGCGATATAGAACTACACGTTGAACACAGCTTTATATCTGATAACAGAGACTCGCATTTTTCTTTGAAAACCCCTTATTATTAAACCTTATACTAAATTTCTAATCTCTTACAATCATATACACAAGCTATAAATAATACTGCTAATGAACGGAGAACTCAAAATGGAAGTTCACTGCGTAAGTCTTAAAAAAAATGTGTATATTTTTAATAAAAAAAACCGTTAATGTTAGTAAACAGACCTTGTCTATTCAAAACATTAGCAGATTATATAAATATCCTGCAGCGATGTCGATAAATACGATGAGAAGGGAGTAATGTATATTGTATAATATCCAAAAACACACCAAAGAAAAAATAGAATTTGGAGACTAAAGTTACAACGATTCGCACTCAGATCATATCGTTTAAACACATTAAAATTAGATAAATAGTTCTCTATGCGTACAGCATTTGCATACATAACTACTATGTAAACATATCACGGGCCAGTAGGTTAAATGAGAAACTAAAGTCTAAGATACTAGGGCGTCTATCTAAAATTACGATTGATAAATACCTACTTCGTACAAGCTATATTCGAATTATAACTATACATATAGCGACGTATCACATCCATTAATCGATCCATAGCCATAGTATTAAAGGACATACTGACAATCATTCGTTCGTATTTATTTAGTGGGATTGAATATTATGTACTATAGAATTCTACATTCACTGAGTAATATTACTGGAGATTTTTTTCGTCCACTCGCAATAACATAAAATGGTTATTCGAATCCAATTTCCGCTGATCATCCTTATTAACGATATTTCACAAGTTTTGTAAGTACTTCTGGATTAATTACCGATAGCGAGTTAAATTGACAAGAAAATCCTTAAAAATTATATCGATATTTGAACAAATGTTGAGTAAGTATTAGATATACCAGACTATAAAACAAATGAAAATTGTGACGGATTTGATTTTACCATGTTAGTTCATTGAATTTTAAAAAACTAGAGGGATAATAATATAAAAATCATTAGGAGTCCGGCGTCATTAACCACATTGTGTACTGACGCCGAAATAAATTGTAAAAATGTAATTAATTACAAGTAAGTACATACTAACAATGCCTGCAAAATAGTGTGCGTCTGTGAAATTCGTGTGAGAGAGCCCAGAATGTATGTAGTTTTAGATGTCAGGTGGTTTTGAAATGTGTTGCAGGAGGCAAACTTCAAAGACGCAAACTTATACTGCGGATATTACAATACTTTTAATGAAGTAATAATATATTTCGCTACGCATACAATTTATTTAAAAGTAATGTTTTCGCGATCATCAATTTGATAACACGTTCTTGTTGGTAGTTTTTAAATATATTTCTATATAAACCTAGAAGTACAGAAAAATATTCTCAAATTTACATTATGTAAGTAATGCCAAATAACGAGTGTTCTTTAAATTAACACTGTTTCAATGCCAAGTAGTTTCTATATTAAATATAGTATTTCGAAAACATACAGAAAGCAAGAGTAAATAAATACACGGGAACCGGTAAATGTAACGAAAAAAATCACGGCGATATAAATTTAAAGCCACACTACTCACTCATACAGATACCGAATCATTCGTAGGCATGTCGCACACACACCGAAAATAAATCAAAATAGTCTGCTCACTCAAAATGTATCGAGTCTGGGGGGGTCTACCACTGCGGGTTGGGCGGTGGGTATCCGTCGGGCGGGTAGGCGGGCGCGGGCGGCGCCGCGCCGTACGGCGGCGCGCCAGCGGGCCCGTACGGCGGGTAGTACGGCCCACCCGCGTAGCCCGCGTAGTACGCAGGATTCGGGTACGCGCCGTAGCCCATCCCGTAACCTGTTGGCGAAAATGTATGTAATAGCATAGTAAAAAGGATAAATATCCAGTTCATTTATACACTGTGGAATCGTTATAGTTATCAACAGATTAAAAAAATGCTATTTTATCTATTACAACTGATGGCGAACTGTAAAATGCTGAGTATCGGTGACAAAGAATGGACAGTAAACATTTTGCTAACCTGGATACTGGCTGTAATGCCCTTCTGGAGGAGGATTTCCAGCTGGATAGACTTGCCCGACAGGCGCCATGGAATTTGCCAGTGCGGTCGGCGCGGCACCCTTGCTGGCGTCTGCGGTGCCCGGAGTGCGCGGCGTGCCCGGCGTGGCCGTGCCGCCGCTCATCATGCCCGGGTGGCTCATGCTCAGCGGCCCCCCCGCCGGCGGCTTGCCCGGCACGTGGCCCAGCGCAGGATGTGCATGAGGCCCCAGTCCATCGTGCGGGCCTCCGGGCCTACCCACCAACCTCGAGCTCGTGCCCTCCACCGAAGCGATCGGGGGCGTAATTTGCAGGCTCGACTCTGGTTTCCTCGATTTCTGATGACCCGCGGGTCCCAGGAGACTAGACACGCTGTGCGACATCCCTGAATTCGGCGTGGGCTGCCGCTCGTTGCTGTGCGGTTCGGGTGTGCCATCCGGTTTAGTGGGGGACTTTTTCTTCTTAGACTTTGAAGTAGGTTTCTCCTCGCTATTCGGAGAGTATGATTGTGTGATGTCATCCAAATTTCTACGAAAATCTGGCAATCCCTCCTTGTTAAGTACACTCGCGGTTCTTTCTAGTTGACTCAAACTGGATTCGACGGCAGGTCGACTGCCTGCACGTTGATGCCTATAATTTTTTAACAAATTTATTTTCCGTTCGACGACTTCCGAAGCTCGGGCGAGATCTGGGTTTTCCTTACTGGGGGTTTCCTGTGATTTAGAGGGTTCCGGGGAACTATTTTCTATGCTTTTGTTATCTAGAGCCTCCTCGGGTGGGAGCTTTTCTTCGGTTGTTAAAACTATCGGTTCCGCGTCGGATTTCGATTCTTTATCGGCTTCCGTACTTTTGACTGGTTTTTCATTAGGTATTGCATGATTGCTTGTATCCTTATCTGTGTCTGCGTGGGTGTTAGGTCTCGTGCGGCTCTCTTTATGTTCTTCTTCGTCATCGCTGTCCAAGACATGCGTGTCCTCATCGGAATTTATATCCAATCTACTTGAATTCGTGTCAGTATTGTTGACGTCAGGCTTTTTGGGGTCTTTCGTGATCTTTGTGATACTGACGGATCCGGGTAGGTTAGGCCGCAATAATCTAACTGGCATAGGCTGTTTGGGACGCATACCAGAATATGAACGCAGTTCACCTAAACGATTTCTGATGTCGTTAATTTTTTGACCCGGCAACATGGGCCTTGCGATTTTGTTCGCACCCATTATGGAAGGCCTCGTTAGTACTCTGTGGAATCCATGTCTAGGGCCTGTCTTGGATGTGATGGTGATTGCAGAATTATTCTTTAGAGATCCAGGTAAGCTTGCCACCGGACGAGCTCCTAAAACTATAATTATTCACGTATTAAGATAATGAAATGTCCATACAGATATCACATTAGGAATAATGATTGTGTGAATATTGTAGTGTAAGTTTCACATTTGTTTTTATTTTACAGATGTAAATTACCTTCTAGAGTACACACTTGAGCTACTTTTTATTCACAAGTATAAGCAAGTTATTAATCAATACGATTTGCTTACCTTTCTTTCCTATAGGGCTATCTTTATTATCTGCGCCCTTCTGGGCCAAGCCTTTCAAGGAGGTCTTGATGGCGATGATTTTGCCTGACTCCAGTTGCATGTATATTCCCTTCGGTGATTTCAACACCATTACCCGTTGGCCCGCCTTCAACACAATGTTGGTCTTCTCGGCTGAATTGGTTGGTATTACAACATCTAAAAGAAAAAGAAAAAAAACATATTTAATTATTAGTCCAGTCTATGGATGGGTTTTAGAATTATAACATCAGCACGCTTGTCAATACTAGTAGTATAGAAAGTAATAAACACAGTTGCCTCGAAGTTTTTAATATGTTGCCTAAGATTTTACTTTGAGCTCGCTCAGTCACGAGAAAATGCTAGTAAATAAGTAATTATTAGGAGAAGATTTCTTCAGTCGAGAAATAAGCCTCTGAAGTTTAACTCACCGAGTGGCAATGTCATCTCCTGCGCGGTCATGCCCTGCCGCCGCCACACGTCGGCCGGGATCCACCTGGCGCCGTGCTGCATCGGCCGGACGGACGCCACCGGCCGTTGTACCAGACTACCGTCGGCCGTACGTACGGTGCGGTAAGCGGTGGTCGGCTTTGGAGCCGATGCTGCCTTCTTCTCCAATTCGTATCTGAGAAAACGGTGAATAATTATCGCATAACATCCAGGCCAAAGCAAATCACGAAAATATCTCCTGTCAAATCGAACCACCCGATGCAGTGAACCCAAGCGGCCTACACTCAAACCAATGCACCAGACTGTCATCAAATCAATAAACTTTAAAATACTACATTTATCCGCGGCTTCGGTGCTCCGTTCGCAAGTCGAAATACTGGCGATACAATACACATATATACGTGTCCACTATACCCGAGGTGCCAGTGCTAGCGAGAGCAAGATTAAACCACCAAGATCGGTCGCAATTGACCTACAGCCCGGAGCTCGGTCTGAAATTATCTCGGCTGTTGCAGAAACGCTCTTACGATATTTGAGGACACTGGGAGCTAAGGTTTGCCATGATGCGAATACTCACCCTCTCTGCGCCAATCTCTTTTCAGCACTCGATAGCTTCTTCTCCTTCCTATCGACCAACAAAGACTCATGCTGGAAGGGCTCCTTGCTCAGCATCCTACCATGCTGTGCTAAAATGCCTTGCATTAACACGTCGATGTATTTGCCCTTGTGCTCCGAGAGATCTTTTGGTTCACACTCCTGGAAAACGAAAAAGGATAATTATATATTTTAAAAAACGAAATGTGAATGGTACCATTACTTACGGCGCCAAAGATGTTGCGTAGCAATCGCATAATTTTACTAACAGTACAAATAACTCGAAAAACCGATGGCTTTTAGGGAAAATTTATATTATTAAATTAGTAAATGTTATACACCTTTTCATCATTGTCGAAGCACAAGTTTGTAATCTCCTTCATAGAGAGTACCGCATCAGGATTGCATTCGTCGACGACGCGGTCCGCCATTCCCTGCTTGTTGATCTGTCTGTCGTATATCTTTTTTTCTAGGCAGCAGTCCATCACGAAACGGTACACGAAACACGGCTTCCTTTGCCCGTACCTAAATATATGACAAGCATTTAATATTTTTATTGAGAGGAAATATGCTGTATTCGTGTACGCATATGAATATATTTCGTTATTATATTTTTTTACGAATGTTGTTTGATATTATATGGCGTTAATTTAACTGACCCCAAAGTTTCCAAATTACGAAGATAATGCAAAAAAACAATATGAAACCAGCAGGGACAACACACGGTTAAAGTCAAGTCCCTTAGGGAATGAGACAAAATCGATATATCCAACATTTAGTCTTGTGGCACACAGGCAGTACCCAGGATATTTTCGATCTGATGAAAATGTTAAGTAACATGTCCACGATAATATAGAAATAATCTATGTAAATTCTTACCTATATACTCGACAGACAGCCTGCGTGTCATGGCAGGGGTTCCAACTAGAATCGAAAACGATCACTCTGTTTGCTCCAACCAAGTTGATACCCAAGGAGCCCGCGCGAGTAGACACGAGAAACAAATATATGTGTGGATTTGCATTGAACTCGTTTATAAGTTTCTCGCGTTCTAGTGCATGTGTTGAACCGTCCAAACCTACAAAAATGACATCGCATATTTTTATAAAAAAACATCACGTTATTGAAAATAATTTAAAGAAAGTATCAATGAGTGTAAACTTACGGTAATAATTTGTATTTCTTTCCCAAACACAGTTTGTGCCAGGTATATAATTCTTTTCTAAAAAGTCTTCAATGAGATTCAAGGTGAACAAACTCTGACTAAAAAGTAACAGCCTGTCACCCATTTTAATACTTTCGTTTAGGATGTAAAAGAACAATTCCATTTTAGCGGAGTTTTCAATAATGCCGGGTATGTAGTCTTTGAGTAATTCTGCCGCCCAATCGTATGTCATTTCTTCTGCTTTTTTGACTATCGCTAATTCTTCTTCTCTGCTCATTTTCTCTTCTTTCTCACTTTCTTCGGAATCTGAGTCATCATTGTTCTTTTCTTTCGATGTTTTTCTATCATTTCTCCCTTTAGTTTTAGTTTTACCTTTCGCCTTTGATTTATCTGCCTTTTTATTTTCTCTAGGTCTGCCTCTCTGTCTGCCTTTCTTTGGGGTTTCATCTTCAGATTCGGTAACGTCGCTTTTCACTGCATCCGTTTTTGAATCTTTATCTTTTTTCTTAGCTGTTTCAACTTTTGAGTCTTTTGGCGTCACAGGTTCTGGTTTGAGCAGTTTTTTCGTCCCATCTTTTACTATCTTTTTAGTATCCAAATCTTCGATTTTAACTTCGCCATCTGATTCAGATTTCATCTCAGTTTTTTCTTCAGCTTTTAGTTTGTTAACTTCAGTCTTTAATTCTGTGATAGGCCAAGACGTTACTGGACTACCGGAGCTGGCACTACCCAGAGGCGTTTCGGTTTTAATATGTGGTGGAAAGTTTGGATACTGGCAGGGGTAATTTCCATTACTGTTACCACCCTGTTGTTCAGGATACGAAGGGGTATTTGCAGAGTACCCGCTTGGTGGATTGCCATAAAGCGGAGCAGATGTATTTTGGGGTACAACAGGTTCAGTTTTAACTTCGTTAGCCGAATAAGCTGTAGCAGCATTAGGCTCGTTTTTAATAGCGGGTTGATTTGGCACATTGGCTTCTGAAGTTTGATTTGGCGCTGCATTATTTTGGTAGCCGGGGAAGTTTGATGATTGGTTTTCGTACTGATTAAACGATGCCGGGGTTGCACCTCCATACCCTGGAGTATTTCCTGCATATGGTGGAGCATATGGTTGATTAGGATATCCTTGAGGCGCAGAATTGTTTGGAAACGGGCCTGGCGACGCATTAGCATTAAATTCTGAATATCCTGGTTGGTAGCCTTGGTACGGAGGTCTCTGTTGGTTCCCATAACCCTCTTGATTGTTTGAATATGGCTGTATCGCATTGCCAGGGTAAGGTTGATCGCCGGGTGGCGCGGTATAACCAGGAGGATAGTGCTGAGAACTATTATAATCTGGCGGAGGGTTGCCCCTAAAATCTTGAGGTGCTTGAGCGTTCGGATACTGTGGGTTATTGTAATACCCCGAGTTGCCATAATAGTTACCGTTACCCCAATAATTCTGGCCGTAACTTTGACCATCTGGCGCATTCTGTGGGTATTGATTAGGGTAGTTGTTGCCATACGGTGGTTGGTTTTGATAGTAATTGTTATCGTAGTTTTGATTGTATTGATTAGGTGGGTAGTACCCTTGCCCTGGATTCTGGTAATTTGGGTACGGTGGGTAGGACCCTGACGGTTGGTCGGGTCTGAAGTTTGGCGGCGGGCCATATGGCGCGTTTGGTGGATATGGGGCATTGCCGTAAGTATTATCCGGACGAGGGACCATTGGGCCGGTGGTCATGTTGGGAGGAATGGTGGCGGCAGGTTTCTTAGATGTGCCCTAAAATACAAAACGAGGATAATTATTGATATAACCAGGAAATCTTAGTTTTCTGTCATGGAAAAACTAGCTAAGTGTGATTTCGAGCTCGCGCAGTAAGAACTTTAGCATCAGCATTTTTCAGCAGAGGATTTTATAGCCTAGTTAGTATTTCTACGAACTACGGCCGATAGATAAGTGGTGATCGGACCTTGGATGGTTGAAAGCATGTCACTTGAAAATCTGCTAAGAGATATGATTTTAATTATTGTGTATCTCACTCTTGTCTTAGTAGCGCGACGTGGCGGCGCCTTGCTGCTTCTCGCCCGGCCCGCTTTCGTCACGCCACCGATTTCTTCCAAGTCTAAATCTTCCTCAATAGCGGCGTTCACTTCACTGCGTTTTCTTAGAAAGTTGTACAGTACATCTGGGTGATTCCAAATCTACCGACAAATGTATCGCTTTGTTAATAAAGATTATTCTCCAAAATTAATCAATGTAGGTTTTAACACACGTCTTCTGTAAAATGTTTTATAAATGGAAGAAAATTTAGGGAAAATAATTTGATATCTCTACATAGTTTATTTAACATACCTTACAACAGATGGCGAAGGCCTTTAACGGATTTGGCACGGAAGTGGATCGGACTACTTCATTCATGAACCTGTCGTACAATTTGCGTTGCAATGGCGTCATTCGTACGAGTAGCACGTATTCTTCTTTTTGAGGTAACGTTGATTGCAGCACTGCGTGGGATCGCCTGTTCATAATTGGAAAGACTATTTATTGTTACTTGTTTTATTAGTGACATGTATAAGGAGCGACTGCAGTCTGTCTACAGAAACTCAGATAACCTTGCGCCAGCGAAAAATGGCACTTGTGACAGCTAACAATTGGGTTTTACCTTCGATTCCTTCACTATTTTGACGCCTACTACAATAGGGTACCATACGAAAAACAGTAAAATAACAAATCGAAGAATAATTGACAGCTCATCATTCGTTGTCGCAAGTGTAGTTATGAGGCCATATTCATATTCATTTTATTTCATCGCATTTCATTTCGTAAGCAAGTATTGTTCCGGTCGCTGGTGGACCCATTAGATATTATAATGTGTATGCCGCAGGAAATTAAAAAATCAGCGATTGTTTCACGAAATGGAATAATGGTCGCATTAGAACAATAAATTCATGCCCAATACGCATTTAAGTCAAAAGTGATAATGTGCAAAACTATTGTATGCAATTTGTATATGATTTTTGACATACAAACATTACATGAGTTTTTACTGCGCGACCTATGTAACAGTACTCACCTTTGTACAAAACCAACAAGCAATGAGTGTAAGACGTGTGCCCTGTATCTCATGAGCCTTATGTCCTGCGGCGTAGAGTCTATACATTGTCCGTTTTGTATCGGCCGCTCGAACATGTTGCAAAACTCGGTCTTACTACCTAGGTAATTAGGACGAACGAAGTCTACCATACACCAGTATTCCAGCAAGTTGTTCTGGAGGGGATAACCTGAAAATGATGGAAATCTTGAATAGTGGGTAAGTTGGATAGAGTTTTACGCAAAGAAAGGGTTCTGGATAAAATAAGGTATACAGGTAAACAACAGTTACTTAATTATAGTTAGGGGTATTGTAGGATACTCAATGACTAGACTAAATCATAATCATGTCAGTCGACTGTATAATATATCTATATTCACTACTTATATCATAGATCGCCCATATAAATTGTGTCATATAGCCTAATTCACCGTAAACCTATTTCACCATATATTGAAATATGAATTATTTCAATAAACTTACCAGTGAGTACAATTCTCCGCTTCGTCCTCATCTGTTTGAGCGCATACGAAATATTTGAATGCGAGTTCTTGATTCGATGTCCTTCATCGCATATTACCAGGTCGGGACCAGGCCGTACTAGCGCCTCGTACATTTCTATAAAGAAGTAACATTGTTAAGACAACATATTATTTATAACAAAATCCCTAAATGTGTATGCATATGTTGGGAACATTATTTTCTACATAGAGCCTAAGTTCGTATTTTTTTATCTGTCTCCCTGAACGCACATCATGGTAAAATCACTGGACGGATTTTGATGGAGCTGGGTATTGTGATACACAAGTCAAAATATATAAATAATAAGAGGATAAGTTTTATACCGCCAATGAAAAGGGTTCCCTAGGATAGTCTAAAAACTAAACGCGTATAAAGTCGCGGGCACGTAGAACAGATATATTAGAAAACAAATTCGCTTGTTGCATGGCACAGACAGATCGCTATATAAGCAATTTCTATTATTTCAACTAGTATTTTATTTTATCACCGTTTTGCACTAACGCAACACGACCAAAGATGCGCTAGGCTTGATAAGGGATACTCAGACCACAGTTTACTATGCTCGTCTAGAGAGAGTTGGCGTACTTAATCCATCTTGTCAAATCAACATCTTGCTTTAATAAAACCTGAAGTACAAACCGTCTAAAAGTTTTTTATCTTCGTCAGGCGGACCTTCCTCCTTTTTCTCTTCCTTTTTTGTGTCGTCTTTGACATCATCAGTCTTTGCTGGGCTGTCCGCATCCTCTTTGTCTAACTTCGACTCTTCTGAAATCTGTAATAACACATATTTCATGGTAATACAAATAATGCTAAAACGTATTTAATTCCTTAAGAATAAGTCTCAATTGTGATTAATTACTACTTTAATTCTACGATATTTGAAGAGGCCATAGCAGCCTAAGCAGGCATCGCTTGTTTTGTTTGTATTTTCTATAGGTACCAACTTTTCGGAAATGATAAACTTATTCATGCTATTTCATAAACAAAAGCCAGAATCATATAACTTTTTAAAACAAAAATCATATTGCGTTTAATAAGTACCTGTGTATCATCAGGAGTTATCTCAGCTTTTTTATCGTCTTTCTCCTTCTCAGCCTCCAACTTGGCGTCCGCTTTTCTTTTCTTACGAGGTTTCTTATCTTTCTTCATACTGAGGAGTCGATATAGCTCGTACCCTATCATGAGTACACCGCCAGACGTGCTCCAATCCTGGAATGGTCAGAGGATGGCAAATTATACCATATTCATGATGGTATAGAGTGGATAGTAAACTGCCCCATAAAATTATCTTTTTGTGAAGAATCCAGTCTCTCTTCCTGGTTACACCACCAAACAACAACAAGAAATTAACCAGATAGGCCGTCTCCGTATATATAGCACGGTTGGCCACTCGCACAATCTTTTAAGAGGAAAACCATCTCAAAGATTGAATCTACCCATAATTTAATCCAGAACTTTAAGAGGTTCAGTAGCAGGCTACTAGCATTTGCCATTAAGGACAACCAAAAGACACAATAGAGTAAATATCCAATTGCGTCTTTTGGTTGTATTTTTTTAATCATTATTTCTACATATTAAAAAAAAAGAGGGATACCTTTACAACTTTGGCGCGCATCTGTAGTGTTTTATGACTGTCATTGAGCACGTAGATGGGAAAGTTCCTCGTCCGTACTTCGCCGTGTGCTGATAGAGGGCTGGTAGACGCGTCTAGCGGCAACCACATGTTGAATTCAGCCACCTAGTATGTAATATCGTGATTAGAAACAATTCCTATAGTTTTTCCCATTTCTGGTTTTCGGTCGTTTTCAGATCTACCCTAATTTGGCAGATTACGGATATTTATATGGAAACACAAATGTCATTTGCTTTCAGAGACCCAACTAGTGGGCTACTGGCAATATAAATGCATAGAAAATTAATGTAAGGTAAGTGCACATTTAATTAAATTTAAAAAATCGTTTGTGTTCCGAAGTATCGCAAAAATAAAATATACGAAAATTTTAATAACTAGGCACGATTGTGGACGTTTTATTGAGATGAACAATTTAATCTTAACAATTAAAGAAGGCGAAAGCATACATTTATTGAACCAATATCTGTGTAGCAGTCTGCAAGATCTCATTGGTCATATCCAGACTATATTTTAATGTCAGTTAATTAAGCCACTTACCCAATTTTGCAGCGTGTTTATAGGCATTATGCACAGCACAGTCTTGGAATTGGTGTGCCGCAGGAATATATCACAGAAACATACGATTTGTAGCGTTTTGCCGAGGCCCATGGAATGCGCTAATATACATCCGAACCCAGTCGATGTTGAGAATCTTTCTACGGATTCTATGATGTTGTCAAATAGAAATCTGACTCCTCCAATCTGCAAAATAAACAGAATACCTACTTTCTTCTTTTTCTATAATCATCTTGAATACATTTTTCGAAGTCACTAATTTATATGACTTAAGGCCTGATTCACAATGTGCAGAAAAACCCTATCCACAATATCGTGGACAGAATTTATATAGGCTATCTGTCAAAGAAGTTAGTGGGTAAGATTTATTAGAACATTGTGAAACAGGGCCTTAAACGTCATTATAAATTATTTTCTTCTAAACCGAAGTTTACAACGATATCTAATTAAAGTTTATGTACCTGGTGTGGTTTAATAATTCTGGCAATCTGAGGTGCCAAAAATATATCCTCCTCATTTTCCGTGTGACCAAAATTTATCAACACACGGCCCTGATCATCTGGCGCATTATATGTGTCATTAACATGTAGTCCTAAAAACAAAGCATGTATGTATGAATTACAATAAGTATTCTACACTAGTTGGAGATAAGCTGAGGAGTGTGAAAGGTATAGCCCCAGAACTAAGAGCCGTTATGATGTTCATCAGCCTGACGGCATGGTCTGCTGGACATGTGCTTCCTCTAGGGTCTTCCATGAATCACAATCTTTCGACAAGCTTAATGTGATACGCAGGAGATCGGTCTACCGTGTAGGGGCCCACCACATAAATAAAATGATGTTGATCTCACCTGAGTTACTGGGATCTTCTTCAGCTTCCGGACTAGGCGGCACTTCTGAATCGGACAGCATAATGCAATCGTCAGAGTCAGATGATGAAGACGAAGATTCCTCGCCACTGCTGCTATCAACTATCTCTACAACCTACAAATTAATTCTCACTTCATTTTTGACCTATTAATACATTCTACTCTAAAGAGTAGGTAAATCATGCTGTATGAATTACACTAAATCAACTTTAAAGACTGATGTTTTTTTTAATTCTAAAGATAATTTTAAATTATGCAAAAGAGCTGGGTATCTTCCATAGTCGGAAAATTTTTCAAAACACAAGTTGTTGTGATGTTGACCATAGTGGATGAACAGATAAAAAACTTCTCATAATACTAATATCAATGATTACAGCCTGACCTCTCTTTTTTCAGGTTTCTGTGCCCCAGAAGTGGTGGGTTTTGGCAACTTTGTCACTTCCACTTGCCCCTGCTTCATTGTAGTCCTCTTCATCTCACCTGATGGTAATTTAACTAAGACCGTGTTTGGCAAACTGTAAAATGAATTAGTACATACTATACAACTCTAAATATTAAAACAAACAAGTAGGTATTTCATAGATACCACTTACTTTAGTTTCTGGCCTGGAAGAGATTTCTTTAGTATTGATGTTCCACCTTGTAATAATGATAATGTTTTCTGGTGAATTTTATTTTGTCTATTCAGTGCTATTTGTCTTTGTACCTGCATAAAAATAAAAATTAAAAACCTTTTCATTTTCTTTTCCAATTGAAAGAAGTTAACAACAAGGTATTCATTCAGTACCATATTTAAAGCAACAATTTTCAGCAATATTTGAGGGATTCTTGTCAAAACATTGTGTGATAAACCTAAAAGAAATGGGAAACATACTTCTCTAATAATCCTCTGCTGTTCTTGAACCCTGGCTAGACGCTCCGACTCCTGGCGTTGGGCCGCGATTGTAGATGCGTCTAAATTCTTCTCATCCATAACTTCCCGGATATTTCGCCGCACATTCAGTGCATTTGGATTGGCAGATTTTTTCTGTAATATACCAAAAAAAAAACATAAGTAGGTTTAGGTAAATCATCTACTGGTTTTGCTATAAACATTTCACATTTCCTTTTTTTCTGTCCTGTCTAAAAATGTAAGTGATTTTATCAAAACCATACCACCGTTTGGAATCTCCCTGGCTAACCATCGAGTGCTTATGGTTGCAATACTATGCAAACTATAACACCATGGATAATCTTACATAGTTGTTTGTAAATTGATAAATTTTGGATAAAAAGTATCCATAGGGGACATTATATTTGATACAAAAGCCAGATCAACTATTTTCTATTTTTTTTTGTCTGAATGTTGATTACTAACTAGTACTAACTACTACATAGAATTTATTGAAATTTTGCATGGCTATAGCTTATATTTGTTTTGTCAATATATACAATACTTTATTGAACAGTTTCATCAGTATACTAAAAAGTATGAAGTACAAAATGACCAAAAAACATAATGTAGGTACCTAAACTACAAGATACATAACAATATCACTAAACATTGATATAAAACTAATTTTTCGGTTTTATTTCAATGTGTAGTATTCACGTAAATATAAGAAATCAATAATATAACTTAATATTATTTACTTACATCTTCGTCCTCTTCTGTTTTATTTTCTCCATCTTTGGATGATTCTCCACTATCTTCTTCCTTTTTAAGAGGTTTCACACTAATCTCCCCCATTTCTTTTAACTTCTCAGTTATATCATAGTCTTGGCTATTCTCTTCCTGCTTAATATCCAATAATTCTTCATCAGTTTTGTCCGGACATAGATCACTTTCCTCCACTTCAGCAATTTCTACATTTTTAGAGTCCAAATCACCATCATTAATGATATCACTAATTGAAAGTGTCTTAGGCTCCTCCTCTTGTTTTATTTCAGGTTCTGCTATTGTTTCTGGTTTTGAACACTCAGGTGTGACTATTGGGGTCTCCGTGACAATACTAGGGTCATGTTTTGCATTCACTATATCACCAGTCTCAGGATCAATATAACTCTCGTTCTCCTCATTTAATTCTTGCACAGCACTAGGATTCACCACAAACTCCTCCTCGGACAGTCCATCACTGTCAGTTTTACTATCCTCACTCGAAAAGTCACTTAATTCTAATACATTATTACCAACTAAGCTGCGTATTGTGATACCTGTATCCTTCTTCAGTTTCTTTGTAAAATCATGAAAGCTTTTCACAGCTTCCAACTTTCTCTTATTGCTCATTGGCCGAGGTCGAGGAGCCGCGCGTCTGCGGGAGTTCATAGCTGCAGCCTGAGCGAAGTGCGCCCGCTGTATCCTGGCGATAGTCTCGTCGTCGTCGTCGCTGTCAAACATCTCCTCCTCAGACTCTTCCTCCTCCTCCTCAATCTTGCCCCGCATCTTGCTCATCATTGAACTCGTGCCACCGGCATCATCCATCACAATAGACCTAATCCCTGATTCTTCGCTTTCGTCAGTACCTACCAATAGTCATCATTTCCATGTTAAATTTATGTGACGAAACATAAAACGCACAGGTTTGCTGTCACAAATTAAGACTTATTTCATAAAATATAAATGTTAGTTTTCCAGACAAACAATATTTTCAGGACACTTCTTTGTAGCGCTATTACGGGACGCGGTTTATCATAGCCAAGAAATGAAGCCGAATCGGATAACACAGTTATTCAAATAACGCGACCGATTAGATAGAAAAGTACAATATATCTTCATGTTTCATTTTAATTATCGTTATAAAATAATATCTGCAATTAAAATTTAGGAAGCCATTACTTCCGCAATAAATAGCCTATTCAACTACTCGTCGTATAGAATTTGTGTATTCGACAAGCGTGTTTACAAAAATTTTAGACGGGCGACTACGTCACAAACGTCACGAAGACTTTATTGACAACATTCATTAAAGTGTTTAATTGCGCTTTCCTATGTAACACGTTTCTGTGTATTTCTCATATCATCATCTGTACCTTGCCAAGGTAAACGCATCCTTGTTGTGTTTCAATAATGCGCTAAAAATTACAATAACAAATATTTTTAATTAATGGCAACATTATTGATTTTCTTTCGGGTGTTGACATATAATATTATAGTCAATGGTTTAACTTTCATGGTACGGTAATACTAAACTACCAAAGGAATAATAAAGCATGATCCACACTACGTTTTAATTGGTCTGGTGTCGCCTTCTTGCCATCATCGAAACCATCGGAGATGTTATGCTTGGTTTACACGATGACAGTTCATTAGATTATACTGCTTACTATTAGTAAGCAGTATAATAAATCAGTAGCAAGTGTCCTCAGCACAATCGCAGGTGATTTCCATACTTTTGTCTCTACTTCACTCCCTACTTGTAAAACTAGTTCTATTGCTTAGCCACGAGTTATGGTTTAGCTATAATTGGTATTCTTCCTATTCTTTTGTAAGGAAATGAAATGCTAACTAGTATTGCAAGGATTCTAATCTTCTCGTGCTTAGTGTTTTGTAGGTTGGCAAACTGCTGCTCATAAACGATGTAAAATCTTTTTTGCATGTTAGTCAAACAGCTGAAAAACTGTCTTGAGGTAGCACGTCTTGGAGTACGTAGTTAGAGTACCTATTTTGGTCCGTGGGTAGCACTATTATATATAAAGCTAAGGTCAAGAAAGAGATATAAAGGGACTTTTTAAAGACTTCATTTATTTTTAACCGACTTCAAAAAAAGGAGGAGGTTCTCAATTCGGTTGTATTTTTTAATTAGACTAATTAACCCAAAAATGATAATTATAATCGAATACAAAATGGGTGCGAAAAATCCTATAATATTTTATGCCATTTAATAGATATTCACTTTGAATATGGTTATGTATGAATATGTTTTATTAGGAACTTATTTTAGTTGCTACTATCGATTTTTCGCACAATCAAATGTTCACCAACATAGTTTATTTTTAATGGTAACCCATTCAATTCGCTTACCTTTTGAAAGGGCTTTCCTATAACGAATCCCGACGAATTGGGTACCCCTTCCTCAATGCGGCCCGCTGAACGACAGACAAGGTCCAATCCAGTGTCTCCAACCATGCCGTAATTACGGTAGATCTACCGTAATTTTTCTAGATCTACCACCTACCGTAGACATGTTATTACGGTGACACATTCTACCGTAATTTCGTCCGTGTCCATATTTCTATAATGAACAGTTGATTTAGCAAAATATTACTGCAACATTGCATTGGGATATGCGTAACGTAAAAAAAAAAAAAAAGGTCATTCTGCTGCTTCTGTTTGGAATGCGCAACGTAAAAAAAAAAGGTCATTCTGCTACTACTGTTTGGAAGAATGACCTTTTTTTTTTTTTTTTTTACGTTACGCATCCCCACTGCATGGGTATTTTAGCTGCAAACACTGGTCTGCCGTAATTTTCCACCATCTACCGTATTTTGAGACCAGTCAACACCGTAATTTTGACAAAGACAGTTGGAGACACTGGTCCAATCCTTTATCTTATTTTCAGATTACAGACTGTTTTTTTACCACACTAGGGATACTTGAGGAGATAGCAAATTTTACGCAAAGGAAACCTCCATTTATAACTCAAGAATGCATAGCTGATTTTTATGATCTTTGCTGATTTGCCCCCGTCCCGATTAGTAGAATAATTGTTAAACATGGGAAAATTACTACAAATCATAAACATATTTGTTTTTTACTCTGAGGCCGTACGAAATTCGCCGGGGCATCTAGTGATTTTCTAAATGCGGTACGGTATAAAAGGTTGGGATTCGTTGACAGGGAGTTTACCTACGATGGGATTAGATACAAAAGAGATAATAATACATTATGTATCTATTTACATTTTCCAAGCAAAACCAAAACTGTCTAGGTAGGTACATTGATCTTGTATTTTAGTTTTTATGCATATGCACCAACAAGCCGTTTTTCGCGTAATCTCAGGCGATGTTCACGTTCGAATTCTTTCATTCGCAGAAGATAACTGAAACAAACAAAATAAATCAGAAAAATCTTCACAAAATCGCTAGTTTTATGGGCAATGTCCATTAGTGTGTTAAAGAGGTAGTCCTTTGGATGCCAAGTAAAATATTGTGTTATTGGCACATACATCTATCAAAAATTATTTTGGATCAATTATGAAATATAAGCTTTATATAGACCTGTAGTTTTGGCGTGGTGAATGGAAATATTTGAGCCACTAATAGAGTAAATAATATTGAGCCTTTCAATCTCTTGTTGTTATGCATGCATTGAGATATTATGAAAGTAAGGGGGATTTTCTCATAGAAATCTAATGCATGTACATGAGGACAGTATACAAGTAAGAAGTATCATGCATCCTCATGTAAACCATTTCTGTCATCTTTTTCAAACCCCATCATAATCGATATAGTTTAGAAAAAAAGGTTGCTCTATATAAGGATATTGCTAAATGGTCCTCATTTCTTTCAGATAGGTCTTATAGAGAAAAAATACATTTGACAGAACTCTAAATGACATTACATCATAGAAGACTTTTATTCTATTATTACTACTATTTATTACATCTTATGTTATATATCATGTGACATCCAATATTTTATTTATGTGTTTTTATTGAATTTGTTATTGCTTGACAATGTGCAAAATACCCACATATTTTGGGTGAGGCCATATTCATATTAATTTTATTTAATCCCATATCATTTCATAAAAAAAGAAGTATATTTATCTCAATAAGCAGTTGCAGTTGCAGCTATTGATTCTAATTAATACAATTATCTGCTTTGTCACAATAAACTCTTTCCAGATTTTTTAAATTATAAATCATGGGGCTGTATCACAAATAATTATTGGCAAAGATACATACTCAGCATGCTCACAATTCAGGTAGGTATGCTTCTCATGAGCACATTTATACAACAATGGCATGTTCTTGTAGCGGCATGATTGGTACTCCAGCAAATGATGGGCACAGTAATCCCGGTGCTGGGGAGGAATTCTAGCTGAGATAAGGTCAGCCTCCTTAGCAACCATTTCTAAAAACAACAACATTGATATAATGTTTAATGACTTTGTAGAATACTTTTTAGCTTTACAATATGTAAGAATGTAAGTATACTTGTATAATATGAATTTCGATTCAGATATGTTTTAGTAGGTTACCTTGACTAAGATTTGATATTTAGATTCATGGGTAATTCTAATAGCTAGATATGCACTCTTCAATAGAAAGGAGCAAAATACTAATCCTTACTACTAGGTATATAAATGTTAATGTAATGTGTGTTTCTAAAATCATATTTATAGATACTGAAAAAATCTGTAATATTAGATTGTAACACAATTTGTTTTGAACACAACATAACCTTTACAGTAATTATGTAACATTTGTTTTAACAGCTGATAAAAATATTTTCAAAGTATGCATAATAACATTATACTTAATTAAGATAATTACCTCGCTGCTGTCTTTCTGCTGAAAAGCCAGTTTGAGGATTAAAAGTTGGTTTATCATCCATATACAAATCTACATTTCTTGCACCATAAGAGCCCATAATTTGACCCATTTTGACTGGTTACACAAATATTTCACCAAATAAATAACGTAATGCTCATACGAGCTTTTAAACAGGCGTAGCCACTACTTATTATTTATTTAATTAAAATGTTGACGATATGAGCAAGTTCGTCTTTCTGTAGTGGCGAATAGTGATGTATATAAATAAATCACATTATCGATTCAAATAATCATATTTTTTTAGACCTGCTTGCTATATTCAAACTGAACAGTATGTGCTGTAATAAAAAAAATGTTATTGAGGATCTTTTCTTCACCTAATGACCATTGCTTGAGTTTCTCTTTACATCACGATCGTCACAAAAATATCGATATTTTTCCAAAAATACATATTTAAAATCAAGATATTTCTGAAGTTGTACATTTAACAAATGTTGTTACAAGTATCAACTAATAAATATCATAACGATCTGTACAGCCCTAGACCGGAATCGAGATCACAAATTTGACGTAAATAGCAAGTATTGCTACTCTAGACTTTTGGCGGGAAATTGAACCATGTAGTTGTCAATTTTGTTTTGTTTTTCAAAAATGTGTTTGTTTGATAGAATGTGTAATATTAGTGGGATTTTAACGTTGGATTTTAAGCGTTGTGTGTTCATGAACGTGCACGAATGAAGGAAATTAAAATAAAGCAGTATAGCTAGACTTTTCGAGTTCTCCCATGATGTCCGTAAGATGTCTATCAGAGGATTCAGAGGTACTCTTATATTATTTAAAACAATGAAGAAATATTTTACTTGATACTGGCAAAAATGGCACTATTTTGTAGCTAATTGTCAACTTAAAAATATAGAAAGAATAACTAAAGTTAAAAGTACCTGCAAGTTTGAAAATTAAAGTTATTTTTATTACAAAAAAATATGATACGAGGTTGGACAGTAAAATTTTAGTGTTACATATTATATTATGATATGAATAAGAAAATATATTAAAAATAATATCGTTATCAGGTACGCACCTAGGGACCCGCGGAAAACGCATCTAGGTACCTAGAGAAATAATGAATATAAAAGGAAATTATGATGGATATTATAAAAAGATTTCAGAATCAAAATTTAAATGTTTTAAAAACAGTTGGTAAAGGAACCTACGGGTATGTATCAATTTATTATCTTGGGTTTCAAATGCGCATGTTAGTGTGCCTACAATGTAAATATTTTTTCAGGAATGTATATTTATGTGAAACGAGAGACACAAATAAATTAACCATTGTAAAAGACATAGAATTGAATATAAAAATTCAAGATCATGAACAAGTAAGTAAGCAGAATATTTTATAAATTAATTTAGGTAGGTATGTACTAAAACTGATTCTTTAGGTTGGTATGTAAGTAGATACCTATCTAAAAGATTATAATTGTTTCTAAAATCTAGCCTTATTTTTCCAGGATATAACCAATGAAGTAAAGATTTTATCTTCTTTGAATCATCCAAATATAATAAAGTTTTATAGTTGTAATAACACAGATAATTATGTAATGATTTCAATGGAATATGCTACGAACGGAAATTTAGCTGAATACATGTATCAACGCTGTCCGAAATATTTGCAACAGCAGGTAACAAACAGTTCATATCATTGCTGATTATTACGTTCTTACAGTACCTATCACATCTATTAGTGACATTAATTGTAGATCTAAATTAATGTAAAGTGCTAATAGTCTATGTTCCATCGAGATTCTGCGGACGGAGCCGCGGGCACAGCTATTTTTTAAAAACTAGCAAAACAAGAAAACACGCCAGGAGCTTATAGGAAAATAAGTATTTGTGTGAGTTTCCATGTCCAATTTTATTGTTTCAGGAAATACTTTTCTATTTTTGCCAAGTATTGTTAGGCGTAAATTATATTCACAACCGTAACATAATTCATAGAGATTTGAAAGCGGAAAATATACTTTTGACTGGCAAGCAAGGAGTTGTAGTTAAAATAGGGGACTTCGGAATATCAAAAATGTTGGCAAGGTGAGTTTCGAGCCCCTTTAGTATAGTTGCTACATCCATGAAATAGGTTTCAACCAAGTCTGCGCCTGTACCATTTATGCGAGTCAGACTCCCCACACAAATCGTATATTGGTGCCTAAAAATGAGTAGGAACCATTGTCCATGCTATGTTGTGCAGTGAAATCACGCGCATAGTTGTCCTCAGCACGCCACGTAGTCTGTAGCTTGGAGTATTCTATATTATAGCTCTACTATGGTGCGGTAAGATTTGCGTAAATTATTAGTTCCTAAATCGTCTGATAGGGGCAATATATAATTTGCTATACAAATATTTTACGTCGATCCGTACGTTTAACTCTTGGTAGAGCTACTACTGTGTCTTGAATAGGTATTCCTCACGTGGTTTAAATCAGGAGTGTATATTTTACATACCCACGAGAGGATTTTTATATTAGCTTCCTCTCGGTTCCGAAAGGTCTTGGGTATCTTGCCGGCATATATTCGTCGACAGTATCTTTACCCTATGTTAAGTGCTATCGGTTATAATAATAGCTAAGCTACTACTAACTTATATTTTTATTTTATTTCCAGTGCAAAAAAGACGTCGACTGTAATCGGCACTCCTTATTACTTGGCCCCTGAACTTTGTGAGGGAAAACCATATGATACCAAAAGTGACATTTGGGCACTTGGCTGTTTGTTGTATGAGATGTGCACCCACAAAAGAGCTTTTGAATCTGAGGTATCGATACTAAGCACGTACTTACCACTACTTATGCAATGCTCTACTATCACACTCATAATTTCTCCCATTAGAGCTGCTGTTGTACTGCCTTTATGTCGGCCACTTGCGGTACCTACGTGTATTAAGTACCTATTATAAAAAATATATGTTTTCTCCGTACATACACAATGCCGCAACTTATGGTTCCAACCAAGACCCTTGTTATAGATAAACCGTACAGTGGAACGGGGGCGATCCCAGGGTAATTTACATATTAGTCCAGGCAGTAATTAAACCCGAAACCATCAGTTGCTATGAAGTCAGCGGAACCTGCGTTCAAAAGACTCAGCTGTCGTTTTCCAAACAAAATTGCTTGATATTTATTGACGATGTCTTTTTAAACTAATATATTCTAATTGTTTCTTTCAGACTTTGGTTGGTTTGGTAAAGGCAATAACTAGCGGCAGTGTCCATCCAGTTGACTTAAAAATATACGACAGAGGTGTGCAGGATCTCATAGACTCAATGTTATCAATCCTGCCAGAAAAACGACCAGATATAAAAGAATTAATGGGACGTATGGTTCTTCTGCCCATTGTGTATACTGTATTTTTAGATGCTGGCAATGATGAATTATTATTTTTAGGAGCAAAGGACTTTTTAAACTAATTTAAGCGTAGGTATACAAATGAATGATTTAAATAACAATAAAACAATGTCATGTATTTTATTTACTTTAATTAATAAAAACCTTTTTAAGTAGTATGCAGTTCTTTTCAGATAATACCCAGTATTTTGTGTGTAAAAGGATACCAAAGATAATCGATCCAAGATTCACACTGCTTCATACATTTTTATGCAAAGCAGATTACAACTTAATTTTGGTAAATAAGTGTCATGATGGTACCATAAATAATGATGGGCGGTTTTGTTAGGGCACTACCATTATGGGCATGTATGTTCTGATTTTATTTAACCAAAGTACCATAAAAGAAAAGCTATCCCAGACTAGGTGGATTCTTAGAGAAATAATAAAAAAATAAAATGTTCAAACTATTGATATAAGAAAAAGTAATCAATGATTTATAGGGAGTGTTTGTGTGTTGTGATAATTGGACACACTATGAGTAGTGTTCATACCTCAGCTAGTTGTTGCCATGATAAAAAATTGAAGCTCACATTATTTGCTTTTATTTGGGTTATAATTTTATAGTATTTGCAATAGGCCAGAATGCCAAATCATTCCTCATGAGTAGAATCTGTTCTTTCATTTAATAATCTTATGTATAGTATCTTTCTTAAAAGCAAAATATGCAGTAGTGTAGTTACTGTTCTTACCAACTTAAAAATCTTAAATCTATATTGAGGGATTAATAGTATCTGTTCTCACAGCACAAATCTTTATTCACACTTTGGTTACTGTCCATTTGATTGATCTGTCTCCATCTCCTCTTCTTCATCTTCTGCAATCATACAAGTTATTACACCAAGGTATTATTTTCTATTATATTTCCAGCTGATCTAAAAGCTGTTTTGTGCAGTAAGTTAGTGGAATCTGGTTTTGGAAAAGGTGTGCTGGTTCAAACACCAGCTTGCACTTCAAGGATGTTAGGATTTAATGTTCGAATCTCATTTTGAAATCCTGATCATCACCTGCTGTTTGGTTAAGGAAAAGATTGTAAGAAAACCAGCCTGTCTTTAAAATTAAGCATGAAGTTCACCAACATGCATAGACGAGTTGCTTATACATAGTCTGTAGCAAGTGGGAACAGAAAGAGAAGCAATAACACATTGGCATAAATCTCTGTTAGGTTCAATGTGGACAGTGCATTATATTATGTATCATATTCTATGATGTGGTGGCAGAAGGTATTCACACACATTAATTTTGTCTGGTTGTACATAAAATGATAAAAAATTTACTCAAAAATCTTACGTTGGCCATTGACCGGAGTTGATACTTGTAAGGGTTTCTGTCCAGGAATCTGTCCTGACTGAAGCATTCTCGTCAACCTCTCAACTTCTTGTAATGAAGATGCATTCTTGATGGCCTCTCTAATCTTATGGATTTCTTGAGGAGTAAGATCTGGAAACATTGCATTTATATTTAATGAATTATATTTATATTTATGTAACAAATATTTTAAATATGTACATACTTGTAACTTTAGGATCAGGCACATTTCCTCCTGGGACAAATGTTTTAGCCTTTCTATTGATTTCCTTATGTACTTCTTTCCCTTTCTTACTTTTGAAAAATGCATTAGCTTCTTCCCTTTCTTTCTGTTTGATTTTTCTGAAGTCTAACAACCTCAGCTCTGGGAATTTAAAAGCTATGTATGCTCTGAAATTGGAATTGCTAATATTAATAGGTAAGTTGATAATATAAGAAGAATGTCAGGATGAAGCATGCCTGGGCATTAGAAGTATTATAAAAAGTACTTGATACTTAATAAGTTTTACACTATGTTAGTCATTCCATAATAGTATAATACTTACCTTCAATGTAACCTTTAATGGCTTAAAACTCTCAGTCATGTAAAACTCACTTACTACATATAGCATATCATATAAATAAATAGGGCCAGTCATCAAACAGTATATAATCTGAAATACAAAGAATTACCTGTAGTGTTGTTTATTAGCAACTGGATTATGTAGAAGTGATAATGTTTTAAGCTTTGGGAGTGTTGCCAGTGGATCCAAATCACCCAGTTCGGAGATATTATTGTTAGTCATTACAACAGATTCTAAGTTTGGTAAATATTGCTCCAGATTTTCTCCGATTCTCCTGTAATAAGGTAATAACAATTACAGCACATTTCGGTAGTAGGTACCATGTTACAAAGAATTGATTACGAAATGAAAGCTATACTAACACAATCCTATTATTGTTCAACAATAAACACTTTAACCTCTTCAACAATGGGAATCCATCCAGTTTTCTGATATCATTATCTGAGAAATCAACGGTATCAAACTGATCCAACGTAGCACCCATATTTTCAATCTGCGGTATTTTGTAACCTAAAAATAAATGCACCTTTAAATTTAAGAAATATTTCATTACATTTATGATTTATAGGATACCTACATACAAACACACTAGGTGATTCCGTATTATTTGAAAATGCTAACCTCTTAGATCCAATTCTCGATCTCTACAAGGATTCATATACTGCATAGAGTTTTGTATAAGTTCTGTTGAGAGTTTCACCATTTTGGATGTTAAATGCTCAACTATAACTTGTTATTTCACCGTTTTATTATAATATTTTAAATGATTACTGTCAACATCCGAATATCAAACAAACAAAACAATTGAGAGAAAAAGCCGGAAGAAGTAATGGCTGCTTGCTGGTGTGGTGCGTGCGTGATTGACAGATAACTGACGCAGTGTTGCCACCTCACATTTTAAAATAATACCTAATCCGATACAATACCATAAGGTTTGTAAAAACCACTCTTTATGGTGTTGTATCGCTTTAGGTATTTTTTAAGCAAACTTAATACATCGAGACATCCAATGCAGAATGCTAATATCGCAAAAAACTAAATTACAACGTAAAGATGTCCAAATTTTTCGTAAAAAAATAAAAACCATTGAAATTTTGAATTTCGCGCCCTGACCTGAGCTTCCACCTTAAGCCTATCAGATCTGATCTGATCAGACAAGTCAGCAGCGAGCTCATATATATTAGTCGTAGCAAGTCATTCAATGAGTTGCAGTCCCACAAGGGACACACCATTTATCGGGATTACCTACAACTTTACTTACCATCGAACGACTGGCTGAATAACGTAATATTGTCTTAAGAAGGGTCTTCCAAAGGTTTTCTGGGTTTCAAATCAAAATAAAAAAAGAACAAACTTTATCTATGACAGACATAGGTATGTTATATAGGAAACCCTTTCAAATAGGTTTTATAAGGTTTTGCCTTCAGCTTTACCCAATCCAAAGACTAACAAGGGAATGACTTTTTGGCGGGAAGTAAGGAAATTTAATGTAGAATTACGTTTATGTAGATGTAAATAAGTATCTAGCCTATACCTTCTGCAACTAAAAGTTGGTAGGCTCTATATTATATTCATCTGACTCGAGTTTATGTGTCTCTATAGCCCACTAACGTGTCGAAGACTATTGATGCGTAAATTCTTTTTTTTCGTGCTGTATGTTCAATAATGTGCTAATGTTTATATAACTAGACATCAGGGTAAGAATCTTAAAACTACGAATAGGTATTGATTATTATGAATTCTTCCCTTGCATCGCATCAACAACTAGGCAGCTTGCTGTTGCCGGGGACAATGATTCTGCCAAGCTCTTGCCCACAACGTCGATGTAGTCTGGATGTTGCCCATAACGATGATCTTGCTTTGATTTTACCCGTGACGATGATTATGTGATTGGTAGTCGCTAAAAGGTAGGTACTTATTTTTTTCGGTGCCTATAATAATATCATACCTATTTATACGTCTGCAGACATTTACAGTAAAAGCAGTAAAATATAAAGCGGCGCAGCGAGCGGATTATACAGCTGAAAAACGAAATGTTACCGTAAAAATTTTGAACATTTTGTATTTTATCCGTTTCCGGTGACTCAGTTGGGAATACAAGCAGCCACGTCCAGTATTACTACAAAAGCAGCCGGCGGGTCCATTATACTTAAATTATGGAGAAACCCTTATTCTCCAACACGCCGGTAATTTAATGGTGAAAATGATTGAACCATTTTTTTCCGACATTATATACGTTACCTACATTCATAAAGAATTGTTAAGTATATAGTACCTAAGCGGATTTTGTTCTCCGATAAACGTAATGTTTCTGCCAGATATCATGAATATTTTATAGGTAGGTACTTACATTAGAACATTCCGCCACCATCAGGAAAATTACCTCAACATTTTATGCAATGGGCACTATTGCGTAATATCACTGAGATTGTGTTTTATACACGTGTGAATTATACTACGCAGAATTCGTACACCATTTGAGTAAAATTTGTATATAAGCTTTTCGGCTGCCCCGTTTCACCAGTTCCACTCTCACCAGGAATGTTTGCTGAATCACGCGTTGATTGTTTAAACGCAACGATGCGAGAGAGGTGTGCCGCCTCCTTGCCTTGGTGCATAGTAACATATAACGAGGGCTAGCATAGTAACATATTACAGCTCCTACCAAACATACTGCTTCGATACTCTAGGAGGGTGTACTTACATTATTTTTCTGGAAAAAAGGTTATCTACATTTATTTTCTATTTTAACTTTATCTGCTCATAACACAAAACCAAAGAAAGCATTGTAAAGTCGTTTGCCCCCCTCCGAAAATTTACGGACAAGCTTTTTACCTTCGGAAGCTTAACCATTGTAGATCGTAATGTAAGTATATTCAATGTTTAAAGTCCCTGAACTTTAAGTTAAGCTGCAACGTAAAATTGATCACATAAGTATTTGAATTCTTCGCGCGTCACGATGGGGTAGCGCGACCCGAGTGAGTAACTGTGTAAGTATTAGCAAAGTTACCTACTTAATTATTTGATCATGTAAATATATTAATGTATATACATATTTATGAATTATAAATGTGATCCGCGAAATTATTAAAGCTGTAAATTTTCCGTTAATTACGTCGGGCGTTTTGATAGTTTATTGTTAAACTCTGAGAGATAACAACCGCTGAGTACCGATTAAAATAGTTTGTGATAACAATTTGCTACGAATAAATAAAATAGGGCTGTCATACAAAGGGAAATTCATGACAGACAATTTTCTAAAGCAATTTACGCCCTAATATAGGCTATTATATAATATTGTGGAATAAAATCAAATTTCTAAGGTATCATGGTAGGTACTTATAAATATTATTAAGAAATTCCCTAAACTCTTTAATCACAGTGCCTACTCCGTAAGGCGCGTTCACATGGCAGCTATTATAAAATGTATAATACATACTATATGTAGGATGTCAAGTCGCAAATAAATAATAACTTAAATAGGTAAGTAATTGATTTTAATAACATTTCCCACGATCTTAGGTTTTCTTTTAAAGTTAGCTTAAAACAACCCTAAAATCTGTTGTTATTTTTACGTATACCTACTTATCTGCGCAGTTAGTTGCCAGAGCCCTTCAATGTACAACATATACGTAGTTATTTATTCCGTTTTTGGATGAATTTACATTCTTCGACATATCATTCAAAAATTCTAATCCATGGATTTCTTTTTTATTTAGTATCATTCTCTTTCAAATGCGGACTTCAACAAGATTAGCGCAAAATCCGAACACTAGTAATAGCTTTCATCGTGTAGCAAGATCCAATTTGCGAGACGAAAAACTAATGGGACAATTTGCGAGGCTAACAGTACAATGTAGATAGGTACTTATATTATTAAATGTGTGTGAATATTTTTGGTACTGCGGAAGTTGTATTATATTAGCTTTCTCGCGGAAACCTATCCATTGTCCAGGACAAAAATAGTTCAAGATGTTGATCCTGTTATGAGCTATCACTGTTTCAGATTTTATTGAAATCCGCCCAATAGATTTTGAGATACAATTATTTTATTATCCCGTCGGACCTCATCCATTTTTCGGGACAAAAAGTATCGTACCTGTATCACACACTGAGTTATGCTGTTACTTTACCAAAATTCATCCAGCAATCTCATTTTAAGTAAGTATATAATATTTATTTGCCACAAAAAGCTAGCGCAAATTCTGAACTCTCTGGTGTAACGTAATTCAATTTGAGAATGGGAAAAACGAAAGGTAAAATGTGTGAATGGGGCAAGCAGATAACCTGCGTTCAATGTAGTCTGTATAGTATCTACTTAAGTTGGTGAAAACCTAAACTAACACTTGGGGTCAAGTCACCTTCGTCCGTAGGAGAATTAAGTACCCTCGAGATACCCTACACGTGACCCTGGGTGGTGCCAACTAGGTGACAACTCTACTGGTGGTAGGCTTCGGCCGTGGTTAGTCACCACCCACTGAACAAAGCCATGTCGCCAAGCGGCCTAGCCGTGTTCCGGCATGATGTTCGGTGTTGCCATTCATGGATGGCAGGTCAGATCAGTTGCGCTGCATGTGCCTAGTGAATGTAGCGTCTCGATCTACTGCCGCCTTCCTTCCTAGGCAAGTATGCTCCATCGTAGATCTCATCGTCACTTACCATCAGGTGAGATCGAGATCAAATACTTGCCTATAAATGTATAAAAAAAAAACACCCGTGTAATAGTACTTACTTTTCATAAGACTAATCATTAGTTCGTAATATTCCATTATGCTTGATGGAACATTACTTAGAAAACTAGATAAGGCACATATACCAGTGGAGATGAAATGAATAGATGTATACGACAGAGGTCGACATACAGAGTTTGACAGAGGTACAAGTAGATATTGAGGTAACAAATTATGAGGAAAAGAAAATAACACACATAGCTAAGAAAAAACAAAGATATATTAAGTTGACCGCGGTGTGACTTGTGCCGAAAGGCGTTTGGCTAAGTATGAGCTGGTGCAGATAAACCAGATAGTTAGATAAAAAGATAAAGTCTACTCCTCCACATTTACCAGATGAAAAAAAAACAACATATCTGGCCACCCAATTGCACATAGGTTTTCAGTTCGGAGTACAAAATGATCATTAAGAGTTTCCTTTCAGTAAAATATCCCAGATGTCATGTAAAGCGAGCAATGGGTAAATGCTGACGTCACCATATACTCATTTATACTATATAAATACTAGATGGAGCTAACAATGTATTTATATGTCTTTGTCTTATTACCTGTAGCTGTACCTACAGGTGTTGTAAGATGTTACTGTTTGTATTTCTTTCTTTCTTATGTGCATTATTATTCTTTTATTATTATTTTTTTTATATTTTTAAGTTCTTTTGTTTATTTTTATATATTTTTTTTTCTTTTTGCGTTCACCTACGGTTACGAATTTATATAATACTGTTAAATAGTACCCAGTAGGATGTCCGTGACATCACTAAACGGCTTCCACGGAAGACCAGCGCTGGTTGTTTGCACAACCAGCATACGCTGAGTGGAGGCCGATTTGTGACAAGCATTTGAGCGTTTACCTGAGGTGATGCTCAAAGATGGGTTGTGTTGTGTGTAGTGTTCGGTTGTATACGTCACAAATAAATGTTTTTTCTTTCTTTCTTTCTTTCTTTATTTAATTTCGGTACTGAAAGGGTTTCGACTACAAGCATCACTGGAAGCGTTATTTTTGATGTTACTCTTCGCGGACAAAACTGCGGCCATATCTTTGGACCCTGCAGCAGTAACTTTTTCCAGTGGTGCAACCATGTCTTTGATATCTATGTACGGGTTCTACTAACTATATCTTACGGCGAAACAAAAGGTCTGTTCAATTTGTTTATAGCTACATTGTTGGGAACATTGCATGCTGTGCTCCCGGTAAGATGAGCGGTAACATTTCGACACAGTGTTACTTATGATGTTAACTATTTATATTCATAGAAAATGATATTTGTTGGAATTTTAATTCGAAGAAAAACCTAGGTTCCACCGAGCTCATGTATATTTATTCGTGGGTAAGTACCTAATCATTTCCAGTGTTTATTTGGCGGTTCCCACAGAATTGTGGCAGTACAAAAGTGATAATTTATTTTCATAATTCACTTGGATATTTAACTTAAAACGGTGCCACACAAAACAAACTGTGCTAAAAGATCACAAATGTATATTTGCGAAATCCACTCTTAAACTTATTACGAACACACATTGTATTTTACCGAGGTCACAAAATCTTTGTTCGTTAAGTGTTGGAACAATGCCTGTAACCCGGCTTCAATTTTCGTATTTGACTTGTTCTATTCATGTTTTTCATTATTTACGTCATAGAATATGTTTAGTCATAAATAGATTTGGGATTTCAAATGGCCGTAACAAAGACGGACTATTATGCAGTCGTGTGATACTTATCAGAGATTGTTGTGATAGCTCGACACGCTATGGTGCGGTGTTTACAGACGGCGGCAGTAACAATAGCTAGGTATACGACGATGGCGTAGATACCTATAGGTTATAGGTGTTTTCAGGCGACAGTGGTAGGGTATTTGCCAGTCTCGTTCCGTATGCCCGCTCGCCAACACGCTTGACGCCCCGCCGGCTCCGCTACGAGCTACGAGTCCGTAGCGTTTTCTTGTAAACGAACTATAAACAGATTTAATATTTCCAATTGTTTTAATGAAAACGTTATTCAATTTATAAAAGTTTATCCCAATTGTGTATGTGTGTGTGTGTGTGTGTTAAAACTGGTTTAGTGTGGACTGTAGTTGAGTTTTAGGATAGTAGTAATGAATAGCTTCAGCAAATAAAGAAATCAAGTGTTCTAGATTGTGGTCATTTTGACCTAGTATGTGTTGACTACAATTGTTCATCTTTAAACATTGGTAAGTAGGCAGAATTTTAATTCTCAGTCAATTTTATTTTTAACTAGCTGTCCCGGCGAAATTCGTACCGCCTCAGAATCAAATGTATGAGAAAATGAATTTATTGGTATTCTATGAAAAAATAAAACAAATCTATCCCACGGGGACCTTAAATATTACCGGGATAAAAAGTAGTAAAAAGCAGTCAGACTATAATCCGTTCAGATCCGTTCAGCCGTTCTGGCGTGATTGAGTACCAAACATCCATCCATCCAAACTTTCACATTTATAATATTAGTGGGATTTGAAGCTAGTTTTGATCAGTCTTAAAATGTCTGTCTTGCTTTTACGACATTGGCGTAATGCGGATAGTACCGAAATTCAAAAACTGCTTCGGATGTTCACAAGTTTCAGTACTAATATATTACTCTTTTAGCAATAAACCATTATTTACTAAACCAGGTTAATGCTGGCAGAGATATTGTTATATCTTGATAGTAATAAATTACTGCTGTAATTTGATTACATTTATCAACATAACGGGCCTTGTTGGTAGCGTGCCTTGCTATCTTTGTATTTTCCATCAATAATGATTACGTTCAATTTCCCGAAATATTTCCAATTTAAGTTTATTAGGTATTAAATGTTAGATATTCTTATTTAACAACTCTGTCAGTGTAATGCTATGATAATTAAATAGGTAAATGCTCCGTAAACATCGAGGATTTCAGGCTATCTTGTTGGTAAATACTGAAATCGGCTCAAGGTAGTTTTGGGTTTTCTAATGTCGTAAAAAATCGAGCACACTGTCGGACCTATACAATGATGTGGTATAATATGGTTATACCAAGAGCACATAGTAGGTACACAGAACTAGTCGAGTCTAACATAAGAATGTTACAGTATAACATTATTATGTTGGAGAGCATGATCTTATCTTTTACATTGTGATGCATTGTTATTACGAAAATAATAGGCTGCTTTAACAGAAAATACATATTGAAAATTGTACCAGCGTGTGACCAATATCTATATTCATTTATGAAGCCCACTTTGCTGCTGTTTTCTTACGAGTACATTCAACGAGAAAATACGATCCATCAAACCGCGTGATAAGTTAATTTATATTGTCAGTGACAGTATATAGGTGTAGGTACTTATATAAAAATGTAGGCGTATCTATCTTATAGACAAGAAACTAAACACATTTTATTACCCTTGCACTTCCAGGGGTGGTTGTTAGTATATATTAACTGGAAGGTTATATCAATTGTTAAATTATTAATTTTGTTCGACATTGCCTTCAATCTATAAATTCGCGGAATCCAATGACAAATTGCTTTACATTTCATTATAGGCACTCGATTTAGTAAACAACTGATCGGCAGTTTAATTCAATGGTTAGGTAATAGGGTTACTAAATGAGGAGGGCAAAGCTATGGTTAGTTAATATACTTTTGAGTTAAAGCTAATGCAGCATACAAATCACTTTTGATTTCTAGGTACTTACTGCACACATGTATACGTAAAAAAATAGCAAAGAGCAATATCAATTCAGCATAAGTATTTATGCTGAATGTCTTTTGGCCACAAAAAAATATATGTTTCGAAACTCGGAAAACGAATATAATAATAACGTTGCTTTCGAAATCAACTACAAGAATATTAAATATGGTACTAATAAAATGCGAATTCTCATTACTTATCTACTATCCTTTTTCTACCTTGAAATGTCGTACGACGTACAATCTAGGAGCATCTATCTCAAACAAGGGCTGATACATGGACGAGATAAAAAGGCACGTAGCACTAGCCCAAACTACAATAGACCGGTTAAAGTTAAAAAACCATGTTTGGGCAAGCTGCAGCAAAAGCAAAGCCACAGCAATCCGGCTTATAAGACCATTAGGGTACCCACATTTGTCTACGCTGCATAAACATGCACACTCGGAAAGATCAAGAAAAATAATATAAGATGCTCAAAATTGTGGTGCTGAAGAGGAATGTTTGGAGTACCTATCCTATACAGAATTTAGTAAAAACTAGTCTATAATTTAAGTATCTAGGTACTCCTGCGTGGGAGCTATACGTTGGTTCGAACGTGTACATACGTAGATAAGGTACCTAAATTCAACTGCCATTTACCAATTTCAGAATAGAATTGAAGTTCTGAAAGTTTATGACTTCGTTGTAATGATGAATCAGAATCAGAATCAGAATATTTTTTATTCACGTAGACCATTATTGTACAGTACTTATGAATCGTCAAGTTACAAAAATATTATGCTACTGCATATTTGATTGTGGTAAGAAAATACCAATATTATACATGTTGTATTTTACTTAATGTAAATACACGAGTACAGATCTTTGAGCTTAAGCTAATGTTGGCATTTTAAATTATGTTTATTCATTAAACAGTTTCAAATAGTTATTTTGGCTGGTCCAATTTACTAAATAGTTTGTAGATTTTTTTCAAACCAAATAATACTTACAGTACCCCTTAGAGTAGATTCGATGATTCTAATGTAATCACGATTTTGTACGTAGTGGTATCTACCCTTGAAAGGGTTTTAATGGAATCAAACCCTTTTCCAAATTGTGGAACAAATTTGTGGGCAGGTCATTACTAGGTTGACAGTTAGTTCCAGAGTAATATTTGATGTTTGCAATGCATGTTTACTCCTGAAATTCCCTTTCAAAAATGGCGTGAAAAAACTTGATGAAATAAATTTTATCTGTTTATCAACACGAAAAAGCAATTTAGGATGGGGCGAAAACACCCGCGTTGATTTTTTCCGGTTGTGCTCCAATTTTCCAGAACTGCTCTATTAACGTTACAACTTTGTTTAAATTATTTTACCAACGTCACATACGAATTTGCGTAACATGGAAAGGAGAGTCGTGAATGACGTAAATCGAAGAAGAAAATAATAATATGCAATTTCTTAAACACGTACCTACGTACTTCACAATAGTCCGTATCTGTAGAAAGAGTGCGATGTGTCGTTTGTCGTCATTGTTTAGTCGAAGTCCATATGCCCAGTGTCCACTGACATCGTAGATTGGACATCAAGTAACACAAGAGTGTGGTATATAAACCTACTTATGTGACGTGACCTTCTAGAGCTTAAAGTGTACAACAAACGTAAAAGTGGTAAATTCTTGCAGACAATAAAAAAAAGAAGGCCCCAATTATTATTTTTCGCGTAAGTAGGTGTAAGCGTAAACTTCTTTTTTTAATCAATATCTTAATAAAGAGCTTAAGGTATAATCACAGATCATGTGGTAATAATACTCTAACGTCATACCTACCTCGTTCTTGAGCAATACGTTTATTGGATATATTATTTACTAGTATTTTTTAAAGAACTTTATTATTTACCTACGTAGGTACGAGTATAGTAAATAATCGAGTACTTATAATATGTTTTATTTATTTTTGATAGATACCTATTTAGTTTTCTCTTGAGGTGGGTCGTCAACATTATTTTTGGTATACTAAGGTAAGTATACCGTTATAATTTCCTCACTCGCGATTGCGATATCATGGTTTCAAAATCTAGCCGAACGATTGCGTGAAACACACGCTAAAACAAAACACATTTCCCCGAGCTAAAAAAGGTCGTTCTATTTGACGCAGTTTTGTTTGCATAGTAATCTTTACTCACGAACTAAACAGTGGCATCTTGTTATTGTACGTTGTCTGACGCTTGCGCTGAATCATCAAGGTATTTTATTGGATGCTTTGAATGTAAACAAAATCGCTGTGCTTATTTTTTTTAAGATCGTAAAAATATCGGCAACAGCGTGACATGAAATGATTTTTTATAGGTACCATACAAATATTGGTACCTGACTAGATTTTATAAATTAATGAGATTTTGGGCACCTTCGCAGTGCATAAAAAATACTATTTAGATATTAAATATTGTGCACCTACCTATTTAATCGGTCGCTTTCCAAGATACAGTACCTCCGCGGTATCAACATATAGCAAGGCCCATCTGTTTATTATTTATTTTGTAAGTTTAATGGAAAATTTACATTCAGGTAATAAATTAATCAACTAATTTAATATTATATAGTTTTTTTAACTGCTAGAAGTGCCCATAACTACGAACGCTACTTTTTGGCGTATCCATTTTTGAAGATATTTTGTTCTGAATGTTGATCGTACTTATAATTTCATTTGTCAATTTAATTAATTGCTAAGTTTTACGTCGGGAACGTAAAAACATAAAATAAACGCGATAAAATCCGTTTTAAAATTTGTTTTATTTCAAAGCCAAGTTTAATTTAAATCCATTCCGTGGATTTAGATAAATCGTTTGTTTTGGCTAATTGGATAAAAAAGTATCTTATATTATCACCCGGAACAAATAAAAAATGCATGTTTTACAATTCCGTATATTTTTTTATATATAGTTGGATGTCAATTACATGCTCACATGGGCACGTGCCCGCAGGCATATTTGATAGTGAGAGCAAATTGAGATAAAAAATCTTGAGCTGAATTTTTTTTATTATATAACTATAGTTTCATTTGAATTCGTAACTTAATTCGGATTAAATTTTTTCACAACAAACTAAAATTTCAGCATAAAAGTGAGGTTAGACTAAAGGAAGACTGAAACAAAATAATGAATTCTTATATACCAGTGCATATTTAGAAAGCTTATTGTATAATAGCGTTCCGAATTCTGGAATATATAAAACTTTATGAATTTAGTGGACCATGTAAATTTAAAAAAAAATACAAGAGAGTGCACCTGCCACAACCGAGTTATTGAGTTGAATTAAAAAATGCAGGCTTCTATTGTAAAAAGGTCAGTTTAAAAGTTTTACTTTATACTGTGCCTCTACTATTAAGGTTTAGCCTAGTACGCACTCTAGACAATTGATTTATAGAAAAAAAATATGAAGGTCTGTCAATGTGCGCCCAGTGCTCTACTTACTCAGAACTCTGGGCTCGGAAAACTTTAAAAGAATATATGCTGTTCCAGGCTTTTTAATGTAACTTTACCCGAAAATATATGTATGTCATAACCTTCCTCGAACCCTTACGTAACTTGATCGAATTCAATGTTTATTATCGAACGTTGGCCTCGGAGGTGAACGAAAGTAAAAGGAGTACAAAAATATGTGATATTTGCTACCAGTTAAGTATAAACGTTTTGTCTTTAAAGTGGTTTAAAAAAAGTTAAAAGTATATCTTGGTAAAACAAGGCTCTGTCCAAAAAAGAATCGATCATCTGTATAGTTTATTAATTGGGCAGTGTATTTATGTCTCTAACGACCTAATTATATCCTATGGCTTTTCTTAAATTCTAGTTCATTGGAATAATGATAATTTTAAAATATTTTTATTAAATGTATTTACATACCTGCTTATAATGTGTTATTACGCATTTTGGTTCATTATAAATAGAGGTAATAATGAAATACAGTTAAAACTATTCAGTTTCAATTTTCGATTAGGACATACATAATTTAATGGTGTTATCGAATGATAATCGTGCTTACATATCTGGGTTTTATTTAAAAGCTGCTGCGCCTCGAACTGCAAAGACTAATTTATTCAAATACTACACTTCATAGGGGGGAGGGGGGGGGGGGTATTGACGTGTCCTTTAGCCTGCTCAAGCTTCTGAGAACTTAACAACTCAAGAGGAACGGTACCAAATGCCGAGATTTGCTTATAAATACCTCCTTAGCGGAGTACGCTGACGAGTGACTCACTGCTGCCCTGAAACCCAATTGTAAGTTAAGATATAACTTTTATATCAGCTATAAAAACCGAACATTCCATTTTTACTGTTTGCGCAGTATATTACAGACGAATATTAAATGCGTTGGTATATTTTTATTTATTCCTTTGTTAGAAATAAGCATGTAATTAGAGTATTTTCGTCCAAGCTAAAATCTTTGTTGTAGTTGCATCAATTGTTGATGCAAAACAGTGCTTACGAACAAATGGTAATTGTTAGGTTATCATTATCGTATCGTAGGTAGTCATTTTTGTTTCGTCTAGGAAGAAAAAAATTAATGGACATAATTAATACTGAACCAACCACCACTAAACCTCTACTACTAATAAACTAATATTATAGCAAGTGTATTGTAGCATGCTACGTCCAATTTATTGCAAGCTACAATATAACACAAGAAGAGTGATTTTGTAAACATCTAACACGTGTTTGTGCAGAGTTAATATTAGGTATGTGATCTGTCACAGTTTAATACCGCTAAACTTACTCGTTATGTATATTTCTTGGTCAAGCAGTAGATATTAAAAAAAACAATAATCTGTGGTTTTGTAAGTCTGAAGCGTTTTTCGTATAGTATTTTTTGCCGATTCAAAAATTGTTGGCCAACTATCTGATAACTACCTTAATTATTAAAACTATATTTACATTTCAAGGCCGATTTCTACATACAAAAATGCAGTGTACATTTAAAAAAGAACTTATAGTTACCTTGAAGCTTTCGATAAGCTACAAACTAGTTAAGCTGAAATTAATTAATATAGTTCGGAAAGTATGCACGAGTATAATTAAGATAACTGTGTCAGGCTATATATTAACCTTGAAATATGGTTTATGGTATGGTTAAAAAGACAAGTAGGTATGTCTAAAATAACATACTTGTATCTTTATTTTTTTTTATTAGTTTGGGTGTTGTCTAGTTTGTACTGACTGTCGTTAAGCTGCTTAGGTAACAACATTGTTTCAAACAGTATGGGCAATTTCGATAATGAGTTAATATTCTGATGAACCTATCCATGCTGCTGCAGAATAACGGCTTATTACTTTAATACAATTGATGCATAATGCCTTTATGATATTGATGATGGTGCCGTATTTTTAACCGACTTCAAAAAAGGAGGAGGTTCTTAATTCGGTTGTATTTTTTTTTATTTGTTTAATCAACATAGTTTACCCATGCTGATTGTTAGCGACAAGTTTCTTTTCAGATATTTTTATGGTGATTCGTCTCTCTGCGCTAGTGGATACTCGGCCTTTAGATTTTATCGACGAACACGTGGGTTGAAGCTGATTTATATGAGCCATACATTTTAAGAAAGCGATCATGCGTTAAAAATATCTTCATAGTCAGCTGGGTTTGCTGCGCCATGTCTAAGTAGATATGTAAATATAACGGCTTCAGAGAATACAGAGGTGTCACTTATCATGTTGAAAATGTCTTTGATAAGAAACACTAAACCGCACCATAGAATATGAACTGCACGATATACCGACCGTAACGACAACCTACTCGATCGATGGTCGTCGGTCGATGCTTATATTTTTTATCAGCCTAATTTAACAAATTTTTATATCCCAGATTGCTAAACTATCCTATTGATTGGCTCTATCAACATAATAGAACTGCTTCATATTCATATAATTTCAAAGTAATATACCTAAAGATATAATAAATTAAAATTAAACAGGGCAGGGTGCCCAAAACAACCCAAGTTTCAAAGATATTTCGTGATTCAAATGCACCGTGTAGAAAGTTATATGTCTATAGGTATGTAATAAGCGTGATACCTTGTAAGACAGAATAGTTTCTGTCTACGACTGTACAAAAATATGTGGTGAAAATATAAACACATGGTATATTTGGAAAAACAATAAAAACACGCTAATTTCATTTTTAAAAACTCAAAATACCGCTCTTTTATCGCTATTTATGATAATTGCTAACCCGCACTGGGCCAGCGCGTGGTGGACTATGGCCTAATCCCCCTCGAATTGAAGGGAGGCCCGTGCCCAGCCGTGGGACACTAAAAAGGGCTGGTATTATATAATTATTATGATAATTACTTACTTCATAATAATATGTTGGTAGGCTCAGCTTAACAAAAATTACAGGTTAAAGGATAAAAATAATTGGTAATTAAAATACATTATAGGTCGATGTTATAACGAGTATATGAAACATGGGCAGCTAACGCAGGGTAACAAAATATAGGGGAAAACTACTCAGCGAACTATATGCGTAGTTGCAAACTAACTTCTACACTGCCGTTTCATATATTTTAATTTAAATGAAAAGGTACAAAAGTTGTATAACATGTTTTAATGGTAAAACGGGTACATTATTCAATTAGCGCGGTCTATTAAAATACTTGTGGCAATATTAATTACCGTTATTACATGAAACACGGGGTAAACTATGTGAAAGCTCCATTAAAACCAGGCTTATCTAGGTTTTTAGATCGGTACTGAAAACCTACAAACAAGGGTTGGATATAAGTATAATAAGGAAACAAATGATAACGGTTCTAATTCAAGTTTCGAAGAAAAGAGATCGTATTGCAAGGCCGAACCCTAATCAAGGGCAACTTCTGAGGAATTCAATATATATTCAATTTGAAATGGTAATTAGTTTCTAAAATCCCCAAAACATTAATAAAAGCATATTTTTTATAACAACGTATACAACAAAACTAGGCAAATTATAATTACTATGTGAGCTCAAAAAATATGTTAATTATTATCTAAATAACCATGTTATTAAATGCCACTTAAGTAGTGATTATTAAACTTATCTTAGATCACTACTTTACAGAGCAATCGTGTTTTTTGGCCAAAAACAGTACCTATTACATATGTGTTGATAAGATAACACATGCCCGGTTATATAATATGTCACAGTGGCAAGAGGTTTAAGTAGATGTGCAACGAATCTTGTGATGTATGGACAAAATACCAATCGGCAAAAGTTGTACTGGACTCAGGATAATGTAGCCCAATAAATGGAAAAAAAAACTATTCATAAAGCCAGTTTGTTTAAGAAAATAGTCGTCCCTTGTGTTATGTGCCTTTTGTTTGCGGATTGTCGAGCAGTTGTTGACATTGTATGAATTATATCTACCTGTCACCCTCATGTGTTTTACGTTGTATAAAGTTTTTATGTACAAAAAGACATGGTTCTCCTCCTTTTTTATGTTGGCAATCGGCTACAAAATAGTGCCATTTTGCCAGTATCCAGTAAAATATTCCTTCGTTATTTTACATAATATAGTACCCCTAATTATAAGAATGATGATGATAAAATGAATCCCCTACTCCTATCACTAAAGCTGTGGATACTTTAAAAAAAATACCGATATCTTGATAGAACTCGAAAAGTCAAGCTATACTGTTTTGTTTTAATTTCCTGCACACGTGCACGTTAATAATTACACAATAGTAAATATCCCACTAATATTACACATTTTTCTGAAAATAAAACAAAATTGATTACTTCACTGTTCAACTTCCCCCCAAAAAGTTCCAAAGACAAGATGTATCACAATTTATAAATAAAATAACTTGATATTTGTCATTACTAATCTTTAAGTAAAATAAAAATATTAGGTATTATTCGTAGGTATTTTCCTCGTATTGTGAAAACGATAGTCAAAATGAAAATACTGTCATGATAACAATAAATAGCGACATTTACTCAGAGGCAATAAATTAACTTAGATAATTGCCATGGAGAAGGGAATATTACATTAATTTTGTGAACAATATTTTAATGAAAATTAGTAACAACGGAAAGCTCACAATTAAGTGGCCATAATACATTTTCAAAATATACATTCCGCCCTGTTGAAATCTATGCACAGATTATACTAAAATCACGGTGAAAAGAGCTCTTTTCAATACAATTAAGATTGAGCCTCATTGTATAATTCAAGAAATAATTTGAAATATGCATGTGTTGTAGTCGAAACTCAAAAGTACTTTTGACTTTGCTAGGTAGAGTACTTTCGACTCATTAGGAGTTTGACTGCTAAATATACATGTCGTGAACACTATTGTCCATCGATACATAGACAGCAAATCTGAAATACCAGCCTGAAAACAAATCAAACGGATAAAACATAGTGATAGTTAAAATGCACACGGGGCTACTTTTCTCACGCTTAATCAGATATTTGACGCGACTGAAGTCGCGAACACAACTAGTTAATAAAGAAGGGCTCGGAACTTCACAGCGAGTAATTGATACCTACCTGAATAATTGAAGGAAGCCATCCACTTTCCAATGGAAGTTTACAAGTATTTTCTAGAATTTTATATACAGTTCTAGTTAGTATAGTATAATTTGAAATTTTGAATTGAAAAACTAATGGTACCTTTGCTTCTTTTCGTATAGGGAAGGAATCAATTAACTGTTATCTAATTACTTCTGGAAATCTATAACAATAACTATAAAACGATGATAAGTAGGTATATGCCGTGCAAAAAAAATGAATTAACGGGAATCCTATTTCTGGATCTGCGCGTTTAACAAGGCAAAATGTTCACAACATTTAAATTTCAAAGTATAAGGATTAGCAATTGTAAATACTCCTTGTATCAAAACTTGAGTTAAAGCATCTAACAAAGTATTAACTTGTGAAGCAAAATAATGTAATGAAGTAAGTACCATGCAAACAAATAATATGAGCGTTTATTGCACCATAAAAGTTCATTAAACAAGGCAATATAGTTGTAGACGTTTGGACCCATACGTATAAGGCTTTAGCTCGGTTACAGCTTAGAGTTAGATCAAATAAATAAATTTATGAGCAAACAATTATGTTAATTAGATGTAAAACAGATGTTTTGTAAACTATATCTACCTGATATGTCTGTTATTCATTACAGCGGCTTTTTGGGCGTAGATTGGTTTATCTATGAGTAACCTGATTAATTTGGGGAAATCGTAATTTCGACCTTTACTTTTATAGTCTGAAAGTTATCGATTAAAATTAGGTGTAAAAAGGACGGAGCAGGTATTTGCATAAGATCTTTCAGTGAATTTATTTTTCATTAACCATTTGCCTGTACGTAATTTCAAATAAATGTTCCTACAAACGTTGACCCACTTAGGGGTTAATTTTCCAAAAAATCTCTGCATAGTGTACCTCTAGGGTACTCATGGAATATAGTCTCCAAATTTCAAAATTCTAGGTCCACCGGTTTAGGCTGTGCGTTGTCTGACAGTCAGTGTTAAGCATTTTATAATTTAAAACGAATAAATAGTTTGAAATGAGTTAGAAGAGTGTTTTCACTGCTACATAAAAGCGTCTGATTAAACTTACCTGCGATGTTTTAGATTTAAAAAAGATAGAGCTATCTTATTATAATTAAAGATTGTTTGATAAATACATATTGATTTTTAATAGATTGTGGTAATATGGGGGTGTTTGTTACTACCACTTTCGTGTACGGTGTATAGGATTGCCGTACGGTATATGTAGGGTGGTGTATAGGATTGCCGTACGGTATATGTAGGGTGGTGTATAGGATTGCCGTACGGTATATGTAGGGTGGCGTGGTTGAAGTGGTCGCTACAAGATAATAATTACAGATGAATGATTGACAGTTACTTCGCAAGATTTCTATAATTTTATTATTATATTTTTATCGTTAGACGAACACACCAACTGTATGGCCCCAAACCAATCAACGCTTGTATTATAGGTACCGTATAATGGACTGGGGGTGATACCGGTAATACCAAAACCAGAGAAAATTACGGAAAGACCGTTTCCGAAATTTGCCCATGCGGGAATCGAACCCGCAACTACCCGGTGCAGTGACCCGACCGGCCTACGCTCAAACCACTCGAACAAATGCTGATGATGATGATTAGTTTATATAAGGTATAACATAGTGCAGGTTTCCAGCCATCGTAATTACTACAGGAAAATGTAATAAAAGTTACACAACCCTAGGCTGGCACGAGGTGGAACGACATCAGGATTCGTATGGTTTCACAATCATAGTAAGAACTGGGTTGTTGTAGTAAACTTAACGGGACGACAACTACCCGCAACTTGAGAAGGTCTATTATTATTATCTCAGTCTATTCTTTTTACGTACCCCATTCTGACCTTTTGTTTTTCAACAAGTCACTCGGAATTAAAAGGCTTTCGTTGCAACTATTCAGTTTGTTCAAAGTTGCTCCGGCTGGTTAATTGGGTTGAGTTTTTTTTCTAGTTAACGTTGGTGTAGCTAGCACATATTCAAAGAACATTTATATTTCTTGGGGGAAATCAGTTGCGGTTGCAAGAGGAGCATTGTGGTGCCATTAATTGTATTTTAATTAATTATGCACCTGCTTGCACGTGACCTCAGACACTCGACACTGGTCTAATTAAATACTGATTTCTTGGAAGTCAGCTCGAGTAGTTCAAGTCAATTAAACGTGAAAGAGGACAGTTAAATATAAATACCTGGAATAAGTTTTTGTGTTTACTTAGAGACATTTCGCAAATTATACCTTAAGTCTACTTATAATAATATTATAAGTTAGATATACAACATTATACCGTCAATTTACAAGTCATGCTCAATTTCGTGTTTTATTGCTGCACTTCAGAAAGCATCCCATCAAGAAGTAAATAAACTAGGTAAACTATTTAATTTACTTGGAGCAATATAAAATTATACGAATGGCATATTGGTACAATTAATATTAGCGTTCTCTATAACAATCATATGTTTATTTAAGAATTACAAAACCGTGAGATACTACAAAACGTCGGGAACGTAAAAACATAAAATGAACACCATAAAATTCGAAAAAATAGTTTTATTTCAATGTGTAGTATTCGCGTAAATATAAGAAATTAATTCGTGAGAGACTGTTTAATATAAAAAAATTGTATATACAAATAACCTTCATGCGTTGCCAACCTGATAATATATAAACAAACAAACAGTTCAGAAGCGTGTTCGCGTGTTGGTGAACGGATTTTCATTTGGTATACATCATTTATGAGAGGATTATAAAATCAATGGGTGTTATAGTTGTTTAAAAACTCTTCTCGTTAGTTGGTACCGGTCCCCAGGTTTCCATTTACTCAACGTATCCCAATCATATAAAAACATACACCTCTTCTATCTATTGCAGATTTATGAGCAACTAAGAAAGTTGAGAATTAAATGAAACGTATACTATATATTATGTTGTTTGTAAAAAAGTTGTTGTTCCAATTTTTTTTTTTAAATCCCGTCGCACGTTCTGAAATAATTTCTAAATATACCTCCTCTATGGATGGCCTGCAGAACATCCGTCATATGTTATTTATTAAAGAACTGTTTAAATTGTTGAACCACGGAAAAAGATAAAGTTTTTTGTGACATAAACCCAAATATATAACTTATGTGTATAATAAAAGTTTTGCAGGCCGTTTATTTTTATTATCTGCCACTCAGTTGGTAGTGCCCGTTACTTCGTACGCGTGGACTTTAGTTTTCTGGCGAACCCACGGGAATCGTTCCATTTCCTGAAATTAAAATTGTCCTTGATGTAGTTCTTATTTTAAATTATTACTATGGCCAGTATAGTGGATTTTATGATATTGTTTTGGTATACTTTGTGAACTATCCATTTTCCGGGATAAATAATATTCTATACCATGTGCCTACTCAGCTATCACCATCCTGATGTTCCCGTGATACGCAAACAGACAGAAAACAACATACTTAGGACAGAAATATGCAAGATGATTAAATATAAATATCGCCAGACGAACACTCCAACTGTACGGCCCCAAACTAAGCAACGCTTGTATTATAGATACCATACAATGGACTGGGGGCGATTCCAGTAACACCCAGAGCAAATTACGAAAAGATCGTTTCCGAAATTTGCCCAAGCGGGAATCGAACCCGCGATTACCCGGTGCAGTGACCCGACCGGCCTACGCTCAAACCACTAGACCAAGCGGTCGTCTATTTTCAAAGAAGTTTTATAAGCCATGAATTATTTTTGGTAAAAGCTCGTTTGAAACTCGCTTTCAATGTTCTATATGTACGTAGGTGTCGGATTCGTTACAATGGAACTGTCCCGTTGATTGCGGACACATTCTGGACACGGCTTCACTTGAATAGCCCCACTTATATCAATAGGCGATCGACTATCAATTTCCCTTAAGTGCCAACCGTGACGTGCATTTTCCGGGACATTTTCAAATGTAATGCCTGATTCGTTTGGAAAAAATATGCTGTAAATAATAAGACCCTTTGCAAAAATACTCTATCTATTCATTTGCAATGTATGTTACAAAATTAGAACATGGGCAGCTGTACCTGTGCAAAGTGTGTGATATATTTTCTCAATTTTTGTAATCAAGGAGAGAGCGTTATGAATTTTGGGAGTCATAGAGCTTATAGCCACATGAGAAAGTATGTAAAAGTGTGTTGGAAAATCCACCGCCAATATTAAACTCACGAACGTGCTTTGTCATTGACTAGAGGGTTAAAAAAAACCAAGATGAGGCCTAATGTTACGAGTTTTGCTAGCAGTTAGAATAGCTATACAGTAAGGCAAACATCGAAAGGAAACCTGCACGTATGTCGTGTGAAGTTCTCCAAATCGCACTGGGCCAGCGTGATGGACTATGGCCAAAATCCTCCGCATAGCGAGGAGGAGCATACCCGGTACAATGGCAATCGGCTTACCCCCTATAAAATTGGAACCAAGAACCATCGGTTAAATGTGGATGCACTGCATTGCATCTCAGCCTATCCTTTCCAGGATTACAGGCCTGAATGTGTATTTTTTAAACATAGCAAATGTGCTGGAACGAATATCGTCTTTCACTTCTTTCAACAATTAAAATATTTTGCTCTGTTGGTTATCTTGATTGAAGAATATAAGTAACAGAGGTTTGCCCAGAGACAAGCTCATTAAAGTGCTGCATTGTTATTTAAATAGACTATCTTTAGTGATCTTGATAGCATTTGCTGCCCTTGTAATAATGGACCTAACACTGCGAATAAATCTCAATCACAAAATCGTGTCTAGCGCGTCGCATGAGAGCAGGGCAGAGGTGAGACGGGGCCTATTAGCATTTATATTAACCCTAAAGAAAACAGGTTTGTGGAAATTAAAGTAAATTAGATTACATCACCATTTCCTTGATAACATACTTTGAACGAGGGCGAAAAAAGGACAGCATAGAACTTTTCTGAATTATTTATTCAGAAATGCGCTTGCGCTTGCGAATGCGAATGCGCTTGCGAATTGCGAAATGCGCTATTTGCGCATTTCCCAACAGCCTCACCTGCATATGGCATAAACATTTCGAGTCAAATATTCGTAGTAGGAAGTATGTTTTGTATTAAGTATTGGTTTGAGTATCTAATCAAATTATAGGTTTGTAGCATCTACTTTAGTAGGCATTTTACTTAATCTACGGGCGCAAATGAAGGGGTTTGCGGAACACTGGTTAAGGGGCGTATTACCAAGTATTATTATTATTTCCAGGCAATTAACTTCCCGGCCGAAAACTTAGGCCGATAGATTAGTCTGATATTGTAATTTTCACCATTAACCTTTAGAAACAAGATCGTTTTGTTAGCATAAGTATGTATGATTATATATATAAAATCATGTCTGGAAATGACAGTTTGTAATACGCACCCAGTGGAATACTTTCGAATACTGGTAAGGTCTTTTGCGAATTTCATTACTTGTTGTTTATAATTAATACGTAGCAACAAAGTATGTTAATTGGCTGTGTACAGACCTACCGGGTAATGCCGCGAGGTCGGGTCGGGCACATGTCACATTCAGGTTGATCGCAAGGCAAATGACTGATGACAGAGCTGGCGCGCGAGCGTGTGCCTTGGGCGAGCGATGAGATCGCTGTCTCGCGAGGCTGTGCGGCAAGTCAGTACACGGCTATTGAATGTGAACCCTCCATAAATGTGTGTTAGTGATCTAATCGGTGCCTTTGATGAAAAGACGTATCTCGATGTGCGCTATAAAAGGTTTTTGTATGGAAATGTCGCGTATTTCACATCCAATATTGGTAAAGCTTTGAAATTACCTGTGAAAACTTTATTTTAGACTTTTAAAAAAGCTTTCAATTTTACATGAACTGAGACTGATTTTCTTTCGAAGCTTGTTTTGAATCACTTACAACTTATGTTAAGTTTATTTTCAATGTAAATGTAGCAACGCGTTACGTTTACTAAACTTTTTTATTTAAATTTAGATGTGTTTCATTATCTTTTAAAGTTTTTTTTAATGTTGGTACTTATTTTTTTAGTATGAATGTATTAGTCATGGATGTATTGAAGTTGACAGCTCTAAAACATGTGAGCGATAACTGCCAAACGCATGTAAAAGAACGGAACACCTGTTTCTGTCGTTGCCACGTTTTTTATTTCTCAACTATCAGGTGTATACAGCTTTTTTGGTTTATCAACAAGCATTCAAAGAGTCAAAGTCAAAGTCAAATCATTTATTTCGTATAGGCCTACGGGGGCACTTACAAATTGTCATTAATTTTTTTTCCTTAACTCTACAACCAGATCGGAACGCGACCTCAACTGAGAAGATCCGGCAAGAAACTCAGCGGGCTTGTCTTTTTTTTAATCCATTATTTTTACAAAAAAAATAATAAAAAAGTAAGCTCCAGGATCCAAGATACCCCTGAATATTACTATATCATAAGTGGCTACGCTGTGGTGATGTTATCTAAGGAGTTTATAATCTTAGTTTTGGAGGACTATCTCAAAATGTAGGCATGGGTGGTCTCTCATAATATTCTTTTTACAAAGTGTAAATTTGCCAGTAATATGTGATATTTAATAAGCGCCTGCTTTGAGGAAAATAACATATCTAATACCTCCCTACTCACTTATGAGCATATACTCACTGGTACATAGAAAACGTAATAACGTCACTGGAAAGCCGTATATACTTAGTCGGTGAATTCCTTGAAACAGTTTTAAGGGTGCGATGGTGGAATTGTAGTGGGTTCGCTTTGGATTACTGTGATGGTCAGAATTGTAGTAATATTTCTAAACTTAAACATACCTATGTATTCTTCTGTCGTCTCTTCCGTAGGAGAAATGAAGTATAATTCGCTTAAATAACAAACAAGTAAACTAGGCACATAAATGAAATTAATAACAAGGCAGATTAGTTAACTAAGCTACAATGATACTTAGTATGAGTTTATTTTCTAGCCAAAGCCAAGTACGCTCTATCGCTTTAAAAATAGAAACACTATCATCTCGCTATATTTGGATCTTATGATTGGAGGAGAGTTCGCCCCAGTTCAACCGCATACCAACCTACGTAACCAACTTTATACGACGCTAACACAATCGATAATCCATTGACCCTCGCAATATCGCCACAAAAATTACTATTTTTATGACTTATGCGGGATTACTGGACGCAAGCTTTTATTAGACGCTATCGTAAATTACCTATGTAACTCTACAGGTGGTAGAGCCGATAAAAAAAAACCAGATTATTAATCATGTTCCTTGCGGGGCTTGTTTAATATAACAAATATGCAACGATGGTTCCACGCGCGACTTTGTAAGAAGGCGTCGTAAACAATATTTGTTTGCTCATTTCAGACCTAATAATTTAATTAATTTTGAAACTGTGACATTTTATCAGCTAGTAATAAGTAATATCCAGTAGTATTTTCATTAATTTTGAGTTGTCTAATAAATATATTTCGAGATATAAGAGATAATAAACCTGAACATCAAATTTGATGAGAATCATTTCGCCGTGGCACAATGTGTTAGAAACAGGATTAAATATACTTATGAGGGGGAGGCAAAATCTGGATGTATTGCTGTGTAACTCTGCCTACCCCTTCTGGGAATAAAGGCATGATGGTGAATTATTTCTTAAAAAAATGTCTAGTTTAGACGCAAGTAACAGGATTGAAGATTTTTTTAATTGGAATCGGTTTAAATCACTTAAGAAGATTGAGAGTAGGTATTAATTTTTAATTAAGCTTCCAATTTAAAATATTAAGCTAACGATAAGATGGCGATGAGATTAAGCAATTGACTTTAAAAGATTGAACTTATTTTATAGATTTCAGTAATCAGAAAATACGTTCCCCAAATTATAGTATGTTTTCAACACTTCGCTTCTAAAAATTCATTACAATACTATTGTAAATTAACTCCGATATCTATTAATTCGGGCGTTAGTATTATTTCTTGGTAAGTATTACCAATTTATTTCAATTTAGTATTAGATCTTCAGTTTATATGGAATGTTAATTGCTATTTGCTGCATGTCTGTGGAGCTAAAATGAAATAAAGTATAAATTCAATTGCTAATCAAAATAAATGGTGTCCATTTGTTGCCTCGCTTTGTTAAATGTAACTCTACTTAATGCCAAATATTATTTTAAGCAAAAATAAAACTGGAAAATACTGGTTTTAGCCGTTCTTAAATTACGGTTCCTAAAACGCCATCTGTGCTTTAATACTTTACCCACCCAATTCCGTAAAAGTACCAGCGAGGTATCACGGGTTAGATTAAAGGATAATATAGAGCAGAAAGCGCTTTACAATCTAAATACTGTAGCTAATTAAAATATATATTTGGATTATAAAAACGTTTAATAAATATTAACGGTGTTTTTTTTTTCATTTTCTTATCGTTGGCAGCTTTATTTTATGCAGTTTGCTTTTAAATAAGGTACTAAAAAAATTTTGATAAAGTGTAGTTTAAATTGGTTACGACCGAAATATATGTTGTATTTTTAAAATATTGATGTACCTTAATCTTCTTCGCCCAGAGCATAAAAATAGAATATCTATTTTTCGTTACAATGCTCTATACCATTACTCAAAACGACCTTAATTTGACATGACAGACCGAATTGGTTATAAAAATATTCTCTTCGAGGTTGCGTGAAATAAAACGGTAGAACCTTTCAGAAAATAAACAAGATTCGGTGCTGTGAACTGACAGCTATTATGGGGTTGGTTTGGCGTAAAATTTGTAAAGAGCGGATCGCACATTCGTTAGATCAGACCTACAATTATCTCCTTAATAAATACCATCACGTGTCTTAAGGATTGGTACTATTGCATTCCACATTTAATCATTTAATAATGGGCAAGCCCATTTTCATTTATCGAACATGCTTTTAAATTTCGAACATAAAATTATTACGCCGAAAGATTAACTATAAGGTCAATGAGGAAGCAATTTAAATCAGTCGAAAGTTTTCTAATACGACATCAAATATTTACAAGTCGCCAGTTTGAAATTTAATAACGGGATTAGGGTATTTATTCGGGATGGAAACTATTAGGCGTGCGTCAATATCGCCCAGTTAGTAACGAATGAATTGGTCTTGTGTATAAAAGCAACTGATGACTGATAATGCTTTTGAGGTACGCTTTCAAACTGATTGCGGTACCTACCTACCTACATTCTTTCAGTCATGACCGTGGCCGTAGGATTGTCTGAGTTTTTTTATCTTACACTGGGAATTTTAATCCCTGAAAAAGGAAATAACATTGACGAAACTCAGTTTTTACTCGGCTACGGCATAGCCAAAAAGAAGGGTTATGATTTTAGCGGTATATGTAAGTGTGTAATTTTGTTAAATCGCAATTTTAAGAGATCTCAAACATTCGTTTTAATTATTACACGTGTTTGGCCCGGTAATTAGTTGGAGTATGTGTGCGTCTATATAATCGTATTTACCCAATTTTGTAATTTCCCAATTAGCCTTCTTGTATAATCTCCTTTATTGGATCTCATTTAGAAGGCACACCTCTCAAAGCTCTGAACCGGGTTAATAAATAGAGGTATCGTTCAAGTTTCGGTTAATCTTTTATTAATTAACTGGTTATAAAAGGAAAGTTCTTTAAAAGTTACCGGTTACTTATTAAACCGATTTATTATTTCGAATTAATAGGTATGGGAAAAAACCGGCTAAAGAACCTAAATTTACCAGTTAATTTTTGTAGCCCAATACTACTTCTTAATTTATTGTCATGAGTGAAACCCAACCAAGTGTGACACTATTAAAATACCAGTAATCAAAAGCTTTGAACTCAGGTGTACGCAATGTTGCCCCCGGGTGTTCAGTGTAGCTTGCTGTATTGATTTTGATACGGAACTAATTGCTTTAAACCGCGCTAAATGTATCAGAGGCTTTGTAACTTTGTGTTGGAGTTACATGTTTGTTTGTGGAAGATGATTATTTATTTATTTATTAAATATAACAACAACATAATGTTTACATTAGAAAAAATAAAACAAGAAATTTGAGATGTGGTTGTACACAAGACATCTGACGTTTAATTAAAGGCTAGCGCAGCATGTACTTAATACAAAATTGTGCTCTGAATTTAATAAAAATAAACAAAAGTCGAAAGCGTTAGGAAAATTAAAAAGAAATGAGATAACATTTTTTAATTAAAGCATATAACTTAAATATTACACGTGTTATATTTATTCAAAGTTTATTATACGCAAGTACCTGTCAAATAGCTTTACAGCCACTAATGTCAAATACCGTTCCGTTACATCACTCTAGAGTGGTGCAATCTCCGTGAGAGCACCACGACACCGTATCTTGGAACAATAAAACTGTGGAGCGGCTTAGTTCGCGACTATCCATTTGTTATACGGAGTGTCATCATATGTTTTTTTTTTGTTTAAAAAAAAACAACATGTTTTTACTTCTTAGATTCAAGATACTTAGATGTAAGTAATACAAAGGAATTACGGTAATACAAATTGGAAATATAAAGAACATATCCGAATCGTTCGCATTGTTGAAATGTGTAGCTTTTCGAATTATCTGTACAATTTTCCACCGTTCTGGATTAGGAAAGATAAGATTGAGGAGGAAAAATCGGTTTAATTAAGAGCGGAAAGAATTGGGAACTTATGTAACGGAACAGCGAGAGTTTACCGAGACAGCTACTTAGTTAGGCATTATATTATTTAGTAGTACATAATACATACCTACATAATTTTGAGACTTTCTAGATAATATTTTACTTCTGCATTGATTTACGAACATCTGTATCATTCGAGTATGTGATTTATTTAGTTAAAGTTGTTGCAGTTTTGAAAATATAACCTGATTGTTGTGATCACGTAATTTCACGAACTGAATGAAAGCTGCTCCTGAAGATGTGAAATATTAAACTTATTGGATATTGGATTTTCGGTCGAGATGATGAGATTTCGTACGATCGAAATATTGCTACTGGTCGATATACTATTACAAAACGAATTGGGTTGCGTTTGGTGTAGTTAAAAAAATGATTCAATCTGCTATTTGGATGACTCTGAGTTCAAACGATTAGTGTTTTTGGAATAAATGTCTGTGGTTTCGCATAATGTAGATTTACCTAGCTAGGTAGTAAGTATGTTTATGTATATATAAGTGACTTCAAGTTCGTGTTTAATTTGAAAATGTTTAGCGGAGTAATTCGCAAGATTCTGTGATATGCGAACGCTTTTATCTCGTGGATAGTGTTTACTAATGCTCATTGATGCGAATTAATTAATAACGTCATCTTTGTGAACTGCACATGTTGCGTGGAATGTGTAAAATTCAGGAATTCCACAATTTCAAGTAGTTGAAACCGTGGGAATCATATTTTTTTTGTGGTGTGCGTGCCTACTTCGAAATGTGGATAAAGAAAATGTACAAGTACTTTTGATTGAAAGCCTGGTTTACAGAGCAGATATACTAACCACTGAATTATTTGAAAATGTGGATCAACCAATCTCTGACAACCCCAATCACCGTATTTGCTCTGTAGCGTTCACTCATGTACAAGTAAGTATAATATTTGCCGAGAGAGGAACCGGACGCGTTGTCCTTTATTTGTACGAATTTTCTTCTCTGAACGTAATTACGTTCCGACAAAGTAGGTAATACTTTATCTTCTTATCCTCTCTCAAGTGATGATATTACCTACATAGATAACTAAATGTAGGTATACAGAAGTGTTATGATGATTATAGTTTTGTTGTGACCTACTTTTTGCAATAAGTTTAACATTATTCTTTATTATAAGTATGTAACAGGGGTGTTAGATTCATGCTGCGGTTTGTTAGGGATAGCATTGTTAAAAAACAGTCACAAAGAAGATCTCTTTTGTTTCAGAAATATAGTTTTTCGTTCTATAGTGATTAAAATTATGGTGTTTTGCGAAGAAAGATGGCGTTTAATTGGGCTCAGTGATAAAATAATAGATTTTTAAATTAGAAAATATAAGGAAAAACAATTAAAATGTGATGTTACCTGAAAACATGTCAATCTCAATTAAATTTGTGTGTCGATGGAATTTCACAATCTATATCCAATACAGGTTAGGCTACCTAATAAAATTTAAGCTAACGGAACCATTATGACAAGTGGGAATGACATGGGAATATTTATGTATGGAGAGCTTTATTATATATATCATAATAATCATGTAGCAAAATATTCGAGAAGCAAGGTGTAGTACAGACCTTACTCTAAGTTTTCTCATTAACGGTCTGTTTACCGCGGGATCTCATGAAAATGCCGCGTCCGTCCATCGTCGGCGCTGATGCTCAAATCGGTTTAGATATATCATTCCTACTTGACCTTCGCATAAACTGTGTTGCAGGGATGTTAATCACGATCACTTGTGAGTATCAAATATACCGTGACTTATTAAGCGCTGTAAACATATAAAATAGTAGTTTTGATATTTGTTTATTTATGTAATTGAATAGGGCGTTACTTACACTGTCAGTCGACTTCGGATTGCCAACCCCAAAGATTACGAAGTGATTGTATCATGGAGCTTGTAAGCCAAACGTGAATGGCGGATATATTAAAAGCTCTTTATTGTACAGTTACATTTCAAAAGGAATAAAAACATGGAACGAAGTAGTGTACACAGGAACTCCTAAGGTAATCGTAACGTCATAGAAGGCATGCTGTCACTATTATTCGTATTTATATGAAATTCTGTTGTGTGAAAGGGATGGAAGATGCTTACGTTACCGAAACGCTACGTAAAAATCTACATTAGCAGTTTTATCGGCGGATTTGGCCTCTACATATATCGAAATTTTATATGACTAAGTTGCAGTCATATTAAATGTGTAGAAAAAATATTATAGGTAAAAACTAAACCGGTGGGGGTGGGGTTTAGTTTTTACCTGTAATATTTTTTTTCTTTTATCGATAAGCAAATTATCGTCAATCGTCAAGAGTAAATGTGATTTATTCTGAACATAACCAACCCTCTCATATTCCTCCAGTTACTTTTATTAATGACAAAATTAGCTGTAGTGTTAAACCGCCCTATTGTTGTACTTCCCTATGTGTGAAGGTCAAATGCGTAAGGCATATAATTTTAGTAAACATACAACGAAGAACACTTTTTCCCTAGTTCCGTAAACAGAGTGCTAGTAGGCACCTACTCGGTTGTTCTGCGGACCGTCGGGTGGCATATGATATGGTATCCGTCGCATGTTGCACGCGATATTATACCTTTAAACTAAGTACATATAGTTATTTTTATGTCGACTGTCCGTCTGATAATCATCTAGCAATATTTATAACAGTTTTGTGTACATTGACACCTTTCAATATTGACTGATTTCAAACGTTTCTGTATAATATGCTGGGAAAAGACTCGTCCTCTAAAGGTCGTATCTGCGAAAGGTACGAGTCTCGTACGGACCTACTATAGGTAGGTTTCAAATTGAGAGGAAGGGCACAAGGGACATGATCCGGTAGGACATAATATAAAGCGTAGATCAAACCGTTTTAGCATATAGATTACTGAAATGCTTGTGCTTATCAAAGAATAAAGTTAAAATACAGAGCGTAAGGGGCATGATAGCGAAATGTTTGGGTAAAGGTTACACCTAATGTCCATAGTTCTTAATTTTGAGCGCGCAATGTATCACAACACAGTGCTCTGCGCGATATCTAACTTATGCCAGTGGCGAGCACGCTCGAGCGTATCGAGTTTTAATTTACATTGCAGTTTTAAGTCGAAACGAAAGTCGAAAAATCTCGTTGAGATAAACTTTTATTATTTGGGGGCTCCAGCTGAATCTATAGTTTTCGTTATGAAGCCACCTACACCCTGCACAAGTGCTGGCTGAAATGATAAAATAAAAACGTTGTAAGTATTGTAGTGGGTCATACATTATAATATTCCACTCAGACGGCTCGAGAGTCACATATGTTACACGAAAGGTTCACGTTTGCGATCCAAGCCAAGGTATTTTATACTTATTCGAGAGGATGATGACGGTGTGTATATACTTCAGTGTACACTAATTTGTACTCGCCAATTTTAGAAGAAAAATCATTTATAATGCAATGCGAATGGACTTATAGTTTCTAAGACTTTAGGGATAACCCTAAAAGTCATAGAAACTTTTCCTGGACATTTTAGCGAGGTATTGAAAAAAAAATGCCTGACTAGTCACATCGTCATAAACTGTCGCTGCGCAGGCCTTCCTCTTCGCGTTTTTATTTTTTTGGCCGAATTATAAATCTGATATTTTATCGCACGTAAAATATAAAATTTGATACGTTAAAAATAAATTAAGATAACATTAAAATTAAGCAGTTATCAGAATGCACTCAGCAAATCCCCACCACCATCGGCCGGCAGGGTGCCCAAAACGCTGGCAGCATTGCCACGTTGAATGGCAATGCTGATGTGTTGGCCAAAATATGTGCCAGCGTTCTGGTCACCAGATGTCTCCTACAGACGTTTTGAGAGCTCCCTGTAAATACGATGGGCATATGTCTGAGTGCATTCTGAAAACTGCTTAATTTAAATCTAAATTAATTTTCGTTTTATGAGATTTAAAAATAGTACACTGAATTTTTTTATACATCTATCATGTGGTATATAATTATATTATGTTTGTATTATATTTATAACTGTCCTTTTTATTTATAACTTCTTCTACCTACCTTTTAACAATTTGCGTAACTAATCATTTCATTTAGACACTATTTCTTCTCATCTATGTTTAGTAGTCTGGATCAATGTAAGTTTTACAATACCGGTGCAATTAAAAGCAATGCAGGGCGCTTAACTTTTAATTCAAACATTGCATTCGTATCGTGCGCTTAATTTTATCGTCACAATATGCTATTATGTTGCTGGGAAACTATCGTAAAATTGTAAGAGATACTTTTTTTAATTAATATCCGGTAAGTACCAATGTTACTATAAATGTTGCATTCAATCTTTATTAGTCAGTACATTTTTACATCCTGAATACGCTTAAAGATGAGCAATTTTTTTATTGACGTAAATTAGATGCAAAGTATTGGAAAACTAGCAAATTCCTTAGATTTCTTAACAAACTTAGCACAACTCAAGGAGGTATTAAGTGGTGTTAATATTTTTGTAAAGCCAAACTTTTAATTACAAAATGTTCTTGCAGATCCATCACTCTAATTCCACTTCCTAAGTTTTATTTTATTGATTGAGTATAGCTAGCTAGCTAGGTATACTCATTTCTAGTATAATATGGTTTTATTAGGACACCATAAAGGCACGTGATGTTAGCAGTATAACAGTCTATAAATAGAATGCTATCAACGGGCAGTCGAGGTGTGACAATAAAAATACGTTCAGAGGATTCAGAATATTATTTATAGTGATAAAATAATTGCTTCTGCTTCTTGTTTTTCATCGACATAAATTGATCACTTCACAATGACTGAATAGGTTATTAGTATGTACATTGTATGTATAGATTTAGCCAAAAAAACTCCCTCGTATTTACTAGCTTGTCATAACCAACGTCTTCGAATAAGTTTTATAGTGTGTTTTAAAATGCCAAGGAAAGTTATTAGAGGAGAACAATATTAGCAATAGCAGTTGGTTCTGTAGGTCGAGTGCGTTTTTATTAATAAGCTTTATAGTCTTCGTATTTGGTCACTTTGAACGGAGATATTAAAGGTTTAGATACCGTTTTAATATATAATGGAATATATAAAAAAATAAGCATTTATTTTATTCAAAAGTTTCAGGCTTGCGCTCAAAAATAAGGGTCGTCAAATCAAAATTCAGGATAACAACTCATATAACTTTGTTCGTTACAAATTGGCAAACTTCAAACGAATTTCATGACAGACAAAGCGTATTTATGGAAAGCCCTTTTTTATCGTAATTCATCGTCAAATGGGGTCGAGATGGTAATTTTTCATTTAGTCCAATGGTGACAATCGATCTCATTATTTTCTCCAAATTAATTTATGGTTGAAACAATAGTATATTTCAATTGTATCACTCAGTCCTCTGTAAGTTCATAGGTTAATAAAACCACAGGTATTGGATTTTAATAATATCCACTAGGTGTTCTAGTAGAATAGCTAATTTAAGGATTAAATTATTAATTGTAGTAATAACTTGATGTTGTCCAGTTAAAATTAAATAAAAGTGAATATTTATAAATGTCTGTTTGACAAAATAACTCCATTTAAAGGTCTCACGTTGGGCGCCACTTAAATGGTGGATACACTGTAGATACCATGCAATATAATTACATAATATGGGATCACCTACCACCAACACTTCAATCATGCTCAATCAATTGAATCATGCTCTTCATATCACAAGGGGCTAGCCGACTTTGGCGTCGATACTTGTTTGACCCTAATATACTATTTAAGTCTATTTCTAGTTCATTTGATTGGGCTAGAGCGTAGTATGTTATTACCTAGACCCACAAGCCCATTATTAAATTTTATATAAAATTAGTATGAGACACGTAAATCATACATCACACATTCCAAATTAGAAATCCCGATATGATTAGGTCACAGCTACGACGCTAACAACGATGTGATATGGAATCGATGAACGTAGCAAGCGAAGTCGACAATAGTACCTATACATACATGCAGACGACGCGCGCGCGACTGCATTCGGGGCCTGAGGTGAAGCGCGGGAGCTCCTCCCCGCACCCACACGCCTCACCCTTCACGCCTATAGTGTAGTGATGTCCATATGACACCTTCCGCATACAT